>OY829913.1:120511837-121711837 GCA_963691935.1 Nephrotoma guestfalica | reverse complement strand
CCCAGTCTTGTATTTCTGCCAGCGATCAAATCTGGAGATCATTCGCTTCCGAATTTTCAATCGACGTTGAAGTAGCATTTATTTAAAACCAAGATGGTGAATTAATTTAACAAATGTTGCCGCTAATTCACATAACTCCGTAATATAATCATTTCAAAGTCTCCAAAAGCCCTTCTAAGTGTTAATCTACCAAACATAATAAACAAAGAACTTCAAGAAGTAAAATGGATAAGTTTTTCATAATTGTGTGGCCTTATAGTGTATTCAAAAGCTAATTAGGGGCACACGAGACATAAATTTAGGAAACTGTCAACGCTGTTCTAGTTAAAATTGCCAATTCTCACAAGAATGAGCCACGTTCAGGAAATCCAGAACAAAAAATTTTCACTCACAAAAATCGAGAAGGCTAACTAACCATCAGGCAAATTTGTAAACAAATCGGGTGAATATTTTTTCTTTCTCTCTCTAGCTTTCACATTCCATGAAGAGAACTTGCCGCCTGCACTATGGTCTTCCATCCGTCTCGATCCTACGCCCTCGTCGTCCAGTTTCGACATCCTAATACGCGTAGGTCTTGTTCGACGTGCTCACGCCAGCGCAGTCGGGGTCAACGCACTCTGGCTGGTTGTTGATGGAACACTTTATTGATCATTCATTGTTGTGGAGACCTTGAAACGTGACCGAGCCATCTAACTCGATTGGATTTGATAAATTAGATGATATCACTACCTCCAAGGAGTTGCTTTATTTCGTGGTCCATACGAATCCAATATTCGTTGTTCGCAACTTTAATTGGACCAAAGATTGGACGAATGACCTTCCTTTCGAAGATAGATAACAATCTACAGTCGTTAGAGGTCATGGTCCAGATCTCGCTTCTGAAACCCAGCACTGATGAGTGCTTTATAGAATGTGAGCTTGCAGGACTGCGTTATAACTAACCTGAGGCATGTAAAGTTTTCGACGCTATCAAAATTATCGACGCTATCAAAATAATACGTCTTCGGCCAAGAATCGCAATATCATCTGCTTTTCAATGAATTTGGCCTGATTTATTAAATGGACAGCGTGAAGTTTCAATGTTATTTTTTCTCATTACATACTCAAGCGCCAGATTGAACAGCACAGGCGCGAGTGCATCTCCCTGTCGAACACCAGATATTATTTCAAAGGAGTTTGATTCAGTCCCTTCAATTACGATTCTACATACAGACCCAGACGTTGTTAATTTATACAGAGAAACGAATTTTTCTGAAATTCCTGGGCATATGAGCGCGGCTCATAGATTCTCGCGATTTATACTGTCATATGCCTATCGGTAGTCTATATACAGTTGATGTATGGTTATGTTGTACTCCCTCCTCATCCTCATGGTAAAATACTCGAAGACCACATTGATAGTCGCCAATGATATCTTCGGCGAAAAGGATGATTCTGGAAAGTACAACATTAGCTGTACCACGATAGATCCCACATTTAAGACGGTTGCCATTTTTGTGCAACGAACATATGAGCGCGGTCTTCCAATTATCCAGCAGCGCATCTGGGTCTCAAAAAGAGACGACGAGATCGTATAGATTGGTTGCAAAAGTAGCGCCTCCGGGCTTAATCAATTCTGCGGGGATTTCATCGAGACCGGTTGCCTTTCCATTTTTTAATCTATTAAACGCAGCTATTTACTTCCTCCACTGTGGAATATTCGACAAAGAGCTCTTCATCTGAAGAAGCTATTGCTCTAATGGGGGTCACTTCGTCATTCCGATTTAGCAGATTTTGAAAGTAGGTTTGCGATACTGAGAGAACATCAGCGACGTTTGTTCCCAGCTCTCTATTCCTGTCTTTGACGGCTGTACTTCTTGGGCGGAAGTATTTAGTGAGATTCCTGGCATTAGCAGAACAGTCCTTTGAATTTCGTAGTTCCGCTTGGAAGTTGATATTTTCGATGCATGATCGCGCTTCTTTTGTTTTTCGCTGTTACTGTGCCGGCCTAATTAGTTAGTGACAGCTGATTGGTAACTCTGCAGTGACGCTTGGCCTTTCAAAGCATCGATATTCCATCGGACGATCTTTGGTGCTTTTCTATTGAACGTAGATGACAGTTTGCACTTATATTTGGATATGACAAGCACATGATTCGCTGCTCTTAGACCCCATGACGTCTCTTAGACACCATGATGTGATCGATTTGGTTTTCCGTTCTTCTATCACTCGATCTTAATGTTACTTTGTGTATTCTCTTAGGAAGGAAAAACGTACTTGATACATCTAAGTTGTACATTATTGTCAAGTCGGTGACACGTTGGCCGTTGTTGTTACTAATTAGGTGCAGTCTGTTAGAACCTATATGTGCGATGCATTTTCTGCACTCCTACCGATTTTTGCATTAAATCCCCCACGATGGTTTCAATGGTGTGGTGTGGTATGTTATTTATGTATCCTTCAGCTTGACAAAGAAAAAATGATGTTAAATGTCTTAGTGCGAAGTCTGACGGTGCAAATCTGCCTGTTGATAAGGCGGAAGTCGATGAAATGTTCTCCAACAAAAATCAAGAGGGCCAACCATCAGGCAAATTTGCAAAAAAATCTAGTGAATATTTTGTTTCCTAATTTTGACAGGATGTGCCGTGTGGCATATACCAGGTGTACAAGTATGAAATGCAATTTCAGACAACTATGGTACACCAATGCAGTTTGTGCTCACTGCGCTATTTTGTTGTGTCTTCAACAAGTGACAGACGCGCACAAGTAATAAATTGGAAAAGTGAGTGCGTTGTGTTGTATTGTTGTGTTCAATATGTCGAAATGTATACCGAACAAAGAGCGTTCGCGGACAGCATTAATTTTTTGTTTTCATTTGAAGACAACTGCTGCTGAATCATACCGATTACTTCGAAAAAGTTATGGTGAACATGCTCCAAAAGTGGTGACTTCGATGTTGCAGACAAGCAACGTTGAAAACCTTCAAAAAAATACAAACTCGCCGAGCAAATGGGCATTAGTCAAAATGCTGTTTCCAATCGGCTACGAGAGATGGGAAAGATTCAGAAGACCGATAGATGGGTACCCTTGAGTTGAACGACAGGTAAATGGAAAAACGCAAAAACACATTTGACGAATCGTTTTGACAGAAAGCCGATACTTCGTGTTTAGTGGAACCAGAGGGGCATGGTCTAATATGAGCTGTCAAATCCTGGGGAAACGCTTAATACTAAACGTTACCAATAACAATTGATCGATTTGAACCTTCGCTGCTTGACAACACATACGACAACACCGGTTTGGACCATACTTGGCTCCTTCCGATTACAACTTGTTTGTATCGATGGATTACTCACTTGCTAGCATCGCTTTTGTTCGTACGAAGATATGAAAAAATGGTTCGATGAATGGTTCGCAGCAATAGGGGAAGATTTTTACCAGTGTGGTATTCACAAATTGCCCGAAAAATGGGAAGAATGTATAACAAGCGATGGACCATCCTTTGAATAAAGCACTTTTTATCATTCTTCCAAATTTAACATGTGTTTTTAGTAAAAAAAATCTTCATTCCATACTTGTACACCTGGTATACAATCACATTGGCCAGAAATATGATAGAAAATCATGTATGGGAACCGCGATTTCTATCGTTGATTCTATGGAATCCGGGCAATGTTTGGATCCAATTTAAACGTTCCTCTATTCAGAGTTAATTTTCATTCCATAATAAACAAAGAATTCCAAGTATTCTTGGTCAGACTCTCAACCTGACTAAGAAATAATGTTAAAATTATTTGTGGGGAGCGCGATATTGCGCTGCAATTGGTTTGGTAATTATCACCTGTTCTTGCTAGGTGACTGATGAGTTCCTTTCTATAGGTGTTACCTTAAATATGGCCTCTACAATGCGATGGATATTTTGTTACTTTGATAAATATACTGTTAAAGTTAGCCGAAAATTTCCAGCCGAAAGGTAATGCAGATAGTGTCTTTGCTATCCCAGCCGAAAGATGATAACACAGATATTGTTTTTGCTATCCCAGCCGAAAAAATATTTTATAGCCGAAAGATATATTACCTAATAAACTTAGTTCTATGATCATTTCCAAATAACCAGAATACAGCAAAAAAAATCTGGAAATGTAAATTACAATATATATACATACGTTTTGTAAACGTTCCTCTATCACCTTATGTAACCCACTAGCCCTGCCAGCGAATAATTTCTGAGTTCAATGGACTGTATCTCGAATACTAAACATACAAAAATTCTCAAAAAATTCTGTATGTTTAGTTTAGAGAAATTTTGTATGTTTAGTATTCGAGATATAGTCCATTGAGCTCAGAAATTATTCGCTGGCCGGACTAGTGGGTTGGATAATGTGATAGAGGAACGTTTAACGTATTTGAAATAATTTTTTGAGAATTTTTGTATGTTTAGTATTCGCGATATAGTCCATTGAATTCAGTATCTAATGGCTATAGTATGATCGATGGGAAAGTGGGTAACCTAGAAAATACAGAATCGAACTTTGTTCGATACTTTTTAAATTTATTGTAATATTTTAACATTTATATTAACATTTCATAGGATTTGGTCCACTTTTGTAAAATTATTTATTTCCAGACCGAGTTTGGCTGTACTCTGGTTACTTGGAAGTGATAGCAGAACTAGGTATATCAAGTAATATTTCTAGCGGCTATAAAATATTTTTTCGCCTGGGATAGCAAAGATACAATCTGCATTATCATCTTTCGGCTGGAAACTTTCGGCTAACTTTAATAGGGTTTGATAAATCATCACGGAGTTCTGGTTCAACTAAGATCGTAGTGTATTGGTTCGATAATTCCTTAACACCATTTCAAAATTGTTTTAGTTTTATATTTAATTATTATTTGGATATGTTGTTAGACATGTGGGACCGTGGCCAGGATTGTGTCATTTTCGACGTATTCGCTGTACAGCATTGCTATCTCCTCCTCGACCCACAACATACAAGCTCTTTATTAACAAATGTATATGAAGATAGGCCAAATTCCATCCCCAAAAAATGCGATGGCAACACTAATTATTGCTATCATTACATTTTTTACTCTCAGCCCCAAAAATACTTGCTATCACGATAGTTAAAAACTATCATGACAGTTGAAATTTTCGGGGCTGAGAGTAAAAATAATACTTATAAAAACATGTTTGTGTAGTAATTTTATATATGTGGAAATAACCCAATTTTCATCCCAGAAAAATGAGGTGGCAAAACTAATTATTAATATCATGACATTTTTGACTATAAGACCCGAAAAATGCCACATTTTTACTCTCAGCCCCGAAAATATTTACTGGCATGGCAACTAAATCTATCACGACACACAAAAATAGTCGGGGCTGAGAGCGATATGAAGCTAGAAACATTTTTGGGGCTGGGACAAATATATAATATCAATTATTTGCCAACTCACGAGTTTTTTTTTAGAAATTTTACGTGATATATTTTATGGACGACCTATCGAAATATGTCTGGCGATGGAGGAAGATTTGAAGTAATTGCAGTGAATTTATTTACGGCATTTATGTCACATATTTTATATCACAACTTTTTGTCGTTTTAATTATACTCGTAATATTTTTATTAATTTTTAGCTATTATTCGGAAATACTTATTTCATAATTTAGATCTTTTGTTACAATTATTAATTAAATGTTGAAATAGTATACATGAACTTGTTCAGTATTGCCATAAGCAACTTTTTCGATTTACGGGGATAGAAACTTATGGTTATTAACAATATAAAAATAAAAAGTAGATCCAGGACAATCTGGTCTCCACTCTCGAGATAATTTTGACGTTTACCTGTAGTCACCATAAAATATTTTCAATGCCATTTTATCACTTCTAACCAATTTTTTTCACCTTTTATTCTAATTAAGATAATAACGGAATAACAAAATAATATTAGTAAGCAAAATTAATTGAAAAAGATTTCCCTAATGAGAAATTTACAAGTATGACGGCACGACTATTATGACTAGGCATTTGTATACCGCGCCCAAACTATTAAACCCAACAACAATGTCATTAAACCAAAAATTTTGGTAATATTTCTGCGAATTAAAATATTTTTATTTTGTAATAATCACTTTAATCACACTTGGGTCGTGTATCTCGCATTGTAATAATTATGTGATGGAGAGCACCATATCTGTGGTCACCTGTGTTTTGAAAAGGTTTAACTATTAAATATTAATGTACAAACCTGGTATTGCGGCTCGTATTCAAATATTAATTTTCAATTCATCGTTCTCGATTTTTATTTTTAACATAAAAAACTATAAAATAACAATTCAAACATGAAAACTGAGAAAATTGTTTGTTTTCAATTGGAAAATTGATTTTCTTTGCTGTTTTGCATTTTTATTGAAAAATCATAAAATCATAAAACCTAAAATGTTATAAAAGTAATCTTGTTAAATTGAAATAAAGATTCGAGTAGTTTCATGATTGACTTGTTGGATGTTTTATAGGATGGATGCGGGGGGTAAATTTTTCAGTTCGTGTACTTATGTGACTTGAGGTGGTATGCCCATCATTTTAGGAGATTCCTAAAAAGAACTCCCAGCTGACCTATTATTTTAAACTGTACAATTTATTATTATAATTGTTTATATTTTTGCATAAATAAAGAAAGCACACAACGAACTCAACATATGCACATGTTCACATGGCGTGATAAAAATTTAAAAAATTTAAAAAAAGCTACACCTCGAACACACGCCAAATGTATACTAAATCGCGTGCCTCATTCACCCAAAATCCAATAATATGAAAAGCACAATGATACGCGAATTCATTGTTTGGACGGTTTGTTTAGTACTGTAGCACGTAGATCAGATTTTTCTTGCAAATGTTCTTCGACTGTGTCTATTAAATTATGAAAATATCTTTCGACAACCTCATGAAATCTTGTATTTTATGTCGTGCAAGTGATTACCAATATTTTCTTTAGCCCTACAATTTTGAAACTTTTATCAGACTTCTTCTTTTCTTATTTCGACATTTAAGATTAATTTTTGATCAGTGTGTTAACTCTGAACGTATATTTATGCAGAAGCCGATTATCTAATATTGATTTTCTTGTCATCGGCTACGTCCTTGTTGTTGCTTTACATATACATGCACGTATGTAATTTTTTGGGTTGAGCTCAACACATATTGCTGGAGTTTAAACGGATGAATGGATATGGTATGGAAGCTTGAAAATACATGCGATGATGAAAATGAAGAAAAAATCGTACCACAACACTAAGAATTTGAGTTCAATTTTTTTTTGGTTTGTTGACATAATGTAAATTCCCAGCTGTGGGAAATGTCTTGTTTTCCATTCCAATTGGTACATCATCTTGTGTACACAAAAATAAAATAATAAGTTAAAAATAAAATAGTTATGTAATAATATTTATCAAAAATGTTAGGCTAGGCACAAATCGATAAATTACAATTTAGTTGGGACATAGTTTAAAATTGAAGACTTACGAGTTGTTTTTTGTAAATTATTTATGCTTCAGCAGATGCCTTGGAAAATACTAGGAATTCTGTCAGTAGGCAAACCATTTATTTGAAGTAGAGTAGTGGACTACTAGGTCAACTGCGAAAGTTTAAAACCAATCAAATTTTAACTGTTCGATCCATATTCCGAAGACGTATACAAAATTCGGTATTTACAGGATATAGGAAATTCACACTTAATTGGGATGTCAATATTTTGGTTAAGGAAGACATTCTCTATTAAATTTGCTGTATGGCAAGGAGCTCCATATTGGAGCAGGTCCACTAATGCAGCTCCATATCATTACTGATGGTGGATGTTTTATGCTCCTGACTTCGCAGTTCTCCCTAAATCTATCTCCTGGTCACCTTCTGACGAACTGGTCCGATTCTGTAACGGCTTCTAGCCTGCATTCGTTTAATTTCGGATTTTTTAAATTTAATTTTTGAAAATAATAGGTAGGGGAAAAAGTTCGTGGCCTTTTTCCCGGTAGATGGCTTTACATTCATACTACTGTGGGCAAAAAGTAGTAAGACTTTTTAATTTAAATTTCGCGCGGAAAACCATTCGTCGTATCGTCATTTCGACCATTCGTCGAAATATTTTTTCTATGTTGGTATGACTGTCAGTGACATTTGTGCTAAATGTCACATCAAAATAATCATTAGTGTTTAGTATACGCTTGTCTTTCTGAAGTACAAAAAGTGAATTCGGCGATTTTTACAATGAGTGAAACTATTCAACAAAGAAGTTCCATTAAATTTTGTGTGCGGAATAAATTTTGTGGTGCCGAAATGTTCAGAATGTTGCAAAAGGCCTTCGGTGATAATTGTATGTCGCGAGCAAGTGTTTTTGATCGGTACAAACTGTTCAAAGGTCGAGAACGTGTTGACGACGAACACGTCTAGGACGGCCATCAACATCAACTGATGATCAACACGTTAACGATATTAGATAGGCCTAAGAAAAGTGAAAGCACGATTGGTTCCAAAATCACTGAATTTTTTGGAAAAACAGCATCGCGTTGACGTCTGTGAAACGATGCTTTCCGACTACCAGGATGTCATGAAACGTATTATAACTGGCGATGAGTCTTGGATCTATGCTTACGACCCGAAAACAGACGATCAATCGGCCGAATATCGCGCCAAAGGTGAGCCGAAGCCGAAAAAACCATGTCAAAGCAAGTCAAAAATCAAGGTGATGTTGACAGTGTTCTTCGATTATCGAGGTGTGGTGCACTCCGATTCCTCCATTCCTTACGACCGGCCAAACTGTCAACAAGGAATACTATTTGAGTATAATGCGTCGTTTGCGCGAAGCTATTCGTAAAAAGAGGCCGGAATTATGGGTCGACAACTCTTGGTGTTTGCACCACGATAATACACCTTCTGATACTGCATTGGTTTTACGTGATTTTTTCGCCAAAAATTCCACCCATATCGTTCCGCAACGACCGTATTCGCCTGATTTAGCTCCATGTGACTTCTGGCTGTTCAGCAAACACAAACGACCACTCCGGGGAAAGTCAGTCCGTTTTGAGTCAATTGAAGATATTAAACGTGAATCGCTACGCGCATTGGAGGCTATTCCGGAAATTCACTGTAATAACTATTTCGAGAATTGGAAAAATCGTTGGCACAAGAGTATTGAGGCCGAGGGGGATTACTTTAAGGGGCACGAAATAGATTTGGAGAAATAAATAAAGAATTTTAAAATTATGAACTTACTATTCTTACTATTTTTTGCCCACAGTATTATATCTCAATAACCATTGAACGTATCGGGAAATTCTTGTTCATGTGTGTTTGAAACATTTTAACTTGTACTTTGACATACAAACCATTAAAATCGGTGAAGTAAATAAAAAGTTACAACATTTTAAACATGGAGATAAATAATGAAAAAATTCGATATATTTTACAATTTTATTACGACAAAGGTAAAAACGCGGGTCAGGCTTGCGAAAAAATGTGTGCTGTTTATAGAGAAGGTGTTTTACCGAAATCAACAGCAAAGAAATGGTGCAAGCGCTTTCGTTGTGGAAATATGGATGGCAAAGATGCACCTCGCTCTGGTCGACCAACCACTGGAAATGTTGATGAAATCATGCAGACAATTGAAGAATACCGGCATATAAGCAGCCACGCAATTGATAAAGAACTAAATATTGCTCACCACACAGTTTTAAACCATTTGAAAATGGCTGGATACAAAAAAAAAAGCTTGACGTTTGGGTACCACATGAATTAACAGTTAACAATTTAATGGACCGGATTTCAATCTGCGAAACGCTGCTGAAACGGCACGAAATCGAGCCATTTTTAAAGCGAATGATTACTGGCGATGAAAAGTGGATAAGATACGACAACGTTGTGCGAAAAAGATCATGCACGAAACGAGATGAAGCTTCTCAAACGGTATTAAAGCTAGGATTGACGCCAAGAAAGGTAATGCTGTGTGTTTGGTGGTAATGCTGCCGCCGGGTCAAGCAATTTAGTTAAAACGTACAGAATTGATCACGCTAGACCACACACATGATTGACGACCCGGCAGAAACTAAGATTGCTTGGCTGGAAAGTTTTGATAAACCCACCATATAGTCCTGACCTTGCACCATCGGACTACCATTTGTTCCGGTTCATACAGAACCATCTTAATGGTTTTACAGTGAATCCAAAAGAGGCCTGTGAAAATGAGTTGTCTCGATTTTTCGCCTCTAAACTGCAGAAGTTCTACAATGATGGGATCATGGTTCTACCATAAAAAGGGCAAAAGGTCATCGATCAAAATGG
The DNA here is from genome assembly GCA_963691935.1 of Nephrotoma guestfalica. Taxonomy (NCBI): domain Eukaryota; kingdom Metazoa; phylum Arthropoda; class Insecta; order Diptera; family Tipulidae; genus Nephrotoma; species Nephrotoma guestfalica. The sequence continues at coordinate 121,701,518 of OY829913.1, read as the reverse complement.
CAAATATTTGGTTTAATAAAGTTCGTTTGAAATAAGAAAATTCTTTGTTTCTACGTCAACAAAAAAAGCCACGAACGTTTTCGCTGACCCATTATATAATGAGGTCTTAAAAATTCGATTTACCTTCTTCCAGTCGTCTATTGTCAAGTGCTTCTGAAGTTTAGCCCAAATAAGACGTTTTTTACGCATTTTTACAGTGAGTCTTGGTTTCTTTGCTGGACGCTTGCATTTCAAATTATTTTCATATAACCTTCGTCGCAATGTCATCGCTGATATGTTTATCCCTTCTCCACTAAGGTGATGATTTTGTAGCTCGAACTCCCATATTGAAGAATCTTTGGCAAATTACTTACTGATGAGCAAGAAACTTTTTCCATTTTTGCGATCTCGCGGTATGAATGGTTTTTTGTTTTTAATAATGTACCGAAGTATGCTTGTGCCTCTTTTCCACCCATTTTGAAAATAAATGTCTCACTTTAGACTTCCCAAACACACGCACAGACACACACACACACACACACACACACACACACACACACACACACACACACACACACACACACACACACACACACACACACACACACAAGTTTTTTAACTCAATGATAAAAATCAAGTCAATGAAGTTAGCCCGAGCCAGAATTTTATGGTGGCTTTCTTAGATAAGTGTAGCCATCCCGAAAAAGTGTAAATAGATTAAAAAATGTAGCACCATCCCGAAAAAAATTCACCCAAGCGATAAACAAACAATATAGAAAATTAATATTAATGTAAAAAAATTACTGGTCTAAAATTTTTTTTATTTTATGTAACCTAAATAGCGGTAATTTGAGTAGTTACTAGGGGAGATAAAGCTATTCAATGTTTATATCAGGTGGAAATAACCTTTTTTTAAATTTGTTTATTTAACCGATTGGCGAATTTTTGTGTAGTTATCATGGGTCAACATTAAATTCTGTACCGAAATACCTAGAGATAAAGCCAACAAGCGGCATACACGGCTAGATTGGCCAATGTACTAACTAAGATATAGAACCTACCCTATGTCCATATCAGGTGGAAATAACTTTTTTTTAAATTTGTTTATTTAACCGAAAAGCGATTTTTTGTGTAGTTTTGCATGGGTTTTTGCATGGGTCAACATTAAATTCTGTACTGAAATACCTAGAGATAAAGCCAACAAGCGGCATACACGGCTAGATTGGCCAATGTACTAACTAAGATATAAAACCCCTCTCTAGGTATTTCAGTACAGAATTTAATGTTGACCCATGGTAACTACACAAAAAATCGCCTTGCGGTTAATGAATTAAAAACAAAGGTTATTTCCACTTGATATGGACATAGGGTAGTTTCCACGTTTTAGTTAGTAAATTGGCCTATCTGGCCGTGTATGCCGCTTGGTGGCTATATCTCTAGGTATTTCGGTACAGAATTTAATGTTGATCCACGGTAACTGCACAAAAAATCGCTTTTCGGTTAAATAAACAAATTAAAAAAAAAAGGTTATTTCCACCTGATATGAACTTAGAGCAGTTTCCACATCTTAGTTAGTGCATTGGCCTATCTGGCCGTGTATGCCGCTTGGTGGCTTTATCTCCCCTAGTAACTAGTCAAATTATCGCAATTTGGGTTAAATATAATAAAAAAAAATTTTTAGACCAGTAATTTTTTTTACATTAATATTAATTTTCTATATTGTTTGTTTATCGCCTGCGTGAATTTTTTTCGGGATGGTGCTAAATTTTTTAATCTATTTACACTTTTTCGGGATGGCTACACTTATCCAAGAAACCCACCATAAAATTCGGGCTCGGGCTAACTTCATTGACTTTAAAAATCACTTAACGTAGATTATTTCTTACTTTAGCTCAGTCACAAAATTTCTAAAAACACGTTGTCAAATCGCGCGTCAAACATAAAATGAGAGGATAGTCCGTTTTAGTCCTTTTACAGGTAATAATTTTATTGCGACCTTTTAAGAATGTCGTAAAATAATCTTAAAACAATAACAGATGTCATCCTAAATATTTTAAAATACAGGAATTTCCAAAATACTAATAATGTCCATAATTCAACGAACAGGGACTGTGGGCAGTATAAACTAAATTTTCTTATTATTTTCCTTTTATTTTACGTTAGTCAGTCTGATAAAGTTGCTGTCTAGCTATAAGGTAACTTGGTAATTATACTCACTGAAATCACATAAGTTATTTGTTAGTATATGGACAGACTCATACACGGTCCTAAACTAATCCTCATTGGATATAAAAGAACACGATTTTACAATAGTCGCTGTTAAACGTGTCATTATAGAGAGCACATGGTTAACCTGGAAAATAACCTCATCGTGCACGGTCACTTAAATTAAATAATTATCGGAAAATACCTATTCTTTCCGTCAGGTTACACCTTCCAGATTGCCAGTAAACTGTAAGACTTCTGAGTCAAATTTCTCAAGTATTTAGCATGACATCAGGTGTACCACAGGGTATAGTCACTTAGACTCTTTGATATTTTCATTATTTACCAACGATATCGTCTTTAAATTCAAGAAGATTTTGCAAATTGTCAACAGGCAATAGTATACACCTTAATGTGAGTAAATGTAGAAATCTGAACTTTAATGGTATCCCTAAGTAGAATTCATATCTGACCTGGGAGTAGTTTTTCAACCGATGCGACTTTTAACAGGCATATTAACACTAATGTCCTAAAAGCTTACAGTATGCTAGTCTTCATCAAACTATCTTCATTATATATTTCATTGGTGAGATCAATTTTAGAATATGCATCCGTCGTATGGCAACCATCATACCAAGGTTATTCGAAGAAAATTGGGAGTATTCAAAAACAATTTGTTATTTACGTACTTCGATGTCTACGATCTACTCGGGCAACCGATTTTTACTTCCACCTTATCAAGATTCAGATATTCTCGATTCTCGTATCGATTGCACGATAGCGCGGCAGTTTACTATATATCGACCAATCATGAACAAACTCCGGTCTTTCGGAACCAATTTTGAGAGCATCGCATATGGTTAACTCGGGAGGCATATTTGATTTTCACTTGTTGAGAGATACGTTCAAGGGAGGTTTAATTCAATTTTATAATAGGCAATAAGTATAATATGGTCATGAGCGTTGTCTTTGTTTTGTATTTATTGCATTCCGATGGAATTATTGTAGGTAAATGAATAAAAATAAAATAACAAAACCTTCCATCACAAATAAAAACCAAACACAGCCTTGACCAGCGATGAATTCATATATTTTCCATCTCTCTCATACGCCCGATTATTTCATTCATTTCCTTCATTCCATTCGGTCTCATCTCTAATGTTCCTGGTTCATATTTAAATAGCTCACTTTATTTAAGGAAGAAATACATCAGCTGACAAAGACACTACAACAAAATTAATGATTAGTGCAAACTTCTCGATCATAGATGTCGCAAATCAAACCGTGTGTGATATTTAATTAAAATTTGCTAAGTAATATAAGATTTGTTAAATTCAACAATATGTTTAATCGTTTATCAATAAACCTGAACTTAGTTTTTCATTTTTATGAAAAAATTTAGTAGGGCGAGGTAGACGTAATTTATTACGAAGATTACATAGCGGTTTTTACGTCCCTGATGTCGAAAACCAAGGAAATGACATTATAAACTCAATGTTCTCATTATTTTACGTTACCCAGAGTGATAAAGTTTCTGTTTAGCTATTAGGGTATTGTCGAATTATCCTAATGTCCAAATGAATTTATAGTTAGCTACTAAATCGCATAACTCATTCGTAAGTCGTGCATATACTTCGACTAATACGCTGACCTAAACAGTGGAGCAAATAACTTATAATAACTATAAGAGAAATCGCGTCGATATCATGTGACAACACGATATAATTCCGGAGAAGATTAGTAGATGGCACTAATAATAGTTGAACGAAATGTTTACATTTTTTAACTACAGTTTTTTATATTCAACGAATTATTAACGAAACCAAAATTAAAAATCTAAAAAAAATTTTAATTTTATAATCGAAATTGGAAATTATTGGAGTAAATGGGCTTAGATTTATATATAATAATAAATAAATAAAACGATAAAGCTATAATGTTATAAAATTTTGTGGACAAAAAAACAATAAAAAATTTCTTCGAGCGCCATCTATTGTTCTCGTTAAAAACGTTTGGTATGCCATCTAGAAATCTTCTCCGAAACTAATATTTAACGAAATCGTACTGTCGTTGGCATTTACATTTACATAGAAATACATTTAATTAACTTGAGATATCTACGAGTATATAAAAAATGGATTTGTTACTAATAATAAATATAATTTAAAATATTATTTGCTTTGCACGCCATCTCTTATCAAATAAACTTATTTATCGCTACGGAAAGTTTTTGCCAACCATGCCGGTGTACAATTTTGATACTTCCTTATTATTTTTCGTACATCTGTCAACTGTCACATACAATTTCCAATTACAGAGTTTACGAAATGTTGCCAATGGAAGTTTAAAGCACGTGAATATCGTGATAAAAATGTACGAACTGAGATTAAAATATGAAGTATGTGAGTGTGATGAAACATATTCATATATGAAAATTTCTTGACGACTCTAGAAACGAACCTATTTGTGCTACAAGTGCTGTTTTGCTTACGCAAGACCATCTTTGGGGATGGTTATCGAGACAAATGTATTCGAATGGAAAACAATACGAATGCCGGAATGACCTTATGGCAGCTGTGTATGATTCTTTCGAGAAAATAGCGATAGAATTTATACAAAATTTTTATAGGTCTTTGTCTAATAGAATTTATGATGTTGTAAGAAAAAATGGAGGACACACTAAATATTAAATAAAGAAAAATACCAAAACAATAGAACGTAATGGGTTTTAGTACGTAATTTCACAGATGAAGGTAATCAAGTGTCGCAGTTAAAATAAGGAAAAGAATCGAAATGAGGCGGTATTAGTCATTGCAAAGTTAGTAAAGATAGAAACCAAGGTGATGAAAAAATCTAAAAAAAAAATTATCTTAGGTTTTATGAAAAATATTCAAGTGAGGGCAATCAAGTGTCGCGGGCGGAGTGTATATAATATGATTCAAAAACTTGAGATTTGGACGACAAGAAATAGATAAATAGTTTCCTTGAACAATCATCAAGTATTTTGCGTCACCAATTGAATTTGTCTTCATCTGACCACAGACATTTGAGTGGATTAAATCACGCACATTACCTGAACGCTTACCACTAAGCTTGAAAGCGAGGCTCGATTGGTTGCCCATTGCACAAACTTCACATTTCATGATTTCATCATTTTCGAACATCATTCCATCTATTATATTACGCATGTCACAAAGTGTTTTGCAATTTACATGACCACTACTTTCTACATTTTTGTCATAAATGTTACCACCATCACTAGCAAACACAATTTTATTTCCTTTTTCGACAATTTCACTGAGCGATAAAAGATTAGCAGACAGATCGGGAACATGTAGGCCTTCTTCTACTGGTATTGTTTCATTTTGCATTAATAGAACAGTTCCACCGACACATTTCACTGGCATCTTCATATCATTTGCTGCCACTATTCCAACAGCTTCAGTTGGTCTTTGATTTTTCAATAAGTTTGCATCAGGCGTCATGTGACTCGACACACCGCTGTCTAAAAACGAGTCGGATGATTTTTATTGTGAGAATCAAGATACACCAAATGCTCTTTTAGCCAATTCACTTTTATTGCTTTTAATATTATTCTAATTCTTATTCTTCTCACCATTCGACGATGACTTCTGCTTCTCTTAGATCTTATTGCAATCAAAACTCTTGTGATTTTTTCCACCCCATTCATAACAAATTATACTACCAGTGTGACGATTTTTATGTTTCGAATTTTTACTGCAAAACGCATTGCTTTCGTTTCGTGGTTTCACTTGCCTCAAAACTCAGAATAAGAGGTTTAAATTCATTTGTTAAACCTGCCAACATAAGTGCAGCTAACCAGTCATCATCTATTTTGAATCCTATGCTATTCAATTTGCACGAAATTGAGGTTAATCTCATCGATGTAATTTTGCTTGTTTTCACAATTGTTTAAACGAATTGAAATCAGGATTCGCAATAACGTAATTTTTCTTAATAATCCACGGTCTTCATACAAATTTTTGAATTTTTCCCATATTTCAATGGGCTGAATTACAATTGAGAATGTGAACAAAAAGTTCTTGTTCCACACTCAGAGCCAACGTCGATTTTGATTCACGTAACATGTCCTCATTATTTTCCTCCTGCATTTTGTCGTTATCAGGAGACTTCTTAATACACTTATGCCATTTTTTATGTCAAAATAATTGTGCATAGCAAAACACCACATATGATAATTATCAGCACCGTAGTTTCTGGAAGTTAAAATCCGATTTGCTGTTTGATCCTGCCATCTCCTTCTCCTAAAACGTGTTGATGACGATTCGAATTTTACAACAAATGGAAATCAATCTGAATCGCGATTAAATTCAAAGTCCAATTATTTGCTTAAACAATTAACTATTTAATTTTATACAACAAATGTATTTACGATTTAAAATATTCACGATGATTACAGGTTGAATTAAAGTGGTACCTGGGCCCATACCCTATTAGCAGAGCGAAAAAATAAAATGTTGTCTTTACGAGTGATAAAGTGTATTTCAATATAATAGTGTTGACAGATGAGAATATGGGATGTGCTCATAATTTAACAACAGGATTTATTTTTGGTTATTGTCATTTCTCAAGTTATTACCAAAAATATTATTCTGGATCCAACCCATAATCGCCTTTCAACTTCTAATTAATAAAATACATTTCAATAATATTAAATTGTAAGAAACGTGTTTTATTGATAATATTTTACTCTCCTCAATTTTCTAGAACTCTTATCATGGAAAATTGCCCTGGAAAATTTTTCAGTGATAACACAAATCGCTCCAAATGGGACCTTTTCCAGACATAACACTTTAAAAATTAAGTTTCCACAAATTTTTGAAAATTAACCGTAATAATTTATTAGTTTCATATTTATACTCCGCGACACTTGATTACCCTCACTTGAACATTTTTGATATAACCTAAGATAATACCACAGAATAGAATATTATCCAGAAGCGCCATTGAGTAGACCAAGAAAAAATTACCTATCGACCAGTTTCCTACCTTATTTCAAATTTAAAACTCAAAAATAACGAATTTTTCCTTCTATTGGGTAACCCTGCAAACAATTTTTCTTACCTTTTCGCGAAGCAAGGTCAAAGAATTTTTTTTTTTTTTTTTACTATTGCCAAAGCCTTTATTCTTGAATCTTTTTTTATACGAAACTAACATGAAGTGTGATGAAATTCTTACAAACTATATATTTTTTTTTTTTACTTAAGCCTTAACCTATGTTAGTACGCATGCATTATTAGTATGCATTATTGTTAGGTCAACATGCGTGTAATTATTAAATATTTCAGTTGATTAAATCTAGAGGATCTGCTCTGCGAAGCCGTTTGGATACAATTTCGGTTGCCTTAGTAGTTCTCTAGCTAATTCGTTAGGGTGTGATTCCAGTTTCAGACGGTATTTTAGACTGCATGATTTTATTGTCTCTTTAACCGTTTGAATTCCTAGGTCTCTATGGATGTTGCTGTTTCGAATATACCAGGGCGCATTTGTAATGCTACGAAGTATCTTTGCTTGCGTTCTTTGTACAATATCTATATTTGAAGCACTAGTTGAGCCCCATAGTTGGATACCATATGTCCATATAGGGATTAGGATCGCTTTGTATAGTAGAACCTTGCAGTCTAGAGAGAGTTTCGATTTTCTTCCGATCAACCAGTACATTTTAGAAAATTTTATTTTCAGTTGATTACATTTTGTTTCAATGTGCTTTTTCCATGTCAATCTTCTATCGAGATGAATACCGAGATATTTGACGTTTGTTTGTTGAGGAATTGTGATATTGTTTAATTTTACTGCCGGACATGTGCGTTTATTCAGGGTGAATGTTCCATGTGTTGATTTACATTCATTCGCCTTTATCCGCCAAGTTTTTAACCAATCTTCTATTTTGTGCAGATGTTCTTGAATTCTCTCGATGCTGTTTGAGGGTTTTTGTGTGAAAACAATATAGCTGTGTCATCAGCAAAAGTTGAAGTGATTATGTTTTCAGTTATTGGTAAGTCAGCTGTGAACAACAAGTATAGTACAGATCCCAATACACTACCTTGCGGTACTCCTGCCTTTATCTCGGTTAAATCAGTAGTGGCCGTACTTTGTTTCACCTGGAACATCCTTTGGGCTAAGTAGTTTTCAAGAATTGCATGATATTGTCTAGGCAGAAGAGTTTTAATTTTGTAATTTAATCCTTCATGCCATACTTTGTCGAAAGCTTGCGCAATATCCAAGAAAACTGCCGAGCAATATTTCTTTTCTTCTAAGGAGAGCTTAATTGTGTTTACAATTCTGTGCACCTGTTCTATTGTGCCGTGCTGCGCTCTAAATCCAAATTGGTGATCTTGTATAATGCGACCTACAGTTAATATAGGTATTAGTTCTTATAGTAGCATCTTTTCAAAGAGCTTTGAAATTATCGGAAGTAGACTTGGCCTGTACGACGAGACTTGGGTTTCGTCTTTACCTGGCTTAGGCATCATGATAATTTGAGATATTTTCCATTTTTGGGGAAAGTATCCACATCTCATAATCGCATTAAAAATATATGTTATATATTTTATGCATCTATCGGGTAATTCTTTGATCATTTTTCCAGTTATTAGATCATGGCCTGGAGCTTTCTTAGGATTTATCCTGTTTTTGATAACCGTTTTGACGCATTTCCATTTAAATTTTACTGGATTCGGGTTCGACTCATCCCTCGTAAACTGTGGTAGTACGCAGTCATTATTTTTTTCGTTTGGAGTGAACACTTTTTGTAGATGGTTAGAGAAAGCGATAGCCTTTTCTAAATCACTTCTGGCCCAATGACCATCTGGTTTCCTTACCGGTGGGTTCGATAGCTCTGGCCTTTTTAAATTTCTTGCTGCCTTCCACAGTGAGTAATCTGTTTTCTCTGTTGCTGTGAGCTCACTTAGGTAATTCTGCATTCCAAGATTGTGTTCTTCCCGTATTGCTTCTCTTAGAGCTTTAATAGCTCTATTTAATTTCCATTTATGAAAAGGAGATTGGTGCAGCTGCCATAGCCGCCGAGTCGCCCACTTATCTGCCAATAACTTTTGAATGTTTCTTGAAAGCTTACTATTTTTTTCGAATTTTTGTACTCCGGAGTAGCTTTTTTTGCAGCCATTTTCATTATTTGTCTTAAGTTTTCTATCGCGGCATCGATATCTTTTGGTGTTTGCAGTGGGACATCCAGATGACAATTTACGTCTACTATGTTTCTATACAGAACCCATTTCGTTAGTTTGTTTGTTAAACGTTGGGGTGGTTCAGTTAATGCTTGCGTACTTAGTGTTACGATTATTGGCGAGTGATCTGATGATAAATCATAACAGTCAACGACGTGAGCATTGGTGCGTGCTATTCCTCGTAGTACACAGAAATCTATTAAATCAGGAATTTTCTTTCTATCGGTAGGCCAATAAGTGGGATGTCCAGATGATAAATAATCTAGGTTTTTCTCGTTTATTGCTTCGTAGAGTTGCTTGCCCTTGGGTGACGTCAACCTCGAACCCCATTGCACATGTTTAGCGTTGTAATCACCTCCTGCTAGAAATTTGATTCCCAACTGATTAAAGTAGTCGATAAATTGCTGTTTTTTAATTGCATGTTTCGGTGGACAGTAAACAGCCGATATTACAAATTTCCCAGACCATTCGTCCAAACAAATAGTTGTAGCTTGGATGTGATCTTTAGCATATTTCTGGAGCTCGTAGTGCTTTAACCTTCTTTTTATCAAGACTGCGGTGCCGCCGTGTGCTTTTACATCCGGATGTTTGGTGTCATAAACGGAATAGCCGGTAATATTAAAAAAATTGTGTTTGGTGAAGTGTGTTTCAGATATTAACATGATGTCTATATTTTGTTCGATAATAAAGGTGTGTACCTCAGCTTTATGTTGCGGAAGCCCGTTCGCATTCCAAATAGCTATTTTTAGAACTGTCATTTTTGATTTTTAACTATTATTTGCATAAGCGTATTCATATTTTGCATCATCATGCTCATTTGCCGTTCCATCATCGTCATGAAACTTTGGATGGTCTCGGTTAATTTATTTAGCGTGGTATGAATATTTAGGTCCTCTTCATTAAAACGAACTTTGGGTTTCGGTTTGTTACCTTTTAGAATGTTTGCATAAGAAACACCTGGCTGTGCAAAACTACTGTCAAACGTCTCCAAGTTATCATTTTGTGTGTTTGAACTCGCTGATTTGGTGACTATTGTATTTTTTGGTAACATGGCCCTCTGATTAAATTGTATATTGAGCATTCGCTGCTCAGCTCTCATTTTAGGGTTTATTTTCCGTTTTAAGTCCAGATACACTGCACATCCCCTGTAATTTGCAGTATGATATTCACCGCAGTTACTGCAACGCTTCACAGATGGGTCATTGTGAGATTTGTCACACTGTTTGGAGTCGTGAAGTTCACCACAAATAACACAAACATCATTTAAGGTGCAGTATGCTTTCGTGTGTCCGTATTCTTGGCACTTTCTGCATTGAACTGATCCTGACCTCTTCCTAGGTTCTTCAATTACTATTTTTCGATGTAGAAAATATTTTAGGTCGTAAATCTTGTGAACTCCTTCTGACTTTTCTTCCTCTGGCTCTAGTTCCAAACGGAACATTGGTTGGGGTACTTTCTCACGGTTTACTATATTACCAATAGATTTGACATGGAAACCTTCTGCAGCAAATGCAGCTTGTATGTCGCTAACATCTACGCAGCTTTCAATTCCTTTTAGCACAACAGTGAGCCCTTTTTGACTTTTTAGCTGGTATGTGTAATATTTTTTACCAACTTCGTCAAAATGTTTGACTAGGGCTCTGAAGCCATCGATTTCGAAGGTTTGAATCTTTGTTTCGTTTATATTACCCCTTTTGAGCGGGGCAATATAAAATTTAGAGTCTGTTAATGATGCGATTTTATTAACCAGTTCATTGTTAGATGCTTCCCTTAAATAAATTGGAGGTTTCCCGACCTCTAAACTAGAGAATCGGTTGTTAAGCGGTATTTGGTTAACACCTAGTTCAGTCCGTGTCACTTTGCTCCTGCCAGCAAACTGAGCAGATCTCGGGCTACGTTTTCTTTTAGATTGAACAGTGATATACCTATCCAATCCCGTTTGCACTAGATTATTTTCAAACTCACCACGGTCACTAGAGTTCGTCGCAATGAGTTCATTCTTATTGTTTTCGTTTAGCATTGCATTTGCTGATGAATTAATTTTTTCTTCGCTGTTTTGATTTATAATTTTAAACGGAGGTATAACTAATTCTGTCGAAGAAGCACTTTTAATCAGTTGTATAGGTGTTTTCTTTGGACTATGTTGAACTTTACGCACTTGATTTACACTTATACTTGCAATATTTAAATTTTCTACATGAAACTGGTTCAAGTTTGATGTAGATTGTGTTCGGCTTTGGGTGTTCGAAGAAGTCTTTTTTGGGGAAAAAAGGGCCTTCATGTTCACATTATCACTCACTAAATTACAATTTTATATTATATATTATAACAAAATAAAAAGCACTAACACTGCACTTTTCGTTTGTTTTATTTTACGTCCGATGTTAGTGAAATCAATTTTGCGAAAATAAATAAGAAATTTTAATCAGACATTTTTTCTTTTCGCCTTACTTTTTAAAAACACCTCCTTCGTAATAAATCAAAAATATATAAGGTCAAAGAAATGAGTCGATATTTTTCCATACAAAAATAGCGTTATGACGTTTCTGTCTATTCTGTGATAATACGCCTAATTATTTGAAAATTTGTCATCATCTTGCTCTTATCTTATCTAACTTTCCAATGACTAATACGCATACTTGCATGCAATGCAAAATGGAAACTCCCCATTTCTACTCTTACCCTCATCTGTGAAATTAAGTACTAAAACCCATTACGTTCTATTGTTTTGATATTTTTCTTTATTTAATATTTAGTGTGTCCTCCATTTTTTCTTACAACATCATAAATTCGATTAGACAAAGACCTATACAGATTTTGTATAAATTCTATCGCTACTTTCTCGAAAGCATCTTACACAGCTGTCATAAGGTCATTCCGGCATTTGTATTGTTTTCCATTCGAATAAATTTGTCTCGATAACCATCCCCAAAGATTTTCAATAAAATTTAAATCCGGAGACAAAGCCGGGAAATTCAAAACTGCCACGTTATTTTCTTTAAACCACTGTTTTACTCGTGCGGTTTTGTGGATCGCTGCGTTATCCTGCTGGAAAATCCAGCGATGGCCTTCAAACATTTCATCAAAATTGTCTTTTTACACTTCCAAAAGCTTGATGTAGCTTTGCAAACTTTGCCCGCCCACCAGGACAAACAAATCAATAGCACCACGAAAATAAATTGCTGCCCACACCATGATGGAACCAACACTGGTGGGGCGGCGGGACAAATATAGCTCCGATTTCCTCAAATCATAAAATTAGATTTTTTCTCCTCCGAAAAAATAAGCTGGAACCTTCTTCCTTCCAATACGCCGATGTTCACGGCAATATTTCAATCGAGCACTTCTAAGTTGCTGGAGTAAACGTGGGTTTTTCATAAGTTTTTGTCGCCGGAGATGTGAACACTTTTTTATTATCCTCTGAACAGTACGGACATTGGCTGGGACTCGAATTTTCTGCTTTATTTTTTTTGCAGATAGCATCGAATACGAAGCTTCGCGCACTTAGCTCTATTTTCCCGTTCTGTTGTCGCCCTTGCTGTGCACCCTCCTCGACTTTCTCCGTAATTTTCTGGATCTTTGAGATAGTTGTTGATGGTCCTAGAATTGCGACCAGTTTTTTTAGTTTCTCGACCCAATTTCACCACTATTAACTGCAACTGGTAATAAACTTAATAAATTGATGATAAACTATTAAACTGAACACAACTAAATTTATTTACTCGCACTTTACGCCTTCGACGCTAAGACCAAAGTGATGAGGGTAATCAAGTGTCGCAGTTAAAATAAGCAAAATAATCGAAATGAGGCGTTTCCGTATTAGTCATTGGAAAGTTAGTAAATATAGAAACCAAGGTGATGAAAAAATTTCAAATAATTAGTCAAATATGTATCTTAGGTTTTATGAAAAAATTTCAAGTGAGGGTAATCAAGTGTCGCGAAGTGTATATAATATATACATATGAAACTAATAAATTAATATCAGTATTTCAATTTTATTTGTGGCTTGTTATGATACATTATCGGCTGATTTTTTAGGTTAGTTACTTACTATTTTATATTTCAATCTAGTATATAATTTTTTTAACTTTTGGCTGAAGTAGTCGAGACACTATCTGCATTATCGTTTTGTTTTCACTTTCGGTTAACTCTAACAAGGTATTATTTTAAACGGTACAAAACAATATGAAAAGGGAGAAAGACTGTGTATAGCTAGCTCATCCAGACCTATGTGTGTGATGTATTTATGATCACCCCGATTACCTCATGAAAAATAATCAATTTTTCGGCAATATAGAAAGATTTTCGATGAAAAAATGAAATTTGTACTCGTAGCGGCATCTTACGGTTCATGTAGAAAACCACCATTGTATTACAATATAAAAATTTGTATACTATGCACCATACTATTTTAACAAGGCGACAAAATCGGCATTGCTGGAGTCATGACATTTTATTAATCGAAGCGTATTTTACTTAGTGAAAAACTAAGTAATTAAATAAACGTAAATAATCACTGATTCAGTGTGTGTGTGTTCGCTATTATCGGAAAATGAAGTCAATAAAAGTTTATGCAAAATGCTTTTAATAAAAAGTTCATTTAATATAAAAACCATATTTCTTTAAATTTTCCAGCTAAAACAAAAAAATACTTAAAACAAAAACTTAATTACTTTATAAGTAAAACTTTTTAATAATAAAACAAATCCTGTATAATTTTCCTATTTTCGCTTTAGACTGTCCTGTTTTGTAATATAATCTCCTTCCTGTAATTATTTGTATTTTCGATTTAATCCAGAAAAAGAAACAAAAACAAAAATGCAACCACTTGCTATTATTTCATTTCTTCCATTTTATCGCGGCGCCATATTTCTTTCTTTTAATTAATTTAGCCAAACGTAAAGAAACCAAAATTGTCGAGCAAAAAAAATTGTGCATTATAATAAATTGTTTTTGTTATTTTATAATTTTTTTTTATAAACGTATACGGAATATTTTTATTTATTTAAATTATTATGTAAAGAAATAAACAAACATAGATAAAGAAAAAATGCTTATTTGTTGTAAAATCAAATTTAAAATGTTATTTAATTAAAAATTAAAAAATAATAATATTTAAAAAACAACCTAAGTGTCTTATTTTTAATAAATAAATATAAAAGAAGTAAAGTAAATAAATAATATAAATACATAAAACAAAAGATATTATTTGGGTAGATTTTCAATGTTGTAGAATAAAAAAATGAAAACAGCTTAAAAATATATTATCAAATTTTATATATAAAAAATAAATAAATAAATTAAGCAATATCAAAATTAAATAAAAAAATTTGTTGAAAAACAGAAACCCCTAATAGGAGGCCTAAACCAAGCCTAAATACCATAAAATAATTATATTGTCAGAGTTTAAAAAATTGTTTTTTTGTATATTTAAAAACGTTAAAAAATAATAAGAAAAATATTTAATTTATTTATTTATTATTATAACAGACAATACATATTTTGTATAATTTATTTTTTTATATGTATTAAAAAAAGTAAAATATTTTTAAAAAGGAAAAAATATCAAATTTTTTAAAACAATTTATTTTTTTTGTTAATTTTTATAGAAACAAAAGGTTTAATTTAGTAAATCGTTTTTATAATCAAATAATTTTTTAATTTTTTATGTTTTTATATATTTATATTACATATATTTATATATAAAAAAAACAAGTTAACAAATAATTATCAAGAAATAAAAAAAAACTTAACCGCGTGTTAAATAAATTAAAGTATCTTTTAATAAAAGAAATGGAATTTAATTTAAATAAATACCTATTATTAAAAATAAAAACTGTTATATAAGTCTATATAAATATATATATAAATATATTATATAAATGTATTAATTAAAACAAAAAAAGATAAATAAATTATTCTATATATGTGTGTGTGTATGTATCGTGTAAATTAATCTTGCCGTAGTTTAATTGTGCAACCAATCCTTATAAGGCTAATATATTTCTTCCACTAACTTAACCTTAGTTTTAAATTTTATTAATCTTTTTTTTTAAATCCTTATTATAAATTCCTTATTTTATTATTTCCCCGTCCTTAATTATAATACAACTAATTTTAATATAAAACACATAATAAAAAAATACAAAAATTATAACAAAAGAAGAGCAAAATGTACGCAGCAGCCGGTGGCGCGTCATTGGCATCACGACAAGCACGACAAAAACAACGACAACAAAACAATAAAAATCGTGAACTAAAACAAAAACAATTAGCTCAAATCAAAGCTGGCGGACAATCAACACCAACTAAAGTACCAATACAATCAAAACAATTTCATCAATTGCCACAAAATTATTTACGTACACCGAACGCACAAGCCCGTAAATTAAGTGCTAGTTTTGCAGCACAAAGTAAATTACTGCTGCCAATATCGGAGGGTAATAATAGCGGCAGTAATAGCCAACACAATAATAGTCAACATCATCATCCACCATGTCAAATTCATTCGTCTGTTTCACGACAAAACCTTCATTTAGCCATAGATCGCGACAAGCAGCAACATTTACGTAAATCGGCAACCGCAAGCATACCCCTTGTTTCACAAGCGGAATGTGGTACACCATCCGCAACGCCGACAATATGTTTTGCCAATTTAAAAAATCAATATCGTCAGGATCACGATGAGGAGTACGATCACGATGGTAAACTAGTACCAATACAAATAAAATTGCCGGTGCAACCGGGTTCCGCCGATCAGATTCCCGTTACAGCTACAACACCGACAACACCAGGGCCGGGTGGCGGGGGCGGGCCCGATGGTGGAGGTTTCCAATTCGAACGAAAATGTAGCGTGTACCGAGGACGAAATTTAAATCAATTCGAAGAGCAATTTTATAATAAAACAACGACAATAACAACAACTACGACAACGGTCCATGATATTCATGTGAACGATGAGTTTTTTGGTTTACCAAATGGACGCGGTGGCGCTGGACATCGAAAATGGATGGATAAGGAATACAGTGAACCGGATCAACGGATAGGAGTTTGTACCTGTGATCATAATGAGGTAACGCAAAATATTTTGTTCAATTTACGTTTTAATGTTTATGCTTATGTGCGTCATGCAATAATATAAATTTTGTAATGCTTAACGAAAATGGCAACAACAGTCCATATATTCGAATATCACGAATCATACCTCAGATGTGGAATTATAAAATAATTCTCATGACATTAGTTATATGGTAATGTTTTGGTGTGACGCGAGATATATTTGATGTCGTTTGGCATGGGATATGTTACAGCATGTTGTGTTGGTGTGAGTGATAAGTGCATATCTAAATATTAAAGGTGGGATTTTAAAATTTAATTGGATCAATTTGAAATAATCGTGACCGAGTAGGTTTACACAAATAACATCGAATCAATTATTGCATGAAGATGGTTAATCGATTGGGAATTTAAACTTGCTTCTATTTTAGCTAAATTTCAGGAAACTTTACTTCAAGTCTACGGAATTTTTGGTAGATGCTACATAACTAAACTCATTGGACGCACAATATCACAGTAGAAGACTAGAATGACTACAGTTTTATTATTAACAACAGTACTGCCATTGATAGTAAATGCTTCGCCCGATAACACGGCTTTGAATCTACATCGTCGCCACTGAAATCTGATCGGCATTCGATCAGACGTTATCAATATAATTTTCTTAAATTGGACGGAATTGACTATTTTGTGGGCATCCGATTTTAGAAATTCTAATCAGGTTCAAGGAGTTTTTTCTAGAGAGACGAGTAAGTAGGCTTTCAGTTTCTCAATTAAGCGTAGATTGGTAGAAATATCAGGAAACTACAGTTCTACTCAAGTTAAAACGAAAAAAGGATTATGAAATTTGGGTTATTTTGGGTGATAGCCAGATATTGCTTTTATATCTAGGTTAGGTTACTTACCAAGACTTTGGAAGCTTGGTTTCGAACTAATGAAACTTCAATTTTTTAATTTAAAAAATTCGGTCGTCTCATCAGACTGCAGTGACCAAACTACAAAAATATTGAAAATATTTTGCACTTACGTATAAAGTATAATCGCAATGCCTTAGCGAATTATTATGTTTTGCTGCGCAGTTGTCAACCCCTTCGTAACCTCGAAAAAATTGAAAAATTCAAGTTTCATTAGTTCGAAACCAAGCTTCCAACGTCTTAGTAACCTTACCTAGATGAAAAAAGGATTGTTGGGCAAATGGTTTGTGAAGGGGAGAATTAACTCCAGAGCCATCTGTGTACGGTGCTAATGCTTAAAATTAGGAGTCATCGATTAAAAATGTTAGGAGTATTGAAAGTGTCCGATGTTTGGAATTATAAGGTACAACCACATAACATTCACGGGCTCAGTTTTTGGTATTCACCAAACGAGTTACGATTGCGTGTCTTTAACGTATCATAATGAAACCCAAGTGTTGAAATTTGGAACTAACTAACCATGTGTATTCAGTGAGAAAAGTTTATTCTTCGATCGTTTTTTATACATTGCTTGCACGTAGACTAAATTTCGCCATCATCAACTTCATCGAGTTTTTTTGTATAGGTTCAACTAGGGAGTCCAGAATGGCATACATGGTGGAAAATTGATTGTTTGTTTATTCTTAACAACGGCAAGTTACGAGTGATACTCGTTGAAGAATAAAAATGAGAAAAAAAGCCAAATGTATTTGTGCAACCTTCACGCAGATGGGCAACTGGAGTGGAACTATTTAGATGTGATAAAGAATCCAAAAATAAGAGATTTTTAAATCGAAATGGTTTCTGTGATAGGAAGAGGAGAATCTCCGGTCATGCATTCTCTGACACGAAATGTAACAAGCCAAATATATTAAAAGTTTCAGGACTAGCGGGAAGGGCTCTTCTCTGTCATTGATTGCGGGAAAGGTTGTCCCTCAACGACTGTAGACGTAGTGCTCTTTGCTTAGGTCATCCTAAAGCCAATCTTTTTATTTGTGCGACCTGTCAAACTCTGTTTAATCGCAAATACGTTTTAAATTAAATAAAATAAATTTATAAAATTACTGACTGGCTCCACAGTTGGGCCTATGTAACAAAAAGATAAAGTTATCGCCTAATTTTACAATCCGAAGGTATTCGCGTCAACGTTGTCCTTACCGTGCACTTATAGGATCCGAAGTAAATTCACTGATCTAATCCATGTGTCGTTCCTGTCTTGGATTACGTTCAATTTCAGAGTGAATTGCTATAGTAAAAAATTTGTGGTCGGTGTACATGGCGAATTCCCGACCTTTGATGAAATATCTAAAATGTTTAACCTCATTGATAAATCGTAAGAAATTTTCGTTCGGCATTCGTAAGCTTTTTCGAGAAAAATCTGAGGTTATCCTCTCAGTCATTATTGTGTTGTTGAAAAATAATTCACACATTAGTACTAATTGAAAAATTGCAACGTTTCCATCCCTAGTTGCGACATTATACAGTCCGGGATTCCGGTCTACTATATCGCACTATTCCGTTCTTTTAAGAATTTGATCAGTTCAGCACAATATGGCCGGAACTTGGAAATAACTTCGATAAAGTAACGCTGGCAGTGGTAATTCTTGTATATTTATATTACCCAGCCACTTAAGTTTTAGTGACATAACAGTCAGCTCGTTACATTCGAAAAGTAGGTGTTTAACGTCTTCTACTTCCGATCCAACATTGACATTGGTCTATTACTTTAAATCTCTGCAGGTGGGCTTTAAACTTACCATGTCCAGAGATAACTTGGCTCATCGAGCTCGTCAGTGGCAATTTCAATTTGAGTCGTGCTTTTATATCTGGAATGAAGCCAAACAACATCATCTTTAGACACTGTTCGGTAGGCCTTGGTTACTCCTAGCAGGATATTCCTCTGAGCACTTTCCAATGATCCGACGTGGTGACAATTTAAGCTATCGTGCCAACCAGTTGCGGCATAAGTGTATAGCGCCTCCGCCACACCTTTGTAAATTATTACAAGTGTTTTGTGATTCATTCCCCATCCCTCTCTTGACACTCTCGTCAAGGAGTGGAATAGCTTCTTAGCGTTTTCACAGACTCTTAGAACGTGACAAGTTACGCCCATACGTTCATCTAGGTCAACTCCTAGATATCTCTCAGACACCATTTTCGTGTTTCGACGGTTTAAGGATATTGTTGGAGGTCGACAAGAGTCAAATTTGTCTTTTAGCTGCAGCATCATTATTTTCTCTGCAGATAGTAACATTTTATTTGTTTCACGCGATTAATTCATTTTGTTAATTGCGATTTGGCCCTGACGCTGACGTTCGAGTCTCGAGTTGCCATGCACCAGAATGACTTTGTCATCCGCGAATGCAATTTCGTACAAGTCATCAATCATGCTTGTGTTAAACACGATATTCCAGACAAGAGGACCTAGGATAGAGCCCTGAGGACTTGCTTCGCTTTAAATACTTACATCCTTTTGTAATTGGTTTAGATACAGAACCATACATATCTCTGATTACTGCAGATCGGCTACTGAAGTAGCTTCTAAAACATTCATAGTGTTTCTAGGGAGATTGTAGACTGATAAACTTGCGATGACACTAGGCCACATAAGGTTATGAAATGCTCAGGCGATATCCAAGAATATACCCATAACATATTTCGAACTTTGGTTTTTGAGAGTGTTGATTAGGCGGACTATCGCATCTTCAGTAGACATATTACGTCGGAAATCGAATTTTTTGTCCGAGAACAGCCCGCTCGTAAACTTTCTAGGAGTTTCCCCATCACCCGTTTTCGAAACTTTAGGGAAGTAACCAAATTTTAAGCAGCTGTTTAATAGTTTTACTATGCTAGGCCCCATGATGGATCACGTCAGCCAGATTATTCAGTGCTCAAGTTGTCAAGTCCTGGTGACTTGTTACGCTTAAAGCAAGTGAGGGCACTTGTGACCTCTTCCCACGTAAATGAGGGGTCTTCAGCATCTGTGGATGTCCAAATGCTGTTGGTGGCGATCTCGCGCTTTTCTGCTTGAGGCACAGTTTCGTTTGTGTTTCGATTTTGCTTCGCTTTAAATACTTCATGGAAGTATTTATTTCTTGTCCCTCTGAAGAGAGTCAATTTCAACTCTTTTGCTCTTTGGTTCCTTTCCGCCTGGTATGCTCTTCTAAGCTTATCCATAGAATATCTAAGTTTCCTTAGATTATAGAGTTCCGCCAACTATTTCGTTTCTTAGCTAATTTCTTCCTAGAAATCGATTTGTTGCAAACACTGGTTGACTGTGTTGAGATCAGTTCCACACGAGCATCAATTTCATCTATCAAATTAACTTCTGGAAGTGCTTCTACACTGTCCCAAGAACCAACCAACCAAGTGTCTAGCAAATAGACCCCAGTCAGCTATATTAATGGCAAATCTCGAAGTTTTGCTACTTGCAAGCCGACTCTATGGTCACTAGATGACCAACTTTCTCTTACACACCACCCAACTATCGGGTCCAGCAAGAGACGAGAACGTCGTTGGATTTCCCTGCAATTTCATTATGAAAAGGTCACTCCAGGAAATGATGTCTTCTACTTTTCTTTTAGTTTCATCGTTAAATTGTCATGCCACATTTTACTTCTAGAATTGAAGTTTGCGGTAATCATTACCGTTTTGTGTTGACCCAATAGCGTAGAATCGTTTCGTTTTTGTGCAGATGGTACTCGATCGGTTCACTGTATGGGGCATATATTGAAGATAGGTAGAATGAACCAACTTCCGATGATATTTCAACACATGTGCAGTGACTATCACAGAATTGACTTAGTTTCATCATGTTATGCCGCTGATTTGGCCATTGGCCGAGTGTGGTTGTTGTATACATTATATATCTATATCGTGGATGGAGATGCGTGCACATATCTCTGATCCAACTATTTTATCGCACTGCATGTTGAGGTGGGCGATACGTAGGTTGCTTTTATCATATGACTAATCGTCATGTTTAGTGTTAAATTTCAGGCGTTGCACAGCACTTTTGTATGTGTTACATGAAACGCTATCTACTTGGTGGTCATGTGGTTTTTGCATTTCCTTGCAGCTTGTGCAACTGTCAGGTTTGTCTTTAATTGGACAGCCCTTATAACCATGCCCGTGTTGTGCACAGTGAGAGCAGCTGACATCTAAAGCACCTAGTCGGAGTAACAAACTCTCTCACAAGTGCAGTATTCCATACTTTACTACCCAGGGAACGGTCTCTTTATTTTTCGCACCAGTTCTATATAGAACCTTAAAATCTTTACGATCCAGGCAGTTTTGATTAATTAGGCAGTTAACACTAACACCATTTGGACCAGCGTTTCTTACATAGTGAATCTTTATGTTTGAGTCACTAGGACGTATGATTTTCTTGGTTATCTCTGAGATAATTATTCGTTTTGTTTTTGTCTTATTTTGCCAACGCTTTATGTTTCTATCGAATCAGTTGCTACTTTTCCTGTTTTGTTTGAATTGGCAAAGTGCACCTATGGTTGCGTGCTTAGAATATGAATTTTAATGTTTTTAATTTGGTTTGTCAATTCCCGAAACTTAGGCTCAGTAAGTTTCGTATTTCTTGTATGCTCTATCATCGTTCCAAGAGAAACGATTTCTATCAACAGGTTCTCATGGGGTCTTTCGCACGTTTGTCGTACTTGACCAACACTGCCTGGCGACAGCTGTATATGGTGTAGTGACCAAGCATTGAATCACTACATCACTGCGGTCGCTAGAAATCGACGACTGGAAGCCCACTTGCTCACTCCTGAGTGCCGCCGGTACTGGGCATCAGATTCCTTGCACCGTAACGTTGTTTTCCATTGTTTGACTCCATTGAGTTTTAATATTCTGGGTTCCTTCCCTTGGCATTTTATACCTCAGGTTGGGTTAGATTAGCTGAGGTTAGAGTGGCTGCCATCGCACACTTAGGCCAATAGTGGCTCATTGTGCAATACCACAGGATTCTATCTTTCCTTTACTCCCGTTGAAACCATTCAGAGCTACTTATGTAGCGTAAAATATCTCGCGCTCCACAGTCCGCGAGTTCCAAAAGGCTGTCCATACCGCAAACACCTAAGTACTTATGCCCGCTGTCTGATAGTGCCGGACACGAGCATATGAAGTGATCTAAAGTCTCTTCCTCCTCTTCGGTCATACAACTTCTACAAAAGTTATTCGTCTGTACCCAGCCTTCTGGCATGTTCCCCAAAAAGGCAGTGTCCTGTCAGTATCCCTACGACCAATCCTACCTCTCGTTTCCCCAGGGATACTGGTCTCTTGAAGCGCCGCAAGACTAGTTTTGCTACCCTGCACGTGAGAGTGTTGGTTCATCTCTCATTTGTCGAGGCGATTACCTTTTTACTGAGTGCCAATTTGAGCGCTGCTATAGGTCTCCCCAGACCTGCCCTTTCCATCTGTATCTGGAAAGTCGTACCGTACCTAGCTAGTTCGTCTGCCCTGCAGTTTCCCGTGACGTCCAAATCACCAAGGATCCGGCATATCTGGATTCTGAAATGCTCGCTTATGTCATTAAGAGATGATCGGCAATACAGCGCCACCCGTGATTTCAGACAAACCGCCTCTAGTGACCTGACCGCCGCCTGATTGTCCACATAAATTGCGATATCCCTCACAGATACCACGCTTCAACCATGTCACTACTTCCCTGCACGAAGAAGACTCCTGCTTTGTACGGCAAATTGCACTGCCTTTTTCAGTATTGATCTGTTCTTCCAGGATTCCCTCGAAGGACAGATGGTCCGGACATTGGTTTAATATAATCTAGATTATAATCTAGAATATAATCTAGATTCGCCAGTTCTCCCCTTAACGTTCTAAGTATCGTCGAGTGCCCCGCCTGCAGACACTTCCACTGAGAGACAGCCGAGAGTCTCGTAGCCACATTGGCTGCCATCTGCTTATCAAAAAATTCGATTGGAATAAGGTGAAGCATAATCTCTAAAGCGCGTGTAGGTGTTGTCCTAAGTGCCCCGCTTATAAGCATACAGGCCTTTCTTTGAACCTTCTCCATCATCCCTATATATGTTACCTTATCCGGAGCTGGCCACCACACGTCCACCCCGTATATCAGCACAGGTCTTACCACTGCGGTATAGAGCCAGTGTGCCAGTTCTGGTTTCAAATCCGATCTCTGACCTATGGCGTTCTTACACGAGTAAATGACTACATTAGTCTTATTCACTCTTTCCATAATGCTAGGCTTCCAGCCGAGCTTATACTTTCCAAGATTATGCCCAAAAATTTCGCTATTATACCTTTAATACCTTACATTTTAAATACGTAGTTTACTAGACCCGCTTAATTATCTACTAGTTCTCGTTTATCTGTGCGTATTATCTTCTGCAAAGCAAAATGATGAGGTGTACATACCTCATGGGGTGTACATACCATACATTACAGTAAAAGACGAGACACTATGAAATTATTATTTTTAAATTGCAATTCCATCATATTACGTGATACCATAAAATTGTATGCTTTTTAATCAAATTAATCTTTCACAAATCCAGTTCAATCCATTTGGTGTCGGTATACATTGTTGTTAGTGCTGTCGCTTAAGTTCCAATTTGCATAATTAATGAGTATCACAGCATATAAATAGTGACGTATTTCGTGTTTCAAGCAATTACCTGTTTTAATTTTAGTTTATAATTAAAATACCATTTTTGGTATTGTTGGCAAACAATAGAATTTGACCCCGAGGGATTGATATTGACATCAAAATCAAATTTGCCCAAAATTATATTCACATACATACACTACAGTCATGCAGTCGTTTCTACAAATACAAAGAGATAGAATATGTAGCCAAAATAAAAAGCTCACCCAGTATGTTCAATCTCATCCCCCTCATCCCAACCTATCAATAATTCATAGAACAATTTCCATACATCTGTACTCGTATTTTGTGTAAACGAGGGTTTGTGAGTTCAAAATGTTATGTTCATTTTGCCATTTGATATTTAATTTTTGTAATATGCATACTCGAGTGTAATACGTCATGTAATATTAACAGAATTGGCCCGCCATTGAATTTTAAAGTAGTTTGTACACGCTCCGGTTTTCCACTATATGATCTATAATTAATTGTTGCGTGACTGTTAAGTATGGTAAATAGTGCGACTATTTTATACATTGGGTCTCGTTATTTATTTGCCCATAACTTTAAAATTATGTATTAACGTGGTGTGAACTGGCGCACGATTTTAGTTTTAATATTTAATAACGCAGCATTGCTCCAAAACACTGTGTTCGGAAAATATTATGTAAACAATAGTTTAAGGTTACCCTTAATGTTTTTGTATAAAGATTTATTAGACAAAATCACAGCCCATGCAATCGTTAATTATCATTTTTAAATTCAACCCTAATATATCAAAGACGGGACCCACCTTAAACTTTATATTATTATACTTTCGTTAAGGAAAACAACTAATTTTATTTATCGTTTAGTTTTGTTGGTAATTTTTCCACGCCGGAAAATGTTTTTATATATAGCGAGTGCACGAAACAGGAACGTACAAACAGGTATCTAAAAAAAAACTAAACAAGAAGACTGTATCGTATATGTGAATAAATCACATAAATAATTTTAACACTTTTGTACCTGTCCGACATTTGGCGCATGCAATACACAAAATGTCAGTGATTTTATTTATTGCATATAAACAAAAAATGCATAACGGGCATCGAGGAATGGTGGATTTATATATCAAGGCACATAGTGCCAGAGAAAATAATTAATTTTAATTTACCTTGTGTTTCCTGGAAAATTGTAAATGACATCAATTTTATTATATTTGTTTTATCATCATTTTGAGTGACAGCTCCAGCGATTAATTTACAGAGTTTGATGATGTCATATATACGAGGTTGTGTGTGAGCTTAGAACATTTATCATTATCGTAGTAATATACGGTATATTTAGTATTTAGTACCTTGTTAAAGTTAGCCGAAAGTGAAAAGGTCGATAATGCAGATAGTGTCTTGACTACTTCAGCCGAAAGTTAAACAAACTACATATTAAATTGAAATATCCACGTCGAAAGTGACTAACCTACTTAACCAGCCGAAAACATTTGTATTATAACAAACAACAAATACAATTTGCAATGTAACCGATATTAATTTATTGTTTCATGTGTATATAGCAGCATACGGCCAACTTTCAAAATTTATTATAACTTAACCTTAAAAGTATTATGTTTGGAAAAATCTCACTTAAAGAGGTTTGTAAGGGTAATAAATTGATAAAGTATAGTAATGTAAAGAATGCCATATATGTTTCATACAGCCGAAAATTGACGTTAAAAAAAGTTATAAAATTATGAAGCTTTAAATGGTTCATAATTGTCGTTAAAGTGGTTTGCAATTCAAGACTATGCCAGACATACACCGATCTGACTACGGCAATTCGATAGGCCGTGGTGATAGGCAGATTTTAAATATAGGATAGGAATGGGTCTGATGAGGTTATAGGTGTGAAATGCTGTATCTGTTTGATACAGCCGAAAAATGTCGATAAAGAAGTTTAATAATTATCAAGCAAAGTCGTCCATCATTTGAGATTTTGCAACATGGAGACTAATCTGACTAGGCCAATTCGATAGCCCATGACCATAGGTAGATTTTAATTATAGGTTATGTAAGTCTGATGGGGTTATACGGCTGAAATATTTATTTTTCCCCTCTTCTGACGATAAAATCGTACATCATTCGAGATTTTTCAAAATGGACACCAATCTGACTATACCGATTCGATAGCCCATGATCATACGTAGATTTTAATTATAGGTTATGGGTAAGTCTGATGGAGTTATAGGGGTAAAATTTTTATTTTTCCCTTATTATGACGATAAAATCGTCCATCATTCGAGATTTTGCAACATGGACCCCAATCTAGCTAGGCCGATTCGATCAAGGGTAAAATAAAAATTTCACCCCTATAACCCCATCAGACTTACCCCAACTTATAATCAAAATCTACCTATGATTATGGGCTATCGAATCGGCATAGTCAGATTGGTGTCTATGTTGAAAAAATCTCGAATGATGGACGATTTTATTTATTAGGTTAGTCACTTTCGACGTGGATATTTCAATTTAATATGTAGTTTGTTTAACTTTCGGCTGAAGTAGTCAAGACACTATCTGTATTATCGATTTTTTCATTTTCGGAACTTTCTATAACTGTCTGTTATTGCCAATTTTCTTTTAGAAAATTGATGTATTTCTTACTTTTAAATCTGTATTACCAGCATTTTTCCGTTAATATTGATGTTAAGCATCTTTATCGACACAAGCTGTATTATTGGCATATCTGCATTATCGGCATATTATCATATACCCGCTTGGGTTGAAAATATAATATCTGCATTACCATCCTTCGGCTGAGTATCAAAGACACTATCTGCGTTACCATCTTTCGGCTGGAAATGTTCGGCTAATTTTAACAGTATGTATTTAGTGGCAACAAAAAACGTTTTAATAAATTCAATTGACAAATGCTAAAGTTGAGAATGCGACATCTACCGAGAAATAAATTAATTAGGAAAAATACTATAAATTAATTGTGATTTAGTTCAAAATAGAAAATCCTAGTAAGCGGTGTGAAGTTTCTAACGTTAAAAATGTGTAGGTACACTAAAAAAGTGGCAACATGGTTTTACGATTCTGACATTAAAAAGTGTAGTTTTGAAAAAATTGACAACAAACATTTATTTTCACATAACTTGTACAACTTAACTTGAACAAAAGTAAAAATGATTTCCAAATTTAAATTTAATCACTGAACTATAATTTATGTCAAAATATAAAGTGCATTGCAAAAATCGGTGAAGGTATTGCTACACTATGGCAAATATTGCAAAATATAGAGAACCGCGTGGTATATGGTGACTATTTTTCAATCGCAGGGGATAAAATTGTCTATCTAAATATGTTTGTGCCATTTTATAAAATAGACCACTGAAACCGATGAACTTCGTACCACCTATAATTGATTTGATTGGAACCCTTCATAAGCGATTATGAATTCCAATCAACCTTCCAACTCCAAATCATTGAGATCGGCTATATTGGCCGCACTGTGTACGGTTTGGGTTTCATTTGGTGATTAAATGAAACTCGTTCATTGTACAAATGAATTAGATGTCTTTTCTTTAAAAGGAAAGGAAATGAGGTTTACATTCACTACGTAAACTACGTTTTTCGTTTTGTTTTCCGACGCGTAAACAAACAAATATGATGGCTTGCCGGCACGACACACAGTTGGCCATGCGCGACACACGGAAACTCCAAGTTAATTACACAAACTCCCAACGACTGGCCTTGTGATTTGTTGATGGTAATCGAGAATGCCAGACGCACGGGGAATTGCAGCCGTTTAAATTCGAATGGCAAGTACATTGGAATCATTGGGATGTTCGGAATCATAATATCCTCTCCTTTGTATACTTTCCCTTGATAATCGTCGCCTCGATGATGTTCTCATACGCTTTTTCACATCCAGTCTCCTTCCATTACACAGTCGAGGTTGATTGATGTTGCGCAACACGATGATGACTGAGCCTACTTTCAATTGCAAATTGTGAGATGATAATAAGGGCAATTTCAGTGAATTCAAGAATTCTGCCGGATAGTTGACTATTTCATCCTGGTTGATAACTGTGTTAACCGATTTGAAGGAAAACAACTGCCCCGGAATACAATTTTGAACGGTCGCGTTGAGATCATCGACATGTTTATTTTTCGGCGCCAAAATGGCTGTTTTTTAATTTTTGCATTAAGTCCGGAAAACCACGTGGAACGAGATCTGCTTTCGATTCGGTCAAATCAGTGGGAAATTTGATGAATCCGGTCGAGATGTCAACTGCGATTTTGCCATTACCAATGTTTAACAATTGCTTCGAAAACACATCTGCAGTTCGATCTTGTTGCAAAAAGAGAGTCTTATATTTCACCCACAAATCGCTCGTATTCGAAGGGGAACATGTGGATATGATAATCGCAGACAATTTGCGAATTGGATGCGATAGTGAAAATATATGATGGAATCTTTGAGCGTATTGTCTCAATGCTAATCGTTCTCGAGCAACTGCAAGAGTTGACACGCCTCACGGTAAGTCGCACACAGATAACGGTTCTCAGTTGTTAAAACGACGTCGGACCATGAACATTCACCAACAACAATCGAAGATAGTGACATCGTTATTTGGATGCACAGTGTAGATGCGATCCAGAGCGTCTGAAGTAAATACATTTGGATGTCCTTCACTTCAACTGGTGTTCCTTATTTCCGACGCTGAAACGATTTCGATGATGCGTTCCATGTGTGGTAGCTAATAGCATGGCATTTCAGCATACAGCAAAGTGGAATGGGAGTCATTTGCTTGACAAACCGAGACGAAGCTTGTCAATGTTGCCGACGGTGGTCGTGCAGCTCTGTCCGCTGCATTCTCTTGATTGAAATCCAATTGTTGCCCGTTTACCAGGTACACTGCCAATTGTACAACTGTATGGTGTCTTTTGTGGATCGTAAAAGAAAAAAAGGCACCAAATTACCTCGTTGCTGCTCACATAGCGACCCATCTGATATTGATATAATTCGTCGTTTGCATTTGTCGCACCGAAAACAGCCATATCGCTCCCCTAGCTCACATATTTGCATATGCACTTGATCGACTTGACGGAGTTACAGTATTCCGCATTGATGTGTGCCTCAAAAGCCTTTGACAATATCGGCGAATCTAACAACTGTCCACATCAACATGTGACCTTCACAACTGTAGACCGCTCATTACCCGCAACTGATCGCCTACGATATATTGAGTAACCGTCATTGCCTGTGATGGTGTCGGCAATAAGGTCTCTCGGGAATCGCTTGGAACATTTCTCATCGATCATACAGGATGAGTCGTTATTGAAAAATCCACAAGGTCCATGGATATATTCTTAGTCACCATTGCATGCAATTTCGGATAAACAGCTTCATCCGGCAGAGTACATCAAAAACGTACTTAGCCATACACACGGTGCTTTATGATAAAATCCATCAAAGATTTTAATTTTTGTTTAAAAACCCTGATTCATTGAGGATTGCTGGTGAATGTTATGAATAGGCCTGCGCGGCCATATTGTCTGACATACGTGATGGCAAAATTGTCATTCCTACGTTGTTTGCATCGACGACGGCATTAATCGGAGCTGCTTTTGGTTCAAACGAATATATGTCAGTCGTTCAGTTTCAATTTTGAGATAGAGGCAACCACGAACTTATGGAAAGACGGCGACACTTCAAAATGTGATTTTCTGCATCGCACGGATCATAAGACTGTATGAATAAAAATTCAAGGCCGAATTCCGGATCTTCGTTTAAAACTAAAATAAGAATTCAAATCCAATTATGTGTACCAAATTTGACAATCATTGGTTAAGGAATAGCCAAGTTCCAATGAGCATGGCCAAATTCCAAACATTCTTGAAAAATTCATTTTCCGTTTTTTGGCGGGATTTTTTAAGATTTTAGCAAAAGCGGGACTTTTAAAAGGTCGGGATTTTGATAATTTGGAATTATAAAATTCAGATTTCGTACCGATCGCACTATAAGGTCATCAAAGGGGCTGTAGGTGGCTATCTAAATGTATTTCTGCTAGGTCTATAACTATAACTTGACTTGACTCGCAATGTAAACAGCGTACTTGGGGTTCTTGACATAAATTTTCAAAAATATAAAATTCATCCCCAAAATTGGCAGAAGTAATGCTATACTATGGCAATTATCGTAAAATCTGGAGATATGCTCGCATGTTGACTATATGGTGATCAAAGGGAATGAAGTGAGCTATCTAAATATTGTTACGATTTTATCCTGTCAAATACCGGACAAGTGGTGCAGTGGTTAAAGCTTCGTCACTTGGACCGTGAGGTGCTGGGTTCGAATCCCATCAGAGGCTAGATGCAAATCGAATTTTCATCATCGATTACGATCGGTGATGCTAATAAATACAACTAAGACCCTCTGATGGAGTGCAGAATCCCGTGTCACGCGCCGACCCACCTTCCATGTCAATGTACAGGTTGACATGGAGCTCGCAATGTGCAGGTGGTATACTGTAGTTGTGTGAGTAGGTGAAGTAGGTGGGTTAATGATGTGGAGTGAATGAGTGGTATCACAATGTGCCTAAAAATTGGCCTAAGTGTGCAGTAAGCAACCACTGAAACCTAACCTATCCTGTCAAATCCGGTTCGTAACACTGGATTGTGAATATCTAGTCTTTGTCTAGTCTTTGAAGCTTACAACACCAATTCTCATAATGCGCAGGCGTCCGGAATATTCGCGAAAATACCGGAAATAATCTCTGTACAATTTCCAAATATTTATGCCGCTACTGGAATATTTCCGAAATAATCTACGATAATATACGATAATTTTCCCACACTTATTTTACCAACACTAAATCACAACAACAAAAATTTTCCTTAATTATTTATTAATTCACTTAATACCTCAACAATTCTCTCCTCAAAAACTGAAACCTAAAACAACCGCACTCAAAACGTTTCCTTGAATTTTGATTCGTGTGAGACCTTCAACTCGTGTAATGTCCTTGAGCATATTGATAATCCCAATAACTAAAATCAATTGAGGATTCATACTGTTATTCATTTTATAATAAATTGCAATACTTTGGACGTCGATTTTTTTATGGCCAATTTACCAAATTTTTTATTAACTATTCACCACTTCACCTGCCAATCGATGTTTTAAATTAAAAATCTTAAGGTGGTCGTTATGTTTGACATTGAATTTGGTTTCAATTTGAATGTACAGGGTGGGCCATCTATTGGTTTGTTTTTACATCATAGACTGTGGCAACACTTTCTTGAACGATCTGCTTGAAATTTTGACAGCTCGTTAGTCTGATATTCCGCGTCACAGAACAATCATGTTTTCGCTGAAAAAGCGTTTCAAAATATTGAAAACTTATGTTGTGTAGTCCAAAACGTGCGAATGTTTAAAAGAAATGTGGATCGTGAAAGAGCGTCAAGCGGAACCGCTGTAGTGAAATTGGTGAAGAAAGTCCGTGAAACGGGCTTGCTATTGGATGACAGAAGTGGTCCCTGAGCTTGGACAGTACGCATGCCCGAGAATATTGCGGTTGTGTTCCCTAGTGTAGGGCAGATCCAACTCGAAACAGCCACAACTGTGGTTCGAAACAGCCACAAGTAAACGTAGAGAAGCTAATGCATTCACAGTCACACTCCTGTTTGGTGGGGATTTCGGAGTGGTGACATAATTAGCCCATTTTTATCGAAAACGCTGCTGGAAACGAGGTTACCATCAATGGCGACGGTTACCGAGCCATACTGATCAACTGTTTATGGCCGCAAATCGACGCTATTAATGAGAACAACCTTTGGTTCCAACAAGATGGTGCCACATACCATACAAACCAACCGACAATTGATCTCTCGCGCGCCAAATTTGACAACCGAGAATGATCTGCCGTTTTGGAGATGTCAATGGCGGAGCTTCGATTTGACGCCGCGCTTCGATTTTAACATGAACAAAATTGTTTTTGATCCTGAAATCGGAGACTCCAACCTACACAATAAAATAAAAGTTTCCACAAAATAAAGATGTATACTCATTTTATAGCGTTTATAAAAACAAACTTTTAAATGGCCCACCCTTTATAAGTTTTGTTCGTTGTGCAGTTGAATTGAAATTAATTTAAACTATTACAAGTCTTTACAGTTATTCATTTTTTTTTAAAGTAGGTGTGTTGTAGCTAAGTTCGCACAATCAGAGATAGAGACCATAACCATTAGATAGGGAAACATAGAGAAAGAATATTAATTCCCCTTCGAATCGGTGGTCGTCATAGAGGAGGAAATATCGATAGTAAAGATCGATTATCGATATGGTAGTTTTTTTTTTATAATAATATACATTTATTTCTGTTTCTCGATATATTTACAAAAGAAAAATTGCAGTGATAGTAAATAACTTTTATCTTTCATACAATAACCCATTCCTTATTTTTTTTCATCTAGACTTCCACTGTTTAAGCCTTATTGTTTTTAATTTCCCGTTGCAAGATATTGGTCGATATCTCGGTTCACCAGCCATAGAATTTCCTCCGCGTATATATTATACCAGCGATTACCAAGGCGGCGGGCTTGGGTACCACCTTACGGCGTTTCATGGTTGCCATTTCTATTCTATATTTCTCCTGCCTGAGTGCATCGGCCCATACTTCACATCCATATAGAAGGATTGAGTTGGTAACGGACATTAATAGTATCCGTTTACTTGTCGTAGGACCGCTTATCTTGGCCATCAATTTACTCAAGGCGAATGTGAGTTTATGTGATTTCTCTGCGGCGCGTTTTATCTGCTACTTTCATTTTCGTCGTTTTGGTTGTTTATTTTACTTTCGTGTTGGTCGAACTATCTTTGTTGTTGACTTGGAATATAACCTCGGTGTTTATTTTGACGTCTGGTGAGTAGTAACAGTTCCGTTTTTTCAGCCACTAATTGCCGGGTAGTAATTACCATCGCAATGCCGTTTGCCTTAGATTCCGTCATAAGCAATGTTCCTTAGATCGGGGCCCATAATGGATGGCACCACCTTTTTTCTCTTTCCTGCATTGGTTTCGAAAATTAGAACTCCACCTTGGATATAGCTGTGCGCGATTCTCAGTCGGTACTCGGGTATTTGAAACACGTATGTTAGTGCTGAGAGTATATCTGACCATCTCGCTGAATTGAAGGCGTTCTTCATATCCAGGGTGACTTGTAGCACTATCCTTATAGAAGAATAGTTTCCCTACTGAGCCCTGTGGAAGGTCGCACAGACCATGGACCGCCTTTTTCGGAAACCATACCGTTCAGAGGAGAGATCTCCTGCAGCTTGGATTGCCGCTGCGAGCCTTGGTTTAAGTAGGCGTTCTAGCAGTTTCCCAGCTGTATCGAGAATACACGGCGGTCTGTACGCTGATGGGATATTCGGATTACCATTCCGTACCAGGCGTTGGATTTCCCAAGCCTTCGGGAAAACTCCTTCCTTAAGACAATTATTGTATACGTCTTAAGAAGTACATCTGGGTGATATCGGATGATCACCTTTTGGAGTGAATAGGCTGCCTCTCGTAGTTATTAAGTAGTAAAAAGTGGTGGTGTTTCGTCCGGTTTATCGGGCAGGGGCCGACCAATTTCTTGGTAGTTCGAAAAGAGGGAATTTCCAATATGCCACATTTGTTCCGCCGCCATTATAGGACAGGGTTCTGTGCCCACGTTACGCTTAAGATCATTTCATGTTTGGGGCTTACTTTTATTCTCCCGCTCGTGTTTTGTTGCAT
The DNA here is from genome assembly GCA_963691935.1 of Nephrotoma guestfalica. Taxonomy (NCBI): domain Eukaryota; kingdom Metazoa; phylum Arthropoda; class Insecta; order Diptera; family Tipulidae; genus Nephrotoma; species Nephrotoma guestfalica. The sequence continues at coordinate 121,667,698 of OY829913.1, read as the reverse complement.
TCCCATCTCCTCTTCTGACCTTGGTGACCAACCGCTTCAGATGTAGGTAAAATCTCCTGAGGTTTGCGATTTCATTAGAACACCAGAAGGGCGCAGTTTTTTTGTCTCTTGATCTACTTTTATTCGGCATTACTGCATCACATGCCTACTTTACTAACCGCATTATAGACCTCGCAAATTTTTCTGGTGACCCAGTTTCCTGCAGTGCAGCATTTTTCCGGTTTCGATACTTACCATTAGGTTTTGTTGGGACAGCTGATTTACATTCCATCCTGCCGCTCGTTGGTTTCTACAAGTTTTCCTTCGAGGTCCCGTATGTTATGTACTGGTGGTCACTGCAAATATAGTCCTCTCCATTCAGCGACATACAGAACCACTGCAGCAGAAACCAAGTGATGTATTCTGAAGGTCGACACTCCGTTCTTGTTCATCACCGCTAGCTCTAGAATATCCGACATGTCTATGATATACTGCCCTCTGGTGTCCATTATATTCATGCCCTACTCTAGAGCCTTGGCGTTAAAATCACCGACATGGATAAGCACGCCCTCCATTTCTCGAACCTTGTCTTCCAAGAAATTAGTTTTTGCTCGGAAGTAATTTATTGGTACGTTCGGGATGAGGTATAACAGCTCATGTAGGTAACCACCCATAGAAGACCGTTTTCGCTTGTCTGAGTATCATTCGATTACATTTCTGTTACGGCATTATTCGCAGGATTATGGAATGGGGAGATCTACACCAGCGTCAAGTTTAAGTTGATCTAGCAGTGCATCTGTCGTCTTGCTTCGATGTAGGTTTCTTTGAAGGTTTTTATCACCTTCCACCTTTGCTCCAAAGGGTCAAGTCACGGGCCTTCCTAAGCGTTCGACATGCACCTGGCTCGAGTCTGTGTTTATCGTTGAGGCATGTGCTCGGTCGTCTTCTGTTTGGTCCCTTGCAGATATCCTAGCGAAGTCCATATCCAAAACAGGCCTGACATCTTGGGACTATTTTGAGGCGTTCAGAGGCCGTTAAACTTTCGATTTCGATAAACGCCATTTTCTGCTTCCTTGAGGTTGATTTTGTTAGGAAGACGTAGAAATCGTGTCTCTTTGGATCGCTTCTTTTACCACGGTCTCAGTTGTTAGGCAGTCAAGGTCTCTGATTTCCAGGGTGATTTTTGACTCCAGACTTCTCAGCGTAGTGCTGTCTATAAGAGCACTTCCCAGCCTCACAGAAATAGTCTTTTTTTTCTTGTTTCGTGGCCAAGTTCTAACAGGATATCCCCCAACCAAGTTCGGCGAACTGATTTAATCTCTGTATTCAGAGTTTCGGGATTAACTTTTTCACGGATCTCCCACAGTACTTGAGCGTATATCTTGCCTGGTGCGGTTTTAGTTTTCCGTTTCCTAAACTCCTTCTTATTTTCTTTGTTTATAGTTTTTTGTATTGCCCCAGTGTACATTCGTGTGCCTTATTCTCTGTTTCTTTTGAGCGTCTTACGGAGCCCGACAGGACAGGGCTAGATGCAATTATTTCACCAGCAGTCCTTTTTTGTGTGGCCCCGATGAGACAAGTGCTGCTTGTTTCTGTCTGCCATCTGCGCTTGTGAGTTGTTGCTCCGCCAGTTATTCCTGTAGAAGGTTATGACATCCATCGCCTCCTCAAGCTCTATTGATTGCGGTCTTCGTGGGCGAAAAGTAGTAAGACAAAAATAGTAATTTAAATTTCTCGCGGAAAACCATTCGTCGAAATATGTTTTTTTCTATGTTGGTATGACTGTCAGTGACATTTGTGCTAAATGTCACATCAAAATAATCATTAGTGTTTAGTATACGCTTGTCTTTCTGAAGTACAAAAAGTGCATTCGGAGATTTTTACAATGAGTGAAATTATTCAACAAAGAAGTTCCATTAAATTTTTGTGTGCGGAATCAATTTTATGGTGCCGAAACTTTCAGAATGTTGCAAAAGGCCATCGGTGATAATTGTATGTCGCGAGCAAGTGTTTTTGATTGGTACAAATTGTTCAAAGAGGGTCGAGAACGTGTTGACGACGAACGACGTCTAGGACGGCCATCAACATCAACTGATGATCAACACGTTAATAAAATCATGGAATTGGTGTGAGCATCGTTAAAATATCGGAAGGATCAGTGAAAACCATTTTGAACGATCATTTGAGCCTAAGAAAAGTGAAAGCACGATCGGTTCAAAAATCACTCAATTTTTTGGAAAAACAACGTCGCGTTGACGTCTGTGAAACAATGCTTTCCGACTACCAGGATGTCATGAAACGTATTATAACTGACGGTGAGTCTTAGATCTATGCTTACGACCCGGAAACAGACGATCAATCGGCCGAATATCGTGCCACGAGTGAGTCGAAGCCGAAAAAACCACGTCAAAGCAAGTCAAAAATCAAAGTGATGTTGACAGTTTTCTTCGATTATCGAGGTGTGGTGCACACCGAATTCCTTCCGACTGGGCAAACTGTCAACAAGGAATACTATTTGAGTGTTATGCGTCGTTTGCGCGAAGCTATTCGTAAAAAGAGGCCAGAATTATGGGTCGACAACTCTTAGTTTTTGCACCACGATAATGCACCTTCTCATACTGCATTGGTTTTACGTGATTTTATTTCGCCAAAAATTCCACCCATATCGTTCCGCAACCACCGTATTCGCCTGATTTAGTTCCGTGTGAATCTGGCTGTTCAGCAAACTCAAACGACCGCTCCGGGAAAGTCAGTCCGTTTTGAGTCAATTGAAGATATTAAACGTGAATCGCTACGCGCATTGGAGGCTATTCCGGAAATTGACTGTAATAACTATTTCGAGAATTGGAAAAAACGTTGGCACAAGTGTATTGAGGCCGGGGGGATTACTTTGAGGAGTACGAAATAGATTTGGAGAAATAAATAAAGAATTTCAAAATTATGAACAAATTCTTACTATTTTTTGCCCACAGTATTATATTCCTACATTTCAGTATTTCATCCTCTTCGCATATCCTCATGTTGGATATAAATTTTACCTTCGGAGATATATTTAACGCGTGCTGGGATATATCTGGGATTATCTCAGTTGTATCCCCTTGAACATGATTTGCTGCATTTAGGGAGTTTTCTCTTCGTTTGATCTCATTATTTAATACCTTCCAGTAACATCTGAGAGCGTTTCGGCCTGGTTGCCTACCACGAGGTGTCAAGTTGCCCTCCCCCAAAATCCGTGGAACTGCCCGAATAATCGGGCTGGAATGCAGATCGTGTGTTCTACCCACCTGGGGTAAATTTTAGTTAGTACTCAACATTTCATTTCGGTTGCTAGTTTTGGTTCGTCTCGAGTATTTGATTTCCCCGGTACCTATCATATCTGGCTGGCTTTCCCCTATCCTCCACGAGGTGCCTGATGGAAGACTAGCCCAACGCCGCGTGGGATCGATATGGTAGTACATGTTCCGAAATTCCAAACACCACCAAATTTCACACGACAGTAATTATGTTAAACCTGTGTGTACTTAAAACCGTGACACATTTTACGAGTATAATATTCGTGCCGATACTAAAAAAGTACATAAACAAAAAAAAATTCTCCCCCAAATAGCTACATAAATTATTTTGCCAATTCGTCAACATTACAGTAGCCTAATATACCGCATACTTTACCTGTACAGTAAACACACATACACCTGGATACACCCATCCTCCCACATAAACTTTATAAAAGTTCTTATTCAGAGCTTATAATTAATAAACATAAAAATATATCGTCTGTTTACATAAAAAAGAAAATCGATAATTTATTATGAGAAGCAGATATAAATATTTATAGGTTTTTGAATGAAAAGCTCTCGTAAGCAAAACTTTTTTTTGCCTCGTTATTATTTGTTATTGTTATGTTGTACGTATTGATTTCCTCTACAATTTTTATTTATTTATTTCAAATTGTTTCACTCTCCACATACGGAATACGACGTACTACTGTAGTGCCGATGGTAAAATTGAAAAGTTGATCTCCATCGCCATCGGGTAGATGAACTCCTTTTATTGCAAATTTCTTTGAAGCTTTTTTTCTGTTCTTGTGTTTTATTAATTTTTGATTAACCTTTACTGTATTACGGTAGATTAGTGTTTCGATTTTCATGTTTTGTTTGTCGGTGTGTTTAAAGGTACACAATACAAAAAATAACATAAAAGGAATTTCCATTCGTTTACGATTCCATTCGTTTGGTTTTGGGGATTCGAGTGGTTGTGTTTAAATTAAATTTTAAATGTGGAGAAATGGGTAAGCAAAATTGTAATAGAATTTTTATGTACGATTTGCTTACTATGTACTTTTTCGATATGTGTACTCTACATAAAAAATTAATGACGGGGAAAATATGCTTTCCTTTGGGTGAACTATACGTATACAGAGAGCTTTAGTCGGTTCTTCTTTGTTCATATTTTATATTTTGCCTTGTCTCAGTTTACTTTTTTTTTGTCAAGGTGTTTGTGATTAAAATGAACGAAAATATTATAATCTGGTGATTTCAATCTTGGTATAATAATCTTTTGGTATGTAAAATAACATTTTATGTAGTTTGGGGAGAAGCATTATTAAAATGAGGAGGATTACTGGTTGTGTTTTAGTTGGAAAATATTGAAAATTTCGTTGGGAACAGATTTATTTTGTGATTTATCGTATACACGAAAACGATTTAATTTTGATACCTTTGGTGAATTTCTGATTGATCGTGATTGTCTTAATTTTGTTTTGTCATTCAATCGCACAAGTGACTGTGGCAACCTTTATAATTTATCGTTTGTTTCGTAACGAACTTTCTGACTGTTGCTTATCATCATGATTTATGAGTTTTCGTTTTAGATTATAAAACGATAAACTGTGGTAAATATTCCAATGGCCTTTCAAATATTATACGTTGTGGCCCTTTGCCCTAAAATACTAGGGCGAAAAATCTTGTTACGGCTGAGTATCAATATGGCATGTCTAATGTCTAGGTTGGCCGATTTGATAAAAAACTTATATTCATAAGGTTTTTGTAAATAAAATCCCCGGAATCCGTTTTCGTCAAAAAGTTTTAATTCATTTTTAGTTGTGTTAAACAATTTTGTTTTACCATCATCGACACCATCTTTGAATTGAAGTGAAGTTTTCATTTTATAAACGTATTTACCCAATTAGTTTCGAAGGTTATTGTTCCTATTATCATCCGAAGAGATGGCCTCGCAGACTAACCCAGATTCGAACTCATCCTGAACTTCATTATTTTCAGGTTTATGAAGACGAATAATGAAATCTTTAATAAACCATGCAGAAAACTTCATGAGATTTATGTAAATATTTTAAAACCTCCGAAAAATGATTGCGTCTTTCACTAAATCTTACTTTAAGCGTTGAAACGTTTACTGAACTAGTTGTGTAAAAGTTCTAGTCTATGGAACATGCATCCGAGCGTATCGGTTAAACTATTCCATCTAGTTTTCACATCTAAAACGAGCGAAATGTGTTTTCCGAGCGAAACGTTTATGACTCAGATTTCTTTCCACCGAGCCATTTGTTCATGTTTGGAAATACGAAAAGTCACAAGGGGCTAAATCAGATGAATATGCTCGATAGAGAAGCAATTCGAAACCCATTTCATCCAATTTTTTGTTGTGTTTTGTAACGAAATTTGAATGCACTGTCATGAGGAAAGAGCATTTTTTCAATGTGGTTGTTTTTCCTTAATTTTTTCATTCAGAGTGCTTAGTATAACCATGCATAATATTCACCTGTGTTGGTGGATAAAACCAACAAAATAGTCGAATAGAGTAAGAACTGAAAGACTTAAATATTTCATCACTGATTTCCATCCTGAGCCGTTGCCGATGGCGACGTATGGTCTCTTTGGAAACTGCAATTGATTCTAAATCATGCCCTAATACATTTGCGGTGGTGGCGATTAGAAGAGCAGCTCCTGAATTGCTTATTTTCGATCGATCCAACGCACCTACTATATTCTTATCAATCACGTTCCTCATATGTAGCGATGGGTAAGATGAAGCGGAATTTTTTGTTTGCTTTAGTTTATTTTCTACTGGTTCTTGATATTCACTGCCGCTAGAAGACAATGTACGTGTGCTGGTGTCCGAAATGATTAAGTTTATATCTGTTTCTTGAGATCTACTTGCTGAAGGCTGTGGATCATTAATCGCGAATGTGGAATTCTCTCATCCATTCATCGTAAGGAACTAATGTCCCAAAAAGCATTAATATTTCGTTGTTGCTCGAGAAACCACAACTTTGACGGATCTTCTGCTTTTTCAATATTAAGACCATGACCAAATGTCAAAGAGTTTCCATCCATCTTGTAAGAAAACTTCTCTTTTACTTGTTTCAGTTTTACTATTTCTGCTAAAAATTTTTGAGATTCCGATATGTCTCATGTAATTTAATGATGTTTGGGTGCCGGACGAGTTGACGCAATACAATGAACTGTGTTTCTAACTACGAATCCCTGGCCAAACGGAACGAAATCGTGCCATTTCTGAAGCGGTTGGTGACTGATGACGAGAAATGGGTTACGTGGGACAATGTCAAGCGAGAACGAGCATGGTCGAAGGCTGGCGAAGCGGCTCAAACGGAAAGGTTTTGCGTTATGTTTGGTGGGATTGCAGGGGAATCATATACTATGAGCTACTGCCCAATGACCAAGCGCTCAACTCGGACCTCTACTGTCAGCAATTGGACGAACTGAACACAGCGATCTACCAAACTCTGCCAGAATTAGCCAATAGGAGGGGCGTCGATAACGATAAGCGTATTAACATCTCCTTTTGTCCATGACAAATGCTCTTAGTGCTGTAAAAATAACCTTAAGAGAGGCTTATGAAAACTAGCTATCTCAGTTTTTGATACAAGGCGTTTTGGAAAAGCGGCTTAATGAAATTGCCTTCTAAATGGCAACGAGTTCTAGAAAAAAACGACGCATATTTGAGCGAAAACAAATGATTGCAGCCATGTTAAATAAAGTCCCGAAATAAACGTAAAAATAATAGATTTCTTTTCTCCAACCTTATCTATATATATATCTTTCCGACCGAGTCAATTTTTTTTTGGAGGTTATTTGAGACCGAACATACACATTTGTGTAGGCAAATTTTTTCTCTTTTCCGGCCGAGTAATTTTTTTCTGGCCAAAATCGTCCAAAATGTATCATCGTGTATGTTCGGTCTCAAACTTGTTCAAGAAAAAAAAATTGTACGGTCGGAAAGGGGAAAACATTTGCCTACACAAATGTGTAGGTTCAGTCGGAAAGGGATATATATATATATATGGCTCATTGTGTTAAAACAGGATCCGACATCATTAAACTCCCTTTAAAATCATTTAGTGCTATTAAAATAGCGTACGAGGTCCTGCACATTACAGCTTTCGAAATCAGAGAGGTTGTCCATAATGTATTTGTCCAAGTGGTCATGCCTTCTGCCAGCTAGCACAGGGCATGAGCATAGGAAGTAAACAAGGGTCTCCTCCTCCTCCTCGTCCTAGCAGAAGTCATTTACAACCAGACCCAGCCTTTTCGCATGTTCTCCGAAGAGGCAGTATCCGGTAAGTACTCTTACAATTCTACCTAAATCACGCTTCCTTAGTGTGATTAAGATGTTGGAGCGATTCAAAATCAGCTCAGGCCATACTTGTTTCGCTACCCTGCCAGTCGGACTGGCCAGCCATCTGGCATTTGACAAGGCAACTACTTTCTAATGGCTTGCTGCTTTCAGCACAGACATAGGCCTACCTACACGTTCCCTCCCTGGCTGCAGTTGGAGAGTCATACCGTACCTTGCTAATTCATCTGCTCTGAAATTTCTCTCAATATCAGAATGGCCCGGAACCCAGACCAACTAGATATTGAACAGTTCACTCATCTCGTTAAGAGATGTGAGACAATCCTATGCCAACTGAATCCAGTGAAAGAATAGCCGCCCAACAGTTCACATAAATAGTGATATCAGTCAACGATATTACATTATGCCTCAACCAGTTCATGACCTCATCAATCGCTATCAATCGGCCTGGTACAGACTGCAGAAATCAAGGAGACGAAAGGATAGACCCATATTTAATTCTCCACAAAACAGACCGGGAGCTGGATTTTACCATGTCCCGGTCTCCGCAAAGGAACCACTCTTCTAACCCTCCCTAGACGGGAGAATCACCTTAAAAAGCCTGCAAAAGTCTAACAGACGTGTTATATAAACTAAATTCACGAGGTCATGCCTCGCAGAATTGACTATAGTTGAGTGCCCTTTTTTCAGGTACTTTCACCCATAAACCGTTGATAGGCCGTATTGACCGCCATTTGCTTACCAATAATATCAAACGGGAGAAGGAACAGTACAATCTCTAAGGCACTAGTTGGTGTCGTTTTCAGTGCCCCACTAATGAGCAAACAGGCTGCCCTCTACACCTTCCCCATCATGCTCCTGTATGATAGTTTCTTCAGAGCTGGCTACTATACACTCACACCATACAGCAGTCGCGTAAGACCAGTGCACCAGCTCCAGTTTCAGACCCCATTTCCTTCCGATGGCATTTTGCAAGAGTAGAGTGCCATAGTGGCTTTCTTCACTCTTTCCATAGTATTTGGTTTCCAACTAAGCTTTCTGTCAAGAAGAATCCCTAGAAATCTCGCCTTATCCGTAAAGGCCAGCATAGTATCATTCAGACTTGGTGGAACCACTTCCGAAATTTTATATTTCCTAGTGAAAAGAACCAGCTCTGTTTTAGATGGGTTGATCCCCAAACCACATCTGCTGGACCAACCCGCAGTGATTGATAACGCATTCTGCATCACATCTCTGATTGTACCCAGGTGCTTTCCCGAGACGACTATCGCTACGTCATCGGCATAAGCAACTAGACCAGTTCCTTCCCCACCAGTTCCAATAGTAGTCCGTTGATTACTACATTCCCCGAATAACCCGTCTTCTGGAGGAGACTTCCCCCATCCCTGTAATAACCCTTCTGGTTCCCAGCAAGTGATTAATTAGGCTGGTTACTGGGTGTTCAATCTCAAGTGGCAGCAATCCCCTAATTGCCTCCACTTTCACGTTGTTAAAACTGCCCTCGATTTCGAGAAACGCTACCAGCGAGAGTTCCTGAAAATCCAGTGACTTATCAACTTTCCGAACCAAGGCATGAAGTGCCGTGTCCACGTACTTAGCCTTATGGTACGAATCTTGATACTGTGCCCAGTTTCTGGATACAATTCTCGAACTAATATAGACATCCAGCAGCCTTTCCATGATTTTCAGCAGAAAGGATGTCAGAGATGTTGGTCTTAGTCCTTAGGGTTGATGTGCGAGCTTCTACCTGCTCGCATATTCTCTATACACAACAGTTGGGCTCCGCAGTCATCCATAGCACCAAAGTCATTCACCTCCGCAAACGACGCTTCCTCACTTCCCGGGAAGTGAGTTTCCATCAGAAGATTAAGAGTCTCTTCACTATAAACCATCCTTTCGCCATTTGGTTTAATCAGATAGCCTAGAACAGCTGGACTGGTAAAGAGTCTTTCTTAAGCGCGAGGTTTCCGAGACCCTTTCGATTCTATCACAGAAGAGCCTCCACGAATTCATTGCCTCGATCTTTTCGCTCTATTGAAAGCTGACCCGCTGACTTTTCAGCACTCCGCAAGTGCCGAGGTCCACCAAACAGGTTTCCGTTTTCTCCACAGCTTTGTCAATGGGCAGGCTTCCCTCATAGAGGTATTGCAAGCCCTAGTAAGGGTATCCACTATTGAAGCCAGATCAGTACCCGTGTCGGGGAGTCTTGGAACTCTCGGTGGATTACTATCCTCCTGGGATTTTGGAAAATGTACTAATTTATAATTTGGAGATTGAGCTTCAACGTTAGATACCGATGGTCAGAGAAGGAATGCTCCTTCGCCACCCACCATTCCCTCATCATAGGTGAGATAAAATCTGAGACCAGAGTAACATCCAGAACCTCCTGCCTATTTCTAATAATAAAGGTGGGTTCCTGACCTATATTACTAATAATGAGGTTAGTTTTTAGAAGAAATTCAAAAAGTGACTCACCCCTGCCATTGATGCCCAAGCTACCCCAGATGGTATGGTGCGCATTCGCTCAACACCCTATAATATAACTCCGACCTTCCCCCTTTCAGCATCGCAAACAAGTGCTCTCAGTATATCTGGCGGTACTGGCTTCTCCCGGTCCATCTATGAGGCAGCAAGCCAGAATCTGTTACTCTCCGTCTCTATGCAGACCACAGTAATGTCTCCAATGCAGTACTGCCGAAGTAGAAAAACATTATATTATTCTTCACCAGTATACATGATCTGCTCTTATCCTTCCAAACAACCGTATAATAGGGTATAACTCTTCGCTCGCAGACCACAGATCTTGTTATTTTTGATCCATGGTTATTGGATCAAAACTAGCTGCTCCCCTGACTTAGCAAGTGTGAGAATAGCGCCGTCGAAGCAGCAATACATATTGTTACGAATTCTGAAGTCTGCCCTACACAAGCATACCACTCGATGTTCGAGTGGAAAAGTTATGCACCAACAATGTTATCAACCCAAAGTTCGAGAGTTCGAACACAGTTGAAGACTATAATTTTATTAAGCGATTTTTATTCTTCGCATCAACGATGTTGTCGATGATTTACAATTACAACACACATACATCGCCAGATGCAAAAAAAATAATCTCGAACAGCGATCGACAAGTATATAAGCGCGAGCAATTTGGGACCCAAACACAGTTGTGGTGAACAGTGTAAGTTAAAAGTCAAAAAGTAAAAAATAAACAGTAAAAGTGAATTTAGTGAGCAGTCTAAAGGTGTTGGAAAATAAAGTTTGTAACCTCCTGAATCGCTTAGTGTTTTTATTCCAAATCCATCCAGTACGAATCCGTATCAAACGCCCGAAATTCATATGTATAAGGTAGCAAACCGTGGAATAACCGTGGTGTTCATGTGGGGCATACCTGAAGTTAATATTACTAACGACAGGTTTATCTCAGAATTTAACTTTTCTAATTTACTTTCCACAGTCCATCTAGAAATTTGTAGATGTCAGGACTTCAGGAATGACCTTTCCAAATCGTTAGTTTTCTATTCTAATGACTCACGATTGGATTGAAGTGCAAATTTTGGAATCTACTGTCCCACGCCTAACCTCAAATCATCAGGAAGCTTAGGCCTGTTCTGTACGGTGTTCTATCCTGAGACAGCGGTTGATTCGAAACTCGGTAGGGAATGTAAACATTTTCTCACTCTTTTCTGTCGATCTAACAGTGGCACGCTTATGTGGCCCACACTACCAGCTCACTGTAACATTGCAGGAAACGAAATCGTTGATCTTCTAGCCAAAGCTGATTCACAACTAAAACTAACCCGAACCTGCTGTTCCATTATATTTTAATAGAGATAAGGCGGTTTCTTTAAATAAGGACCACCTAAGAATCCGCTCCGGTCGCTTTAAAAAATATCTTATTTGTATGGGGTTGGTTCCGATCGCCTTATGCGATGACTGCTTGAAGAATAAAGATAACAGTATTCTTCTATTCCGCACTCAGTGGACCTTCGTGCCACTGAGTGCGGAACCTTGTAAGGAAATTGTTTAATTTTAGTTAATTAATTTTGAACTAACAAGGTTAAGTCTTCTGATATTGTGGTGTGAGTTTCCCAAAAAAAATCGCTGTTATGCTAAAGTCAAACATGGACCTTGAGTTTATTAGTGATGTATGGAACGGCATCCCTAAAGAGAATACAATAGCCAACTGTAGCGACCTGAACTGTCACTAAATCGGGCGTTTTCGAAAGAAATATATTACTGACGTTGTAAATATTATGCCAAATCAGTAGATTAGTAAATGTAAAGAAAAATACTAGCCTAATACGAACCTATTAAAACTTGTATAAGACAAGTAATGCAGATGTATTATACTGGGTTTAGCCTAATCACGTGCCCCAACAACATATTACATATTCAAAAGACTATTAAACACCTAGTCAAACTTTCAACCATCGCATCATCACCTAATCAAATCAATAATCAATTAACTAAACGATTTATAAGAATCGACACACCAAATACACATAGTTTTCACATTTCATTTTCCATTTTCTTGAATCACTGTTAAAAATACATACTCGTATATAAAACACATTATAATTGGGAAATGTGTTTAATACAATAAATGAAAATCAGAAAAGTAATAATTTCCAATCACTGCCATATAGCCATTGATTCGTTTAGTTCACAGTTCACCGATTTCCCAGTGATTAATGGTTGTATTGTGTTTTCTACAACTAAGCTCAAATACATGGTAACATGTACAGTCCGAAATAGACAAAATGTATAGAAATTTTCATTAGATTTTCCCTAGTTGTTCGTGTTAATTGATAGGAAATTACATGTTGGGATAAAAAATGGGAATGAGGCACTGGAACGGTTCGAGTGGACACTATAATAAATAGAACTACAAGAATTTTCTCTAGAGCCGTTTTTTTATATTGATTTTCACTTTGCTTTATACATATAGGTAGGTATATATGTGATGTGATGAGACACAATTTTTCGTCCGCACCTTTAAAGGTCATGGTTTTGAATAGCGCACGTTTTAAGTTGTGAATACCACAAAACATTCTCACGCACTCCGCATATATCGTCATACGTAATTATTCAACATACAATTTAAATATTCATATTTTAATTTTGAACTGTCTCGAATGAGATACATGTACGGAACAGAATATATACCATATAACAGGTGCGCGACTAAATTTCCGGGTTTCACACATAGATGGTGCTAGCGACACATCTAGTTGTCATTTATGTCATAAATTGCGTGCATTTGCGGGAAGCTTTGCTTTTCTGCGAACATGCACCATCGACAACTACCTGTGAAGTTTGGTTTCAACGCTTCAGAAGTGGCAATATCGACATTGAGGACAAGAAGCGCTCCGGAAGACCAAAATCATTTGAAGACACCGAGATGCAAGCGTTATTGGATGGAGATGATACGCGAACTCAAGATCAACTTGCGGAGGCATTAAACACGACTCGCCAAGGTATTTCCAAACGTTTACATGCTATGGAAAAAATCCAGAAGGAGGGGTGCCGCTCGTGAGTTGACTGAGAGACAGATGGAAAATCGAAAAGCCACTTGTGAAATTTTGCTTTCACGGCATGAAATAAAGAGCTTCCTGCATCGAATTGTTATACGGGAGGTGAGAAGTGAAACTTTTTTAAAAATCCCAAACGCAAAAGGCCAAACCGCTTCGGAAAGAAGACAATGATCCGCGTTTAGTGGGACCAGAAAGGAATCGTGTACTATGAGCTGCTGAAATAGGGCGAAACAGTCAATGGGCAACGCTACAACAATTCATCAATCTGAACCGTGAAATGCTCGAAAAACGGCCAGAAAAGGACACGAGACACAAACGAGTGATATTGCAGAACAGAACGCTGCATGACATCGGCCTCCCATCGTCCAGGACACCATCAAAACGCTGAGATGGTATCTGCTACCTTACCCGCACAGAGAGATGACAAAAATGTATAGATAGCGAAGGACAGTACTTTGAATAAACCATTTTTAATGTTTCTATTGAAATTTTCCATTTTTTATTTTTCAAAAAAACCCGGAAATTTAGTTGCGCACCTAGTACATATGCCAATACGGTAGATGCTAAAAATGTAATCATTTATCCGTCCTAAATAAAAAAAAATTGGAAACTGGAAAACTATTTTTACGAAACAGGAAATTATATTCAATTTTCCTATGTATTTTGTACAAGCTTTTCGCACTCGACTGCCGGCCCCCCAACTACTGAGTTTGGTATACACTGTACGTACCTACCTACATACACACAAACGTACTACAGAACATACATTTTTATGTTTTCATACATAAATAATGGAGATGTAAAATCAATTTTTCATTTAAATGCTGTGAAAAATTTTCACGTACAGCTTAATACACGAGTGTCGAGCATATCGACTCAATATTATATTATTAAGCGAATTTTGTTTGCAATTTTTTCAGAACTCGATTTAAGCGCTTTTACGCGATAAAATTTTATTATTTCGGATTCCAAAAGTACCAATGGATTAGTAATTGGAAGTGTTTATATATTTTGGTTGTAAAAACATAAATTTTGTATTCTTCTCATTTTGGGGAGTGAAGGTTTGTGTTGCTTTTCAAAATTGATGTGATATACGATTAACTTTGTGTTTATGTGACTTGCATTATAGAAATGGGGCAACATCGTATTTTATTGAATCATGTCATAAATAATATTTTGTTTTCTGATTTAACGTTAAATACAGGGTGGCGCACGAATCGTGCTACAAAAACAAAACGTAATAACTTTTTTTCTGTGTGACTAATCGGCTTTATTTTTTTTTATTGTATAGATAATTCAATTTTATTTTTATTTAACTAATTAGTTTTGAAAATGATAGACCGTAAATGACCTCCATGCTCATTCACGCATGTGCGACACCTGATCAGAAAATTATTCATTGCGCACTGAAGGGTTGAAGTCGGGATCGCCTCAATTATTGTTGTAATGGACTGCTTCAATTCAGTCAAATTCCTTGGTTTCGTTTTAAACACCTCTTGTTTGACATAACCCCATAAAAAAAAATCTGGTGCAGTGAGGTCAGGTGACCTTGGGGGCCAGCGGAAAGTGGAGTTTCTGGATATTAATTTATTTGGAAATTTTCGTTGGAGCTCCTCCATAACCGGTCTGGCTATATGTGCAGTTGCTCCATCTTGCTGGAACCAAATGCTGTTAAAAGGGATACGTCTTCGCCGCAGTTCTGGGTAAAAAAAATCTTTCAACATGTTTAAATAACGGTCCCCATTTACAGTTACTGTTTCACCGTTTACTTCAAAGAAGTATGGCCCGACAATGCATCTTGATGAAACTGCGCACCACACTGTCACTCGTTCTGGGTGCAGTTCCGTCTCATGGAGTATTTCTGGATTAGTTTCACTCCATATACGACAATTTTGCTTGTTTACATTGCCGTTTAGATCAAAATGGGCCTCATCAGACATAAACAAGCAATTTATGAAGTTGTTGTCTTCTTCGGCCATTTCAATAATTTTCCGGCAAAATTCCAGGCGAATAGGCAAATCCAGAGGTTTTAATTTGCTTGTAATTTGGATTTTGTACGGAAACAAGTTTAAGTCATCATGAATTATCCGTTGTAATGACCGTCTGCTAACTCCAATTTGCGCCGATAACTCTCGAGTCGAAACACTTGGATTTGCCTGAATTGATGATGCTACAGCTGCGATTGTGGCTTCGACCCGAACATAGGGATCTCGATTGTACGGTCTACGTGCGATGCTTCCAGATTCAGCAAACATGCGTACCAACCTCATAATGGTCCATCTACTCGGGGGAGTGCCGCCAAACTCCCGCCTAAATTCCCTCTGGACGGAAATGATGGACTGCAAAGCATGGTAGCGCTGCACTATCCAAATCCTCGTTTCGGTATTCCAAGCATCCATTTTAGTAAATTTAAATAATAATCTGCAAAATAAAAAAAATAAAAAACAGATTAGTCACACAGAAAAATAGTTATTACGTTTTGTTTTTGTAGCACGATTCGTGCGCCACCCTGTATATAAATTCAATTTAGGACGAATGGAATTAAAATATTATTCGTATTTGATGGGATTGCTTAATTTAACTTGTTACGGATGTTTGTGTGCACTCCATTTTATGTGTCCCACGGTTAATAAATTCACTCCTACTTCCCTAAGTTTTTTATTTAAAAATATACATACAAGACTATTTTTTTTTACAAAAACGCAGCTTTTGCTTGTCACATTGTTCATTAATCTCCTTTTAAATTAAATAGAATTTTATAATTTATATTTTATTGATTGGATATATGGTCTTTAACATTATGTATGGAATGTAATGTCGGTCAAGTAGCCGCTGCGCAAAGGTGAGCTCTTTTAAGCACAGTTTTCAGAACATTTTCGCAAACTTTTGGTATTATTGCAGCAATTTCATTTCTATTGTTGTTCTTAAACATCAAGGTTGTGGTTGGTTTATTGGTGTACACCTTTACTCTTCAAGTACCCTCATAGAAAGAAATCGAGAGGGGTTAAGTCAGGGGATCGTGGAGCCAGTCGATATCACCACTTTTGACATTATTCAGCTGGGAAAAGTTGCTCGCAAAATTTGTATCGCAGGTCGAGCTGTCTGTGATAGATCACCGTCTTGATATTGTTCTGTAGGCCATTGATCTAATTCGGACAGAAAAAAGTTTGCCAACATGTCCCGACAGGGGTTACCAGTAACTGGTACAACGTTGCATCTAGCTTCCTCAAAGAAATATGGCCCAATGATGCCACCAACCTAAATGGCGCACCATACAGTTATTCTACGACGGTGTAATGGTCGTTGGTGTATCAATTGAGGGTTTTGAGTGTCCCAATAATATCTTTACTGGTGGTTGTCTATACCGATCTGTAAAACTCGAGCGCTCCAATATCCCCGCCGTTCATGGTTATTTTCCTGAAGCCCTTGTGTTAATTGAATTTTATACGGGTAAAATAAGATGATGGCGTCGATAAGAGGTACTGAGTGGACCATCTGTTAGTTCTGTTTTCATTTGTATATAAAACACACATTTTGGGATGAAAAATCAAAAGTTTTTATTTTTTAATTATCTATAAAAACAATATCGTTCATATACCCACCACGGTTTCGTCTAGCGGCCGGCATCCGAACATCAAAATGTTCGATGACTTTTTCCAATAAAATGGAAAAAGTCATCGAACTCAATGACCGCAATTTCACCTCGAATGTTGTTTTTATGTTATTGAATTGTTTGTGGATGATAAGCATACACCTTACCTTTCAAATAATCCCACAAAAAATAATCAAGTGGTGTTAAATGCGTGGCTAAGGAACTTCACAATTTGTTCAAATTATACTATCAGCAAATTTTGTTGACAATAAATAGATTGTTGCACGACTTGTGTGGCATGTGGCTCCGCATTGTTGAAACCAAAGGTCATTGACATGCAATTCATTGAATTTGAAAGATGATTTTAATGAAAAACCTTCATTTCGTTCAAGCATCCAATTAACGAAACGACAACGATTTAAATGGTCTGTGGCTACAATTTTTTAGTTAGTTCAATTTGTTCGTGTTAATGTTGTTCGTGAAATGTTTAGTGAACGATGACTGGTTGATGTGCTTGGTTCATTACAAACACTTTCGTTAACACCTGCCACTGCATCAGGAGTACGAACTGGATGAACATGTTGATACGGTCTATGACCTTCCACTGAACCAGTTTCTTCAAAATGATCAATAATTTTGAAAAATTGCACGCTCTGTAGGACGTCCATGTCGAGCAAACGTCTCACGTAATTTACGAAATGTTGTTGTTTTTGAACGATTTATTCCATAAAAAATTTGGACAATCAAAATGCGATGTTGTGTTGTCATGACTTTTGACTTTTGAAGAATTTTTTAGAACAGATAACATTAAGTACTAAAATTCATCGATTGAAACAAAGGCCACTATATGGCCCACCCTGTACCTGACCATTCAGCAACACCTAGCCTCACTACATCGATCTTGTCTGATGTCAGTTGGCTTAATTGTCGCCCAGTCATTACAATACGAGTATATCCCAGTATTTGCATATTTTTAAAATTATTCATTACATGCTGAATGGTTGAATTGCTCGACACATGATTAACAAAAAAGTCACGTAATTTTCTCCGCGTATTCACAATTCAACAATTATTTAAATAAAATTTTTTAATAATTTCAACATGTTGTTGCGACGTTAGATGCTCCATAGTAAATTGTTATTGACCACTCTCTACGACTGTCGAATACAAGGTTTTCCGTTCAACATATGACATGGGGCGGTTTTTGCCTAATTGACTCTGTCATTGCCAATTCCTCAAACTGTGTGTGCATTTTGAATGAACCAAACATTTTTTAAAAATATTAGTCAAATCTATGGTTAAGAGCATATAGTGGTTTCTGGAACGGAAATATTGAAACAGTTCGATTCAACATATGACTGGGGGTGATTTTTGTCTTATTTGACTCTATTGCCAAGAGAATTTCCTCAAACCGTGTGTGCTTCTTGAATGGACTAAATATGATCTAAAAACAATAATCTCATCTGTGACCACGAACCTTTAGTGGTTTCTGGAACGGATATATTGAAACAGTTCCGTTCAATATATGACTTAGAGTGTTTTTTGTCGTATTTGACCCGGTTATTGCCAAAAGAATTTTTTCAAACTATGTATACATCTTGAATGGACCAAGACAAGATTTAAAAAAAATAGTCTTATAGTGATTTCTGGAACGGATATATTGAAATTTTTCCGTTCAATATATGACACCGGGCCATAAGTCACTGAACATTGTATTTTTGATATAATTTTTTTATTTTTTATTGAAAATGAATAATTTTGATTACAAAAGATAGTTTTAATCATGAAGAGTTTTAAAACAAAAATTTTAAAAATGCCTGCCACCGCTCCTTTGCAAGCTGCTGCTCTTTGCTATATCTGGTTCATAACTGAAGCCAAAACTAATTGATCAATCGCAATAATTTCATTTATTATGTTGTGTTGTAGTTATTGCAGTTCTTGCGGTTTAAATCGTGAAACGATACGGTTACCAAAAACGGTTCGCAGCAAATTCATTGTTTTCCTTGCAGTATGGAACGTAGCTCCGTTTTGTTGAAACCACATTTTTTGAGTATTATCAAGTTCAGGAAATAAGAAATTTTTTAACATAGCCCTGTAACGCTCATACCATTTACAGTCAATGCATTGCCATCTTCGTCTTGGAAGATGTACGGGCCGTAGATCTTGTCTGCTGATATTTCGCACCAAACTGTGACTCTAAGTGGACGCAACGGACGCTGTTGAATCACTCTTAGGTTTTCAGTGCCCCAGATTCCAAAATTTTGCTTATTAACATAACCACTTAAATGGAAATGCGCTTCATTGGTCATTATAATTTTTTCCATAAAATCAGGATCATCCGTTAATAATTCGGTCAATTTTGCACAAAATCTTTAGCGGGTTGCATAGTCTTGCGGCAAAATTGGATGTACCATTTGTATCTTGTATGGAAGCAGCAACAAATTTTTTTTCATTATTCTGCGCAGTGAAGTTCTGGATAATTGAAGCTGAGTGGCACGTACGCTCTCCCGAACTCGTTCGATATTATCTTGGCTTCGTGCTCCAAGCTGTCTTCTACTCCTAGATAAGTCACTAACAGATCCCGATGACTGAAAACGAGCGACTAGTTTGCGTACTTGTTTGGTGATGGTGCATTTCTGGTGTTAAACAAATTTCGTAATTTTCTAAGTCAAATCCCCATTGTTGAATTTTGACTAGCAAAATAAAACTCAATAATTTTTGCTCGGTGCTCAATCGTATACATGGCTACTGAATCTCCCAAACGTTATTTCTAATACTGCAAAATAAAAAGAGAAAAAAACCCAAAATAAAAAAAGTTATATCAAAAATACAATGTTCAGTGACGTATGGCCCACCCTGTAGTTCAAACTGTATGTACTTGATGTACCAAGCATGATCCGAAACGGTTTCTAAAATCTAAATAATGAAGTTTAGTTATTTAACTTTGACATGGGTCTGTATTTTGCTCATTTATGAATGTCCTTTGAGCGGATTTCATTTTTGAGTAAATCAATTTGGTCAATGGCTATTACTTAGTTTGGATTTTTAATTTTTCAATTTTGAATGTGAATCAAACTTTCAATACTCATATGGCTTTCAATTATTTTTGTTGTTTCAATATCGCATTAGTAAACCGATTTACTATTCCATTGATACGTGGTTAAATTTACGAACAGGTGACGATCAGTCATAATATAATGCTAGACACGTCTTAATCTTCTGAACTAATTGTGGGATGAAAAAATATCAAAACACTCCTTCTTCGTTCTTGAGTTTTTCTAACTGCAAAATGCATTTGGTCATGACACATTTTGATAACTTCCATTTGCATGTTCTTCGATACCACTATTGGGGAAACACCGTTCTCCACTTTAAATAAGTAGTAATGGTTAATAACATAGTTATCATACTCACCGTTCTCAACTAAATCAACTATAATTCAGCACCTTCTATCTGCGCTGTCTTCATCCTATTCAACACATTATCCTCTATTAACATCACCATCGTCTCGCGCCGGCTTAAATCATCTACGTGACATATTATTTGTCAGGCAGGGCCCCACCCAGTAATTCTTGATGGCTATTCCCGGTGCTCCATTATTCCTTTGACCGAGGCACAATCCGCAGCCAAGTCCAAGCAAGTCAAACCTCTAACTCGTAACTGGAATATCGTTGTTGGTATGGAGTAGTCCTAATCGAAAAATAATATACGGGACAGAACTGGTAATCATCATTTGTTTTATGTAGCAATTTTGCACCAAGGCCAAACGTGCAAGCATCTGTATGAAGCACGGTTTCACCTACCATACAATAAATTTTTAAAACCGGATTCTTAATCAAAACTTATTTATTTTGCGTGAACGCCGCCATCTGCTCTGGACCTAAATTAAATTCGATGTTTTTTGATAGCACATTTGTTAATGGCCTTGAGTCCCAGAAAGCTTTGCAGTTTCTTGAAGGTTTTTGGCACCGTAAACGTTCTAATTGCTTATGCCACCAGTTACTTGATAACCGTGGTATTCGACCGA
Source organism: Nephrotoma guestfalica (assembly GCA_963691935.1). Lineage (NCBI taxonomy): Eukaryota > Metazoa > Arthropoda > Insecta > Diptera > Tipulidae > Nephrotoma > Nephrotoma guestfalica. The sequence continues at coordinate 121,646,949 of OY829913.1, read as the reverse complement.
CGATCGAAGGAAATGACACTTTTGCTAAGGAACACATTTTGCTCGTATACGTCAAAGATGACTTTTAACTTCCACAACGCCTTATCAATAGTCTTGGATACATGTAATTAGGCCAGCTAAATAAATACACACAATGCCATTAGTACATAGATCCCGAAAAATATTGGCTATAAACTAACGAAAACAGCAAGGCTATTACATAAAAAGCAGGTGTGACAACGCAGATCGAACGTTGTATACCATGCACCTTCGAGTTTGATAATCTCATCTTCGATTATAGGAAGTGGAAATCTACCCTTCACTACAGCATCGCTGAGCCTCCTATAGTCTATGCACAGCCTTCTATCCATCCTTTATATTATGGCTTATAATACCTTCATTTAATCACTCATAAACTTGTTTACGTACAATGTCAAGTTCCAACGAAGCAAGCCATCTTGGATTCTGGACTATGGGTTTTTGATTCTTTAATATTTTCATTAGTTTTAAATCTGTATCACTTTTGACGGTTTTATTCGCAGGATTACAATTTATTATCATTCTTCTTACTCGTTGCTCAAATAAACTTTAATATGTCTAAGGTCTAGTTCCACCTCATGAACTAAAGAAACATAGCTGAAACTGTTTCATTGAAATGCATGTAGGAGTTATTACTGTTACAGGCTGATTCATCAACACTAGACCAACTATGACGTCGACTCTCCAAAATGAATCTTGTACAATATGAAAAAGAGTTTCATATTGTTCCACATCAATCAATACCCTAGCAACAAAAATGCAACTGACGAAGGAACTTAATGTAACCGACCATCGACAACGCTTTCTGTTCGCTGATTGGGCACTGGAGCAGTTAGAAGTTTGACCCAAATTTTGCCAAAAAGTCATCTCTAGCAACGAGAGATCGTTTACGTACGCCATAAGTGAACAGAAACATAGTCATTCATATTTCGGTTAAGACATTGTCTTGAAAGAGGAAACATATATCGCATGTCTCACACTCGTCATCGAACGTGGATAATCTGTGGACGAGTAATTTAAAAAATAATATGACGTGTTATAAATTAGTCTTTTAGTCAACATACCAACAAAAATGGGCAAACCAAGTTTCAACTGGGAAAAAACTTGATCTAAAATAGACTATAAACAAACTGTCACAGTCACCTACGGAATTGGAGTCTTGACCACTCAGACACATATTACGCGGATACCCAGACGGAAAATTGCAACGCGCTACTCTGTTCCAGTGAGAGAATATGACCCGATCTTCTGTTTAAATCTGAAGACCTTATTCAATTTATTTTGTGCTGACCTCAAATCTTTGTCAAAGCAAGTTAAATTATACCAAAAATAAACATTTCGTGCACGTTACTTATTTGGGGGTGTCAGTTTAAAACCTCCTCACAGTTGATCCGTATTCCCGCATAGATAGAAAATATTATAAGCTGTCAAAAAATATAAACAAGAGTTCGTGGATATCTCTGGCAATGGCAGTACAAATGAAAACATGGATACAATGTCGACAATTCGTAGAATATGTATAGGATATTCTTAGACAATGTAGATTATTGCTTCCCATTGTTGTTTTTCAGTACGGATTTGCCATCCTACAGTTTTCCGGTTTAAATTGCGAAATTCCAATATTGTGTAAAGTTATAATTCAATTTTTACAAAACAAATAGGTTATGTTTAAAATAAATGAAGATAATTTCCAATTTTGTATTTGCAATGCCATGTCTTTTTCACTAGCAAACTCTAGCGCCACATATTGCATGCATTAGTGGCAAATGGGTAACGGATGATCTCATTTTTCGATTTTAGTTATTTGTTTTCGAAAATATGAAAATTTCAAAAAAATTAAGCTAAGCAGGTAAAAAGTTTATTTTGAAATTGCCAACTCCCACCTGCAAAAAAACAGAAATACTGGCAGATAAAAAACCGCCAGATTAATCTACTTCCGATATTTGAAATTAAAACTAGTTTAGAATTTTTACGGTAAAATTTAATAGACTGTTTGGCTTAGACCTTATGGTTCAATGGGTTTATAGATGGCGCCACTTAAAGCATTCATTTACTTTTGATAACTATCGTTTGCACACAATAGCCGAGTTCCATAGTGTTAGCAACCTATTTCCTAATACTTGTTAGTAGATGTTCAATGGAACGCAAATTTGTTAATTAGAAGTAAAGCATAAAGGTGCCCATACACCTACAACCTTGTTTGACAATAATCGTGTTTGCGCAATCATTTTGAGCGTGTATAATGATGATTGACGGGCTGCGCAATCCTGAAAAAATGATTGACGAAATATCAAGTATCAAGTTTGTTTTGCGCAGTCATGATTAAAAGTGTATTGTTGTGCTTGTCAATTTTATATGACAGCTGCATCATACAATAGCGACAGCGGGCTATAATAGATTTTTATTCTGTGTATGAATGAATATAGAAGTTTTCCAGCATTGTGGTAAGTAAAAAGTGATGACTAGTCGAATTAGAAGTAATGACTAGCCGCTTTAGTCGAATAATTAAAGGCGACTGAACCTCGCGCAGATCGCGATATGTAGCGCAAAAGATTGAATCTGTTTTGCAGAACTAATTCACGCCTTACAGATGGTAATGCGAAGTAAAACTTGCCTCGGGTACAGAAAACATTTATTTCCAGTTTTTGGTATTTAATGATCTGTTATTTCTTGAAGATCATGAAATACATCATGCGAGCATTTCTACAATGTACGAGGTAACTCAAAATGTGAACTTACAAATTAAAACAGACCTAGTACCTGTATTTTTTAAACATCTATTATTAAAATAGTACATTAATGTGCCGTAAGGGTTGACATTTTGTTTTCTATTATTTTTTTGCCATGGAACTGCATCTGTAGTAATGAAATACTCGTAGAATACAGGGTGAGCCATCTAACTTATTTTTTGAACTAGCGGTTATTTTGAGTATGGTAAGGGTTATGTCACTTCTGATTTGACAGAATTTGACAGAGTTTTATCCTTTCGTTGAACGAAAATGGTTGTGTATTCGGTTCGCTGAGTGGGTTTGCGATCGACTTGAAGAAGATGCCAATTTTGGCAAAAAAATCATCTTTCCGGACGTATTTCCATCTTGGCGGCTATGTAAACAAGCAGAATTGTCACATTTGGGGCACGGAGAACCCGCAAGTGATCGTAGACAAGCCGATGCATCCTCAACGAGTGACTGTTTGGTGCGGATTTTGGTCCGGTGGCATCATTGGGCCATTTTTCTTTGAAAATGAGCAAGGAGCCGAGGTTACTGTCAATGGTGAGCGCTACCGCGCCATGATAAACGATTTTTTGTTCCCAGCACTTGAAGAGGAGGACATAGGCAACATTTGGTTTCAACAAGATGGCGCTCCGTGCCACACAGCACACGTTTCAATTGATCTTTTGTGCACTGTCTTCAAAGATCGAATTATCAGCCGAAATGCTGATGTGATTTGGCCGCCTCGGAACTGTGATTTGACGCCGTTGGGCTATTATATATGGTGCTAATTTGACAGAAGATGAAGATTTTCGGTTCGTTGAACGTTTCAAACCAAATAATTGTGTACTTAAGCTACCTTGTTCAATTTGGCTAGAACAATCTTCCACATCTAAACCTGGTTTTAAATAGGCGTCCTTCTTCCTATGTAAGTAATTATGTAAGTGGCTACATATCATTACTACTTTTGATGCTTTTTCTGCTTTTTCAAGGTTAATGGTCGTTAAAATAATTCGGGATCTGCCTGCTAATATTCCGAAAACATTTTCTACAATTCGCCGAGTCCGAGATAATCGATAATTTTTTACAATATTACAACGAACCTCATTGATTATCTAGTAATTTATTAATTTATTCATCATTTTTTGTTCATTTTTTTATTATTTTATTAATTTTTATTAATTTAGTGGTCTATTCTTGTGAGATGAAACCTATCAGTTCATCTTTGCTCTACCAGTCCTTTGATTTCAGCGACTCAGGGAACCACTAATTCTAAAGGCTTTGTTCTCTTTAGGCGCTTTGATCCATTGCTACGATTCAGTAGGTTTAGCAGCTCCTCATTGTCATGCTGCTGCAGTCGCAGTACATAACTCCTTGCAAATTGTCGTATTTCATCGCTGAAGTATTCCATGTTTAAGTCTCGATGAAGATTGTCATTTATTGAACCGGCCTTCATTACTCAAGTTTAACATGCGTTTCTTCAGTAAAAGGGCGGTGTACAAATATGGCGGCACATGAAAATTGTCCTGCCTGCTAGATTTACAAGCTTCATATAAATATTGAGGTATTTGAGTGGTTTTACCAGAATAAAATTTGCACTTTGTGATAGCTGTTATTAATCTTCCATCAACTGGTGCTTCTTTTATCGCGTAGTGACGATTTTGTTCATTGCAAAACCGTCGCTCAAAGTAGTTTATTTTAACAGCTCTAATGGGTTTAGAAATGTAATTGTGTATTAAGTTCTACTTTTTAACATAGGTTTCTGACCTTTCTCGCATTTTTACAAAATTGTACTAACACAACTAAAGTATCCCAATCCAACGTTTTGGCACTGCTGGGTAATTATTGATTTATTAGTGGTCACCGGTAAATGTTATAGCATTGCCTCTATCATCATCAAATATTATGCCGCCGGCCCAAATGGCGCACCTTACAGTTACTCTACGAGAGTGTAGTGGACTTTCGTGTATAATTCTACGATTGTCAAATACAAACTAACAAATGTCATCCAAAACAAAATCGATCTGGAACATAAAAAGCACCCTGTATATATTTCTTACCAAATTTTAAGCAAATCAGAACTGTTTCAATTTTTTGGTTCATTTTGTATCATGAAAATCTGTTAAAACTGGCTTAATTTTCAAAATCAATGAAGATCGTATATTAAGAGCACATTTGACATTTTGAGACTAATTTTCTTATTGGAAATTTGCAATGTTTCCTAATTTCCAGAGAATTTTTCGAGTTTCTCAATTTCCAGGCCGAAGTTCTGATTAATTGATGAGGTTTTCCTGCCAGACACTTTTGTTAATGAATTTACCACCTTTTGCTTAGTACAACAAAAATCACTAGATATCACACACTGTGTGGTTCGAGCCACTTTTCTTTCTCCCAGTTAATTTTCTAAATAAAACAATAACACAATTCATGCAACACTGTATTTCCAACAAAAAATAAAGTAGCTCTTGCCTCTCCACGCAAAACTCAAGTACGGCACTTGTCTACATATGTATGTGTAAAATTGTTTCTTTTTATATCGGACGCTAAATTCAATGCACCTAGAGTATTAGGCAGTTCTGCTTGACACGTCAACAAATTCATGTCTACAGTTTCTTTTCTGAACTGTAGATGGCACTAATCATCGTAAAGTTTTTTGTGATTTAGAGGTTAACGAAATGTTGAATGCTTAATTTAATAATAAAATAATAAATTAAATCTTATCAACATAACCCGAAATATAATTTTTAATTGATATTATTCGGCATGTTCAGTCCGACCAAAATGGTAAAAATTATCATGATAGTTTTTGTGTCTCTAACTTCACTCCGAGTAATTATATGGCAAACTACAGTGAACAATCAAATCGATACGTCAAAACATTGATGACACTGTCATAACAAAAATTTAATATGTATTAATTCTTAAGAGTTGTTCATAAGTTTTTAAGAGTTTTTTTAATAATTTACATATTTTCGAATAATTATAACCAAGTAGGTGAAATCATAACACAAATCCATCAAATAAAATGTATACAAATTTTGACTGCCAGAGTCAAAAATATTCTCAGTTTGTTTTTGTGATAAATGAGTGATGAGTGCGTTTTATGGCGAAACCTCATAAAAAATATCGGAATATTTTCTTGATTCTTGATCTTTAATATATTCATTTGCACACCAAATAATTTATTTGATTAATATTGCTATCTATCTACTGACTATCAAATATTGGAACGGTCGATATAAAATGAAGTCATATAGCAACATTTTTAAAGCAATGAGGCCATTAGTATTCTAGGTACACAGATCAAGCGAAACGGGTAGGAAACAAAAATTTAAATATCTAGTAGGTAGTGGAACTCAATGTATAATTTTTAACGTTCATTTCAAACGTTCTAAAACAACCTCCAATTTTAAATTTTGATTATAGGTAAATCGGTAAGAGACGAAGAAAAACGTGTCGTGTTGCCACATCCTGTGTGTGGAGCGCCGCAATTACGATTTGTTTATGACATTCTACATATGTTTTAATTCTCAACATCGCCACTGATATGACATATAAAAAAGCGCCATCTATATATTTATTATTTTTACAGATATTACTATGCTTTCAAAACAAACTAAATACTGCTACTAGTCTTTAAATTTAAAATATTAAAAAATTTATAATATTAAACAATTGATTAAATTAAAAAAAAATATTAAATCTATTTTTGATAAAAAAAAACATGAAATTTTATTGTTTAAAAAATAAAAAAAGTTAGCGATGTACAATCAACAAATAATAGTAATAAAAATTATTTTATTTTATTATTTAAATTTTATATTAAAATTAATAATATTAAATGTTATAAAAAAAATTAAATTTCGTAAAAATAAAATAAAAATTAAAATTAAATTAAAAATGATAATATAACCAAATAATAACAAAAGTGTTCTATAATAATATTCAAAAGTGAATAAAATATAATAAATCAAATTTTAAAGTAAATAAAATAAATTAAAAAGAAAATCAGCCAAGATGCAGGCGGCATTAATGTTAAATTCGAAGCGCGCAGCCGCACGACGAGAGAGATTACGAAAAGGACGACTAGCTCAATTACCAAGTAATGTTGCTACAAAAGAAATTCCTCCTTATCCACGTTATCCACCAGAATCATGGGTAGGCTAGATTAATTGTATTTGATTTTGTTTTGTTATTTAAAAAATTTTTTGTTTCTTCAATCACAATTTTTTCTTATTAGTTTTTTAATATATTTATAAAAAAGAACTGAACTAATTATAAATATTTTCAGCCACCTAACTCAATAATGATTCAAATAATTTTACTATAGTTGAACAGCTTTTTTGAAAAATCACTAGTAGTGTTTTATAACAAACAACTTTTCTATTTATAGTATTTCGGCCATCTTAGATGGCGGCAACTATTGGAACTATCTAGTAAATCTATTTTCTGCTCTTATTAGATTTATACATAGCGTTCTATTCAATTATATTCACTGTTAAAGGAGAAGAACTCAAGAGAAAAAACAAAACAAAAGACTCATGACTGACTTCATTTACTATTTTGACACAGTAGACCAGGATTTACGAGAGAGGGGAAAATATTGCGCCTAAAATGAGGTGAAAATGTTTATTTTCAGCAAAAAATCGAAAAGGGTCCTAAAAAGGTAGATATTTCTATTTATAGAGATTTTGAATTATGTCAAATAAAACTATTTACTTTCAAACAACGTGCTTTTTTATTTACTTCTAACAAATATTGTTTACACACTTTTTCCGATTACCATTTTGGGAAAAAGAAGAATACCACTGCTTTAATCAAATGAATTTTCGTTGTCACAATAAAAAACTGATAATTGCGAGATTAACAATTTATAACAGGTTGACCATACGTATACGTTGTAGATTGAAATGATGACAAGTGTAATACGGTTTTATGTGGAGTCCACAATACTTCGCCCTTAGTGAAAACGTGCGGTTATTATTACTCTTCTTCCTATCCCTTGTAGTTTTGATTGGTGATGGTACAGGTGTCGTTGCTGTTTCTGATGGAGTAACAGATGTTATTCTTGAACGATCGGGAATTGTTATCACTTTCGGTATTATTTGCTCTTCAGTTTCACTTCGAGTGAAAGCTGGTGGAACTCCAAAAGGTTGAATTCATCCTGTGATAACATATCTAGCGACAGATTCTGCTGTAATATCCTCCATCAGAATTGCAGTGGACCATCTAGTGAACATATCGATGACTGTTAAACAGTTTCTATTTCCAGCTGAAAGTGGCATGGGTCCAATAATATCGATGTTGAAGTGTTCAAACCGCGAATTTGGATGGATGGATATACTTCGAAATCGGGAATTTGTTGTGCCGTAATATTTTCGATTGTTGACATTCCTAAACGAATGGTTTGACAATCTTTGTTAATCGACCACACAAATCGATCGCAAAGTAATTTATGTTACCGCGAAGGCTAGGGTGAGTAAGTTCATGCACTTTACAGATAATTTGTTGTCGGTACTCCGACGCAACGAATGGCCCTACTCGTTTTTGTGATATGTTACAATATATTTTTGTTTCGCCGCTGCCAAGTTTTCGAAATTTACTTCGCCAGTGAAATGTACCGAACTTATCCTGGACAACAAATCATCGATATTATTCTTCGCATCAGCAATGCGACGGATGTTGGTGGTAAATTTCTCGATCTAATCGAGTTATTTGATTTGTCGCGGTGTTAACGGTTCTTTTTTTGCTTAAAGCGAAGAGATAAGTGGTTTATGGTCCGTATAAATACAAAACTGTCTTGAATGCCGGAAATATTTTATTTCGAATATTTCGAATAAAATCCTAATGGTTGAAATTCATTAAAGCCTGAGGTAGTGGTTGATCCCAGGTGAGTTCTGCTACTAAAACTTTTGAATTATTAGCTAATTAAAATGGGGGTAATCTTCCTAGGACGCGAAACCCAAAATTATTTGTCACCGAATTCCAGTTTATGTCCATACAGGAAGGCGTATCTTAAAATTTAAATTATAAAATTCCATTCTTCTCCAAATCTACTGGTATGGTTTATTTTAGAGCGTCGTGGTTGTCAGCCCAGTTACGTAAATTGAATTCACTACTTTCGAGTAATTCTGTATCAGATGCTGCGCAAATAAAACCACCTCAAGTGTATTCCCTCCAGAGGCAGAGACGAGGTCGCTACAAAGAGGCCGTTTAGCTCAATTTCTAAAGCAGTTTGCTTAGAAGGTCCTCTTGAATTTAACATGATATCATTTGATGCTGTAACTGTAAATGTCTTTTGCGCTCGGTCAAAGTCAAATCGGTTCATTCGGTGTTTCTCGGTATTTCTCCATAAAACGAGGATGGCTTGATAAGTTTTTAGAATGAAGCAGTAAACATAATTTTTGACACTTGAACCAGCTTCTGCCATTGTTTTGACTGTTGTTTAGATTCTAAGTAAAGTGATGGATCCAGTTTCATCAACGGTTATGAGTCGCAGCAATAATTCAGTGGGATTACGCTGAAACATCACCAAGCATGGCTTAGAAATGGTTATTCGATTCATTGTTTAAACATTCGTTAACAAACGCGGCATCCATCTTGCTGACAACTTTTTCATATGCAATTCTTCGTGTATGATGTTGTGTACCGTTCATAAGCCATATTTACAATACCAGAAATCTCACGCAACTTTGCATGAGGGTTATTCATAATAATTTCATACTTTTTCGACGGCGTTGTTGTTTCTGGCTTTGCTGGAAGGTGCTGAACATTTAGCATCACTTGTGCTTGTGTGGCTACGTTTTAAATTAATTTACCCAATTATAAACCGTTGCATTGAAGGTGCGTTGAAGCGTTCAATTTGACAGCTTTCGTGTAAAAAAACATACTTCACGACAAACAAAAGAAGTTGTTACTAGTGACGCATAGATGGCGGTATCCTAAACATTTATAATTTTATAAAGTTCAAATTTATTTAGCTCGACATATTTAAGGCGATGCCACATACACATCTAACTATAGACGACTCGTGCATAAATTTGTTTTGCCTCCTCACTCGCATACAAGAAAAAAATACAGATGAGTTTTACAACAACAATTCTTCATATTTTGGTTTGAAGTATCAAAAATCAACGAAGTGTGGTTAAAAACACAACAGAGATAAAAATCGTTTAAAATTTTTGGGTGAGTTCGGAATTCGTTTTTAGATTTTTGGCGTTCGTTCACGCGTACAATATACCATTCAGAGCAAAAATCGTTTCTAGAAACGGCTCAATAGAAAAATGATTATTTTTCAATTAAAATTCTTAAATAATTGCAAATTTATTATTTTGGCTACTTATTTGAGATATTTTACATATTGTCTCATTAATTTAAGTCAAAAATATGGTATAATTAATTCATAAATGCCAAATCTGTTTTTAGAAGTCGTCCGTATATACATATGTGTATGTGGCGTCGCTTTTACACGGAGCAGCTATCGGGTAGTCCTTTTTACTTGTTGGGATAAAAAGGAAATTTTTCTTATTTTAAAAATTGAAAATTTAGCAAGCTGAGTTATTGTTTATAACGTTAATTCAAATTAAATGTCAATTGTCATATTTCAGATCATCAACAGCTTAATGGAATTTGAATTAAATTGGAAGTTTTTGGCACTTTCCCAATCTATAGAAAATGTGTGAATGACATAAAATTATTTCGTTAAGATTTTACGTATGAACATCTTTCATTGTCTGAACCGTTGTTGACGATTCAAAGTCAGGTTGACAGGCTCTAAAGTCTAGTTGACAATTTGTAATGTCACATAATCAAGTGAAGTTAGTTTCTTGTAAACTTATTACTACAGCGACACTACGAGTAATAGATAAAGCTCGAATAGATAACTTTCCATTCAGCTCACAATAGCCTGCTCCAGACAGAGAATAAAAAAACACTGCAAATTACTTCTACGATGGGAACAAATACCGATTTTTTTACAGTTGCACCGCCGATAATTATAACTTTTGATGTCGCTATAATATCGGGATGGTTCTTGACCAGAATTTATTACAAATTAATTACATTGCATTGCAAAAGTTTAAGACCACCCCTATGATTTACCTGGGGGTAAATTTCACGCCAAACGATTACCTCAGTGAAATCAATAAATAAACTTACTGAAAAATTAAAGTGGAATCATTCCCATCCAGGTGAATTATCAATTTATTGGGGTAACAATTGAAAAAATTGATTTCAAAAATAAAAATGTATCTTTTACCAAATTTAATTATTCAATTTGGAATTTCCAGACCAAATGTTACCCTATAAGCCTTGTAGAGCGTATTTGAACCTTATACTGGTGTGTAATAAATTATTTTTGTGTTAGACTAGACGGAATTGGCTTCAGGCGATATTAAAGTCCTACATCGGATAGTTATATCCGCGGGTATTCACAATTAACCGCTATCCATGGATTAAAGCGGACAAATCCGCAATAATTTTTAACGGATGAGTGTTGGATGCGGATTTACAAATCTCATCCCCATTTTGTGGATTATCCGCATTTTGAAGCAACAGAAAATGCTACGATTAGTTGAATTAAGGAAACAATGCTAAGATGAAAAAATTTACCAAATTGTAGAATAAGTACCTCCAAATACAGATCCATTTTCTCAAAAAGACAAAATTCCCAGAATAGAATCAACATTATTTGAATTTTTTGCTGCGGAAAAAGAAGCTCTGGCTCTACCTGATGGATTAGATGCCTACAAAAAGGCAAAAATTTGCGGTAGAGCTAATTTTAATCTTTCGAACTGGTGGCAGGATCGTAAAAGAGACTTCCCAAGGTCGTCAATAATATCCCAACGCCTGCACGCTATTCCAGCGAGCAGTGCACCATTTGAGCGCTTTTATCTACATCAGGAAATATTATAACCGATAAAAGATGTGTTATTGATCCTAAACTTGTGGATGGTATTGGTATCCTAATTATTAATAATAATTGAGACGTATTAGATTTAAAAATTATAATTAAGAATTGAATTAATTGTTTTCGATTTCACGCTGTTTGCCAGGCATAAACGAAAGGTTTTTCTGCATCGCATAGCCCCTGCTGATGAAATTTGGATCCAATCCGACAACCAAAAAAACGATATCATGAGGACAATGGTCATGCTTCAACTCATGTTGTGTATTTGGTGGGACCAGCTTGGTGTCGTGTATTATGAGTTCCTAAATCCGAATGAAACGATTATTGGGCTCTCTACCGAATACAATTTATGAGATTGAGCCGAATACTGAAGGAAATACGCGCCCACTACTACTCCAGAGACGACAAAATTATTTTACTGCATGATAATGCTCGCCTTCATGTTGCGGCGCCTTCTAAAACCTACTTGGAAATACTCAATTGGGAAGCTTTACCCACCCGCCGTTTTCATCAGACATTGCTCCATCTGGTTACCACTTGTTTCGATCGATGACGCATGGCTTGGCTGAGCAGCACTTCACATCATATGAAGATACCAAAAGTGCGGTTGATTCATGGATAGCCTCAAAAGATAATGCGTTCTTCCGACGTGGCATTCGTATGCTGTCAGAAAGATGGGAAAAAGTAGTGACTAGCGGTGGACAATTCTTTGAATAAAACATAACCTACCGTTCTTTCACAATAAATTTGTATACCCAATAATAAAATCTGGTTCAAGAACCAAGAACAAACCATCTATATTTGTAATTTGTTGTAATAAATGATAATACAAGTGTAACAAACTATGGTTAGGTTTATACAGGGTGGGCGATTTAAAAGTTTTTTTAAAACACTATAAAATGAATATACATCTTTATGTTGTGGAAACTTTTTTTATTGAGTAGGTTGGAGCTCCGATTTAAGAATGAAAAACAATTTCGTTCATATTGCTCCCTCTGCTAGCCTTACAGTAAGATATCCTGTGAGTTCAGTTTTTAAGAACTTTTCCGGTGATTTCGGTGCCTATGTTCCAAAGCTGGCATTGTCTCTGGATTATCCGTATAACATCTATGCTTAACGAAACCCCAAATAAAAAAGTCCGACGACGTTAAATCGCAGCTGCGCGGAGGCCATCGATGATCGATTGTCGGTTGGTTTGTATGGTACGTAGCACCATCTTGTTGGAACCAAAGGTTGTTCACATTTATAGCGTCGATTTGATGCCATAAAAAGTTGATCAGCATGACTCTGTAACGGTCGCTATGACGGTAACGGCATTTCTAGCAGCATTTTCGAGGAAAAATGGGCCAATTATGTACCCACTCCAAAATCCACACCAAACAGAAGTGTGACTGTGGATGCATTGGCTTTTCTATGATTACATGTGGCTGTTCCGAACCCCAAATCCGGCCGTTCTGCTTGTTTACATGGCTCGCGAGATGGAAATGTGCTTCGTGAGAAAAGATGGTTTTTTGACCAAAATCTACATCTTTATGAAGCTGGTCTATGGCCCACCCAGAGAACTGATATTGAAGCGGATGGTCATTTGCTTTCAACTGCTGAGCTCTGAACCTTGTAGGCGAATAATCCGAGGTCATTGTGCAGTATTCTCCTAAGGATGGTGCGACTAATGGCCACTTGCTACGAACGGCGTCGAGTTGAAGTCAATGGATTTTGACCTACTCTATGGAACATAGCCACAATATTCTTGGGCATGCGCATTGTCCGAGCTCAGAGACCACTCCTATTATCCAGTAGCAATTCTTTCTCATACACTTTCTTCATCAGTTTCACTACAGCGGTTCCACTTGGCGCTCTTTCACGGCCCGTACTTCTTTTCAAAATTCGCCCGGTTTCGGTTACACAACTCTGACTTTGAAAATAAGTTTTCAATATTTCGAAACGCTCCTCTAGCAAAAACATGATATCATGATATCATCTGATCAGACTGACGAGCTGTAAAAATTTCAAGTAAATCGTTCAAAAAAAGTGTTGCCATAGCCTATGATCTAAAAACAAACCAATAGATAACCCTTCCTTTACTATAAGGTCTAATATGGACTAATATGGTCGGTGCAGTGCAGGTACGAAGCACTCAGTTTATTTGCTGATTCCCTTTGTAAATCTCTCTTGGACTGCAAAGCAATGAATTAATTGCAGCTAGGTATAGTACACTTCGTGTTTATCAAAGAGCTTAGTTAGAGACGATCATAGCCACATATATGTTAATCTCCTGATTGTGTTTTGCTGTAGTGGATCTATTTTCTTGTTGATTTTGATCCTTTCTCGAGAAGAAACTCTCTTTGCTTTCATTTTCTTTGGGGTTATTTATGCGGAATTCATAAATACGATGACCCTCGGCATCTAATTTCCTCCTTGAAATGTCTATGAATAATGCATTCCAGTGTTTTGTTTGAACACCTAAGTTGTTGAGTGACGTTATCGTGCAACATTCTTAGACCTCTTGCACATTCCATACCTAGAGTAGGTAAATACAAAAGCGCGTTTACCTGTATGCTAACTATAGCATTTGCTTATTCTCATAACTGTTTGAAGATGTGTTGCATTCTGCCAGATGGTTTTTCTCTGATAGCGTTAGGTGGCCAAACAGTTTTTGCCGCTAGCAACTCCAACAAGCGAGAGCAGATAGCACAGTTGTTCAACGGTAGCTTGACTCCACTTGGTTGATCAGCGTCTGAACGAACACCTCGGGTCACCCGGGACTATCTATCACATATAATTTCCTTGATCCGCTTGAGATTATTTTGCTTTTTTGAAAAATAAAACGAAACCCAATTTGTTGGCATTATACATCAATCCAATTTAGGTGTGTAACGAACAGTTGTGTTTTGTATAAAAAGAATCCCGATTTTTAGGAAATCCCGGTTAGAATTTTTAATATTTGACAGGTGGGAAAATGGGACTCTTAAATGATTTTCTGACAAAATTCAAAAATGAGTTTGCGATAAAGATAGGGATGAAGTTTGACCATTTCATAACAGATTTTGTTGATACGTGCGATGGAAAATAGAATTTGTAACATGATTTTTTGATAAAGTTCTGAAATATGGCCATAACTATGGAACTAGGCCATTTTTTAACCGATTATGTTTAAATTTGACACGATCTGAATGGGATTATTAAATGATTTTTTGATAAAGCGCTGTGTATCTGAACAAAAAGGGCGATATATTTCAGAACTTAGTCAAAAAATCATTTTAGAATCTTATTTGCATCACATATGTCGAATTGTATCATAATCTGGCAAGAAATAGCCAAGTTCTGTCGATAATGGCCATATTCTAGAGATTTAGCAAAATATCATTTTAGAATCCCATTTAGACCTTACTTGTAGAGTTTTAATTTAATCAGTAAATAAATGGTCAAGTTCCATCCCTATCGACCGTATTCTAGAACTGTATCAAAAAATCAGTTTTGAATTCGAATCATTCCCTTAGAATAAAACTAGTAAAACTGCTCCTTTATTCCCGACAAGTTTTCGAGCTCCGCTCTCCTGGAATTTTTTTCTAAAGGCTCTCGGAGGGCTAAACGGAGAAGCCTCTACAAAATTAAGAAGGGCCGAATGTGTCGAGGCCGAATGGCTCGAAGGGCCGCTTGTGTCGGAGGGCCGAATGTGTCAAAGGGGTTACTTTTCTGCATTTCAAAATGTTGTATAATATAATATAGTATTTTAAAATATAAAAATGGTCGAAATTCGACCATAAATTCGATGAAAAGAAAGTCGATGTTATTTTTTTCGACAATATTTTTTTCGACTAAATTTTTTTCGACATTTTTATTTTAGATCAATAATTTTTCGATATTTTATCATTCGATAATTTTGTTTCGTTGTTTTCGGATCCGATCAAATGACCCTAACCCCCAATTGACACTTTCGGCTCTTCGACACATTCGGCACTTCGGCTACATTAGGCCCTTCGATCTTTGTCACATACGGCTCTTGCATACATTCGGCCCTTTGAAATTCGGCTCTTCGTACCCATTCCGTGCTAATCCGGTGAAATTAATAAAAATGTGTAAAAGAACAGAAAACCGGAATTTTGAAAATTGGGATTTCGTAGTACACCCTCCAATTTATTTAATTTTTAGGATTACGATATTGATGCGTATTTGTAGGTTGGTGATAGAAAAGAAAACACACAAACATGTAATTGTGACGAGAAGTCGAGTTGCCGCATGCTACATTTGATTCAAAAATGTTGCTCAACGTTGCTTTGGCGTCTCTTCCCTACACCTTAGGGTACCCACCAATAGATGTCACCCCATATAATATAAAACGCTATATATTCGTCATTCAGGGGCATTTCGTTATTAGAATTTCTTTTTTAAATGTGTTAAATATAAGAGAATTTAAAACCTATCGAGTTTTTGCTGAAAATAAAGCCTTTTCGATTTATGAAGCACTACTATATAGAATTTCTAAGTTAGACCGACCACCGCCTTAGTAGCTAACGTACTATTTATATCAATTACTATAAAAGCTTTCATTACCTTTATTTCATCTGTCATAGGTCACAAACCAAAACACCAAAATCGTGTGCTAAACTAATAATAATCTAACCTTTATTTTTTTTTTTATATTTTTGTAGTTTCTGAAATCATGAACGGGTTGCTTATATATCACGAATATTTTAGATATTTATTTATAACTACCTAAAAACCATAATATAGATACACATAACTAAATAGCTATCACTGGGTTTAGGTATTACAACCATAAGCAATTAAAAATATATAGCTTTATGTAGATATTTATGTTGTTATATGGTATGTTTTGTATTTAGTTAAAGACTGTTGATTTTTATATTTTTGTTGTTGTTTTGTACATAAAATACAGAATTCTGTAACTTTTCTGAAGCATAACGATATATGATGATGATGCGGCTGTTCTGTGATTCCCCATTGCATTTATCGTATACATAGCATGGTAGATATGTTTTTGCACTATAATTTAGCACTTTGTTTTATATTGTTTTTGCTGTATTTTATGCTATTTGTTCGCTTTAAGCATTTTTGCAATTGTAAATATAAATTCGAATTGGATTTCAAATCAGTGCTGAAAATTTATTGTGCTATAGATGCTTTTATATAAACACATTGTATTATCATGTATACGTCATCATATTGATTAACTCACCGAAACTCCCAAAGTCTCATAGCACTAGAATCGTTGTAAACATTACTTATTATAAAAAAACACCAGATACCACACAGAGTGCAGCAAATTATTTTTCGGAACCACCCCTTCCATAGTGCTTTCAACCTTTTTATGATTTCATATTTTAATTTTAATTATAAATTAATATTTATAAATAACCAACTAACTGGACAACAATGTGACAAGTATACAGTTTTACAAAAAAAAAACATGATGTGGGTCGAAATTGGTCAACAAAAAACACTATAATTAGCGCGCTTAGTCTTACAAATAAACTAACCTAATTTTCCAAGCCATAAAACACACATCTTCACAATCATATCACACATGAGCCATGTTTATTTATTTTAGTTATGAAAAAAAACGTTAAACTTGCAAAAACTAAAAATATAATTAACTCAATAATAAAAAAATTATTTTATAAATATTTTAAAATGATAAACATATCCAAAACAAACGAAAAACTTTTTTAATTTTTAATAACAACCGCACATATCACCACTCCTCGAGCATAACAACAACAAAGTGTACGTACCCGTAACAATAAAAAATTAAAACCATAAATTAGTTTAGTCTGTGCACATAAATTGTTAACAGTGTAATGTATTTTCCATTATTTGACTTAAATCAATACTCTACACCTTAAACTACTTGTTGGTTGTTAAATTAATGGAAAACTTTTTAACAAGTTCCGCGGCATTTACACCAAGCGAATACGATTCCGGCGACATCTATCACACATTATGAATACTGAAGCTGTCGTGTGAATACAACGAAAAAATACTTTTATAGACTGTAAATTCAAAAGATGTTTGTTTGACACGATTTTAAATGTATTAGTTAAGAGAATTTTAAACGTCACATGTAACTAGAAAAGGGCGCATTTAAATTCGAATAGATTTTTTTTCAATTAGTAAAGTTAACAATCCTGCTAATTAAAACTGTTATTAGATTAATCTCAATTGTCATGTAATTATTGCATAAATTACTAGATTAAATGAAGCAATACCATGACGTTATTGCCAAATACACTCTTATGTATTCGCCTTTTAACAAAAAGTAACTGACATCTGACGGAATATTTTAATATTAGAATGTAATCTACACCTCATAATTGACTATAATTCGATTGAATATTATGTAAAATGGTCAATTTGTTTACAATTAATATAACAAATGATGAATTAATGAAATTGCATGAGGCTTTTTCTCATATAAACAAATTTTCCTCTCGCTCGCATAGGAAGAAGCCCTAACTAGGTGGCGATTAAAAGGCCAATAAACAAATAAAATTTGACAAATACCATTTATCAGTGCCACCTTTTATCAATGCCTGTAATCTGAGCAAAAATGATGGCGAAACAATAAGTCGGCGGTTCACCATATAAAAAGTGTTTTTTTAAGAGGTTGCCGATTTTTTTTTTGAATAAAACACATATAAAATTATGAAATGACCAAAATTTTTTTTTATTTGGTAGATAATTTTTTGGCATTTAACATTTAAACACAATTTCTGGCATATGGCTACCACGACTATTTTTCACAAATGTCATTCTGGAGGTCCAATTTTCCAGCACTTTTTCAAGCATTTGAGGGCGTATGTCAGCAATGACACGTTGAATATTGGTTTCCAAAGCGTCAATCGATTGAGGTTTATCCACATAAACCAATGACTTCACGTATCCCCACAAAAAGTAATCGAGTGGCGTCAAATCGCACGAACGCGGAGGCCAATTCACCGGACCATTTCTCGAAATAATGTTGTCGTTGAAAGTTTCTTTCAATAAGTCGATTGTTTCACGTGCTGTATGGCAAGTGGCACCATCTTGTTGAAACCACATTTCATTCATATCCATATCTTCAAGATTTGACAACAAAAACTCATTTAACATGGTTCTGTATCGATTTCCATTCACGGTAACGCGTCGTCCTTCCTCATTTTTAAAGAAATATGGACCGATGATCCCACCAGCCCATAGACCGCACCAAACAGTACATTTATCAGGATGCATTGGTAATTCTAGAACGGCGTGTGGATTATCTTTGCTCCAAATGCGACAATTTTGTTTGTTGACGTATCCATTTAACCAAAAATGCGCCTCATCACTGAAGAGAATTTTACGGTAAAAAAATGGATCTTCGTTCAATTGATTTAACGACCAATCACTGAATTCACGGCGCAAACGATGGTCGTGTGGCTTTAATTCTTGCACCAATTGAATTTTGTATGGCACCAAACCCAAATCTTTACGTAAAATTTTCCATAAAGTCGATGGACAAAGTCCAATTTGCTGAGCACGACGACGAATCGATAAATTGTCGTTTTCTTCGACACTGGCCTCAACGACAGCAATATTTTCTTCTGTACGAACTCTTCTCATTCTTGTCGGTGGCTTGGCATCCAAAAGAGTGAATGTAGACCGAAATTTGGTAATTACGTTCTTTATGGTGGTCTCTGACGGACGATTATGTGCACCATAAAATTCACGAAGTGCTCTATAAACATTTTTAATTGAACACTGATTTTGAAAATAAATTTCCACGATTTGAAAACGTTGTTCTGGAGTTAACCTATTCATAATGATTTGCCAAACAATACTGAGTAGAAATGCCACTTTGAGCTGTCAAAACAACTGTCATAAAATAAAACGACATCTATCGGAAAAACAAACCTCCTAAAAAAACACCCGTTATTATCTAGGTGGCAGATAAATTTTAAAAAAGAACATTACAGTACAAAATATATTTAGTTGTAATTATTACATCGAAGTAGAAGGTTATCGTTTTTTATTTTCGTTTTCCAGGTTTTTCTAGTTTTTGTCTCGCCGCCTCGTTCTCTTATAGCCCAACCAGTCAAAAATGAAAACTTAAAAGAAAAAATAAGAATTTTGGCGATATCAATTCTCTTTTCTTTTTAACACTTTCGTTCTTAAGTAATAACAAAATCAAAGTTTAATGTCAATTTACAAGTTTTATGAATAAAACAAAATTAGATTTTTATGTGTTTGATTAATTTATTATAACAAACATTTAATAATAGAAAAGCCACGACTAAAACGACGAATATTTCATTTTAAGTCTTTCAAACAACTTGCACAATTCAATCTGATTTTTAGGTTAGGTTATATAAATTCATTATCATATATAAGTGAAGGTTCATATAAAAATTATTCAAATAACGTTATATATTAATTTAGTAATTAATTATACAATTAAAATGATTTCCGCCATTTTATTTAATAAAAAATCAGATTTTCGGTACAATTTTTTAAGTTTTTCTTATTTTTGGGCGAGAAATCGCGCGCGCCTTTTTCTTAAGTTATCTGTCCCTTTAGCAAATTTTACGGGTTGGGTTTCTTAAGTAAATATTAAGTTTGGCTGGGTAATAACACTGACATCCCATATATCTCATACTTAGTTTGAGTTTTTTTTATGACTGGTTCCCACTTTAAAATCAACCTCAATTTCGTCATACAAAATTACAAAATAATAAAAACATTATTTCGTTCTCCGTTTGTTTTGTTAGTGTCGTACAAACTGTTGAAGCCGAGGGATATGCGTTTTTTAACTTTTTTTATAACACATGAACATTTATATTTTATATTTTGACATCTTTCTGTAAAATACAGAAAAAAACATCCTACAGCTACAACCTCGATTAATTGTGACACTAAATTCATACTTAATTTTTTATTTGCTTAAGTGGGAACCAGTCAAGAATAAAAAATAAAAAAATATGAATGCGATAAATGGCATGTCAGTGTTATTAACCAGCCAAACTTAATTTTTACTTAAGAAATTCAACGAAACTTCGTTAAATTTTAGCTGTCACTTAAAAAACGAATAATGTGCGCGTTTTCTCATCCAAAAATAAAAATAAAACTTAAAAAATTGTATTTGGGTAACAATTTCAGACTATTTTTCATCCAAATTTAAAAAAATTTATTTCATAATTTCATTATTTTCTAAAAGTTTACCATATTTATCTGACATTTGTTATTATGGTTTTAATATTTATTCCTGATTTGAATTTGTGCTGCGTTTTGGCTTGCGCAGCGCTAGTCACGTAAACCAATTAGATTTTTAGTTACGTTTTCTATAAAAATAAAATAAAAGCAAAAAACGTAAACACAAGGCAAGAAGTACTGTCAATTTTAAAGTAGTATGCGAATAGACAAAACACATACTGTGTGAAAAAGTGATGACACGGCCATATTTATAGGTACTTCACCATCCTATTGTAATATTTTGACATGAATCAAGCAAATCGTGAGTTACCCGATATACTCACCTTAAATGTGAAACTACCAGCTGGAGATGATGCAATGCCAATGGAATTCCGTTTGAATTGCAAAGTACCCGGAAATCCATACCACTTGCCAAAGAAGTGTTACAAAAATTCCGGTGTCGATGTGTATCCAAAAATCAAATTGAAAAGAACAGCAGGGAGTCATCTACTTATAATGGGTTATCCAATTCAAGCTTGATAAAGTAAACTTAAAAAAAAACACACAAAATATTCGGAATGTATTGTAATTTTTATTTCATTTTACAGATTGATCCTTGCCATTTTTAGTTAAACAAGATATCATTCAAATGTCCTCCACGGGACTTCTTACAGGCCTTGATTCTTTTGCGGTAATTTTCAATGACTTTTCGGCACATTTCGGGCGGTATCTCGGCCATTACCTTACGAATATTAGTTTTCAATTCGTCAAGAGTTTGAGGATTGTTTGCGTAAACACGATCTTTCGCGTAGCCCCACAAAAAGAAATCCAAAGGCGTTAAATCACAGGATCAACGTATCCACCAAGCGAAAAATGAGCTTCATCACTGAAGAAAATTTTGTTCGAAAAATCAGCATCGACGGCCTGTTTTTCCAACACCCAATTTTAACGCGTTGGTCGATTGTTAAATGCTCCATATTCTTAAATGGCAGAATGTCAACTAAATAAATGACAGCGTACTTGACGTTTATCTTTGACAGATGTCGGTATACAGATTTCTACTTTATCAACCTCGAATTGGATAACCCTATACTACTCGTAGACAATGACGACTACTCATAGACAACGTCGATTAGTCGTGTCGACAACTATTTACTTGTATTTAACGCCAGTAATGATTGAATGATCTACATAATTGAACTTCTCACACCGATCTTTTTAAGAAAATTAGTGGCTAAACTAAATTGCCATTTGTTTGAACTAGTGATTGACAGTTGTCACTGCATCCGTAAAACATACTGCGCCCAATATTTAAATTGTTAATTATGTACCATTGAAATATTTCGATAATTGATACACTTCATAAAATTTTAGTGTATTGTGTTTACGCTATCTTTTATTAACTGGTGAGGACTAACTTAAATTAGGCAAGTCAGTAGTTTAGCGGAAAAAGTTGGGAGTACAAATGAGTTGTGAGGTTTTTTCAGAGAAATTGGTACAATATGTTTTATTCAAAGTATTGTCCATCGTTAGCTATAAGTTTTTCCCATCTTTCAGGTGGCATACGGATTTTGCGTCGAAAAAATTCCTCTTGTTTTGAGGCGACCCAAGAATCGACCGTGCTGCTCGGCGAGACCAAGAGTCATCGATCGGAATAAGTGGTAGTTGGAAGGAACAATGTCCGGCGAATGCAGCGGGTGGGGTAAGATATCCCATGGAAGCGACTCCAAAGCTTCCTTGACGACTCCTGCAACATGTGACCGAGTGTTGTCGTACTGAAAGATCACTTTGTCATGTCTTTTGGCATATTGTGGACGTTTGAACTTCAATGTTCGGCTTAATTGCATCAATTGTTGTTGACAAAATCCTCCAATGATGGATTCATTGGGGTGGATTAGCTCATAGTAGATCACTCCAAACTGATCCCACCAGATGCACAGCATTAGCTTCTTGCCATGAGTATTCGGTTTGACGGTTGAAGTTATTGCATGATCGGGTTTACCCCACGTTTTTCTGCGCTTTGGGTTGTCGCAGTGAATCCACTTTTCGTTCCCCGTCACGATTCAATGCAGAAAATCCGTCCGATTTTGTCTTTAGAGCAGTTGTGCGCACGTGATAAAACGGCGTTCAACGTCTCTTGGCTTGAGTTCATACGGAACCCAATTCCATGATTTTACACCATACTAATAGTTACTAATTAATTAATTTAGTTGTATTTAGATCAAATTTCATGAGATTTTCCATATGTGGATTATAAATCGAATAAAATGAAGCGAAATTTCAAAAGAGACCCAATTCGAAATACGCACATTTCTTTATTTAATCGAGTATCCAAAACTTGATTGTTACGCTTTTCTATAACAATACCATCCTAATCATCTTTCATTTTCTTTACTAGTTTTGATTATTTCGATTTGGCATGAAGAAATATTCTTTTCACAAGAGAACTACTGTTACTTCTGACATTTATTAATGACAAAAGCTCATTAACCAACAATTTACAAAATTCGGCAATTTAGTCGAAACGACCGGTATCAATCTCACATCCATAGTTGTATAACATTAAAAATAAATGTTCGTTTAAAAGCCATAATTAAGAATTCACAGTGCCATCTATATATAAAAACGCCAAACTAAAAACAATATGAAGTTGGTTTTAACTATCAATATTTTGTTTACTGAATTTACAATATTTCTTTCACGCATAAATTAATTAAACAGTGCAGTTTAATATCAAAATATTATTAGAAAAAAAATTGTCAAACTGATTAGGTGGCAGCTGATGTCTTAAATACGGTGATGGTGGTACATTTCTTCCTTAAATATACTGGTTAATAGAAATCTTCCATCGCGACAAATAAATTAGTTGATAAGAGAAAGTGCGCAATGCAAATAATTTATTAAAACTTATATTAGTTGCACTTTTTTTGATATCTCTCTCTAGTTAGTTAGAATTAATTGAATTTAAATACTAATGTAAATTATACATAGTTTAATAGTGTTCCACATACTTTAATGTTGAATTGAATCGAATGACAAACACTTAAATTGGTTCACTTAGTTTCGGTTAGCGTAGCTGTCGATAAATAATTTTAAATAGTTTGTGTGATTTAGTATCAAAATGTAACATTAATTAGACAGCAACTTCATCAGACTGGCTAACGTAAAATAGTGGGAAAATTAAGTTTTTAATATCATTTAAGTTCATTCAGGTTGCCGTCGTTGTGTACATTGTCGACATCGAAAACGCAAAAATTTGCAATGTACTCTACGTCATAGATTACGTGTCGACAATCGTGTGAATTCGTTATTATCCGCCAAAAGACCACATGAAACTGGAGATATAAAATAAAAAACTTATAAAAATAAAACAAAAACGTGAAACGAGAGAGAGAAAGAAAGAAAAGAGAAAGAAAATTATTTTCTGAACAAATTTAAATTTTTTTGACTTTGATATTTTGTAGTAAATTCAGTATGGAATTACAAAAAAAATTCCCGTACAGTCGGAAAATGGCATACTGGGTAGTTTTTTTTCGGCTGCCATATTCTTTTTACTGATTTAGCGCTTGCTTAATACGTTTTTTAGTGTGGTAAGTTATTTCTTTATTGAAGTTTACGCGGATATTATTGAAATACGCGAATTAATTTACAAATCGCATTGGTTTCAATTTCTTTTCTTTTTAATGTCATAAATTAGATCCAATTTTTAAAAATATACTTTATGCTTATTAAAAACATCTTAAAATATTACTTTTAACTAACAAAAATACTTACGCGGGCTTTACGTCAAACGAAAATGCATTAAATATATTTGATAGACTTTTTGTGTTTCTCACGACATCTATTAGGCATTGTGAATACTCTAAATCTGTCGGAATTCTGAATTGAAAATAAAATCAGTAAAGCATTGCAATTCCTCTAAATAAATTTTCGAGACCTCACCAAAGCGAATCGAAAACGAAACGCAGGTAAATCGTTTTTTATATGGCACCAACACTACCACGTTCATATATAAGTTATATACGAGTATATAGCAAAACATCTGCTACTCGTGCATATATAGTTTTTATATTAATTCATGTTTGATAACAATAATAAGAGTACAGTGATAAAAATAGTGAATATTAATTATTATTTAGTAATTCTTAACAATAATAATATAATTATTACATATATATTACTTGCCATTGTAAGTATATTCGCCCAAATTTTTTAATAATTTTAGAAGATGGACAGTATCACTTGCATTTAGTTTCTGATTCCAAAACATTTCGTAAATGAATCGAATATGAAGAGAAATGCGAACTACTAATACATACAAATCAGATCGCTTTCATTTTAATTTTCATACGCCAAACGAAATACTAACGAATCGATTTTGCTTCGCTAAGGCGATACGTTTGCGAAGTGTTTCATATATACATTTCCTCGCTTGCGAATCGTTTTCGATTAGCCAAATTTAGAGAGATGATATGTCTATTAAGGTATATTTATTATAAGCTAATGGAAATATTAAATTTATATAATATTGTATGAACGAAAAATCGAATCAGGTCTGTCTGACTCGATGTCACGAGTTGTTGTCGATGTTACGAGTATCATATATTCTACAATAATGTCTAAGTTAAAAAATTAGGGCCCTTTTAGCTTCGAATAGAAATTTTATCAAATGTAATGGATAACATATCATAAAAAGCTGCTAATTAAGGCTGAACATTGTTGTCAGTTAAGTAAATAATTAAGCAGTAACTTTAGTTTTTCAACACCCACATTCTTTTCACTGATTTAGTAGTGCTTGTTTAGTAATTGTTTCAAGTTTCTATTGAATATTAAATTCGCTAAAAAGTTCATAAGTCGCATGGCTTTAAATTTTTTCCTTATTTTTAATAGCTTAAATAAGATCAAAGTTTTTTAAAAACAATCTTTATTCGTACTAAAAACAACTAAAAATAAACAAAAAGTTTACTTGATGTAAAAGCTGCGTTATCAAACAAAAATTATTCTTTAATATGAAGACGAGGGTTGTCTGAAAAGTTTCCAAAAGTTTTGTTTCAAATTAATTTTTATTTCGCAACATAGTCTCCTTGTAAGTCTATATGCACTACTCCCAGCGATGCTTACATCTTTCCAACCCGCCCAAACAGTACTCGTCGGCTTTTTCTACAAAAAAGTTATTTACAAGGGTGATAGCTTCCTCATTCGACGAAAATCCCTGTCCTCCGAACGCAACTTTTACCTTAGCAAACAAAAAAAATTGCTTGGGGCTAGATCAGGTGAGTAAAGAAGGTGATCAAGCAGTTTGCACCATATTTCATGGATTTTCACCATAGAAATCGCTGAGGTGCGGGACAGCACTTTCTCTTTATGGAGCAAGATTTTGACAAATGATGATGCGTAGTATGCTGCTGTAATTGTTTTTCCTTTTTGAAGATAATCGATTAAGACTCCATGACTGTCCCAGAAAATCGCCATCACTTTCCCAGCCGAAGGAACAGCTTTTTGTTACCGATTCCCCCTTGGCAGTCCACTGTGATGACTATATTTTTGGTTCTGGAGTGTAATGGTGTATCCAAGTTTCATCAAAAGCAATTAGCCGGCGCCAAAACTCTGATTGATTGCACCTAAACTGCGCCAACAGCACGTTGGAATTGTTCATTCAAACACGTTTCTGGTTCAAAGTGAGCAAACGCGGCACAGGAAGCTTTATCATGTCAAAATCTTAATTCAATATGTGACAAACAAGTTCTTTGGATATATTCATAGTCTCCTCTATCTCTCTAACTATAATTCGACGGTTGTCTGGCACCATTTGGTGAATCTGAGCGATATTATCGACAGTGGTTGCAGTTTTTGGACGTCCCGAACGTTCATCGTTACCCAAACTGGTACGGCCACGTTTAAATACAGCTGCCAAAAATTTCACGGTGATAAATGATGGTGCAGAGTCCTCGTATACAGCGTCCAACTCGACTTTGATTTGCATAAGCGTATTGCATTTCAAAAATAAATATTTAATAACAGCTCGATACTCGATTTTTTCTAATTTCGCAAAAACATTCACATCGCCTCACTCAAACGTTTGTTAAACCACAACACACATATTTACACTATAAAAATAAAGAAAAATTAGATGTAATACGATTTGTGAATTTAATACCTTCGAAAATCCTTCGAAATAAGAAAAAGAATTAATTTGTCAAACTGAAAAATTTATTAATCAAGCGCTAAATCAGTAAAAAGAATGTGGGTGTTGAAAAAACTAAAGTTACTCTAGCAGGCAATCTCACTTACAATGCGAGTACATCGGGTAACTCGAGTTTTCAATCTTGTCAAAATATTTAAATAGTTATGGCGGATAATTCAATTTTATTGTTTTATATGTAAATATTTTTCAATAGGATATGGTTAGTTTTACGCAATTATAGACTTAGCTAACAACAGTGTACAGCCATAAACAGTAGCTTTTCATAATATGTTGAGGCCATGAAAATATAAAACGGCCATCACTTTTTAATTTAGACATTAATGTAGAGTGTATGATATTCGTTACTGTTATTAGATTTGACAATGAGTTAACAATCACCATCACTTGACCTGTATCGATTTCCGTTCATGCAATCAATAATTTTTAATTAATAAAACTTTTAATAGACACATCTGTATTGCAGTGCTTTGCTTATATTTGTGTTGGTTATTTTTTAATAAGTTTGCGTGTCGCAATTTACGAAAGCAAAGAAGCATTTGTTTTGCTGTAAGACACTTCGATCGGACAGCAAAAGTTGCTTTTTAATCAAAACAGTCTAGCAAGAGTACCAAAAAGTGATTAACTCCCTGCCTTACTGAAAAAAATTAATTTGCATTTTAATAATTCAGATTGGAAGTGCCCGCTGCATCAGTAAGTTCTTGAAATTTTACTTTGAAGTAGTTTTTCACCATTTTGGAAATGGTGACTTTTTCATTTTTCCTCGCGTAACGGAACTTAAACCACGATAAACCGTAAGCGAAAATAACACGTTACACGCCTTAACTAAACAGATGCCTGACGGAAGACGCCAACAGCGCATTACATATAAATCAAGACACATGAGTAATCCACAAATATATTTCAATTCTAGCAAATATAATATTGCCGCTGTATAAGTGACGATCGTGATGATACAATCCATCTTCAACTATCGCCAGTGACGAAATTGATTTTTTGCTAAAAAGTCACTTTAAGTCGAAAAATAGTAAAGAGAAGTTCTTTTACTATCTTTTTTTAATAGAACAACACAAATAACTCATTGAGTTTATTCGTTGAAAATTGAGCACATTAAAACAGAAGAGAAAAGTAAAATCCACGTCTAAAGCCTAGTACTCAGTTTGATTTCACGTCAAATCTTCATACGATTTTACTAAAGTGAAATTAGAAATGCAAAAATTCCACTTCTCCTTTCATTTTGTAGTACTCAGTTCACCAACGAAAAAGCCAAGTGCATTCAATACATCAAAGATGGAGCGCATAAACTCTCCAAATTATTTTCATGTGAAAATAATGTCTCGGCACATTATTGACATTTGTTTGTGTTTGGTAATCACAAAATTTTTTAAATACCATAAATTTATAAATTTTAAATAAAATTCATTTAATTGAATTTATTCACGTAAAATAAACAAACATAAAATAAATAAATTTTTGGAGTACTAAGCTTAAAGTAAACTACGATGAAAATTAACGCACTCCAACTTTGATCGATTAAGGGTGACTGAATTTTTTTAAACCGTCAACATAGAGTTATGTCATCGTTGTAGCTAATAGGCCCGTAGTAAAGATGGCGTTGACACTGTACAGGTTTTACAGAATTTACAGTTTTTACATTTTTCTATTTTTGATAATAAAAGCAAATATTACAGACGAGCAAAACAGGAGCTACATTGGTCTTACATGATTTTTTGTAGTACTAAAAGTGATTTTAACCATAATCAAAATTATACATAATGAGTGATTTTAGCTTTTTAAAACTGATCTGATTTTCAGCAAAGGCTGAACTGGCTACTTGAAACGACACAACTATCGGAATTGGGCTGTTAAGCTGCATCGCATTCAAAGGCGCATTTCTTGTAATTTTGCAAGAATTTGTCTAATTTACTGGATATTTTGATGTGATTTTCATAAATAATGGTGCAGTTCAAAAATCGGAATGAGCATATATCGTGGTCTCATTAACCGTATTCGACGCTAAAATATTTTTTTTTGCAATTGGTGAAAAACTGTCATTTGGACTGAAAAATGTGAGTTGTTTTCTTGTTAATGGAAAACGCAAAAATCAAACTGCACTGATATGGTGAGCTAATAAATCGATTCAAACTGATGCTAGTATGATTGGTGTGGCTAGAAGATCACTGTTTACATTCCGTGGCGGTTTTAGCCATCAAACATCGAACTTGCAAAATCAATATCACAGTTTTGAGCTGGAAACGTTAGCTGTCGTTGAAACGATTGATCGATTCGGTCCATATTTATTAGGTAAACATTTTACAGTAGTTACAGACTTCAACCCTCTTAAGACTGCACCTACTAAAAGGGATATTAACTCACGTATCGGTAGACGGCGGTTACGTCTTCAAGATAACGATTTTAATATCATCCAGAGAAGTGATAACTAAATGCATCATGTGGATGCCATGAATAGGTTCTATCGCTGTCAGATATTTTAAAGGCAGCTCTCGACATGTTGTATATAAATTTTTTAGAAGAGGATTGGCGTGTCGCTTTACAGAAAAATGATAGCAAAATTATTCAAATAATAAGTGATCTAATTAATGGAAAACTGAAGCAATTACAACATGATTAAAAGGTGTTGAACGGGAAGTTATATCGAAAAATAAATAATAAGTTATAATTTATTTGTCGAAAGAAGTTCTTCGCAGAAATACTACTGGCTTCCACGAATGCGCCAAGTAGTTAAAAAGTATATTTCGTCGTGTATGAAGTATCGCTACCACAAAGAGAAAGGTATTGAACTTCATCTCATCGAGAATGTGCCCTGTCACTCCTTTACCAAGTATGTATACCGGGTGATTCTTTTAAGCTGAAACTTTCAAATTTCTCAGAAAATAAGCACTCTACGAAAAAAATTTAATCATTCCGAGGGGGAGACATACATTAGTGCTAGCGCATTAGTGCTAACACATTATTGCTAACACATTAGTGCTACACTACTGCATTAGACTTCCCCTTCTTGTAAGTGGGGCAAGGTTAATTTTGAAATTAAAATAGGAACACCTATTTTTTATTGCAGATTCGGACTCTACGGCTTAAAGAAAGTAAGATTTCTTTAAACATTTTTTTCGATTCTGCACGATTCTGCAATACGTTTGAATTAAAATTAACACGTTTTCAATGTAAGTACTCGAAATTAGTCTTGAAAAAATTATATTTCTTAAATTTTTAATTACTGAAAAATGACTTGCCAAGAAACTACTATTATCGTAACCCAGGAACATGCGATTAAATCTGCTTCCAAATAAATGATTTTTTTTTTGTTTTAAAAATATCTGAATAACTAGGAAATTGTTAACTGTAGAAATATAATTTGCTGGTGCTACTTGCAGCATAACTCAGGAACAACGACGAGGACGTAGTAGGTTTACGTTCTCTTCGGGGTGCTAGATTAACGTGAGTCCCCTCACTTCTCACGTACCGTGGTGCTCGAATTACATTCGTCATCTATCATGAATCGAAAAACATCGAAGAATCCCACGTACTTTAAACTGTAGAATCCGAATCTGCAATTAAAAATAGGGGTTCCTATTTTAATTTCACAGTTATCCCCGCTTCCCCTACATGAAGGGGAGTAGGAGTACAAATTTGAGCACTAATGTATGCCCCTCCCCACCCCTGCGCGGAATGATTAAATTTTGATAATGGACCATTTTTCGTATAGTGCTTATTTCCTGAGATATTTGAAAGTGTCAGCTTATACTGGCATGGAAGATGGGTCGGCCCATGAGTCTTGCACTTCGACAGGGGGTGATAGATGTGTTCCATTTCATCACAGATCGTAATCTGATGATGAAAATTCCTTTTGCATCCTGCCTCTATCGAGATTCGCACCCGGTATCTCCCGATCCAAACGCCAAAGCTTTAACCACTGTGCCAATTGATCGGTAAAAAAGATACTTCAACACAAACTCGTGTTATATGTGACAGTTGAAAATAATATCCGTCGCATATTCAATATTATGGCAACACCGTAAGCCAACGATCAAGTGGAGCGTTTCAACAGAACGATATTAAATGCAATACGAACAATGATCGAAAATGTATGTAACTAAAGTCTCTTTGTGGTTCCACAAGAATTATTATTTGATTTAAGTCCACGACCTATTTTTGGGGAAAAACTTGCTTTGGGAATGCGTGCAGTGTCGTGCTGTATTGCATGCACCGTGTAGTTAATAAATATTCTACATGTGTAGACAATGTATGTGGACAATTAAAAATAGGTGTCGACAATGTAGAGAATATAAACAATGTCGAACATTTTACTTGTGTTAGCAGTCAATTCTATGATTTCTTTGTTAATGGAATCATTGGTGACATATTCTATCATCACATTTTCGATATTATTTTTATCGAAGTTTTACTTTGGATCAAAACACAACCAAAATCATCATTCTAGTAACCCCAACTATGTTATGTTGCACAAGGAACGGACGTACATGGAATGTTGCACAAATCCCTGTTTTTTTAATCCATAGCCGGATTTAGACTCGCATAGAATGAAAATTATTAATTTCTATAAAGCATCACTGGTTTCAGATAAAAAAAAAACCTGGCATGAATGTTACGGGAGCTACCAATGTACGATAATTTACCGCGTGATAAGCGAGGCTTCATCGAGTGTGCGGGAGTTTATGTTAACCCAAATATTGCTAAAGCAATACCAACTATTGATAATATAATTTATTTTATTGATCCTGATTTATAAAATAAATTTTTTGGCAAATGTTTTGTTCTGTGTACTACAGTACCGGCTATTAAACGGGAACTGCAGCATAATACAAGTCCAGAAATAAAACGGATAATCTTATGCATACAAGCAGTATCATATAATGTTGAAATCGAAAGTGAATGATTAAAAGGAACGACGCTAAACATTATAACCAACTAACCTAATTAAAAGATCGACTAAGAAAATTCTGAAGGTTTAGACAGACCTAAATTTTATACATACAAATTTGTGCATTATCGACAGATTTATATTCAAATTTTCAAACAGATGGATCTTGTATAGGGTTTTCCAATAGGAATGATATGATTTTTAAGTGACGTTTCGGCCATTTGTAATATGCCATGATCTGTCATTTTTTGTTTCATTGTATTCAGTAATGGTTACAATTTCATCATAGTGAGAATGTGAGATATACGCAAGGACAATCATGCCTTGAAACAACTTGAAAACGATAACGAGTTTTTTAAGAAAATCATCTTCTCCGATGAGGCTCACTTTCATCTGAGCGGTGCAGTAAATAAACAAAACTGTCGATTCTGGTGCAAATAAAATCCACAAATTATTCATGAAAAACCATTACATTCACCTAAATTGCCAGTTTGGTGTGGTTTTTGGTCTGGTGGAATCATCGGTCCGTATTTTTTTCGAAATGAAGCTGGTAACACCGTTACTGTCAATGGGGATCGGTATAGATCGATGACAACCAACTTTTTATGGCCGAAATTGGAAGAAGTTGATCGTGACAACATTTGGTTCCAACAAAACGAGGCTACGTGCCACACAGCAAGTGCAACAATTGAATTATTTCGAGAAAAGTTTGGATCATATCACTCTTATTGGAAACCCTTATAGTTTTTTATCTACCGGTGTTTCTGATTGTTGCTCGTGACAATTGTCACTAACAATTTAAAATATAAACTCTTTTGACAGTTTAGCTTAGTTAGAATAATTAGTCAAAATTTAACTGAAATGTGGAAACATAGATAAATCCAAAATTTCACTGAAAAACTATAAAATGACGTATTTCCCACACATGTAGACAATTCCGAAATACGCGTAGACACCCAACACTGTGCATCAAACAATGCATGAAAATGGTTCTACGGAGATTGATTTACCAAAGGTAAAGAAGTGTCTACTTGTATAAAGAAAAACCAGGAGCAGCGAATTCGATTTGATTAAAAACATAAAGCACCGGAGAAATTCCAGGAAGAAGATTTGGTAGTTGTATTCCAAGAGCCAGTATCAACTGGTGAAAGTACGAAACTTCAACGATATTTTTGAGGTCTATACATCGTTACAAAAATATTACATAGATTTTAAATTTTATGACATTACAACGTTTGAATTAATTTGTTACTGAATGTGGTAGCCATCTGTCGATCGGATTCAGTATTATTTGAGTACCGCTGTAAAGTAGTTCTTTATTTGAGTGTAACAAGAAAAGGAGAAACCTTTATGTTGGTGCAATTGGTTACAAAATATAACCGCGATTGAAAATTCACAATGTTGTTATTGTGCTTCGTCACTCCTTCTCGATAATTTTATTTTACACTGTAAATCTGTCGTGATATTAAATTTAAAAAAGTGAAGCAATTTTTACTGGGGCAGATAAAATCGTGTTCAGATTTATTTTATATTATGTATGTGAATTGATTTTTTATGGCGCAAATTGTAACCTAACACAGGCGGGGGTTACTTCTATTAAATTGTGCGGAAATTGTGTAGTAGAATGTTATTTGGTTGGTAACACCAAAACGAAAAAAATTTATATCGATCAATATAGCGACAGGAGATTTTTACGCGAACACTGATTTCTTGTAAACTGAAAGCATCAAACGTGTAAACCAAATAGAAAATAACGTTTTTATATTATACCAAGGCACGCACTATCACCTTTCACGTAGTTATATCACGTAGAAGCGAAAATTTACACGACACACATACAAATGAATATGATATTGTGGTGCCGCCACAACAAGCAAGTTATTTATAGTTTTATGTACATAAATTTTTGTAAATAGAGAATATTTTTGGTAGTTGAATTTCATGTTATATATATATATATATATATACATACTTATACATATATAGGGGTTCTTGGTGTTGATTTAAATTTTTGTTTTTGCAGTCAAGATTTACACGAAGTAAAGATAGTGTAACTATAAATAATGAAGAAGAGGATGGTAGGGAGGTAATGTAAAGCAATAGTTTAATGATTATCTTAATGTTTTGTATATGTTTGTTAATTTGTATAACTTTTACATTCTATTTAATTAATTAAATTTTTTAATATTTATATAATATAATTATTAAGTAAATATTGAGTTAGAGACGTTTTGCCACGTTATATTACAATGACACGTGATATAAAGCCATATACAAAAAATTATGCCACGACAAAATTTTGATGCTATTTAAATAGGGATCTCATGGTTCCAGCTTTTCCGAAGTTTTTTTTCCTTTATTAATTACAACTAAGAATGTGCTCATCTAGCAGTTTATCTTTCAAATGTTTACAAATTTTACACTTCTTAAACAATTCTGATCTGTTGGGGTGGAACCCAATGGTTAATCCCATTGGGGGGGGGGGGAATTTTTCCCGAAATTCATTAAACCTATTTAAAATACGATTGCAAATATAGGGGTTTCCATGTTCCTGGAGCCTTATTTCGTGTTTGGCGGCATGCTTTTTTATTTCATCTTTGATGAATTCGATCTGTAAGTCCCTGTGAAAGTCTTCATTTCTTGTGTACCACGGAGCATTTACGATGCTACAGAGAACCTTGTTTTGAAACGTCTGTATCATTTTGGCGTTTGCTTGCTTAGTACATCCCCAGAGTTGAATACCGTAGGTTCATATCGGCTTCAATATTTGCCGATATAGCAATAGCTTGTTGTGTATTGTAATCTCAGAGCCTCTACCTATGAGCCAATACATTTTTCTGAACTTAATATTAAGTTCTTCTTTTTTCTTTCTGAAATGCTCTCTCCACTTGAGCTTGGCATCGAGTGTCATGCCTATTTAGCTTTGTTTGCATATGGTACCGGTCGTGAGTTAATTTCTATCGGTAGATGGGATGCCTTTTGATATGTAAAGTTAATATGCGTGGATTTCGTTTCATTGAGCTGAATTTCCAGCGCTTAGTCCAGTTACAAACCGCATTGGTAATATTCTGGAGTATGCTCGTTGCATCAGTGGCATTACTTCCAATCGCCATGATTACTGTGTCATCTACAAAAATGGCTATGGTTCCTTCATCTGTTGTTGGAATATCCCTTGTATATAATAAATACATGATTGGTCCTAAGACACTCCCCTGCGGGACACCGGCAGAGAGTTTCTTTAGTTCCGAGTATTCATCCTCATACTTCATACATACTTCATCCAAGTGTCTATTGGATAAATAAGATATTAGTATGGCATAGAATTATCTCGGCAGATTTCTTTGTAGCTTGAATTCCAGTCCACTGTGCAAGACTTTATCGAATGCTTGGACGACCTACCGTTCTTTCGTCGGTGGTTGGTCTAATCTAATGTTGGTGATTCTATGCACCTGTTCAATGATAGAGTGCTTTTCTCTGAATCCAAATTGTTGTGGAGCAATTAGTTGTCAGTCCTCAATTATTGGTTCAAGTCTTTTAGTAATAATTTTTCAAAGCGTTTTGACATAATTGGCAGCAATGAAATTGGCCTGTATGATTTTTTATCGTTAGGTGGTTTATCAGGTTTTGGTATCATGATGATGCTACTGAAGTTAGCCGAAAATTTCAGCCGAAAAAACCTGCATTATCGACATAGTTTGTGTTAAGTGACAGCACAAAATTCTGTTGATATTAGCCAAAAA
Source organism: Nephrotoma guestfalica (assembly GCA_963691935.1). Taxonomy (NCBI): domain Eukaryota; kingdom Metazoa; phylum Arthropoda; class Insecta; order Diptera; family Tipulidae; genus Nephrotoma; species Nephrotoma guestfalica. Next base: position 121,611,305 of record OY829913.1, on the reverse strand, counting down.
TTACATGTTATTGAAGTTAACAGTTCGCCAAAAAAATTTTTAAAAATCAATATTACATAATTCGAATGTTTAAAGGTCATATGAACTGGGTTAAGTTAGACCAATTCGTAAATAGCTGGATCCCATATTTATAATTTGTCGTGTAAGGGGCCATTGAATTTGAGTTGAGGCACTAACAATGAACACCTGTGCCAAAAATCAGGCCATATTTTATGTAGCATCATAACGGCCTCTAACACGACAAATTATAAATAAGGGGTCCGGCTATTTGCGAATTGGTCTAACTTCACCCAGTTCATATGACCTTTAAACATTCGAATTATGTAATATTGATTTTTAAAAAATTTTTTGGCGAACTGTTAACTTCAATAACATGTAATTTTTGGCTAATATCAACAGAATTTTGTACTGTTACCTAACAAAAAATATGTCGATAATGCAGGTTTTTTCGGCTGAAATTTTCGGCTAACTTCAGTAGCATATTATGATTATTTCTGCTACTTTCCATTGCCACGGAACATATTTTAACCGAAAGCTTACATTGATTATGTGTAATAGCAGACGAAATCCTGTACCTGGTAGACCCTTGATTACCTTGGTAAGTAATCAAGTCATACCCTGGGGCTTTTTTAATATTCATGTTGCTTTTTACTTCTTCTTTTAAATCTTTTAGAGTTATTGGGCGTATATCAAAATCATCTAGCTTGGTAGTAGTTGGAAGTTATCTTCGAGATACTTCGCAAACAGACCAGCTTTCTCTTTAGGACCTCTTGCCCAGGTTCCATTCTCCTTTTTAAGTGGAGGCACTTGCATTTTGGGTCTTTTGAGTCCCTCCGTCGCCTTCCACAGAGAATAATCAGAATTTTTTTCATCGGTTAGGCTAACTAGAAGAGATTTGAGACTGTTACCTAAATTGTTAAGAATGTTTCGTTCTCCGGTGTTCTAGTTATTTGCCAGGATTTACGTGACCGCCGTTTATCTCTTACCAACTCTCTAACTTCCATTGGTTAGGATATGTTAATCTTCTTCTTATTTTGTATTATGGAGGTACTTGCAAAGCAGCATAGTGAATTGCTTCATTGAGTTGTTCTAATTCATCAAATTCATCTTCCAACTGGTGAGAATTTCTTATCGGTACCTGAAGATTGATTTTTCTTCCATTACTTCACGAAAGAGATCCCAGTTTGTTTTTGAATTTGTTAATCTGGGTGCACTCTCCCTTTGAATTACCATTTCACTGACTGTCATGATAACCGGGGAATGATCCAATACTAAAGAATTGTCTTCAATGTGAATGTAGTTCTGGGATGTACCTCTTGCTACATAAAAGTCTATTAAGTCAGGTCTCTTCGTTCCGTCACTGGGCCAGTATGTTGGGAAACCGCCAGAGTAAAATTCACATTTTGATGTTTGCCCTGCTTGAAGCAATTCTTTACCTTTTGACGTCGTATAAGTCTAGGTCCCCAGTAGGTGTTTCTCGCATTAAAGTCACCTCCAATAATAAAATCACGTCCAAGCGATTTAAATAGTTTAAGGTAGTCCTCCCTTTTCAAGTTATGCCGGGGAGGACAATATATTGCAGACAAGAAGCTGTCTGTGTTTAATTTGAATCCTTACAGTTGTGACTTGCACTGTTTCTTCTTCGATATTTGATTCTCAATGGTGTTTTATATTTTCTTTTGTTAGTAATGCCGAACCACCTCTTGCTTTTTCAGCTGGATGAATGGAGTAATATAAGTTATAACCCCGTATTTTAACAAACGAAGATTTAAAGATGGCTGTCAGATATCAAGAAAATGTCGATTTTTTCTGAATTTTAAAATATTTTTATTTCTGGAATATGTTGCATTCCAGATTGCTATTTTGAAAGTTGTGTTCTTTCTTAACGTTTTTTGTTGGTTTGCGTTGAGGCAGTTGCATTTTCTTCAGTTGATCAAGTAGTTCAGATTACTTTGGTCATCTAGCCGCTTTGTAATAGCTGCAATGTTGTTGATAATGTTTTCCATAATTTGGTTATTTTTGGAGCCCATATGTTTGGTGAACCCAAACCTTTCACTACCTGAATGAACTTCTTTGCCCTGTGTTGCTTGGTTGTGCGTTTTGATTCATCTGATTTGATATTTGAACCCTTCGATTTTCGTGGTTTTGTGGTTGATTTCTCGTTTTATCTCTTAATTTTTGTAGTTGAATGTTGGCCCTTACAATTTATACCACATACCATAATCTCGACATCAGAAGTATGAAATTTTCACAAAGACCGATCTTTTGACGTATGTCACAAACAAATAGAATCTCGCTCTAGAACAACATGAAGAGGCCTTGGCAATTGCTTTGAATATATTTTAGGCTTTTGACAACATTTGGCATGAGAACCTCATTTGTAAACTTGGGGCATCCGACTTGGATTCACCGACCATTAAGTATATATCCACTTTCAATTATTTATTTATTTCTAAAGAAATCTATTCTGTGAGTTACATGTAAGATTTGAGGTTAAAACCAAACATTACGTGTAAAACAAAAATTAAATTAAACCAAAAAAAAAATTTGTTTAATACAAATAAAAAATGAAACAAAAAATAGAAAGCAAATTTTGATTTAACATTTAAAAAATTTAAAAATAATTCTTCAGGATTTTTTTGAAGTTATCCTTTGATGACGTTGTGCTAAGCGAGAGAGCCAAGCGAGCGAGAGTCCAAGAATTCAGCATTTCAGAACTGAACAGTAAACGTCTACAAATTGTCACTTCGCTAAATTCCTATTTGAGTACAATATTGGAGTACGAAATCAAATTTAAGGAGAATAAAACACAAAAACACATTCTCATGAGTGTGCCATTTTTGAGAAAAAAATAGCAACCATACGTATACGAATCAAATAAGAATTTTTGAAAGATAAGTATGTGTTAGTTTTTACACTGTTAATTATAAAGTTGTGCATGACAACTAGTCAATGTTAGAAAGAGGCAAACAGGGATGTTTCTTTTATTAGATTTTTAAAGAAATAATACTCCATTCAAACCATTCAAACGCCATAATTATACAGCGTGTCCCAGAATTGGGCAATCAAACGAAGCAAGGTGATAGGGGAGCTCATTTCCAACAAAAACAGCCAAGTAAAGAATGGTTTTTTCGAATTGTTGATGGTGCAAAAGTTATTCCATTTTTAGTGTTTTTAGTGAAATCGCATGCACACACACCAAGAAATTAATTTAAAAAAAGCAAAAGTTCTTTTGCATAACCTTCTATTTTAATAAGATCTAGAAGAGTGTGCCTTTCCAATAACATAATTTTTATAAGTTTTATTATCTTCTGTCAAATAAAATCAATTGTTATGTAAAGTCTTTTTGATTCTCAAAATTGTTTGTTGAAGTTTAAGTGACGCCAGCGGGAAAACAATGTACGACAGAAAGTTGACCCACATCAGAAAAATATGTGACACTAGTGCAGATTTTAAAATGGTATCACACACCGGGCTATTCACAACAGAATGTTTTTTATCAATTTTTTTCACAAAGAAAGTCGTGTTTATTAAAAAATGCAACTAACAAAATTTCGATTCCTAAAATCGATGCTTTGTCAGAAATAAAACAAAATGATATAACAATATAAAGTATAACAATATTTTTAAGCAAATCTAGTAGCCCGAATTAAACAAAATCTGTGTAAAAAGAAAAACATTTTGTAATTAATGTTAGTAGTTCCACACATACAATTAAAATGTCACTAAGCATGTGGCTTATTCCCACCGCAAATATGCAGAAATGCATTTTATTTAATGGCAATACGTTTTTACTTTGTCGCCGTTTCCCAGCCAACTTTAGAACGTATGGCTAAAGTTCGATTTTCGTAGAACGATCTGCGCATTGCATAGCTCCATGCCAGCCTATACTACTGGCACGAAAGATAACTCGGCCCATTAATTCTGTACTCCGACAGGGGTCATAGTTGTGTTCGTTTTCATCACAGATCGTAATCTGATGATGAGAAATCCTATCAGGATTCGAATTCGGTACCTCCCGATCCAAACGCCAAAGCTTTAAACACCGTGCCGTTTGGTAGATTATTTAAAATATTTTTTCTACCCATTTTAATTGTTGATAATTTTTTTTACCAACTTACACCGAAATTTACTCACAAATACTTAAATTTTACGTCTAATCAAGTGTATCGGTTCACGATGTTTATTTGAAACTAAATTCCGAAAAAACAAAGAAAAGTGCAGTTAGATTGCTATGATTATGATTGCTATATATTTGTATTCATTACTATTTTGCTGAGTACTGATTTCTCTCTCTTCTCAGTAAAAATATATTATTGGTTACGAGAAATTACAGTAAAATTTACAGTTAAACGTAAAATTGCAAGTGCGTCTAATCAAGTGAACCGCAGTGTATTTCATTGTAATATTGGGAATACAAATTAATTCGGTCCGTTTTCAAAAAGTGGCTCTGGCTAATAAATTTTTTATAGTGACAGCTGATTTCCGTTGTTTCAGACAGGTTAGACATCTGCCGTTAACATTCAGTTTGTATTGTTTTGCGTTTCATACAAAACGTGTTTTTTACGGTGTTGAATATGTCGAATTTTGTTATAACCACACAGCATTTGCGGGAAGTGTTAATTTTTTGAATAATTGGAAAAAGTGCAGCTGAAGCACACTGAATGCTTGTGGAAGTTACGGAGACAATGCTCCAACCGGTAAATCATGAAGAGAATGGTTTCGACGCTTCAGAAATGATGATTTCAGTGATGAAGATAACCTCGCTTGAGACAGCCAAAAAAAAATCATAGACGTTGAATTTAAGACATTGCTTGATGAAGATCCGACTCAAACGCAAGAGCAACTTGTCGATACATTGGGGTGGCCCAACAAACATGAGTATTATTCAAAAGCAAGGCAATTGGGTCCCTTATGAACTGAAACCAAGATACGTGGAAAGGCGATTTCTTTCTTGCGAGCAGCTGCTTCAAAGGCAACCAAGAAAGGCTTTTTGCATCGGATAGTGACTGGTGACGAGAAGTGGATCTTCTACGATAACCCCAAGAGGAAAAAATGCTACGCTTTGCATAGCCAATCGTTGTCATCGATCTCAACATCAACACCAAAGACGAACTGTGTATCCGGTGGAACCAAAGATTTGTTGTGTACTAAGAGCTGCTACAACCTGGCGATCCCATTACGGGCGAGCGGTACAGTCTACAATTAATTCGTTTGAGCCGTACATTCCGAGAAAAACGACCGGAATATGAGGAAAGGCATGATAAAGTTATTCTTCTGCGTAACTCACGTTGCAAAAGTCGTAAAAAATCCGGACATTGTTCCTTCTGATTACTGGTTGTTCCGATACGATTTGGCAGGTCACCGGTTCACTTCTATCGAATAAATTGAAAATTGGCTTCAAACTTGGATCGCCTCAAAAGACGAAACGTTTTTCCGAGATGAGATTTGAAAATTGCCTAAGAGGTGGGAAAATGTCGTAAGCAGCGATGGACAATATTTTAATTAATCTGTTCATTCATTTTATTTTAAAATAAATGCACTTTTAAAATTAAAAAAACGGACCGAATTAATTTGGACTCCCAATAAGATTTCCAATAAGATTTTTTTTTCATATTAGAATTTTGTGCAACAGTGTAATACTCATACAAACATAACATCTATCGAAAGTCTGGAATAAGCCACATCCGTCAATACCCTTTTAGTCTGTCAGCACACGATTTTAGCGAAAGAGGATTACTAAGTTTCATAACTTGGTGAGCGCAATCTAGTTGTAAAACCTCAGAAACTATGGAATGCAAAAAAGGGACATCGAATACGTATACATTTTATACTTATCAAAAAACCCCAAAGAAAATAATCTAACGGTGTAAAATCGCATCATAATAAATAAGTGTTTCACGATTTGTGTGACATGTGACACCGTCTTGTTGAAACCAAAGATCATCTAAATCAATTTCGACACGCTTAATTGTTGTGAACGATGCCTCAAGAAGATGCTTGGCTCTTCACGAACATTTTCAGTTACAGTTGCTACTGTTTCACAGATACGAACTCGACGATAGTGTTCATATGCAACTAATCCTGTTTCATCAACAGCCATTTCTCGGTTCAAAGTTTGGATAACGAAAACACGTTATCCGTTACAATACAACATGTAAACGAACACTTGACTAAAAATGGCATAGTTTTGACTTTTCATTTGCCAAAAAAAGTTCGGATTGCCACCTCACAATAAAAAATTTTTTTGAGCTTAAAAGATGGAACACCCTCTGGTGGTAATGCGGTGATTCGTAATGAGCGCACTATTCCCTAGATAAACACAGGGATGACAACTAGCAACTCAAAAGTAGTCAGGGCATGTTGTCGAATGTGTGGCTTGTTGTTTTTGCTCAGCCAGTACACATTTTTAAACCACACAATATATTTTTCACGTGCCGCATTTACATAATTGCCCCTTCGCTCAATAGTATCCGCATTATACTAGTATTTCGACATAAAGGTTAGTTTATTACTTTGTAGTATACATAGTTACTAATGACTTTAAAACAATAAAAATTCAATACAATACTAATCACCAAACTGCCGACATCAACTTATTTGCGTGTAAATAATTTCATTTCTATATTTTTTTTTCGATTTTTCCAATTTTCACATTTTGCCCAGTTCAAGGTGAATTTTAATCATACACATAACCTAAGCCTATACAGAACAGAAGTTGAAAACGAATATTGTACTGTTCCAATGCGTCAAACCAAAGCTAATCCACCTCCTCCGGCGAAATGTTGCTCAGGGCATACTTTAGGGTTTTCCGCAATCAACCAGTTATAATTAAACTCACACACACACATACAAACGAAAATTAAATATCCGATATACACAATAATTACGTCCTTATATACTCGAGTTGTTATTATGCAATGCACACAAAATTTATATGTCGAGGCAACCGAATATGGAAATATTTAACAAAAACAAAATAAGGAAATTAAAAATTTTAATTTTTCAAATTTTCTTTATCAAATTTCCTTTTGCTGGTGCTGCTGCTGTTATACCATTTATGTTTGTAAATGAATATGCAAAACGAACCAGATTATAATCACATATGATTATACAATATGATGGTGGTGTGGACTTATGGAGGCGATGGTGGCGAAAGGTTAAACATATTTGTACACAAAAGGATGGAAAATTGTATTTGATTTTTGCGATTATTTTCACCAAACATGAAAATGTTTATATACATGTATAGAGGAGGAAAATGAAGTAAAAAATGTCAAATGGAATATAAAGATCTTTTCGTGCAATCGGAAAATATATTGTCCAGAACCGTGACAAATTCTGAACTTTCCGTTTGCTGTTGTTGGTTTTGAGTTTCTCATATTACAGTATCGACGGTGGGGAAAAACTGAACTTATTTATAGTTGAAAATTACTTAGAGTTGATTTGCATTGATTTTTCCGATGCTAACCCATATATTCATCCACCTATATTTACATAACTTTATAAAATACTTTTGGTTATATGGAGCCCCTTTACGTATTCAAAATAAATTTACTTTTGTGTTACACTGTATATGAAATAGAGATCGATTGGTCAAATATCGATTAGAACAGCGTGTTACTTAAAAATTATTTGCGTGATTCGATGGTAAAATGTTAAACACAAAATTAATAGCGACCCATTGGTATGTACTTCACCCCATTGTTTAGTTTAAATTAAATTTTGTGATGCTCTTTATAGAAAATAGAACAAAGGTAACACGGCAACTTAAAAAAAATTGTAATGGCAATCGACTGATGGTTATTGACACTCTATGGATTATTCGGCTTGTGATCAAAGCCAAAGATTAAAGACACATCGTTTAAGTAATTTGATCTAGGTTAGGCCAGGTTAGCTATGGGTAGTTGTCCTGGTCGTATAACATCGTTTCCTTTCCTCACCTACTCATCGAATTATCTTGAGCTCTCAACGACGCATAGGATACCTTGACGTCCATTTTACTGCCCGTCAAATTATTTTGGAAGGAAGCTTCCAAGAATTTCAGTCTGCTAAGCGCTAGATGGACACTGGAGTTAGTTGGTTAGTTTTGGCGAAATAATTTTTGTTTTATCGAAAGAGTTCATTTTCGGTAACTTGCCCCCACACAAGGGCAAATTGGTTATTGATATGTTAGTGTTGCCTAACTTCGTATACGTGTGAGGAAATATAATTTGGGTGTCCTAGTTGAAGCCTGATTGTCCGCAACAATGCAAATATCTCTTGTTGATGCTAGAAGTTTACGTTTAATTCTTCACATAAAACCCCCAACCTATCCATCTACATTTGAACCATCAGTGAAGAAATTAATACCTTTAGTATTCGCAGAAATGCTTCTTTCAACCGGTTCTCTCTGGTGGGAATATCAGTCCTAAACTTCCCATCTAAAGATGGTGATGAGATGGTATAGTCGGTGGTATTCTTGAGTGTCCTGTATTATAACATCTATTTTTATACCTAGGTTATACAGGCGTGTGAGATTAAAGAGAATTTTCAGTCCTTGCTTGCTCACCAAGGATTTTAGGTTGGTCACTATATTTAAAGATGGCCACCAAACAGTAACCCCATATAATAAAATGGGTAATAATAGTAGAAATATGGCATCTTTATGGGAGTAAAGAACTATTATAGCTTTCTTTAAATTTTCTAATATATTGCATTTCAGCTTAGTCTGCTGTTTAGTATGTGAGATACCTGCGTTTATCAATAAAGGTCAATCCAATACCATTTAAGCTTGGGAGGTCGATCTGAGGAAGTTTGTATTTCCTGGAGAAATGGACCGACTCAGTTTTCTATGGATCCACATTCAAACCGCAATGCCCAATTGGAGAGAATACCAAGCGCATTTTGCTTGCGTCCTGCAACGAAATTAAGGTTTAATAACAGATGTACTACTAAGTTCGTACCCAGCCCATGAGTGACTTTTTCACGCATAAAGAGGAGTATGCCTGCGTGATTACCTCGAGTCTGACGTTGTTAAAGGTCCCCTCTATATTCAGAAAAATGATCATGGTTTAGTCTTTATTCTCAAGGGAGATAGGAACAATAAGGGAATCAACAACAGTTTCATAGTTCCCCCCTTGCAATATGAATGTTGGAATTTCGATAGCCTATTTGGCTCAATCGAACTCCTAATGTGGGCTTCAATAAATCTTGCAAAAAAATTTAGTAGACGATGAGGAAGGAAGGGGCAAGAGGCTCAACTAATGGGTCTCTCTTATGCCTTAGGCATAAATATTACATTTATTTCAGACCATTTACTACGAATATGACAGAATTCTAGGCTGGCTTTGAAGATAACTTCCAGACAGGCTAATGTTAAGTCAGTCATTTTCCGACATCCGCTTATATAATGTCATCGGGTCCTGCTGACTTATAAGGCTTTAAGCTATTTATAGAACACAAGAATTTTTCTCCAGCTTATAACCTGGCTTAAATGCCCTGTACCATGTTGTTCCTTGGGCTCTGTGGCGCAGATTTGAAATTACCTGGAAAATAAGTTTAAATTAATTGCTTCAAGGATTCTGCACTAGTTACGATTCAAGAACCATCCGGTCGTTGGAGAAAACTCGAAGTGGTGGAACCTAAATATAATACTTTACCCACCCTAGATATCTCAGAGAACTCCTGTATTTTACCACAGTATGTAGCCTCCAGACATTTGTTTTAGAATTTCTTAATTCGTATTTGTATGTTTTGAAGACTTCTTTGTAGCAATTTCAGTCCTTAGCAGCTTCAGTTTCCTTGGCTGTTCAAAAGAAAATCCTGCATTTTGAACAGTGTGTTGGAGTCCTTTCGAATGCGTTTGATAGCTGGCCCACTAACACATCAAGCTATTGTATTGAATCATCCTACGACATTTTAAAATTCACTAAGCTATCCATAATGGTGTGGACAAGTGTAATGTCTAGTACTTGTTGTCTATTTCTAGTTATAAATGTTGTTTTGCAGCCAATGTTATGTACACATAGGATAGCACTAGGAATATAATCAAGGAGAGTAACTCACCTCGTTCATTCGTATCAGTGCCTGCCCAAATTGAGTGATGTGATTTGCATCACTTCCAGGATGACCCTAATTTTTTGATTTTGAGCCTCCTTTAACGAGCTTCCTCAAATGGCAGGTGGGTTATCTACCCCATCATGTGTAAGGTAAGCTGTTATTAGCCAGAGATTTTGACCATCCATTTCAATGCTTGTTGTTCAATGCTTGCCTTCTGAATTTCTATAATTTGGTTATAGATTTTCAGATTATTTTTAGCAAGACTGCGGGAACAAATTCTACCTACCTTCTTCGTGTATAGCAGTTTATATTTGCAAGTCCTAAGCCCAAGTACCCAGTCAACATTGACTCAAGGTTCTTAGACTAGAACAATGAATATCTCTTCTCCTCTTAATTTGAGCATGAGCGGAGCCGAGGCTGCATTGGAGTGATGAAGATTAATCTGCAGGAACCTCTACATAATGTTTACTCCTTTTCACCCATTTCCATGATGTTCATGTCACCCTCCCCATTGTGTGACTGATCTGAAATAATAGCTAATTAAACCATTAGTCCTCGCCAGCGAAGCCTATGATGGTATGATAACAGCTGGCCTATAATCCGCCTTTGATTCTTCCAGTTCAGGATTGTAAATTTGTAGCATTTCCAGGATTTTTTTCAGGTAGCTGGGTCCCGCTGTAGACGAAGCTCTCGCTCTAGGTCTACAGGAGATATTCTCTCTAACGACTAGTTCTAGTCGAACACCAGGCCTGACTTCACCTAGGCTAAAGCTCGACAGCATTTTTATACAAGATCAATGACCGTTGTCGCTCTAGTTTGCTTTCGTTTTATTAAAGACCACGACAAAGTGGGAAAACCAATTGGGCAAAATTTGAAAATGCAGGCAAGGCTTTCAGGAATTTCAATAAATTCGATCAAGAAAGTGCGATTGATTAAATCGGTTTCGTGAAAGAATCGAAATGTCTTTATATAAAGTTAAGGATAAAGAGAAAGTGTATTACTGAATAAAGCAAACAACGAATGGCGCGCAAGACATAAATAAATGTCGAATGTCACTTGTAACTATTTATCTGGGAAGAACCAAACCCCAAGGATTTTGGAACTTGGAACATAAAATTCAATTGCTCAAAAATCATACCACAACATTTCACAGCAAAATCATTCATAAAAATTTGAAAAAAAACGTTAGGGAGGAAATCTGTATCCGCGAAAACAAGTTAACTACGAAAATTGATACAAAACCAAGGTGATCTCCTCGAATCCGTCATAATAAAAAATTTACTACTCAGGCAAAACAGCTTTTGTCATAAGACGCACTCATTTATCACAAAAAAACTCAAGAATATTTTTGATTCTGGCTGTAAAAATTTGGACCCATCTAATGTTTTTATGGTATGATTTTATATGAACAATACTCAACTTATTATTAGTTGCTTATAATTAATTATTCGTGTATTCACGATAAGGTAAATGCCAGTCTATAAATTTTATGTTACATGCATATTATCAATACCAATATAATGATAAGCCATATTCGTTATAACTAAAGTAGTGTGAGTAGGGCCAATAAAGATTTTGTGCACCATACAAATCGAATAAAATTGCATGGGATCATTTTTTATTTGTAATAAATCTTTGATATCTTCCTAAACCGGTTATCGCGAAGCTCACCACAAATATTGATATTTTGGTGTTATTTATCATAAAAAAAAATGTTATTTGGAAACTTTTTATTTATTAAACATCGAATAAGAGAGAACACTTCTCTGCCATATTGCAAGCACGTGATTATAAAAAAATCTTGAGTGAGTCAAAATATATATAAAATTAAACAAAATCGGTAAATATAACATTGTGTTCTGTTGCTTCAAATTATATTTGGTTGGGTCAATAAAATACATCACAAATACAGAGTGGGCCATCTGTCGGTGCTTTTTACAATTAATGAATTTTGGTACTTAATGTTATGTTTGTAAAAATTCGTTGACATATGAAAAGTAAAAAATATGTCATTTATCATCATGGAGTCACTAACAACACAACAACTCTTTTTGATTGTCGGATCGTTCAAAAACAACAACATTTCGTAAATTACGTGAGAGTTTTGGTCGATATGGACGGCTCACTGAGCACGGGCCAAATTATTGGTTGTTTTGAAGAAACGCCATCAGTGGAAGGTCGTAGACCGTATCAACATGTTCATCCAGTTCGTACTCCTGATGCAGCTGAATGAAAGTGTTCGTATGAACCAAGCACATCAACCAGGCATCGTTCACAAGAAATAAGAACATTAAAATTGTCGTCGTTTTGTTAATTGGATGCTTGAACGAAATTAAGGTTTTTCATCCAAAATCATCTTTAGCGATAGTTTATTTTCATCTTAATGGGTACGTCAATAAGCAAAATTGTCGAATTTGAGGAGCGGAGAATCCTCATGTTATTCACGAAAGTTACGAACGTTACGAAAGTTACGAACGTTATGTCAACGACATTTGGTTTTAACAAGACGGAGCGACATGCCACGCAAGTCGGCAAAAATCCAATTATTGTCAACTAAATTTGCTGATCGTATAATTTTAAGAAATTGTGACGTTCTGTTAAATTTATGAGCGTTCGATTTAATACACGGTTTCACTTTTAGTTTTAATTGTACAATATTTATTAAGTATAATGTACATAATTTACACGAATCTACTTCGATAAAATTCTCACCCGTATTTTGTGATTTTTTTTAATCTTATTTAGACAAAAAGATGTTTATCTAACGCGCGGCGCGTGTTCATTAATTGACAGCAGAAAACGAAGAGCGAGATTTTTCTTATTTTTTATTTTAAGCCTCAACCAGCGATAACTTAAGAGCTTAAGTTATGCTCCATTTGGACCACTTAGGGGAGCGGTACAATCACCAAAATTTTAGAGGTCAGATGTTTATATGTGACGAGAAGCCTAAAATTTGTTGGTGATTGTAGCACTAGCCGAGTGTTCTTAAGTGTTCGCTGGTTGAGGTATTACTTACATTTTCGTTTTTTTATGTTGTTAACATTTTTAGTACAACAATGACCCAATCCACACCCTTTCTTTTCCCCTTTACCTACAAAATCGATTTTTTCGTGGATTCACTTTTTAAACTTAAATTTTTGTAGATTCAAAAATTTCAACACACCAACACAAGCAAAAATGAAATTAAAAAAATGTCAAGGGCATTTTTTTTGTATTTTTTTAGTTTAATTTTATTTTTGAGCTGTGTAGTGCATTAGAAAAAATTTTAATTGTGGTAAAAGGTCGTGTAAAAAATAAAATAAAATTTTCAACAATGAATTTTTTTGTTAGCATTTTACACTAACACATAGAAAATTATAAGAGTTACCGGGATTCAAATAAAATGTGTGTGGACGTAAAGGGTGTAAGCCATAAAAGTTACTGGTAATTAGTTACTCTAGTGTGGATTAGCACAATCGAGGAAATCTACTTCAGCGTCACTTTTCGCAATGCCAGTGTATGTGGCCAGTTGAGTGTCGTGCGCTCGTGCGCGTTTGATTGTGAAAGTTGATTTCGGTTATCAAATATCGAATTAATTGGATGTCGCACGGTAGAATGTCGCGTATTAATATGTCGAATGTGTCAAAGATTGAAGCATCAATTATTTTGCGAATAATTGACTTGCTACAGTTCTTTGGCCACCAAGAAGCCCGAATTTACCACCACTTGATTAGTTTTTGTGGGGTTGTTTGAAAGGTAGGGGTTGTTTGTTCGATGCAGTTTTTATCAATAAAAAATTTTGACTTTTCATTCCAAAATGTGTGTTTTACTTACAAATGAAAAGAAGACTAACAGATGGCCCACTCCATACAAAAAAAATCTATTTTTCGATTGATTTATTTTTCTAGGTACACGTTATGTTGTAGAAAAACGGAGTAGCAAATCATAATTACATGATTAATATATGAAAAGTTCCCAAATTAAGAGTTTTTGGGTTTGTAAGTTAAACTAAAATAACATTATTTACAGTGAAGTAGAAGATGTTTAAGATTTATTGCAAACAAAGAAAATTCCCCATGCATTTTTTTACATTTGTATGGTGCACAGGATTTTGATTGGACTTATACCCACACCACTGATGTAGTTTTTGTATATAGAGAAATGGCCTTTTATTATATTGGTCATAATATTATAGTTGATTGCAGTACATATAAATATGGCCGTGTCATTACTTTTTCACACAGTATGCACTTTGCCTGTTCGCATACTATTTTAAAATTATACAGTACTTCTTGCCTGTGTTTACGTTTGTTGTTTTTATTTTATTTCGATAAAAAACGTAAACAACGATCTAATTGGTTCACGTGACTAGCGCTGCGCAAACCAAAACACAGCAAAAAATCAAAACATAATAAAAAAAATATCAGATACATAGAGTAAACTTTCAGAAAATAATGCAACTGTGAAGTAAAAGTTTTTACATTTGGATTAAAAATAGTCTGAAACGGTAATTGGATAATGTACGATCATGTCATTAAAAATCATAAGAACTTAAGGATTATCATAAGAAACGTAAGGATTTAAGGAAATATAAACGACATTAAACGTGCCTGGCAAAAAATCCCATATAATCGATTTTTTTATTATGGAAAACTATAATTGGGGTTGCCTGTCACTAATGCGTTTATTCCACCTAAAAATATTTACTGTCAGTAAAAATAAAACGAGATAAAAATATGAATGTCCTACTTAATAGAATGAAACAAAAACAAATCAGTAAAATTTGACTGACAAAATCGTTTTTTATGTAGTGGTGTGTTGCCATAATAAAAATTGATACTTATTTACATAAAAATAGTATATGACGAGAAATATTTCTCGCACACTAAGATCGTTTTATGGTTGGAAAAATATTATGGTGAACCAACATTTTTATTATTTTTATAATATGTGATTTTTTCGCGAGTAGAAATTTATAAAATATTTTTTATTTGATATTGATGAATTGTAATACCAATCGAACTTAAATTCCTATAAAATAAATGAAATTATTTTGTGAAGTTTCGTTGGTTATGTTATCTTCAAGATGTCAAAATTTAACTATAAAATCTTCCCATAAAGTTTGTTTTTGTGACTGTCATCCTAATGCAATTTTATGTAATTTTTCTTTTTCTGATTTTTCAGTGTTTTTTACTGACACTAAATATTTTTAGGTGGAATAAAAGCATTACTCTTACTCAGCGATATTTTTTATATGTTGTCATGGCCATTTATATAGCGGCAATGTTGCTACCTGAAAACGACTTATGAAAGATTTATCTGCAAATCTCTTCTAACACGAATCACGATGCCCGGATTTGTTGTATTAGCTAAGAAAAGATGTGAACTGTTAAACTATTGTGAAAAACACTTATGCATTTAAATTTTCGTTATGACAGCTTGAACAATGTTTTGACGTACAAAATCAATTTATATTTTTTTTTCGATTAGATCGTTCACTAGTGTTTGACATAAAACTTTTTATCGGACTGAACACGCCGTTTGATGTTAATCATCATGTTTCTAGTGGGCTTTGAATCAAAATTCGCGTAATTACAAAAATAAATATTTTTAAATAATTGTTCCCAATAATATCGGGATCCGATCATCTAATTTTCTCAAATAATATTCGTGCTTTCATATATTTTGGTATTTGGCCCAACCAATTGCACTTAAGTTCTCGAAATATTCGAGTTATTACAGTAATTCGATTTGATTCAAATAAATGAAGCACCTCATGACAATAATCCGTTTCAAAATTAGCTTAATATCGGTATAACTATATTTCGATAACTGCCGAATCTCCATTAAAAAAAAATCCTTTGGGAACCCATAAAATCGTCGATACGACGATTAACTGTCCATACGATTTACTTGTCTTACGATTAAGTGGTCTTACGATTAAATGAATATTCGATGATGTGTCTATACGAAATTAGCAACAAACTTATGGTATGACTGATTTTTACTGAATAGTTTTATCGTAGAGCCAAGTGTCTCCATCTATTTAAGTAAACCATAACAATTTTGACAGCTGCCCTCGACCACATAATTTCGGCCAACACAAACGCATATATCATGTCATCCCATTGAGCAATACCATAGGTACTTATATGCTACAAATAACTGAAATGTGCATGCCAATGAATTAAAAATAAAAAAAAATTATATTTATGTACTTGCTGTACGTACAACTGTAATTCGAAATTTGCATTTTACAATATTTTCTTATGCATGTTAACTATAATAATAGTTTGTTGTGGCATTATTTAGAGTCTAAAAACAATATTTTTAAAAAAACTATAATTATAAATATCTATAAAATTAAACAATAAATAAAATAAATTAATTTGTATGATTGTATATGTATGTACATTGTGTATGTATATTTTTTGATATGGATGTATATATGTGTTGTTATAATATGCAAACTATGCAACTAAAATATTTTAGACTGAATAAAATGTCAACATTGAGTTGGATTAAAACCCTGGCTCAGTTTGCAAGGCTAATGCTTACATTTATCTATACTATTTTAGTGTGCGCAAGGACGTGCCGCATGGTTGGAACGTGGACGAAGGTGTAGTGTACAAGAAAATCCAGCATCATGTCATAGACGATGGGTGAAAAGAAATCGGGTAATTATCAATAATATTATAGGTTATCATAATTGCTAGAAGCCATTATTTTCTCTGTTCGCAGATACATGATTCATCATTGGGTGGTTCATCGGATGACGAAGATTTATTAGGTGTTCTTAGGGGTCCCAGCTCATTTGCAAATGCTTTTCTTTATGTAGGTTTAGGTACTGTAGCAATTGGTTTAGTAATAGCGTTTGTCGGTACAGGTGAAAAGGGTTTTAAAACGGTGGAATTACGATTAATTGGACCATCATTAATAGGTAAGTCTAGATAGATAAAGTTTATACATTTTTTTGGTAAGCGTAATTGCAAACTTGATTTAAAAATTGTGTGGTGCCCACAACAACTTTGGTGATTCAACCGTATTTATTGTGGACCAACCGTTTCTCAATCACAAACTCTTAAGAGGTAGACGGTTAGTGGTATCGGTGAAAAAAGACTGGTTCATTTATTAAGACACAATTGTTCAAAATAAGACAGTCAGAAAAGGATAAACATGCCGATTCTTGTCTAAGCTACAAGTTTAAATATATAGGGTTTTCCAATAGGAATGATATGATTTTTAAGTGACGTTTCGGCCATTTGTAATATGTCATGATCTGTCATTTTTTGTTTCATTGTATTCAGTAATGTTTACAACTTCATCATGGTGAGATATACGCAAGAACAACGTTTACGAATTATTCAGTTTTATTATCAAAATAATCGTTCTCCAATTGCAACTTTTCGTGCGTTTTTGCCATTTTATAGTCGTAATAATCGTCCAAGTGTGCTCGCTATTCGTCGAATTGTTGAACATTTTGAGCGTACATTTTCTTTACATAATTTTGAAGCGCCAATAAGACAAAGAATGCAAATATTGCTGCCGTTCAGGTAAGTGTTGCTGAAGACCGCAATTTGTCGATACCAAGACGTTCTCAAGAATTGGGACTGTCTCAAACCACAACCTGGCGGATTTTGAGAAAAGATTTGGGTTTGCATCCATATAAAATTGTTCTCACTCAAGAACTGAAGTCATTGGATCACCGTAAACGTCGTGAATTTGCTGATTTTGCCTTGGAACAACTTGAAAACGATAACGATTTTTTTAAGAAAGTCATCTTCTCCGATGAGGTTCACTTTCATCTGAGTGGTGCGGTAAATAAACAAAACTGTCGATTCTAGTGCGAATAAAATCCACAAATTATTCATGAAAAACCATTACATTCACCTAAATTGACAGTTTGGTGTGGTTTTTGGTCTGGTGGAATCATCGGTCCGTATTTTTTTCGAAATGAAGCTGGTAACACCGTTACTGTCAATGGAGATCGGTATAGATCGATGATAACTAACTTTTTATGGTCGAAATTGGAAGAAGTCAAGATCACTTGACAACATTTAGTTCCAACAAGACGGGGCTACGTGCCACACAGCAAGTGCAACAATTGAATTATTGCGAGAAAAGTTTGGAGATTCGATTATTTCAAGAAATTGTGATATTAAATGGCCTCCAAGAAGTTGTGATTTAACACCATTAGACTATTTCTTGTGGGGTTATTTGAAGTTATTGCTCTTTAGCAATAAACCAAACTCTCTTCAAGCTTTACAAGTCAATATTAAACGTGCTATTCATGACATACGACTTGATTTAGTGGAAAAAGTGCTCGAAAATTGGGTTAATCGAATTCGTTCCTGCAGAAGAAGTCGTGGAGGTCATTTGAATGACGTTTTGTTAAGAACTTAATTGTATCGATTGTACTTCACATTAAATAAAAAACATTTCAATTTCCTTAACATTTAGTGTGTTTTTTTTTTAAAGAAATCATATCACTCTTATTGGAAAACCCTATATAAACTCGATTAAACTTGGACTACTTTATAAACTAGAATAACGTTAAATTTATTTATCAATAATATTTTCCTAAAACTCTACTCGTGAAATATTGATTCTAGAGATCATTGAAGTCAAAAATCAGAAATCTCCCATATAAAATTTTAAAAAATGATCTTTTGAAATTATTATTGAAGGCAGAGTCTGGTATGTACGATTCTGGCTGATGGGGACTAGGCACAATCAAGAAATTTGATCAGAATGTTCATATCAACAAGTTTAAGAGATTTCATTAATAAAAGGTGAGATTTCCAGAAATCACCCATACAAAATTTTTCGGAATTGATCTTTTGAAATTAGGGTTGTAACCGGGTTTCCTATGGGCGATTCTGGCTCATGGGGAATAGACACAATCATGAAACTTGATCATCAAGTGATTTCATTAATAAAACGTACGATTTTCAAAAATCATTCATTAAGATGCTGTATAAGATAGCGGAAATTTATCAGCGGAAAATAAGAGATTTCGCTACTCGCCGCAAGTGGCAGTACCATCGCAAAAGAGAATTTATTTTTTTATATAATTACCAGTGGAAATTTTTTATTCATTTTGTATCTCATTTTTCACTAAATAAGACATCCCAGCGGAATAAAGTATTAAAAGTGATCCTTAAAATGACAAATTGATTGATCTCCGAAGTAAAGGAACTCGGTAAATGAAATCTTGAAATTTAACAATACTTCGTCTTTCCGCCATTCTAAAAGAATGACGATGAAATTTGGATAATAGTATTGATCAGGGATTTTAAAGTAATTTTTTGACAAAATTCTAGGATCTGTTCATTCTGGACTAAACTTGGTCATTTCATAACCAATACTTTTTAAAATTAAAAAATGTTTATTAATTTATTTTCATTTTTTGGCCAATATCTCAAAAACTTCCACAAGTAACCAATACTTTCGGTTGTTTTCTTAGGTCATACTGAGACTACGAGGGAAATTTGGGGAAAATTTATGGATTAGAATTTTCACTGTAATTTTTTGATCTTCTGGGGCAATATAAGTTATTTTAAATACTTAGTTGGTTCTGTGACGCATGCATGCACAGCATGAAAGAGTTACTTAATTCAGCAATGAAACAAGCAACAGCAGAAGAGGCTCCGGTAAATAAACCAACGAATTATCCGTGTCGTCAATTACTACCTGACCTGTCACTCGCTCACAAAGCAAATCCATTGCACAAGTTACACCACCTACTCAACATGAACATGAAGTTTTTGCCCAGAATTATAAACAAATGAATATTATAGATGACAAAACATCCAGTATGAGAAATCTATCGTCATCTGCATCTGGAATGTCTGTGGTTAGTACGTCAGTACCAATACTAGTACCAGTGCCAACTTCGAGCCCGACTTCTGAAACACAATCAACACGAAACGAAACTATTGTAGAAGCCACGATACCCCTTTCTCAATCAGAAAACTGTATCCAAACATCTCTTACTGTTTCGACAAATGACTTTGAAACAATTAGAGTGGTGAAACTTCTAAGATAGATTTTTATCAGCCGAATTCACACATCTGTAACTGATGAACAATTCAAGAGATTTGTGGAAAATAAATTTCAAATCGTAAATTTAAACGCGGTTCGAAATATTTTCGAAAGTAAATGACTACGTCTCTGACCGGATCAGTGTTAATGGTTTACAATTTGATTCAATGATAAATTCTAATGTTTGCGGCCAAAGGGCCTTTTCATAGAGGAATGTGAGTTTCCAAAAAAGCAATCGTTTTTTCATAATACAAGAAACCAAACAACGTCCAAATTGCTTAAAAACGTGTAAACCAAGCGACTTCAATGATGGTCTTAAAATACGTACTACGGGTGAGGTTGGTGATGTTAAAGCTGGCTTCATTTCGTGTTCCGGAAACCTCATCAAGCCAGAGAGAGTAAAAGCCATTCAAATCAGAGATGCAATGTGTGATTCAAACGGTGGCTTATTGTATTTTTCATCTTCCGAAAATTACTGCAAGACTCCAAGGCTGACTGACATCTACGCGTCTAAACATTGCGAAACTCAAACTCAAACTGACATTGATGGACAAGGTCTTGCCTTTGATGAACAATTGGAAAATTGTCGCGGAACGGACTTAAACTACAAAACTTCTACATTAAATACGTTATTGTGATTACTCATCAATCTAAAACTAATTGCAGCGATCTAATATACGCTCTAGAAAGTTTAACAGGTTACTGGCAGCAACGAAAAACGCAATTACTTTAGATGTTAACCACCCTGTCAACAAACTTATATCGGTGTTGGATTATATTACAAACTAAACCAAATGGGTTTTAAACATTCCATTCAATATGTCAACTCAGTATGAAAGCGCTCTCTCTTCCCGTTGGTTTACTGGTGATCCCTCGAAATTTTCAAAAAGCAACTGTACGGATTTCCCAACTAAATCTCCGGCATAGTCCAGCTATAAAAATTCGATCATAGAAATAATGTTTTACATTAAACACTCAGACAGCCTAATTAAAAGCCAATAAAGGACCATTGCATCAAGAACATCCATCTACTGGATCTTTCTCTGCTTCTTCGTTACGATACTTGAACATATTTATATTTGATAACGTCGCCAAACAATATCTTGAAGAACCGACCACAAAACATCAGTTTGGCTTTGATGGGAATAATATGGTGCAACTAGACACTAACACATTTATTACCCAAAACAGATATTCGTTTTCTTCAACGGGTACGGAAAATATGTTAGATCATCAGACGTACCACTCGTTAAACAATATCTACCTTGAGGAAAACAGAAAGATGGTCGACATTACAAATATTTAGGGTGTACCTAGATGCGGTAAATCAACCTGGATTATAAACAAGCATAAACTTGGCAGTGATCTTGTTTTATGTGCTACAAAAGAAGGACTTGCTGATATTAAATTAAAGGTAACATCTCGTTGCGAGCACGAAAACATTGATTTTAAAATAAATGGAAATCGGACCTATACGATAAAGTTTTTATTGATGAGTACATGCTGGTGCATGCAGGATATATAGATCTCGTGGTTATCCTTAGTAAATGTTCTAAAATATATATTCTGGGTGATAAAAACCAAATACCATATATTGACAGATTACATCATGTCAACAGGCAATTTTCCGATGCAAGCACATTCGTAGCAAAGACGGAATACTTGAATGTGACGGAATACTCCCGTCAATTTTGATAACGATAATCTCCCAGCTTAAGATACCAGAATCTAGTAAACTCATGACGATCCACGAAGCACAAGGATTAACCTCACTAAATGTGATATGTATTAGAATCAATTCTCAACCACTTGAGCTGTTCGATAGTGTACCCCGTGCCATCTTGCGTTTTCTTGATACTGAGCCTTCATTGTTAATCTGCATGATTTCATTCTAGAACTCCGCGTGTTGAATTATTCTAACCAGCTCGTTGTAGGATTCATTAAGTTCTTCAGCAGAAAGTAAAGTTGGCGAACCGGTAACCTGTTTTTTCAAACATTTATTTATAGACCGTCGACAGAGTCCAACAACGCGAACTATTTTGTTCATGTTTGAAAATCGTTCTATAATCTGTACAAACGGATTGACTGTTGTTGGTGTTGCAAGTGTAACCAATTGTTTAGTTTCTAAAGTAGCTTCCTATTGAGCAGTATTTTGTTGTGGCCAACGTTCGGTTGAAAATTGTAGCCAATCTGGACCCGTCCACCATAAATTGTTGATCGTTAGTTCCTTCGGACCGGTCCCTCTTGCTGCGCAGTCTGCTGGATTGTCGGTTGATCCAACGTGATGCCATTGTGACGGACTTGAGTATGTTTGAATTTTCGATAATCGATTGGCTACGAAAGTTTTATATTTATGAGGACGCCCTCGAATCCAACATAAGGTGATCATTGAGTCGGTCCAAAAGAACGAAGTTGTTTCCGGAATTTGCATTGCTTCTTTAACTTGGTACATCAATTTAGTGAACAGCAACGCTCCACAAAGCTCAAGACGAGGTAGTGAAAGCAAGTTTTTAATCGGAGTAACCTTTGTTTTTGATGCGAGAAGTCTCACAATAGTAATGCCTTCTGAATTTGTAGATTTGAAGTAAACGGCAGCAGCATAGGCCTTTTCGGAGGCGTCGCAGAAACCATGAAGTTCAGTTATATTGTTCTCCTCAAAATGGATCCAACGTGGAATAAATATTTCTTCCAGGAGAGGTAGAGAATCTTTAAACGGATGCCATTTTGTTGATATGTGTGACGGAAGTTCTTCATCCCAAGATAGGCCTGCTAGCCAGATTTCTTGCATCATCAGTTTAGCTACAACTGTTATTGGTACCAGCCAGCCTAATGGGTCAAAAAGTTTTGCACTATCCCAAAGTAGGTTTCGTTTAGTAGTCTTGCCAGGCGTGGATTGAGTGACGATGAAACCGAATGTATCTGTTGCTGGATTCCAGTGTAGTCCAAGAGTTTTAATTGTGTCATCAAGCTTGAATTCCAATCGATTTTGATTCCTTAGATGCACTGGTATGGATTCCAAGAGAACTGTGTTGTTTGTTGCCCATTTTCTTAACGTAAATCCACCGCAATTCAGTAAATCAATGGTTTGTTTTTGGCTGATTAAGGCTTCTTTCAGTGTGTTTTGCCCAGAAATTAGGTCATCCACGTAGAAATGATTTAAAACTACGTTGGACGCTATAGGATAGTTTGGTTGTTCATCGATGGCCACCTGTCGTAGTGACTTCACGGCCTAAATAAGTTGCTGCTGCTGTTCCATCTGTGACGGTGGTCAGCTTAAACTCCTGAATTTCTTGTTGCGGAGACTCTCTCCATAAAATACGTGGATAGTTCTGATCATCTTCATCAACTGCGATTTGTCTGAACATTTTATCGATAACAGCCGTATGGACGTATTTATGCTTCCGCCACCTTAATAGTATGGATAATAAATCCTGTTGAAGAGTAGGACCCGTCAACATTACATCATTGAGCAATGTTCCTGTTGTGGTTTTGGCAGAGCCATCGAGAACTACCCTCAATTTTGTAGTTGCGCTCGAACCCTTTAGAACTGCATGATGCGGCAGGTAATAGTAGCCAGTTTCAGTAGCTGTTTCAGCAACTTTCATGTGCCCCAAAGCGATATATTCATCCACGAACTTCTTATATTGAATGCCAAGGTTTGGATTTTTAGCAACTCGTTTTACTTGTATCAAACGCGCCATGGCGACCCTTTTTGAGCATCCCAGTGGGTTGGCAGAATATAATTCAATGTTAAAAGGATTTGAGACGTTTGTGACTGGTCGCGATAATTTTTTCACACTCTAGTTCTCCTTTTGTGAATGCGCGCTTACGTGACACCTCCTCTATTTCCCAAAAGTTTCTCAGCTGTTTGTCTATATCAACTGCACTTGTTGTCATTGATTGTATTACTGTTGAATTGTGACAATCGACTCAGGCACGGCCTAGGAATATCCAGCCTAGTTTGGTTTGTTGGGCTATCGGTTCGTCGGATGAGGCCATTGCTATATTACTCATTAAAATTTCTCGGCAAGAGTCCGCACCCAATAATAAGTCGATTGGGCCAGGACTGTAAAATGTTGGATCAGCCCACATTAGATTTTTGGTGTGTTTCCAATTCCATGGATCTAGAGGCTGCTCTGGCATATCCCGCGTTATGTTTTTGAGTACTAATTCATTTATGGCTAAGCAAAATTTGGATGGAAATCTTGGCTTCAAGGTAAAATCAACTTTTGAGTTCGCCACTCCAGCCTCGGTTTTTGCCATGGCTGTGACTTCTACATACGCTGCTGATTTTGGTAATGTTAATCTCTGGCAGGCTTCTTCTGTAATGAAGGTTGCTTGAGACCCAGGATCTATTAGAACACGAATCAGTTCATTGCGAGTACCAGAAAACGCTTTCACTAAGGCGGTTCATAGTAAGATCCATTTGCGATTCCATGCATGTGTTACTTGTACGTTTGTATTGGCTGGTTTTATATTTTCTGGTGCAGATCGCGAACTATTGTTACTATGCAGCAGGCTGCGATGTGAACCTTTGCATAATTCACAACTTTTATTGCATGGGAGTTTGTTTTCTGGAAGCAAGCATCGTCGGCACACTGGTTTATAATATACGACCTTACTACTTTCGATTTGTGGTAAATTTTGGAACTTCTTACATTCCAATAGATTGTGCTCTCCCCAGTAAAGGCTGCATTTATCTGGTTTTCTGGCTACAGCAACATTTACAGTCTTAATAGATGAACTTGTTTGTTGGGTTACTTCCTTTCTTTTATACGTTTTACCTCGGGATAGTGCCCCTAGAGATTGGAACCTTACTTGTAGAAAGGCTAGAAAGTCTTTGACTGTTTGAAGTTCCTTCGGGTTCTTCAATGACGTCTCGTATAAGCGATCAGTTTCCTTGTCCAGTTTTCTTATTAGGATGCTCAACAAGATAGCATCCCAAGAATCTGTATTTATTCCTTGGTTCTTGATGGCATGCAAACATTCCAGTACATTATCATGTAATAGCTTTAGACCATGAGCGGATTCTGATGATAGATTTGGTAGTTCTAAAATTGTGTTGATGTAAGTATTGGTGAGAAGCCGTTTATCCTCGTATCTGGAGCATAAAACATTCCAAGCTGTGGAATAGTTCTCTTGGGATATATTTATGTGGCTAATGAGCTTAACAGGTTAACAGGTAATACATCTTTTCTTCATTGGACAAATCATCATTGCAATGGATAGTTTTGTTGAAAAGATTTTGGAAGCTTGTCCATTGTTTGCAACCCCCATAGAAGTGTGGTATTTCAATCCTCGGAAGCTTGATACTGGACCTTTTTTGACTGTGTTTCGGAGAATCTTTGTTCGCAACGTTTTCTATTTGATCTTGAAGAAAGATGATTGTAAACTCATAATCTTGCTGTAGATTCTCGTATGTTTTGTTGGCTAAAATATTCATTGTCAAGCTCTCCAGCATTTCCAATAATCTCTTCATGATTGTTGGTAAGAGAGATCCATATGTCGGTTAGTAGTTTGATCTTCAACTCGTAATACGTTCTTGAGTGCTGTACCGCATCCTTGATTTGATGTATGGTGTTAATATTTGTTTGAAATATTTTAGCCTTGGCGTGTTGTATCTTATAGCGCCTCTGCTGTTGTTGATCGTCTACTTGAACCACCTGTGGATTAGGTTCGCCTGGTTGTTGCTCATCTGATAGTACATATGATGAAGCATCTGCGGCTTGTTTGTCCCAATCCGGTTTTTCTTCATCTCCTGCTGTATTTTTTCTGGCTTCTAGTAGTATTTTTTTTGTTTCCTCGAAAGCTTGTTTGACTTGATCGTAGAAATGTTGTTTAATGTATGGATGATCCTCTGGAAGAGTGTGTACTAATGCAGTATCGGTTGTTGAAAATTTATCGAAGAGTAGCTGCAAATTTGTGAGTTTTTGGTCACAATATTGTTTGGGTTTTCTGGCAGCTCCATCTTTTTTAATGTTAGTTTTTAATTGATTAATCAATTTGCCGGTTTGAGTTTTACGCAAAGCTTTTACGGTATCCATGTTTTTTTTTTAGATTGATTAATTTTGAATACGTTTATATGGCGTATCTCTAAGCGCTGTTCTTTTTAGCTCGAAGGACCAATGTTCGTGTCGTTGTAGTATTTAATATTTGTGGCTTACCACTGATGAGGGCTCACAAATAGATTAAATGGTTTGTGTTTTACAACTGAGATGTTTATTAGCTTTCTTTGATATTTATACATTGATTTTGTTTACTTAAAACAATTAACATAATTAACAATTATAATTTTATACATATCTTATAGGTTATTATATGTATGTAATATATGCAAATACAATAATTTTGCTTATCAATCAATATAGTACACGTGAGGTGACAAGTGTATTATGAAATCAAAATCATGCGAAGCAGCCATTATAATGCAAAGACCTGCAAATTGTCCCTTTCAACTGGGTTTCACCCATACTCGAAATTGATTACTTAAGCTACGGACAACTGTACGTTCAACCATTGGCCTTAAACGTGCAGACAACAATCAATATACATCAGCACTCAAACACTCATAAAGTTCAAAAATTGTTCAATCTCTATCAGGGACGAAACATTCTCTACAATAGAGAAAACAGAACGAGTAAACATTATAACCATCAAACCCGAAATTTCATTGGAGAAACTTCACATATCTTCCAAAGCTAACCTGCAGAAAATCGAACTACTACACAACAATCACATGCTCCATACTTCAACAGGGCATCAATCCTTTGTATAATATCAATAATGATCTGTTTTATAACCCACAGAATTATTAAAAGGTACAAACGAGCAGCTAAAGTTAAAACCGTTACTGTCCCACAGGACATGCACTACTCTAAAAGGGGAGGAGTCATATCCCATGGATATACCGTTATCTACCATAGAAACAACAACAAACACGCCACCAAACACATTGTCAGTTGAGTCGCATAACAAAGGTGCAATGACCCAACTATATGCTGTATAAGATAGCGGAAATTTCTCAGCGGAAAATAAGAGATTTCGCTACTCGCCGCAAGTGGCAGCACAATCACAAAAGAGAATTTAATTTGTTATATAATTACCAGCGGAAATTTATTATTCATTTTGTATCTCTTTTTTCACTAAATAAAACATCCCAGCGGAATAAAATATTAAAAGTGATCCTTAAATTGACAAATTGATTCATCTCCAAAGTAAAGGAACTCGGTAAATCAAATCTTGAAATTTAACAATATTCCGTCTTTCCGCCATACTAAAAGAATGACGATGAAATTTCGATAAAAGTATTGATCAGGGGTCCAAAACTTAGGAAAAAATTCTAGGATCTGTTCATGCTGGACTAAACTAGGACATTTCATAATCAATCCTTTTGAAAATTTAAATTTTTTTATCAAATTATTATCAGTTTTTGGCCAATATCTCAAAAACTTCCACTAGGAACCAATACTTTCGGTTGTTTTTCTAATAGCTTAGGTCATACTGAGACTACGAGGAAAATTCGGGGAAAATTGATGGATTAAAATTTTCACTATAATTTTTTGATTTTCTGCGGCCATATAAGTTATTTTCAGTTTTTGGTCGATATCTCAAAAACTTCCACTAGTAACCAATACTTTCAATTGTTTATCTAATAGCTTAGGTCATACTGAGACTACGAGGAAAATTCGGGGAAAATTGATGGATTAGAATTTTCACTATAATTTTATGACTTTCTGCAGCCATATAAGATATTTTCAGTTTTTGGTCGATATCTCAAAAACTTCTACTAGTAACCAATACTTTCGGTTGTTTTTCTAATAGATTAGGTCATACTGAGACTACGAGGAAAATTTGGAGAAAATTGATGGATTAGAATTTTCACTATAATTTTTTGATTTTCTGCGGCCATATAAGATATTCTAATCCATCAATTTTCCCGGAATTTTCCTCGTAGTCTCAGTATGACCTAAGCTATTAGATAAACAATTGAAAGTATTGGTTCCTAGTGGAAGTTTTTGAGATATTGGCCAAAAACTGATAATAAATTGATAAAAAAATTTAAATTTTCAAAAGGATTGATTATGAAATGTCCTAGTTTAGTCCAACATGAACAGATCCTAGAATTTTTTCCTAAGTTTTGGACCCCTGATCAATACTTTTATCGAAATTTCATCGTCATTCTTTTAGTATGGCGGAAAGACGGAATATTCTTAAATTTCAAGTTTTGTTTTATCAAGTTCCTTTACTTTGGAGATCAATCAATTTGTCAATTTAAGGATCACTTTTAATATTTTATTCCGCTGGGATGTTTTATTTAGTGAAAAAAGAGATACAAAATGAATAATAAATTTCCGCTGGTAATTATATAAAAAAATAAATTCTCTTTTGTGATGGTACTGCCACTTGCGGCGAGTAGCGAAATCTCTTATTTTCCGCTGATAAATTTCCACTATCTTATACAGCATCCCAACTATTCAATCTGTGGAAACCTCCAAACTAGCAAAATTCAAATTAATAAGATAACCAACGTATCGAGTTACTAAGAAGCATCAACGTAACTCATGGGAAAACAAACAGCTAAACCCACATACTGCTGACGCAACAGACATGTTGAATAAAACCCTTCGCGATATAGGTTGCGGCTTTCATTCGTAACGTTTTGCTTGGTCACATTGATTCAGCATACATTTTGGAAAACATATCAATTTATGTGCCTTGCAGAACATTTCGAAACCATGAGTTTTTAGCACTAGAACACCATAGGTTGTCGAAATCTTTCAACATCGTCGACGACCTATTTGACTTTAATTTATCAAAGGACAAGTTCAAAAATATCCTTCAGAATTATTTTTTAAATTTTTAATTGTTAAATCAAGATTTGATTTATATTTTCGTGTTTTAAAGTTCTTTATTTGAATTTTTAATATTTTTGTTTTAAATTAAATTCTGAAATCGTACATGTAAATCACAGAAACTACGACTAGACTCTTACATAGTTGATCTACTTTACAAGATTGTATGCATAACGCATGTAAATGGACAGATACAGCCGTTCTAGGAAAAACCAATTCTGGAGGAGAACTAAATTGTTTTTGGCATGCACAGTTTTTTGGCATGCACAATTAAACTAAAGCAAAACATGTGATCTAATGATTAAACGGACCTGTGGGATATCTGGTGTGATAATCCCGCCAGAAATCCCACATTATCTCCCAAAATACATTATACACTAATTTTACCGTTAGACGCACAAAATAAGAAAACCGTGGGATTTCCAAAATGGGATTTCTGGCGTGACTCACACTAAGATATCAAACTAAAATGTATTTTATAGGTTCTGACCGACTGGCAGGATTCAATACCGCCATCAGGGACAGAGTTGTGCGTTTTGCTTGGTTAAGTTAAAGCAAAAATTAAATCCTGAATGTTATAAAACCACCACAGACGAACACTAAGTATACTAGTTTCAGACATTATCCCGGACAAAAATTCCGGCAGGCACACAGATACTTTACTTTATACAGAGATTTTATATTTAATTACTGAAATTAGTTATAATTACCATCTTAGTGGAGAATCAAATTTGATAAAAATTATTAAATAGCTTCTAGTTAAAAAATTAATTTACCTTTCATATTCACGTCCACTTCTTTTACTGAGTTTCAATTGACAAAACTAACTATTGTAACTTCCGCTATTGTTCGTTAGGCGACAACTGAAAAGTAAAAGTTTCATATAAATATAATCATTTTTAATAACTTAATTATGGTACTAATTATTAATTATTAACATATTTAAGGAAAGAAGGCAATATATCAGCTCTCGTTTAAAATAATTCATGTAGCTCTTGTGGCGGCGCCACTAGCATCTGAAGTAAAGTTTTTTAACCAATTGGCAAATTTGATAATTGGCGTGAAAATGCTAGTGAAAAGATTAGTTAATTTCGTCTGTTAAAATATTGTCAACAGAAAATTTTTAACAGTTTATCTTTCAAACGTTAATTTATGAAGCAAAATATATAGAGGCCAAGAGGAAATTTGTCAACAAATGGATATGCTAGTTACAATTTTTTGTCTCACATCTTTAGCTAATTAGAAATGCTAGTAAAAAAGACTACAGTTGCAATCCTTTTGGTTTCGATACAATTTAAGCCGATTAGCATTTTGTACTATAACCACTTTATTAACGAAATACTGTATTTAAAAATGTGCCAGCATACAAGCAGAATAGAAAATAATTCATTCGAAACCACGTTTTTCTTATAAAGTGTCAAACGTTTCAAATTTGAAAAGTTCGTGTGCTAAACGCTTGCCAAAAAATGTCTAAACATAAAACTCATGTGCTAACAAAAAATAATAACAAATGTCTAAATTTTAATTCTATTCCCAGTTATAGGATTAGTCTGTTGTATATTAAGGATATTATTTTGTATATGCCCTTCACATTGTTTATCATCAAGTCGACGAGCACGTAAAAAGAAAAACGGTAAAATCGATTCGGATCATACGACATCATTATTACGTGGTGATAGCAATAAACGTATTCAAATAGCAAGGGGGTCAAGTTCGCATGTAAGTATTTCGATTGATTACTAAATAAAATTTTATTCTAAATTAAATTATTTATGACTTCTGTATTTATTCATCATGTTCCAGTCCAAATTATCGCAATTACAAACAAAACCTACCATTAGTAAAACATTTTCGAAAACGAACGAAAGTGTCGAAGCTTTACGACAAATAGCAACAACATCATTATTTTTACAATCAGAACAGAAAGCGTCGACAACGAATAGAATTGTACCGATAATCAAAGAACCCGAAAAAACAAAAGGTAAGTGCTCGTTTATTCTTATCCCTGTAAGTAGGTCAGGTTATTTACTTAATGTTAACCAGCAGCAGTCACCTTATTCCACATAGTAAAACCAAAGGCGAAATTTCCTTTGTTGCGTGTCATGTCAAGTTACTTGTGATTTTGAATTATCTTTGAGTTTTTCATTTTTGTTATTTTTGGTAATTTTGGTGTAATAATTTTCTCATTTCCCATTTTTTTTTTGTGTTGCGCGCCTTTCTAGTTCTATTAGTTAATTGTGTGTCCACAACGTAGGTATAAAATAATAATGTGGAACGTGTGGTTGAATGTTATAAAATATGATTTTCACAAACGACCTTATTTTTGGCAAAAGGCCAATGCTATTTTTTGTTTTTGGTATTTCGTATTTTGTTGGAATTTGATGGCGATATTACCGCTTATGCTGAAACTAACAGTACGTGGTAAAATTGAATGTATCCTACGGAATTTAATCATTTTCTCTGTATGTGGGATAACTAAACGCAGTCGGCGTTTGGCGCAGTCCAATCCATAAATTAGTTTGCACTATGCAACGCACGATGTCAACGATCTTTTCTGAAATTAAGTATGTCCGTGATAAAATTTCGATTTCCAATTGTATTTCTGGGGGATTACATTTTTTCTACCTTCTTTCCTTTAGAAAGAAGCAGTGGAATGTAATTTGGTGGACAAGTGTTTGGTGGACAAAATTTCTTGGGGTGAAAACTGAAAAAATTAATTTTCATAGGTTTCATACGATCCTGAATGTATATACTGGGGTGGACACGACGCAAAACAACTTCTCTATTCATTTGATAATTTCCTACTCTAATCTGATTAATTGTTGACTCTAGATAACATAAACAATCAAACCATACAACGATTTTTCAGCTGATGTTCGTTCCATCCGATGGCGTTAAATATGTATTCCTTGTAATTTGCTGTAAAGGAATGCTGAGTTTACGTCAAACAGCATAATCTCGAAATCATTTCTTGAAACAAGAAATAAGAAAGTCTTCGTTCAGACTTCATTCTTCTTAGGAATATCAGCTTCAATAGAATTTGACTCGCGGTCTTACTGTGCAGGCATTTTGATGTTGCCGTGATTGCGTAACCCGTAAAGAATGTTTCATTTCGAGGTATAGAACTTTGAATTTAAATAATACGCAGAAAAGTAATTTTAATGGTCACGGATGTGACTTTATTTAAACGATAATTTTATGCCATGTATGAATATGATTTCGGACATGTGGCCGCCGCGGCTGGAGGTTCAATTTTCGATCACTTCGCAGCATTTCTGACCGAATGTCGGCTTCACACGAATGCGGTGGCCACTTGACAGATCCATTTCTCGATATTTATCGTTCATCAAATATTTATTTCAGTAAATTAATTATATTAAATGTCTCTGATATACATAACCACATGCCTGGTTCGAACCACATGTCTCTAGCCAACCAAAAAGGAGCTTCATCAGTGACGAAAATTTTGTATGGAACCTTTGCATCGATGGCAATGTTGGCTTCAGCCCATTCCCGAATTGGAGGTCGAACATAAGGTTTTAAGTCCTGCAGAAATTAATTTTATTTTGCGTAAAGACCTTTGATTTCACACTTACAAATGTAAACCAAGATTCTTACGCAAAATCCTTCTAAAAATGTTTGCATCAAGTCCCAATTCAAAAAAGTAAGAGAAAAGTTGGTGCGAACGCGATCCATAGTTAATCGAATTAACTGCTCTGATAGACAATTATGTCGACTATAAAATGGACGTAGGGTGCGTTATGTTTTACGAACTGAACCATCATTTTCAAAGTAAATTTGAACGGTTTGCAAACGTTGCTCTGGCGTGTCCCTGAAATAAGTGTTGCCAACTTAAGGTTCTATACCTCGAAATGAAAAACCCTTTAGTCGACATTAAGCTTCTGCCTTCGTATTACGTATTTTGTAGGAAAGACAAATAAATTATTTGAAAATAATATTGCGGAAAACTTTAATCTTCCGAATTCCTCATCATAAGGACAATATTTGGTAAAATTTCATAAGCTGTTTTGGTATACACAAGAAAGTACGCCGTACATCTAAAAGTTTTCTTGTGGTTCAATTTTGGCATTTTCCCAATCCATATAGTTATTCTATGAGGTTGAATCGGGTGATTGATAAGAGTCAAAACCGGGGGGAATTTGTAACGTTATTAAAAAGTGTTAGAAAGCAACAGAAAGTGTAGTGTACACAAAAAATATACCAAATTGGAAAGGATAATTAATATTTTCCTGATCTTAAATAACAATCGAGATTTACAAACCTCTTCTAGTGTTTACGCAATATCGTCATTTTCCGCCATCGAATAGTAAATACTAGACCCTATTTAAATGGGGGTAGGGTTGTCCTGACAAATTTCATAAAGTTAGAAAATATGCCATGAGAGCCAATCTTACAAACCCAGGCACAGATAGCAGACTCCCAAACTTATTACCTAAAATAAGCATAGCAACCACCAACCACCTATTTTCATAAAAGAACTAACAACTATTAACAGTTCATCCTAGCATTTTCGCAATATAGCCACTACTAACGTCGAATATTACACACTTTAGCATATTCAAATTGGCATAGCATGTGCTTATAAAAAGAATAGACTCCTATAAAAATTTGATGTATTCACAAAAAAATTAACTGGAAACGGTTATCACGTGATATAGTCACTACTCTCATCGAATATACTATGAGTAGGCTCGATTATCTACCAATAGATAGAATAGGGTGAAATGTGTGCAACAAATTGTGCCATCAAACAGTGCTCCGTTCGAGAAACATTTCATGCATTACGTGATTTTTATCCTCGCTCCTAATTGGGGTATGGAGCAGCTGGACGAGGACCATTTTTGGGTATGAATAAGGATATCACCACCAAATTCATCCCGAGAAAGCCACTGTTTAATGCAGACAATCTGCACGAGCGATTTGAGAGCATGGGAGTCTCACGCAGCGGCGACGTGAACTGGCCATCGAGATCACGCGATTTAACGCCTTGGGCTTCTTCCATTGGAACAATTGATACCCCTCAAACTCAACATAACGAATATGATCCAGAAAATTCAGTCAAATTTATTAAAGTCATCGAGGACTGGACCTCCCGAATACGTACCACCAAGCAAAGCGGTGGCGGATATATATGAACGACGTTATATTCCATACTTAATGCCATAAAATATTCTTTCAAACAAAAAAAAATTGAGTGGATTATTGAAAGACCCTTTGTAATCAAAAAATGGTATTCCTCCTTAAGTTTCAGAAAACCAACCAGCTAAACTTTTCAACATCATTGCAAAAACTGATAAAAATAATTAAATAATTAATTTTTACAAAATTACAATCTGTTAATTAATAATCATTTTCCTTCAAATGATATATTGAGAGTACAAATAAGTTTCGAGGGACTTACAAAAGATGGCGTAACTAGTATTGGTGCTCTAACCATGTTAACCTTTGTGCCAACAAAACATAATTTGCGGGTAGTGCTGCTTTTTTGTTTTAATTTTAAGAAAATTGCAGCTGATAGTCTTCGATTGCTATGTAAAACATATGCGGAACATGCTCCATCAATAAAAACATGTAAGTATTGGTTCCGCCGTTTTAAAAGTGGTGATTTTGACACCAGTGACAAAGAACGCGGAGAGAGACCAGAAAAGTTTGAAGACGCTGAGTTGGAGACGTTATTGGACCAAGATACATGTCCAACTCAAAAGGAGCTCGCTGAAACTTTGGGAGTGACTCAACAAGCCATTCAAAACCGTCTCAAGACCAATGGATATGGTGCAAAAACAAGGAAATTGGGTTCCGTATGAACTCCAGTCAAGAGACGTCAAACGCCGTTCCTTCACGTGCGAACAACTTTGCCTTGGTGTTTGCATCGAATCGTGACGGAGGACGAAAAGTGGATCCACTACGACAACCAAAAGTGCAGAAAACCGTGAGGTAAGCCCAGTCATGCATCAACTTTAACCTCAAACCGAATATTCATGACAAGAAGCTAATGCTATGCATCTGATGGGATCAGTTTGGAGTGATCTGCTATGAGTTACACCAGTCTAACGAAACCATCACTGGAGAACGTTATCAACAGCAATTGATGCAATTAAGCCGAGCATTAACAAATGCCCACTATACGTCAAAAGACATGACAAAGTGATCTTTCAGCACGACAACGTTCGGCCACATTTTGCAAGAGTCGTCAAGGAAGTTTTGGAGTCGCTTCAAGAGGATGTCCTACTCCACCCGCCGTATTTATCAGGCATTGCTCCTTCCGACTACCACTTGTTCCGGTCTATGACTCATGGTCTGGCCTGTAGCACTTAACTGCAACTGGGTCGATTCTTAGATTGTCTGAAATAAAAGTCGTAGCTAACGATGGACAAGACTTTGAATAAAATACATACTACCCATTTCTAAGAATAACGCTTCAAAGTTATAAAAAAAACTCAAAACTTATTTGTACCCCCAATACTTTCCAAGCACATGCAAGGAACAAACAACTCATATGGCTGTCTCTTCCGAAGGATGGTTTTTGGCCAAAATTCACTGGGATCTCCCAATTTGTGGAAAAGCCTTAGGTATGAAGTTTTATCCTGATCAATCAGTCCATCTGGGCTGTACAGAGGCCGAATTTTTGTTGTAAAACGGTTTTAGTCAAAAATCCTCATTTCCGCTTAAATTTTAGTAAATAGATGTGACACACACAGCCGTTTTTCTAGTAAATGCTATAATTTTCAAAATATTTGCAAAAAACAAGTAAGTTCTTATGGAGCTGTCACTTCCAGTGGGCCGATTTCGGCTGAAATTCACTGGGACCTCCAAATTTGTGGAAAAAGCTTGAGTAGGAAGTCCATCCCGATCAATCAATCCGTCTGGGCTGCACAGGGCCGACTATTTGTTGAAAAACAGTTTTTTGTCAAAAATCGAAATTGTTGCAAAATTAATTTAGAATCGTTTAGTTCTCTCGGAAATACTTACCAAAATATTTACAAAAATAGAATGTACCACTTCCGATGGACCGTACTCGGCCAAAAATTAATAGAATCTCTAAATTATTGAAATAAGTTTAAGTATGAAGTTTCATTCCGATCGGACAAACCGTCTGGGGTGTAAAGAGGTCATAGACATTTAGTCTCCGAGCCAAACCATTTGTATGCTACACCAATTTGAATAGACTAAAGTGTCTACTAAGTAATCGATGGTAGTTGTTGATGGAATATTAATTTGATGTGTTTGATTGGCTCTCATGTAATATTTTGTAAACATTTGCCATATTTGCCCAATAATACTACAAAGTGGTTATATAAAATCAGTTCCCGTAGAATGCCCGTGTAATAACATTTATTATCCTGTCAGGAGAGCCCATCCCTTTTTATAGGTACACGCATAGTAATAATTTAAATATGTAGACTGGTGTATCTATTGCGAAAGTTCCAGCACGGTCTGTTAGTCTGGTGTGTAAAAAAGGTCGGTTTTGGGAACGAACAACTGTTCCAATTTTATCAGAGTTGTTCATATCATTTTTGACCTCGAGAGTCAGGCGCATCCTGTACATTTCGCCATCCTTAATAGAGCCCGGAAAGCTTTTGGCTGTCCTGTGTTGTTAGCGTTCAAGAATCGCTACTAAAAGTGACTACTGGTCTTATTAGCGCTTTATAGATATTTCAGTTTGTGTTGCCCGATATATTATGAGACTTGAAAATGTTAACGTTAGCGTAGAATGCTCGATAACCTCCTGCGATCCGTGATGTTATATCAGCAGACTTTTTCTGAGTTTTGAACATTTACTGTCGCTCCCAAGTATTTTAACTCATTCTCCTTTTCGTATTGTGTGTTGCCTGTTAAAAATTATCTACCTGTTGGCCTTTCCGGCGATAGCCATGTATTTGGTTTTCCATTCGTTGATATGGAGGCCGATTTGTTGGGCTGTTGTTTACAACGGGAGCAAGACTTCTTTGAGAGGGACGATGTTACGACCCATGTCGTCAGCATAGAATAATATTTGGCTTGATTTATAATATAAACAACTGCGCTGTTCGGTCTCCTTGGCGTACTCCTCATGTTATTTCGAAAACCTCCGAGAGTTTACCTTCGACTATCTCCTTGCTTTTAGAGCCATCCCTTCATATTTTGACACTCCACAATGTGTTCCCCTGGATGCTATCATATAGCTGTTGAAAATCTATAAATGTAAAATGCACAGGAATGTCCTTTTCGTACCAGTTTTCTAACACAATCTTGATCAGTTGTTGACCTGCCTGATCGAAAATCGCATAGGTAGTCGCCCAAAATGCTCTCGCTGTAAATTGATAACTGGTGTTGAGCAAAGCTATTCTGCAAAAATTGTTAAATTTCAGCTGGTATTTTTATATAATGGACAAATTAGGGCTATTTAGCACTCTTCTAGGATTCTCACTGTGAACCAAATAGATGAAACTAGCCCAAACATGCGGTAGACGAAGTAATCGCCGCCGTTCTTGAGCATTTCGTTATTTTTCATTTTGGATATGACTCTTCGTACTTGAATGTCATTTCTCCATTATAATGGAGTGTCTGTCCATATGTAACTCTCCAGATTCGTTGTGAATAGCGCTACTACGTGGATGGGAGCGGTTTCCTTTATAAAACGGTATGTATAATGCGTTTGTGCCATTCACGTTTTGTCTTTCTACAAAGTCGTGTAGTCGTTGTGTTGCTTTGCCTTGTTGATTGAGAGAGGTTCCGTTTCCGTGTGCCGAATTCTCATTCAGCTTAGTGTTTCTAGTTTTTGATGTATTTTTATCCAGATTCGCCGTTGAAACAGTTTTATCGCCAATTTTATTATGTAGTAGCTGGCTGTATAGGGTTTCTGATATGCTATAGCTTCGAAGTTGGTCCGGGTAATATGATTGATTAATGCTTCGGTATTCTAATGTGAGACTCGTTGAAATGGGTTGGTTTTATACGAGGTGGATAGACAGACGTTTTGCGTACGTGGAAAGTATGTGCTGGCTACAACCAGGTTATATACGAGAGCTAGCTCGATAGTATACCACCGCGGTGAATACCCAAAACAACCTTTACATAGTGTTGGGGAAATTTGTTTAAAACACTTTCGATGTGGTCGTAGAAAATGTCTTTATCATGTTCTGATTTTGCAATCTGAGTATGCAGATACGATTATTTATGGATCTAAAATCTGTTACGAATTGCAGTAAACGATTGCTGATCAGAAAACCAACGCCGAACTCGTGCCTATCGATTGCTTTGACAGGGAGTACATCTGTGGCAACCGTGATCGACGATGTTGTTGGCGATTAGCATAGTTTCTTGTAGTGTAATTAGATCGAGCTTGTCCTGAGATGCATGATCAAAGAATTGACTGGTAAGGCACTCCGAGCCGACTGAATACATTGCATGTTCAAAATTTTAAATCGCTATGCTTATTTCGAGTCCGAGATCGTTGTTGTAAAGCCGAATTAATTATCCGAGGCTTTTTTGAAGTTTCGTAACAGTTTTTTCCAGATTGACTTGTTAGCGTATCGCTAACCCCCTATAGAAAGACCATAGCACTCACACACTTAGCCTATCCCAGCTTCGGAGCAGTAACCGGTGGTCGCCACTAGGAGGTGGTGTGAGCACTTGTTGAAGTTGCATGCAGAGACGAGACAAGATGTGAGTCTAGCGGTGATCCTTCTGTCTACACTCCAACCTGGCCTTTTTACCCGTGTGGAAATCATGCTTGCCGAAAAAAATAAATAAAGTGACCCGGGCTCCTTAGGACGACATAAAAATCGTTTAAGTTAAAAAAATATGAAAAAATGACCAAGATCAAAACATTAATTAGCTTCCGAACTCTATAAATCAATATTGTTACTCGTAAGAACCAACATTTTGAAAAGGGCCCGATTATCGTCATAACATCATACAACATATTTTCGTAACATTATGCAACATGGCGCAATATTTGGCAATAGGTCAGTGGAACGTCACAGACAATCCCTTAACAAGATTCAACATCAAGCAAAATCACGCAACAAGGTATAATATGACGCAACATGATGCTACATGTTGCTACATGACGCAACTTGGAGCAACATCACACAACATGGTCAACATGACGGCCTCTTCGAAGGATGCCTAAATTATTTTTCTGGAAACTCCTTGCAATCGTTTTCTTGCAATCGGAAACCTCGTTCCACTAAATTTTATCAAAATCATTCATGCCAAATAAAAGGCTAAAAAAGATTCCAAGCCCCACCAAGAACCTTCATGAATAAAGATTCCTGGCGCTCGAAAACCTCCTTCACCCATATTTATCAAAATCGCTAGTCAAAAGAAATTTCGTAAAAGATACCCGGGCCCCACCAAAAGATGTCCTATAGAAATTTACACCCATCGAAATTGATTCCTGGCATTTTAAATCCGCTATTCACGTATTTTATCACAATCGTGAAGCCAGAAAAATTAAAATATTGGAACCGACCCCTCCCCTCGGATGATCCCCTAAATTTTCAAGAAATCTGGACCCATCGCAATCGTTATCTAATACTGGAAAATGTTCCCTCAGCAAGAAAAAAAAACGGACCCGGATATCACCGGATGGCCCTCTGATCGGATTTTCCCGAAATTAGGGCTCCTATTATGACTTTCACCTCACCTAAAATTACTAATGTAACTAGATTTGTATGAAGTCACTCGGTGGGGTGAGAACCATTATAGGGGTATAGCGCACATTGCAATCGACTCATGGCACTCGGTAACCTCTCTCACCAAACGGGGACCGGGCCTCACCGGATGACCTAAAACGAATTTTACCGAAATGAGGGCTCACCGCAATCGATTCCTGACACTCGAAAAAAAACCTCAGCAATTTTCATCAAATTTGTTTGAGTTGACAAAAAAATAGAAATGAATCCGAACCCCATGGAGGACCCTCTAAAAAAATTTTCCTGAAACAAAAGCTCATCGCAATTAATTTCTGGTACTCGATAACCCCTTTTTAGCAATTTTCATGAAACTCAAATACAAACATACAACTATTCCCCGTATTATTATATTAAACAGATATCATTATGGGTAAGCCATCTACCGGTTTATTTTTAAATCATATGCTACTGGATTTGACGCCGTTAGACTTTCTCGTGTTGGGTGTCGTGAAAGAGAGATGTTATGCGGATAATCCACAAACAATTCAAGCCCTTAAGCACAACATCGATAGGTTACTGTCAAGCTACCCGGAGCTGTCATTTGAATGAAGTTGCAAATTCCATCAATAATCGGAATGTTGGTTCTAACCGTTCAGAAACGCCAAAAAAGCTGGGAAGTTCTCGTACAGAGTTTTAGGTAAAAGCCAATTTCCTCTATAACTATATAGAGCCTAATTTTACTCAATGTTGAATGGCCATTATACCGACCACGTGGCACAGTGGTTAAAGCTTTAGCGTTTGGATCGGGAGGTACCGGGTTCGAATCCCGATAGGGGCAGGATGCAAAAGGAAATGTTCATCAACAGATTACGATCTGTGATTAAAAGGAACACAACTACGATCCCCTATCGGCGTGCAGAACTCATGGGCCGACCCATCTTCTTTGTCCAGTACTAAAAGCTGTTATGCAATGCGCAGATGGTAACTTAAATCGGTCCTATAGCTATACGTCTTCGATTTGGTAGTAATTGCGTAAAGTAGGACGGGAAAATGAACCGCAAAAGAGCAGGGAGTGCTTCGGCCCCAGAAAATATGGCACGGATTAAACAAAAAATGGTCATTATCAGCTGTTTCCAGAGATAATAATTCAGGTTCAGGAATACTAATAAATCGAAAAGTTCTCGTACCCAGCTAGAAGCCACTTTCTATTAAATAGTCCCAGGAGCACTTCTATTGATTGATGACTTTTGACAAGTTCTGACCCTGATTGTTTGCATTATTTCGGCAGTATTCCAATATCCTATTAGAATCTTCGCTTTTTCTTATTAGAATATGGTTTAATAGTGTTGCACTGTCTCAATGTGTCCTCATCTGAACGTGCCCGGTCGCTGTTTGAGCCAATCTCTGAGATTTTTGATATTTAGCTTATTATATTACAAAAATTTTACAATGTACCTACATAATTACGGTAATTTGTATAATTTGTTAATAAAGGGTGGTTAAATTTTAAGGGCCGATGTTGATTTTGAATAAAACACAAATTATTTAGGAAATTATTGTCAATTCTTTTTATTATGTTAATATGGTATGGTTCAATTATGTATGGAACAAAATATCGGCCAAATGGCCGCCGCAACCTCGGCGGCACACCACCCGATGGTCCAAATTTTCGATGACGCTTAGACCTTATACCGGAAAATGTTTTTAGAGATAGGCCAATTCAACCTATACAGTGGTATCTTGCCCTAATCTCTGGAAGTGGCTTGTTATTGGCCCAGATTGATAAATACTCAAAATTTACGGTGGAAAATTGCTATTAACAAGGTTGCATTTTCTCCGCTTGGGAAAACCTTATACCGGAAAATGTTCTTTAGAGATAGGCCAATTCAACCTATACAGTGGT
This sequence comes from Nephrotoma guestfalica, assembly GCA_963691935.1. Lineage (NCBI taxonomy): Eukaryota > Metazoa > Arthropoda > Insecta > Diptera > Tipulidae > Nephrotoma > Nephrotoma guestfalica. The sequence continues at coordinate 121,569,846 of OY829913.1, read as the reverse complement.
ATCTTGCCCTAATCTCTGGAAGTGGCTTGTTATTGGCCCAGATTGATAAATACTCAAAATTTACGGTGGAAAATTGCTATTAACAAGGTTGCATTTTCTCCGCTTGGGAAAACCTTATACCGGAAAATGTTCTTGTATTTTGATCGAGAAATTTCAATAAAAAATTCTGATATTTTTTCTGTTATAGCTTTTATTTTTATTTAATTGTTAACTAATTGTCACTTGATTTTAATTTGTTTCTTCTTATCTGTTTTAAGAATCATTGCATTTCATTAATATTTTGTATTTTTGAATAAATTATATTTAAAAAAATTTAATTTTAAAATATCTTCATTCGGAAAACAATTTTACAGTGTAATAAATCTCACTCAATTTATTCTAATAAGAATTTAATATTGAGTGGTACCAACCAACACATATATAATTTGGTTTTTTTGTTATTTTTTGTTAGAAACTTCACACCGGTATTTTTAAAGTACTATAATCTCCTTTAAAATAGTCTATAACAACAAATAATTTATCAACAGCGCCAGAACAGAGGATCAGTGAACTAATTTCTGTTCTATAGTTGTTTCATAAAAACGATTGCCGGGTGGTATCGCATGGTAGAGGATTGTTTTTCTGTTACTTCATACTGACGTCCCGTCCACGTTAACATACAGGCCCCAAAAAATTTTCATTGTATGAAATGCCAGTAAAAAGCTCTTCAATTGTTCGAATTGACTAGGAAAATCCGAAAGGACGGACTTGTTTTGCTTTTCGGGGCCTAGGTCATTTTGCCAGGTTTTAAATAACTTAAGTACGTAAAGTAAGTCGGCGGAACTATCATATGTTCATATTAGGGCTCATATTAGGGTTTGCTGAATCATTCGAATAGTCATTTTGTCACAGAAAATAGGCATATGAAGTTAGCCCAGTTTTTCATTACAGAAAAAAAAAATTCCTCAAACAATACTATTTCATCTCATCCCAGTTTTTTCTTATTTAAACTTGTATATGACGGAAATATTTTTTAAGTTGAGTAAAAAACAACAAAATATCCATCCCAGATTATTCCATTTAATTGTTATTTATGACATATTTCTAGGAAAATTACACGATTTTCTCATATTCTTATATGGGCCCATATGGCACTTGGCTATTTGCGCCAATACGGCTGCTACTGAGTCATTGTAAGCCCTTACTATTACCAACTCAAAACAATATCAATCATTTCCGGCAAATCATATAGCTAGGAAAATGGCAATTATTAATTTTTGTATTGGGCCATATGGAAGCTGGCCGATTGAGCGAATCCTACCACACGGCTCGTATTGTCCGACTGGCCCCAGTTAGTCCGTAGTATAAGTTATTTTATTCAAAACATGAAGGATCATTTCCGGCAAATCAAATTTCTAGGAAAATGGCATGATTTTCTCATATTCTTATATGAGCCATATGTAACTAGGCCATTTGTGCCAATACTACCATTCGGCTGGTACTGCCCTCTTACTCATTGTAAGCTCGTACTATTACCAACTCGAAACAGTATCAATCACTATCTTTAATCAAAATAAACAATTATTTCCTACAAATCATAATATGTACTTAGAAAAACTATTTATCATCATTTATTCATACGTAGAGTACAAAAACAACAATTAAATGGAAAAATCAAGGATGGATATTTGTTGTTGTTGTTGAGGAAAAAATTTAAAAACTGTTTTCGTCTTATACAAGTTTAAATAAGAAAAAACTGGGATGAGATGAAATATTATTGTTTGAGGAAATTTTTTTTTACTGGGATGAAAAACTGAGCTAACTTCATATGCCTAAAGAAAAGGTGGATTCATCTTTTATAAAACTCATGCCCAAATGTGTTCTGTTAAATAGGTGACTATAACTTCTAGTCTACACTTGAAGCAGTTTACCTTGATGTATAAAGTGAAGGAAACTGTTAAAAATCCAGTAACAGACCCCTCATTTACAGTGAATTTATAAAAATTCGATATGTGGAAAATAATAATATTACCATTAATTAAATTAAAATTTATATTCCTTCGCTAATTAATAATTATTTTTCTTTCTTCATTAATTTGCAGATCCTCCGTTAGAAATGACGAATATCGAATCATTCAGTATAGATATATGTAGTATAAGTGACGATGAAGTAGATACCGATTCAAAGCAAATATTAGCAGATGAATTGTCGGATGAAAAACAATCAAAATTAAATCGAATACGTGCACCAATAAATCAACTACAACAACAAAACTTTACCGTAAACGTACCTCAACACCATCAACAAACATCGTATCCCCATCAAATTCATCATCACCATCCTGTGCAAATTGAGCAGCCGGACGACCATAGTACAATACTTATGGAGACATCACTAACAATCGTTAATACAACCCAACCGCATGCGCATCATCAAATACCGTCAATAATAACAACAAAATCATCAACATCATCACTGAATCGTACTAGTAATTTAGATAATATTTATCCAACAACGTCTATACAACTTGGTGATCAATTACAACAATCATCGCCCCTGCAACCACCGCCCCCTTCTATACCACCATCGGTACCGACCGCTTCCTCATCGTCATCTGAAATAGTATTAAGTCCAGCGAATTTAGGACAGTAGTGAATCTGAATATATTGTGTGTAAGCGTGTGATCTCAAATATTATATATAAATAGAATCCAAAAATCCATAGACAAAAATTTAAGACAAACTAAAATTTAAACTATAACGAAACCCTCTATTTACATTATACTGTACTAAAATTAGTTAAAATTTATATAAAATAAAACAAAACCTATAAATCGTTAAAAAATCAATCAAAAATTCAAACCCCTTCAAAAAAATATTATTAATAACAAAATAAAAAAAACTAAATGCGAACAAAAAATATGTTAAACTACTACAGACATAAATACATAAAAATATAGTTAAAGCCTATTTTAAAAACCAATAATGTGAGAAGAGGGAAAAATATTTAAGATCAAGAATTTAAGATGAGAAATTTGCAGCGTTCCAGAATTTACTGTAAAAAAGTAATCGACACTACCTAAATTACTATTATATTATACTATAAACTACCTATAATTACAAAAAATATCAAATATAAAATCCGGGTAAACAACGTATAAAAACCACCTTAAATTAATTACTAATTTTTTAACAAATTTTTTAAGTGCTGAAATTGTATTCAAATTTTGTTTTTTTCATTTCATGTTTTTTTTACATTCTTACATTGAAATTTTGAAATTGAAATTTGGAATAACATAATTTCATATATCCTCATTACTTTACGCTCGAAATTTTAAAAAGGAAAACTCGAAGTCAATTTTTTAAGCATATCAAAAATTAAAAAACAAATAAATGAATAATCAAAAATAACATCAGAATATATCTCTACTATATAACTAACTATAAATAAATTTATATTATTTTTTATAAAGTTTACTAAAAAATTTATAGAATTTATTAAAAGAACAAGATAAAAAAAAATCTCATAATAATTTCCACTAAAACTTTTTATAAAAAAAAAAAATTTTAAATATTATATTCCAAATTATCCAAATTTCAATTTTCTGAATTTCAAATGTTTTCTTAAGAGAAACTTTATCGACGATTAACACAAACGCCGCTAATTAATCAAACATTTCAGGGGTGTTCATAAGTTGTAACTTCGATGCGTCCTTAATTCGTAAGTCTCCTCAACTAGAACCTCAAAGAACTAAAGCAGTTTTCAACAATTCTTATAAGTCAATATTTTAGGTGATACGTTGGCTTTTCTTTGAATGTTTAGGCGTTTCAGTCACCCCTTTATATAGGCAACATGCATTTAATGTACCTAGAATTGATTCTTAAGGTTTTTCTCATAAAAATTGACATACGTCGTAATGGTTTCAATCGCAGAACTTCGTAAAACGTAGAGTTTTCAGTCTACGATCATGTTTAAACACAAAAAAGTACACATGTTGGCGGCTAGATGTCGATAGCGAGGATTACCAAAATGTTATGTTTATGTTTGTATATAAGAAGTTTGCTCGAGAAGAGCTAGAATTAAATTTTAATTAGTGAAGTGCCGTGAAAATAAATTTAAAGTATTGTAAGAGATAGAAAATAGATTAATTTTTGTATTAAACATAACCACCTCACGGAATGGTAAAATTGATCATTTGGAAACATCTATTATTCATTCATAAGAGTCATTATTTAAACTAGCGGTATGACCACCATGTAGCCTTAAACGAAGTTCCGGACAATTTTATCACCTACATTATTTACAATTTCATTTTTATTGTTTAGAACCACAAAGAAATGTACTGAAAATTTTTACGTAAATTGTCCATGAGTAAAACACGACTGGAGAAGAAATATGGTAATTAGTGCCGATATTTATCTATAGTCTGGTAGCACGACAATTCACCAAAAACGACAATTCATCGGAAAGCAATTCAGCGAAATCGATAATTTATTGTAAGAAAATCACCGAAATAACAAATAACCGAAAACGACAATTTACCGAAATCAACAATTCACCGAAGTCATCAATTAATCGAAAATGATAATTCATCGAAAATAAAAATTAACCAAAACCGATAATTCGCCGAATACGACAATTCACCGAAAACGGTAATTTACCGAAAAAACAATGCACCGAAAACAACAATTCACCGAAAGCGACAATTCACCAAAAACGACAATTCATCCAAATTCACTAAAAAACACGTCACTAGAAACGACCATTCAGCGAAAAACAATTCACCGAAAACGACAATTCACCGAAACGCATTGAGAATACGGATTATGTCGTTGCTGGATTTTAAGCAACTTATGGTCTTGATTGACAACTGCATTACACCTTAGATTCATCCAATACTGATATTGAAATTCCATTTTAATCATTAAACTGAGTTCCTTATTTATCGGTGGGAAAATAAATGGACCATTTCATAACCGATCATGATAAAATTGGGTATGTAGTATGGAAATGTGATTCCGGCAAGCTTATGACTCGATCACGCGAGAGAGTTTGTAGTTTGTAGAGTATCCCTTGAATCCTAAAGAATTGTTTTGACGATACAGAATGACCTATTTCAGTAACATTTTATAGTGTGCCAAAATTGAGAACACGCTTTTGAGAATTTTGCAACCAGAAATTTTTTACCTAATACTATTCTGACTTAAAATGAAAATTTTATAAGTGCAGTCCAATGAGATGCTCGTTAAGTCGCTACAATCAGTGTGATTAGGCTGCGTAACAATAGGCTGAGTGAGGGTAACCAACAGGAAAATATTTGAGCTGGTAGGTCTGTTTTCAATTCCTGTTGAACTCCAAAAATAAATAAAATTGGCAATAAAATAGACTGTTTCTGTCTCAGTTTATCATATTTCAGAATTCCTCCAAAAATTCCTATTACTATCCTAAATACGGTCTTGATCGATTAAGACACGACTTAGTTTTGTCTCAGTAGGCCATATTATATATTACCAAGAACGTAACTTGGAATGGCCTAGTTACGTTCCAGTTGGCCGTATTTCAAAACTTCAAATTTTTAAGAAATTAGAACTCATGATACTCGAACAGCTATGATTCAAAATGCGAATCAAAAGTAATTATTCATTTGTTATATTATCGGTGATTTGCCATTTTTGGTGAATTGTCGCTTTCGGCGAACTCTCGTTTTCGGGGAATTGTCGCTTTCTGTAAATTGTGTTACAACCATTAGCCGAAACCGACATATTACCAAAAACGACAATCCACCGGAAACGACAATTCACCGCGAAAACGACAATTTACCGAAAACGACTATTCCTTTATACAACCTTCCGAGTGTTTCTTTAAAATGCGAAATTGAACTGAATTGTAAAAATAAATGAAAACAGAAAAAATAATTATTATTATTAGAATTTATTCGCTTTCGGATTAGGATCGTACTGAAAAACCGAAAATTTAAATCAAGAAAACGAAGAAAACTGAAAATCCTGAAAAAACATATTTTGCAAAATATTGAAAGAAAAAATACGGAAAAGAAAAATCTAGATATATAACTATGTTAATTCCTTTAAATTAACTGCATTTGATGAATTTGATGTCCCTTTTAAATTTGGCAACGGCGCCAATTCTATATTCCCGTCATGTTTATAAATCCCTGCTCTTGAATTCCCGAGATTGAAACAAAAATTACCTCGGAAGGTTAAGCAAGGGGAGTGCAGCGACCTCCCGCATGTCCGTGAGAGCTACCTATGCCGTTTGCCCTACAAATTCGCACGAACTCATTTTTAGATTAAGCGAATTGCAATTTAAAAAACTATATCAATTTTTTCATGATGTATTGAACGATATTTTAATCTTAAAGCGATGCCACATACACATATCTACGGACGACTTCTAAAAACAGATTTGGCGAATTAATGAGATAAAATGTAAAATATTTCAAATTAGTGGCCAAAATAATAAATTTGCAATTATTTAATAATTTTAATTGAAAAATATTCATTTTTCTATTTAGCCGTTTCTAACGGGTGTTTTTTTAGGAGGTTTGTTTTTCCGATAGATGTCGTTTTATTTTATGACAGTTGTTTTGACAGCTCAAAGTGGCATTTCTACTCAGTATTGTTTGGCAAATCATTATGAATAGGTTAACTCCAGAACAACGTTTTCAAATCGTGGAAATTTATTTTCAAAATCAGTGTTCAATTAAAAATGTTTATAGAGCACTTCGTGAATTTTATGGTGCACATAATCGTCCGTCAGAGACCACCATAAAGAACGTAATTACCAAATTTCGGTCTACATTCACTCTTTTGGATGCCAAGCCACCGACAAGAATGAGAAGAGTTCGTACAGAAGAAAATATTGCTGTCGTTGAGGCCAGTGTCGAAGAAAACGACAATTTATCGATTCGTCGTCGTGCTCAGCAAATTGGACTTTGTCCATCGACTTTATGGAAAATTTTACGTAAAGATTTGGGTTTGGTGCCATACAAAATTCAATTGGTGCAAGAATTAAAGCCACACGACCATCGTTTGCGCCGTGAATTCAGTGATTGGTCGTTAAATCAATTGAACGAAGATCCATTTTTTTACCGTAAAATTCTCTTCAGTGATGAGGCGCATTTTTGGTTAAATGGATACGTCAACAAACAAAATTGTCGCATTTGGAGCAAAGATAATCCACACGCCGTTCTAGAATTACCAATGCATCCTGATAAATGTACTGTTTGGTGCGGTCTATGGGCTGGTGGGATCATCGGTCCATATTTCTTTAAAAATGAGGAAGGACGACGCGTTACCGTGAATGGAAATCGATACAGAACCATGTTAAATGAGTTTTTGTTGTCAAATCTTGAAGATATGGATATGAATGAAATGTGGTTTCAACAAGATGGTGCCACTTGCCATACAGCACGTGAAACAATCGACTTATTGAAAGAAACTTTCAACGACAACATTATTTCGAGAAATGGTCCGGTGAATTGGCCTCCGCGTTCGTGCGATTTGACGCCACTCGATTACTTTTTGTGGGGATACGTGAAGTCATTGGTTTATGTGGATAAACCTCAATCGATTGACGCTTTGGAAACCAATATTCAACGTGTCATTGCTGACATACGCCCTCAAATGCTTGAAAAAGTGCTGGAAAATTGGACCTCCAGAATGACATTTGTGAAAAATAGTCGTGGTAGCCATATGCCAGAAATTGTGTTTAAATGTTAAATGCCAAAAAATTATCTACCAAATAAAAAAAAATTTTGGTCATTTCATAATTTTATATGTGTTTTATTCAAAAAAAAAATCGGCAACCTCTTAAAAAAACACCCATTATAAACGATTTTTGCTCGGAATGGTATAATTTTACACGTGAACGAACGCTAAAAATCTAAAAACGAGCTCCGAACTGATCGAAGAATTTTAAACGATTTTTTTCTCTGTTGTGTTTTTAACCTCACTTCGTTGAAAACAAAATATAAAGAATTGTTGTTGTAAAAATCGTCTGTATTTTTTTTGTGTGTGGCGAGGCAAAAGAAAATTACGCACGAATCGTCTGTAGTTAGATGTGTATGTGGTCATCACTTTTAGTCAAATGGTAAACTGTTTTAATGTGTTACAGTTCATAACCAAATATTTTGATCATTTTTAATAGTAGAAAATAGATTTTGAGGTTAAGTATATTTAATTTCAAAATTTCAAAGTTTCAGGATTAATTTTTTTAGAATTTCAGTAATTTAACACCACTTCTAAAATAATGCAAAGCGTTTGAAATATTTTCGGTAAATTATCGTTTTTGGTGAAATGACTTTTCGGTCAACTGCTTTTCGTTGAATTGTATTTTCGCTGAATTGTCGTTTTCGTAAATTGTTTGTTTTTTCGTTGTTGTTTATAAATAGTTGTTTTCGATCAATTGTGTTTCGATAAATTGTTGTTTTCGATCAATTGTGTTCCGGTGAATTGTTTTTTCGAAGAAATTTTGTTTTCAGTGAATTGTCGTTTTCGCTGAATTGTTTTTCGGTGAACTGAGGTTTTCGGTGAATTGTATTTTCGCTGAATTGTCGTTTTCGTAAATTGTTTGTATTTTCGGTTAATTGTTGTTTTCAGTCAATTGTGTTTCGATAAATTGTTGTTTTCGATCAATTGTGTTTCGGTGAATTCTTTTTTCGAAGAATGTTGTTTTCAGTGAATTGTCGTTTTCGTTGAATTGTTTTTCGGTGAACTGAGGTTTTCGGTGAATTGTGGTTTATTTGTGAATTATTATTCAAAAATATTGCCGTGGAACCCTATAGTCTATATGTTTGGTGAAGTTAACATCACGGAATGTTCCCAATAATAATCTCCTACTTAGTACAATTTCGACTAAAAACTTTCACAACACTTCTAACATATTGTAAAAAGTGCTAAGTGGGTTTCAACAAGGTAAGTAAAATTTCTGTCTGAAAATAAAAGGGAATCATAAAAGGAACATCGCAAATTTCTAGTAAGAAAATTGGTCACAAAACCACTCGTGTAAAATATGACCCTTTGTTTTTATCATCCGCGATATTCCGCATTTCCACGAGGTGTATTTAGATTGGTGTTAGATATTCTTATGCTGCCCACACCAAGCCGACAGAACAATCGGTTTTGCGCTAAACAGTAAACATTTTGCAAATAACTTGCATATACTTAAAAGGAAATTACATGGAAAAATGCGGTGATTTTCAGTAGTAGCAAAAACATTCCAAAGAGGTACTGATATCAAATATGCCGTGATTTAAGAACTCCGTGGATATAGAAACTCAAAATAAGATGAAATTATTAATTAACAACATAAAATTTAGAAAAAAATATACAATTTTTAAAATTATACAAACAAAATAATATTTCAATAATATTTCAAGCTGAGTATTTATTTCGTAATTTTCACGATTATCATCACCTGCGATAAAACTTTTCAAGAAAACGCTAAATTCACATGGACTTCACAGCGTCAAGAGTTTTTCGAATCGCAAAAAATCCTTAATAATCCTCCTAATCTTTCTCCTCCTCTTCATAAGAATCATAATATTCCCCTACTAATAAATGTTTATTGGAGTGCAGCTAGAAAAAAAAATTCTATAAAATAAAACACACTTCGAATCGCACAGAGGTGACTGAAGTGGTCCTGAACTACGATTTGATATAGGAAGCCAATCTTATTTAGCCACATGCTCTAAAATCACTGAATTATCTCGGCCCCTTCAAAACGCACAGATGTAATTCCAGTGATTCTCATTTAGCATATAAAATAAGATACCAGTCCGATTTTCATGCATTTGACTAAGAAATTGATTTCCTACGTCAAACACTAATGCAGAACCGCTTCGATCACCTATGTGTAATCCGCAGGGGCCGAGTTTCTCAATTTCAAACGTTGTGTATTACACTCAATGATATTCTCACTCGTTCATATCAAACGTCACAGAGATTTCCGAGCATGTGGCTAAGTAAAACTGGTTTCTTACATCAAATTATAATTTAGAACGATTTGGATCACCTCTGCGCGATTCGCCATCCGTTTTGTTTAAAAGAATTTCATTCAATAACTTTCACTCCGAACTTAAATAGCAATAATGCTTTCCAGAAGCATTATTGAAAAAAGCAATGATCGAGAAATGGCATCTTTAAATCCTGAAGCACTTCTTTCATTTTTTGGAATATAGGTTCGAAAAGGCATTTTTTCCACCACAATCCAATTTCATCAGAATTGAATATCTACCTCGGAGTACCTTTACATTATGAAGAAGATGACGTTTTTGAAATTTATCAAACTGTCCATTGCCGGAAATAAACTGTCTTAATCCTAGTGTTCAGTTGGACAAAAATCATAAAATAATATCACGATATTTTTATCAGCTTTCGCCATAAAACGCACTCATTTATCACAATGATATTTTTGATTCTGGCTGTCAAAATTTGTATACATTTTATTTTCAGTTTGCTCAACTTACAATTACTTGGTTATAATTATTCGAAAATATGTAAATTGTTAAACTATTGTGAAAAACTCTTAAGAGTTAATACCTACATATTAAATTTACGAGTATGTTATGACGGAGTGAATATAGAGCCACAAATAATATCATGATAATTTTTATCATTTTGGCCGAATGACGTTTTTATCTAAAGGTATATCGTTTTTTATCATGTATATCCCCGATCCAAACAATAAGAGCCTTGTCCATTCCTTCCAGAACGAACGAATCCGAATCAACCGACTTTCGAATTCGTCCTTCATTCAAATTGATCATTTGAATCGTCGATTTATTTAATTTAAAACATCTAGCAACATCTGATTTTCTCTCTTGTTTTCAAAACGATCCAAAATGGTTGTTTTAGTTTCACGAGAAACGTTGTCTTTTTTTTGTTTAGGCATTTTAATGTGGAATATCTTGTAAATGACTTAATTAAATTAATAACGATACATGCAAAATTAAGTAAATATTAACATTGCAATATAGAAATTCGGGAAAAATTCTCGTTCTTTTCAGTGCTAGGATGTTTGATTTGTATACAGGGTGTCCGAGAATTGGACGATCAAACGAAACAGGGTGCTAGAGGAGCCCATTTTCAACAAAAACAACCAAGTAACGTTTTTTCAAATTGTTAATGTTAATGTTAAGTTGTTTAATTCACTTTTAGTGTTTTTACAGAAATCGCATGCACACCCACCAACAAATTAATTATTATAAAAAAACAAGAGTTCTTTTGTTTAACTTTCTTTTTTAATAAGATCTAGAAGAGTGTGCCTTTCCAACAAAATAATTTGTATAAGCTGTATTATCTTCTGTCAAATAAAAACAATGGTTATGTAAAGTCTTTTGTTTCTCAAAAAAATGTTGTTGATATTTAAGTGACGCCAGCGGGAAAACAATGTACCACAGAAAGTTGATCCTTTATCAGAAAAATATGCGACACAAATGCAGACTATAAAATGGTATCGTACACCGGGCTATTCACAACTGAATGTTTTTTTATCAATTTTTGCATAAAGTAAGTCGTGTTTATTAAAAAATGCACAACAAAATTTCGATTTCTAAAATCGATGTTTTGTCAGAAATAAAATAAAATGGTGCCCATCAATGGGTGCGTTCAGGACCGCCAACTGTTGGCATCATGATTAATAAAATCACCGCCAATTTGATTTCAAAATTTCATAATACTAAACTTTTTCATAACGTTGGCTTTGATTTTACTCAACATGTTCCCAACTGTTGGGTGCCCTGAATGCGCGCAATGAAAAACTAAAATATAACAACTTTTTTAAGCAAATCGAGTAGCCCGAAGTATTTCAAAACGTACATCAAATGTACAGTGAAGATGAAATCTCTGATCATCCGAGAAGATATGAAACAGCCGGTCATCTTGATCTGGACGAAGATAGAGTAATTGTAATGGTGACAGACGACCCATCTATATAAGTGTTCGTTGTTTATCAAGACGATCACTCACATCACAGTTGCACTCTTACCATGTAGATCGTGTACAAAACCTTTTACCTGCTGACCATGAAAAAAGGATGCAATTTTGTTAAGAAATGCTGCGTCGATGCCAAGAAAATTCGCAGTTTTTTAATAACATATTATGGAGTGACGAAACATGTTTTAAAAGGGAGGGGATATTTAATATCTATAATTTGCACTGTTGGGCCCGCGTAAATTTAAAAAAAGTGCGGCGAAGTCGGTTTCAACGCCAATTTGGAGTGAACATGTAGGCGGGAATAGTCAATGAAAAATTGATTTACCCATTTGAACTCCCACGTTGAATCAACGGAGAAGTCTATCTAAATAGGATGGATTACTTGATGACGTTTCTCTGCAAACTACTCCCCCTCATTATGCACAAGTAGTGAGACAACACCTGAACGTAAATTACCCAAGCCGCTGGATTGGAAGGGGAGGGTCCATTGTATAGCCACCGGGGTCTCCTGATCTAAATCCTTTACACTTTTTTCTGTGGGGTTATTATAACGAGCTGGTATCTGAAAGGGTAAACCAGACAACGTATAATCGAAGCGTCGAATATTAGTAAAAGTCACGAACGTGCGTTTCGACGGATTAAGCAAAATGTTATACGGCGATGCCGATTATGTATTTTGGCCAATGGTGGGCACTTCAAACACTTATTATAATATTTCAAATTAATAAAAAAAAATATTTTATTCATTTTGTTTTGTTTCTGTCAAAGCATCGATTTTAGAAATCGAAATTTTGTTAAGTGCATTTTTTAATAAACACGACTTACTTTATGCAAAAATTGATAAAAAACATTCAGTTGTGAATAGCCCGGTGTACGATACCATTTTATAGTCTGCATTTGTGTCGCATATTTTTCTGATAAAGGATCAACTTTCTGTAGTACATTAGTCTCCCGCTGGCGTCACGTAAACATCAACAAAAAATTTTGAGAAACAAAGAGACTTTACAAAACCATTGTTTTTATTTGACAGAAGATAATTCAGCTTATAAACATAATTTTATTGGAAAGGTACACTTTTAGATCTTATTAAAAAAGAAAGTTAAACAAAAGGACTCTTGATTTTTGTTTTCCTTTATTAATTACAACTGAGACTGTGCTTTATTGGGGTGAAACCCAATGGTTAGTCCCAAAATTAATTAAACCTATTTAAAATACTAAATTTAATTTTGTATGTACCCCCCCCCGTAGGGTTATCTATCATATGGCAAATATACGGGTTTCCATGTTTCTGGAGCCTTATTTCGTGTTTGGCGGCATGCTCTTTTATTTCATCTTTGATGTATTCCATGTGTAAGTCCCTGTGAAGGCTTCATTCCTTGTGCACCACGGAGCATTTACGATGCTACGGGGAACCTTGTTTTGAAACGTCTATATCATTTTAGCGTTTGTTTGCTTAGTACATCCCCAGAGTTAAATACCGCAGGTCCATATCGGCTTCAGTAGTTGCCGACATAGTAGCAGCTTGTTGTGTATTGTAAGCTCAGAGTCTCTACGTATGAGCCAATACATTTTTCTGAACTTAATATTAAGATCTTCTTTTTCTTTTTTGACATGCTTTTTTGACAAGTGGCATGCCAAGATATTTAGTTTTGTTTGCATATGGCACCGGTCGTGAGTTAATTTCTATCGGTAGATGGGAAGCCTTTTGATAGTAAAGTTAGTATGCGTGGGTTTCGTCTCATTAAGCTTGATTCTCCAGCGCTTAGTCCAGTTACAAACCGCATTGGTAATCTTCTGGAGTTTGCTTGTTGAACCAGCGACATTACTTCCAATCGCCATGATTGCTGTGTCATATGCAAAGGTGGCTATGGTTCCTTCATCTGTTGTTGGAATATCCCTTGTATATTCCAACAACAGATGGAGATCCCTTGTATACAGGATTGGTCCTAAGACACTCCTCTGTGGGACACCGGCAGAGAGTTTCTTTAGTTCGAAGTATTCATCCTCATATTTCACACGAAAATGTCTATTGGATAAATAAGATCTTAGTATGGCATAAAATTACTTGGGTAGATCTCTATGCAGCTTAAATTCCAGTCCACTGTGCCAGACTTTGTCGAATGCTCGGGCGACGTCCAGAAATATGCGGGAGCATACTCTTCTACGTTCCTTTTCTGCTCAATTGTGGGGTGCTTTTCTCTGAATCCAAATTGATGTGGAGGAATTAGATGTCGGTCCTCAATTATTGGTTTAAACCTTTTTAATAATAATTTTTCAAACAGTTTTGACATAATTGGCAGCAATGAAATTGGCCTGTATGATTTTTTATCGATAGGTGGTTTATCAGGTTTTGCTATCATGATTACTTCTGCTACTTTCCATTGCCACGGAACATATTTTAACCGAAAGCTTGCATTGATTATGTGTAATAGCTTACGAAATCTTTTATCTGGTAGAGCCTTGATTATTTGGCAAGTAATCAAGTCATACCATGGGGCTTTTTTAACATTCATGTTGCTTTTTACTTCTTCTTTTAATTCTTTACAGGGCGTATATCAAAATCATCTAGCTTGTGGATTGACATTATATTTTCATTGGCCGTTTGGCTTGGTAGTGGTTAAAAGATACCCTCGAGATACTCCGCAAACAGATCAGCCTTCTCTTTAGGACCTCCTGGCCAGGTTCCAACCTCCTTTTTAAGTGCAGGCCCTTCTATTTTGGGACTTTTGAGTCCCTTCGTCGCCTTTCACAGTGAATAATCAGGATTTTTTTCATCGGATGGCTAACTAGAGAAGAGATTTGAGACTGTTACCTAATTCGTTAAGAATTGTTTTCTTCTCCGGTGTTCTAGTTATTTGGCAGGTTTTCCGTGCCCGTCGTTTTTGTCTTACCAACTCTCTAGCCACCTACCCAATGGTAGAATATGTTAAGCTCCATTTTATTTTGTACAATGAGAGTACTTGCCAAAGCAGCATTGTGAATTGTTTCATTGAGTTGTTCTAATTCATCTTCCAACTGGTAAGAATTTCTTATCGGTACCTGAAGATTGATTTTTTCCTCCATTACTTCACGAAAGAGATCCCAGTTTGTTTTTGAATTTGTTCATCATGATAACCGAGGAAATGATCCAATACTAGAGAATTACTCTCTTCAATGTGAATGGAGTTCTGGGATGTACCTCTTGCTACATAAAATTCTATTAGGTCAGGTATCTTCGTTTCGTCACTGAGCCAGTATGTTGGGGGACCGTCAGAGTAAAATTCATATTTTGATGTCTGTCCTGCTTGAAGCAATTCTTTACCTTTTGACGTTGTTAATCTAGATCCCCAATAGGTGTTTTTCGCGTTAAAGTCACCTCCAATAATAAAATCACGTCCAAGCGATTTAAATAGTTTAAGGTAGGCCTCCTTTTTCAAGTTATGCCGGGGAGGACTGGATCCTTACAGTAGTGACTTGCATTGTTTCTTCTTCGATATTTCGATAGTAATGCAGAACCACTTCTTGCTCTTTCCGCTGGATGAATGGAGTGGTATAAGTTATAACCCCATATTTTAAACCAACGAAGATTTAACCTAGATGGCTTTCAGATATTAAGAAAATGTCAATTTTTTCTGAGTTTAAAAAGATTTCTATTTCTGGAATATGTTGCATAATCCCATTCGCATTCCAGATTGCTATTTTGAAAGTTGTGTTAAGTAAGACACTTTTTGTTGGCCGAAAAAACTTTACTTGGCTGTTTTTTTGGAAAAGAGCTCTCGTGTCAACTTGCTTCTTTTGATCGTCCAATTATGCGTCTCCTTGTATATATATGTTCCTTCGTATGATAAAGTGCTAAGAATTAGACCCATGTATATTTTGTGGTCTTGACTGTCTATAGAATAAAAAACAAAATATATATGCAAGAGATTGAGAAAACCCAATGCACCCAGCAATACTACTTGATACGCGATTAAATTTAGTAGATGGCAGTATTGTTCGTAAAAAGTTCCTGAGATTTAAAAGTTAACGAAATATTGAATGCATAATTTAATAATTTAGTATAATCTTGAATTGATATTATTGTAGAACTAACTGTTTTATCACTGCGATTGACGTGAGATGAAAAAAATTACACTGCCATCTATAATCATAGATTGAAACCGTTTGGAAATAGCGTTATATAGCGAATTTTTTAGTATCTAGGTGCACTGGAAAAACATCGGCACGAAATTGTATATGTGTACTTAGCATTTATTCAGGAAACAATAAAATGTTTTCGCGTTGTAGGAAAATTAGCCGCGTTGCAGCGAAATCGTATCGTAAAGTACTGCGTTGTAGAAGGTTTACCCTGTAAATCCCGGTTTAGTCACAAACGCCAAGGTATATCAAAAGCAACAACTTATGAAAAACCTTGGAATATATATTGTAAATTCTCTACAAGCTATCTAACTTAAATTGGCTCAGCGTTATTATCTCGTTTACAAAATTGTTAATTTTATAGTGCTTTTGCAAATGCTTATATTTAAAACAAAAACAAAATGTCTTGGGGCTTAATCCGCGAAAAATAAAGTTAGGATGGAATATGTTCCCGTCCATAAAATTTTAAAAATTGAACACCAAAAACCACACCCGTGTCATTTCCGCGCGTCTTAACTAATTTTTTTAAATCATTGCAACTTTTTGTTCTCATTGGGTTTTCCCATACTTATAATATTTTATAAACTAAATTAAAATAAAATTTAAAAAAAAACTAAAAAATAAAAACGCCACAATCAATTTGCTAATTTACATACATATATAATATTTATAATAATTATAATATAATTCTCTTATTTTTTTATAAAACAAAAAACTAATTTATTTTTAAAAAAAAATTAATTAAAAAGCAATCTACCATTTTTTAAATGAGTGTGTGTTAAGAAAGCATATAGATTCCGTAGAATTTAATTTTTTAATAAAATTTTATTTAATCGAAAAACTAAAATTGTTGCCATTTTTAGTCTAACTTGGTAAATTTATATATTTTATTATTTATGTAACAAAATTTCAAAAATGTGATCATTTAACAAAAATAAAAAAAATTATAATAATTTAATTTAGTTAAAATTTAAAAAAAAAACAAAGTGAATGAAACAATAAATTTAAAAATTTATAAAAAAAAACCTATAAAAAAATACTATCGAATGTTAATTATTTTAATAAAATGGATTAAAATATTTATATATATATTTAAATGAAAAAAATAGAAACTATTTAATTAATTAAAACCTAAATCAAACAGAACAGAGATTACAAAACTATTTAATGCAACAGGATTTAACCACCAATAAAAATATAAAAATTTAATTATTAAAACCCCAGAATTACCAAAATAAAAAACTATATACATATACATGTAAATGTAAACTATATAATATACTAAATATTAATTAAAAATAGTAAATGAAGTATTTTTTAATTTGTTATTTTTGAAAAAAAAGGAAAACAAAATAAATAAAAAAGATTGACGACCATAAATTAAATTACTATTATTATTATAATTATATTTATTCATTATTAAAAATTATTTTGTTTTGGGTTTTTTGTTAAGTTTTTTTATAATTTATTATGTTACGTTAATAATAATAAAAAACGTTATATACCAAAAATAAAAAATGAAAAAAATGAAAAACATTATGAAAATTGAAGAAAAAAATAATAAAATAAAAATAAAAAGAAAATTTTGTAGTTATGAAATGTTCGTGTTTGCTTATGTGATGTTCACGCGGGATTTGGTAAGTCTATAAATCACACGGGTCTTGATGAAAACTTGACTGAATTCGTTTGGGAATGGTAACGATAAATGAGGTAACATAAAATGTTTAAAATGCGGGCCAGCTGTTAAGCTGGTTACCTAAAATATACTTCATGCTAAGTATGTCCATGTCTAGATGTTCATAGATTTTTCCGAACAACGCAGCAACTGAATTTCTTGAGCACATGCATAGTACCGCTACTGCGTTTCACTATCATTCAATTATTTAAATAAATCTGCTACGTACGGCGCCATTCGGTGTCCGAACTGACTAGAAATCCTAAACCTGCAAGGGTCTCTAATACTACAGAATAAGGATGTGTTAAATAGTTTAACTTATGAGAAAACCTACTTTAGCGAACGGTTGTTTATCCATATTACAGATCGTTATTTCTCCTCACAAGTGCACGATCACCATTTCAAATTCCTGTGTTAGTATATACTCGTAATTGTTATTGCAAACCAATATTCAAATCGTAAATTTTGCAACAAACATAATACTCGCAAACTCATCGCTAACTCATCATTCATCACTCTGTACGTGCAAACAGAGTAAATGTATCAACTGATGTACATAAACGTGCAAGACGGAAACATCAAAATCAGTATTCCAAAATGAAAACAAAAGTAACACGACGAATACGAGACAAAGAAGGACGAAGATAAATCTATTCATTTAAAACAATAAATTTATTTTCTAATCAGTTGGTTCTAACAAGTCTTCGCTACACCATTTGCGCTTGCTCCACACGTGCATATTATACATGTATCAAAGCCATCTTTCGCCATATTCTACAACAACGCCAAATTGTTCCCGAGAAAATGTGGGAATACACTCTCTTCTCTTCTAGATTAACGCGCAAACCAAAATCTACTTAAATATGAGTCCTGCGCAAACTCTCAATGACGCGGATATTTATATAATACTGTGGACAAAAAATAGTAAGAATTTGTTCATAATTTTGAAATTCTTTATTTATTTCTTCAAATCTAATTCTTCCTCCCCCCGGCCTCAATACACTTGTGCCAACGTTTTTTCTAATCCTCGAACCAGTTGTTAAAGTCAATTTCCGGAATAGCCTCCAATGCGCGTAGCGATTCACGTTTAATATCTTCAATTGACTCAAAACGGTTTCCCCGGAGCAGTCGTTTGAGTTTGCTGAACAGCCAGAAGTCACACGGAGCTAAATCAGGCGAATGCGGTGGTTGCGGAACGATATGGGTGGAATTTTTGGCGAAAAAATCACGTAAACCCAATGCAGTGTGAGAAGGTGCATTGTTGTGGTGCAAAAACCAAGAGTTGTCGACCCATAATTCCGGCCTCTTTTTACGAATAGCTTCGCGCAAACGACGCATAACACCCAAATAGTATTCCTTGTTAATAGTTTGGCCGGTCGGAAGGAATTCGGAGTCCATCACACCTCGATAATCGAAGAAAACTGTCAACAACACCGTGATTTTTGACTTGCTTTGACGTGGTTTTTTCAGCTTCGGCTCACCTTTGGTGATATTCGGCCGATTGACCGTCTGTTTCCAGGTCGTAAGCATAGATCCAAAACTCATCACCAGTTATAATACGTTTCATGACATCCTGGTAGTCGGAAAGCTTTGTTTCACAGACGTCAACACGACGCTGTTTTTCCATAAAATTGAGTGATTTTGGAACCAATGATCATCAGTTGATGTTGATGGCTGTCCTAGACGTGGTTCGTAGTCAACACGTTCTCGACCCTCTTTGAACAATTTATACCAATCAAAAACACTTGCTCGCGGCCTACAATTATCACCGAAGGCCTTTTGCAACATTCTGAACGTTTCGGCACCACAAAATTGATTCCGCACACAAAATTTAATGAAACTTCTTTGTTGAATAATTTCACTCATTGTAAAAAAAACCGAATGCACTTTTTGTACTTCAGAAAGACAAGCGTATACTAAACACTAATGATTATTTTGATGTCACATTTAGCACAGATGTCACTGACAGTCATACCAACATAGAAAAAAAAATATTTCGACGAATGGTTTTCCACGCGAAATTTAAATTAAAAGGTCTTACTACTTTTTGCCCACAGTAGTATTCCAGAACCCGAAATACGAGTAATAGGAAATGGCGATAAAACAATGCCGTGCGTTTTTATTGCGGTCAAAGCTTCTGCCCTTTCAGAGAAAATAATTAAGCGCTATTCGTAAAGAGAATTAACTAAAGTGTAACGAATCTATAAATATAGATTACCTTGTGCACGGCAAATTGTAGAAAACGTTTACGAAATACTACCAGGCACATTCTGAATTCTTTTAACGATTTTTAACGATTCTATTAATCTTGATCCAGAAAAAGCATTAAAAGTAGTAATAACATGTTGCCACTTACATAATAACTTAGATAGGAAGAACGACGCCTATTTGGAACAAGGCTTAGACGTGGAAGATTGTTCTGGCCAAATTGAACAAGGTAGCTATAGCTTGAGAAGACAATTTTTGTTTTGAAATTTCAGTTAAATTAGCACGGGATAGGTTATGCGAGTATTTGCTGCAGGTGCAGTTCCGTGACCGAATAGTCTATTAAATTTTACCGTAAAAAATTCTAAACTAAAATTTTAATTTGGAATACCGGAACCAGGTGAATCTGGTTGTTTTTTTATCTGCAAGTATTTCTGTTTTCTACAGGTGGCAGTTGACACTTAGACAATTTCAAAATAAATTTTTCACCTGCTTAGTTATTTTTTCGAAATTATATATTTTCAAATACAAATCACCAAACACAAAAAGTGACCCAGGAACTGGAAAACTGTGAGATGACATGTTCTAAGTGAAAAACAATGGAAAAACAACAATAATACCCAATAATCTACATTGTCGCTAAAATGAATTTTCTACGCTATTTTCGACACCAACATGACGAAAATTCCAGATTAGACGCACAACACTGGTCAGATGAAATAAAACTTAACAACGAGATTAAAGCTATATCACTCGATGGATTTTTGTGTGTAGAATTTCCGGATCAGTCGCAAATCGTGAATTTGAAAATTTTGTTAAGTTTTGTTAATCCAATTGGATAAAATTGTTAGCGTAAAAACGTTACCAGATCGGGAAAATAGGTATATCTACAATTACGCGTTTTTTACGTGTTTACTTGAAGAGCAATTAACCGTTGCATTAAATTCCCGAATGTAATCGCCTGGGCTATTAGTAAAGGAATTCCAATGGAAACCTCCTTTACCTACTAAATCAACATGTCTATCTCCTACTGCAAATTCCATGCCACTAGTTTGATTCCAACATCAAGAAAACAGCGTTACATCTAATTTGTTTGCTTTTTATTACCAAAATACTAATTAAATGCCATCTGAAGCTCCTCGGCTCTATAACCATGTATGCTTATCTGTCAAATTGAAGCTCAACAAATAGATTAAGTTGACCCAATTTCATTCGAATGTTATAAAGAAAAGAGAAGAACTCGAATACAAATACAATACAAAGCGCCGAAAATATTTTATTTTTTTCGTGAAGGTTTCTCAAATTTTAGCATCCCCTCTCACACAAATTTCAACAGTCGCCCAAAGTCGACCAAAAACGTTCTATTCCGGATTGTTAATTAAATATTTAGACCTTTCTGTGCAATTTCATCATCACATATTTATCATACGTACTGGTATCTTACATACGAAATATATGAAAATCAGGTTTTTGTTTATGTTTTAAATTGCCGTGCTTTGCTAAAATACAGTTATTGTTTAAATCGAACAAATAATAAACGTAATCCAAGTTAACCAACCGCCAATAACATTGCCAGTCATTGGGTTTTCTAATTTCTATTAATTCGCCTGGATGTTAGCTAAACATTTAAAACAAGTATCAGTTCAAAATGAAAAATATTATTTGTAGTTGTAGCTTATTTGATCAAATTAAATGCAGTCGGATCTTCTCGTAAAAAACGAAAATTCGAGAAATCATTCTCTGTTGAGACTAGTGAACCATAAAAAATATTTTGTGACATCTTTGTGCTTAAAAGCATAGTGATACAAATCTCTATAATGTAACACATCGCCTGAAAAGTTCCCGGTCTAACAAGAAAACACAATTTTTTGGGAAAAATACATTTTATTCATCAACATAATTTCCTTCTACAGCGATACAATCAGTCCAACGCATCTAAAATTTCGATGCTTTTCTTCATTGGAACCAAATCTCTTTCCTTGGAGCTTTTTTATCGAGGTCTGCAAACAAATAACAATCGCTGGGGGCCAAATCTGGCGAATACGGTGGATGCGGAAGCAATTCAATGTGCAATTCGTGGAATTTGCCATTGTTGCGATCGGCTTGTGACATGGTGCATTGTCTTGATGAAAGAGCAATTTTGTTCATGGACTAATGTTTGTGCAAAATATGACCAACACGTTCCATTGGTATCTTTATAATGTCAGCTATCTCACGCAACCTCATTTTACGGTCTTTCAAAACAATTTCGTGGATTTTTTATGTTTTCTGGAGTCACAGCCTCATTTTGGCGTCCAGAGCGTGGTGCATCATCGGTGGTTGTACGACCACGTGTAAATTCAACATACCAGTCAATGATGGTTGATTTTCCTGGTGCAGAGTCCGGATAACACTTAACAAGGCACCGCCACACTTATTAAGCCACTGCATACGAAATTCTTTTTTCTCCATTGTTTTAAAATTAACAAAAGTAGCGTAATTGACACAACTGTGACTTGTCAATTAATGCAGCCCATACGTTGTACATACGTTGTACAACAACTTGGTTGATAAACTTAGTTGAATGTTTAACATACATTATTCAACGTTTTGATCAACGAGGTTGATAAACTGACTAGTTGAATATTTTGACAGTTGATAGATGTTTTTGTGCTTTGATAGTATCTACCATTAAATTTGTTTAATTAATTGTTTAAATTAAAAATATGGATAACGTAATTGCGTTAATGGTGATTACCGAATTGTCTAACGAAAAAAATGGAGAAAGAAGAAAATGGAAAGAACAGTATTCAAACGCAAAATTGTTAAAAAGAAATTAGAGAATCAGACCCATTAGACTATAAAAACTATAAGCGAATGAATGAACAATGTTTCAATGATCTTTGGAAAAAGCTTTCGCCGCAATTTCGATAGAGACCCGACTTTCTATTACGTTGCGATTCATAGCAAATTTAGTTTGAAGTTTTCATACACGGTTTCACCACAAGCCATCGGAAGAATTGTTATTGAAACATGACAGGCAATTAATTTAGTACTAAAACAAAATATAATGGTTAGTCAATGATTTTGCATTTATTTTAGTTACCCAAAATTGCATAAAATTGGAAAGTCGAGGCAAGAAAATTTTTTTGAAAAACCTGGATACCCGAACTGCCTAGGAGCCATAGATGGCAAACATATCCACATTATGAAGCCATGAAAAACAGGGTATTTTTATTTTAATTATAAAAGGACATTTAGTATAGTCCTGATGGCAGTAGTTAACGCCGATTCTGAGTTCCTAATGGTGGACGTTGGAACCAATGGAAGAATTTCCGATGGAGGAGTTTTCTCAAACACAAAATTTTCCGAAAACTACATAATGTAGAACTTGGTTTGAAAGATCCCTCCGCTCCGTTTCTTGATACCCAAATTCTGCCATTTGTTTTTGTGGGCGACGATGCATTGAGACTTGATGAAGCCGTATGCTCATGATAACCTCACAAATGACGAGTTACATTTCAACAGGAAATTACGCTCAGCCAGAGTAAGAGTTGAAAACGCATTTCGCAGTATATCATCGCGACTTCGACTACTTCATACAACAATCCAGTTAAGTACGGAAAAGTTACCACAGTCGTATTGTCGTGTTATCTTCATAATTATTTAAAAAAGAAACAGTGGACTTTTTACATTGACAATAATACACCATAAACTTCAACTATGTCGAGTTCTAATATGTCAAGGAATCCAAGTAAAGAAGCGAAGTGCATTAGAAATAAATTTATGGAACTTTTAAAACTACTCAATACATAAAAATTCATTTATTTCATGAAATTATTGTAGTAAAATAAATATAAGATATTCAAATAATTTATTCTTTTAAAAAACTTAAGTCTAGGAGAATTGATCATCATTCAGAAGATCGAGTAGGCTTTGATATGTTCCATTTGTAATTTCTCCGATGATAGAATCATGGAATCCTCAGATAAAACAAATGAACGCGGCTGTCTTGCAGTATGAATTTGATGCTCGAAATTCAATGGAGTTGATAATCTAGAAAATGTTTGATTGATAATGCTGTTACTATATTCGAATCATCAGATAAAACAAATCGTGGTTGTTTTGAAGTATGAGTACGGTCGGGATACTGCTGAGGAGTTGATGATCCTGATGATATATGTCTGTATGGATTTTCTGACCTGACTGGTGGACAACTTAATAGGGTTTCTGATGTGGGAGCAGTATTTGACAATGACAGCTTATTTAATTGCCTAGTAATAATGTTTCGTCAAATAATTTTTTGCAAACATTTGCTGTTCAACATTGAATTTTCGAAAACTCGCTTCATTCCTTTCTAAATTGCTACAAGAAGTTTCGGCAGTATCCAAATAACCCACAGCTCTGTGTAAAAACTGATATCTAGTATTGGGCCGTCGTTTATGATGTATTGGTAAAACAAACTAAACAAATATATAGACATTAATATTTAAATAATTACTTTTGTAACTTTTGCATTACCAAAATAGAAATTTCCCTATCAGAATCCATTGATGATTTTCTCGCTACTGGCATTTCTTGATCTTTTAAAAAATCTAACTTATCAAAATACCATAATAATGGTATGTATACCGGATGATTTTTTAAGCTGAGAACATTTTTTTCGATTCATGATAGATGGCAAGGTTAAGGCATCAGAAAACTACTATGTCCACGTGGTTGTTCCTGGGTTTCGCTGAAAGTAGTTTATTCATCAGCCAATTACAGGTAACAGTTTCCCAGTTATTCAGATATTTTTAAAACAAAATACAAAAAAAATATTTGAAAGCAGATTTAATCGCATGTTCCTGGGATACATACGATAATAGTAGTTTCGTGACAAGTCATTTATCATTAATTAAAAATTTAAGAAATACAATTTGTTTAAGACTAATTTCGAGTATTTACATTGAAAACGTGTTAATTTTAATTCAAACGTATTGCAGAATCGTATGCATAGGTTCTCAGGAGGAGAAATCGAAAAATATTTATTTTGGTTATTACAGCGCCATCTATCATGAATCGAAAAAATTGTTTCAAAGAAATCGTGAAAATTTGAAAGTTTCAGCTTAAAAAAATCACCCGATATATCGTCAAACCCTGCTCCCGATTTTTCACTTGCATTTACTTTTTCCCTTTCACTACGATAGCGAGTTCTAATATTAATTATTTTAAAGCGAAAAATTTTTGTTCGACTGTTGTATATGATTCAATTTTTTTGGTATTCTACCAATAATTCCTTCCAGGCTTTAATATTAAGGAGTTTATTTTTGTAGTGTTCACTGCTGCTTTGCCATAACACTGATTTTTATTTAAATTTATCGAAAATACACCACCAGTCTTTAGTATTTGGTATCGTCATTTTTTATTTAATAAGTTTTATCTTTTAAATTTTGTTTGAAAATGAATATGCCGACGTAAATTTGTGTACATTTTAGATGTTGTTAGTTTATTAAACTCTTCCATACACCAAATGTAATTTTGGCACATATCGGTTGAAGGTTGGTAGAATTTAAACATCATATAGAGTTTAAATTTGTCGCACCATCTATGTGTCAGACCGGGAACTTTTCAGGCGATGTAATATTACTGTATATCATCAAGTTGAAAACAGCACCTAGGTTGTGAAACTGTTGACAAGTTAAAATTGGTCAAATAATACAAAATATTTTACAATTATATATATTTATAATACATATATGTATATTTTTCTGATGTTTATTTTTATTTATTTTTTTTTTATAAGTTTTATATAAAATATATAATAAAAGTATAATATAAATCTACAAAATAAGAATAATTTTATTAATTTATTACAAAAAATAAAAAATTAATTATTCTTTTTATTTATTTATCATTAATATGATTTCTTGAATTTTTTTAATTAAATTGCTCATATTATTTCCTTCATGTTATTATTTTATTTATTTAATATTAATTAATTATCACTAATACTGAGCTAATATTCTTGTTGGTTTCATCTATATATATATACTATATATTATTTATCGCGCTTCTGTAATTTCTGTTTATTAATTTTGTTTTTAGAGATATTTGATTTAATTGTAATAATTTATATTTATATATTTATTGTATAATATATAAATTTAATATAAGGAAGGCTTTTTCGAGTCTTTAAAATTTTTGCATTTTTTTATGTTATGTTAAATATTAACGTTATTAATATAAATGTATTTCACTTATAATATATAATTTAGTAATTTTACTTAATCGTTATATACAAAAAAATAACACTATTTGCAATTTTATTTATAATAATAATTATTATATTGTTTATAATTAAATATAGATTAGATATTTACAAATAATTTATTTTTTTTATTATTTTATTTTTTAATATTTATTTTATGTCCAAAAAATATGTGATGTTTCCATTTATATGAGAAATAGTAGATAGTACGTTCCGAATGTAATATAATTTATATCATAATTTTTGTTTATCAAAAAATGTAAATAATTTTAAAATAAAAATATATATTTACAATTATTTCTTATGTTTTCATAAAGAAATATTTTTAAAAAAATAATAATAAACGTAAAATAAAATAACTCATGATAAAAAAAATATTATTATAGATCACAGATCTGGTCCCCCAAATATTCAGGAAAGATAATTTTTTCTTTTAATTAATTAATTAATTAATTTATAATTAACAAATTCATTATATATTATATATTAGCAATAATTTAAGTAACAGAAAATAAAAAATTAGATTATTTATAGTCAATATTTGTTGTTTTTCAAGCATTTTAATCGACTCTTTGTTTGTGTAATAAAATTTATTTATATCGAATTTAAGTTCGAAATTAAATGCCAATTTAATGCAGTTTGAAATAATTTTTTAAAAAATACGAAAATTATTAAACGACAAGAATAAATTATTATTTAAACGAGTGGCAGCGCTTCGCGCCAATAACTCTGGATGATTATAATTAACTAAACTGATATATTGAGTAACTCATAAATTTCATCACATCTTGGTGTGCTAAAATATGGGTCTAGACTATTTCACTTTTCACTAGGCTAAAAAATACTATCTCAAAGGAATCATTCCAAGAAATTTAATAAATTGCTCTCCATAGTCCATTTTCGAGTGCTTATATTCGGGTATCGAACCAGCTCAATTAATATATTTATTCTAAAACACCCTGAACTTTAAAAATCATAATTTTTTATAGTGCCATCTATCATACAATTACAAATTACTAAATAAAATTCAATTCATTGAAATTTTGGCACTTTTAGTTATATATGTAATACAATCAATAGTTAATTATTTATAATGTATAAAATACAATTCTAAGTACGTTTAGAAAAAAAAAGAGTCTATCTAAGTTTATGCAAAATATTCAATATAATATAATTCCTTAAATTATTCTCTCATCAAATACAAACTGAAAACATGTTTGAAACATCGTTAAAAACTACATTAAATTTAATTTATAAAATATATAATTATGTATTATGTTCCCACAACCCAATTTTTAAATAATTAAACTTAAATAATATATTCTTAATCTTGTAAATGTTTTCAGTTTCTCGCACGATTTTGAGCATAGTTTTTTGTGCATATAAGTAGTATATAAGATTGGAGTAGTTCTAGTTCATAGCGTATACTATTTTCAATTTTATTTATTGTTTTAAATAACCAACCTGTTTGCCTTTATCAATGTTTAATAATAAATCCGTCCTATACTTTTTGTTTGTTTTTTAATATAATTACTAATTTTTTTAAAAAGGCACACGATTTTTTTTAAATTTTCATTTTTACGTTATTTAAATTGATTTTGAATGCATTTACAAATATCCATTGTAAAAAAATTTAAACAAAAAATAAAACTACAAAAAAAACACAAAATAAAATCCGAGTCGTAAAAAATATTTTTACTCTTCATTTGCTATACGTTAAGTTATATGCATTAAAAGTAATGACACAAAATTAAGGCCAGGCGGAGTCGTCAAATTTAATTAGTTAATCTCTTTTTAATTTCATTTTATATCAAAAATATTTTTACTATTAATTAATTTAAAAAAAAATGATTGGGAATTATTCAATTTCATCTTCTTATTTTTTTTTTAATTCTAACTAGGCACAATCAGGGATGGGATATATATATGTTATTATTATTTTTTTCACATAAATTGCATTCCTAGTGTTCACCTCGTAATAATTCCATCAGTAGATTAAATTCTTCGCCTTCCTTTGATTTAATAATTAGCATTTCTTTTCCAACCTAAAATTAATTTAAAAACAAAAACGTATAAATTTACCGTACAACTTGCTTAAATTATAAACTACCTGGCATGTCCGCTGTAATTCCGGTATCCGCAATAATAGTTCGCCAAATTTAGCAGGCGTATCTGGATAATGTGATAATGTATATGCCTGTAATGCTTGTAATGCCTTTTCCTGACTTGTCCGCACCTTTTCAGGCTCTTTTAATTCAGACGTGTCTAAAGACGCAGAAAAAATTATTCTTAACATTTTAGAACACTTTTAATTTATTTTATATTATATACATATTTACAAAATATGGATTAAGGAGGATTTTTCAAGGATTGTTGGGTTTCATTTATGCAATCTGCTATTAATATGTTAATAATAATCTGCCTAAAAAATAAAATAAAAGGTTTATTCGAAAGTACTTTGAAGCTTTAGAATTAATTTTACCCAATTCCAATGTTTTCGTGAAATGCTGGTGCATTACTGCATACTACTAGCTCTCACATATAACTAAACTTATTTTCATAAAATTTGGCAGCGTAGATTTAGCCCAAAAGATGATTATCAAAATTTTGGGGCATTTGATAATTTGGCACGCATATTATTCTTCGCTTATTATGGGTTATAATGCCAAAAATGAAGAAAGAGCATTGTCATGCAATTTTGATTTCAGACTCACTTAAAATATTGGATTTCTTTCGAAATCCCCGATTTCAAAATTTCAAAAAAAATAATTTTGTCGATTTCAATATTTTCGATTTCGACAATATCCACAATATCTATTCGACAATATTTATTCTGAAACTAAACAGAAAAAATTTAATCGAATTTTTTCGACAACGCCTGAAAAAATTCAACTGCAATTTGCTTGTCGAAATTTATATATAACTGATCGTTTTTGTTTAAAATTTGTGAAAATATATATTTTTGATTTAACGTTACCGGTGTTATCGATATCGAAAAAATTCGAGACCCAATATTCATAACAGGACGAATTCGGGAATGTTTTCGCTAATGTAAAAAAAATCAAAATCCAAAAATTTCATAAAGGAATAGTTTTCAAACCCTGTGTTTTTTTAAATCTTGTTATGCTGTAAAAATTCTTAGCTGAAGCATTGTTAGTATTGCTTAGTTTGACCATACTCAGTTTATAGAATGGTGGTAGTCTATTAAAAATATTAAACGTGTTGTAACATGAATTTTGAACAAAATTCCAATGTTTTAAAAGAGTTGAATAGTTTCAGGCTATCTTTTAACCGCTTATGTTCGAATTCGGGAGTTACGTTAAGATTGGTATTATGACCTAATTTTTGTTATATTTCATAGCTTTTGAAGTTGTTTAGCTCCATCCAGGCCTAAAGGCTATTAGGAAAGTGGGTTTCGATTTAAACAAGTAACTAGGACTCTGCTGTTTTCCAAACACCGACTCATTTGTGGACACCGACTTATTCAAATAAGTCACCACGTGAGAAGACTTATTCGAATAAGTACGTCTACACAGAAATGTCTCCAAAAATGTGTCTTGACTAAATGTAATCATCGAGGAATAAATATATAAGAGAATCAAATAGTGCAAATTTTATAAGCCGATTTCTCCGGGGTTAATCTTATTTTATAGTTTAGATATATTTATATACACAAATTTAATTTTTTGCTATATTTAATCCATATATACGTATCTTATAAACATATCGGCATAGTTATTTTATAGTTCATTGTTCTTGTTAGGCTTATACAGATTGCCAATAGTAAAATAGATTAACCTCGGCTCGGAATGTCTACATGAGTTCTCTTATGTAAAGGGTGGTTAAATTTTAAGGGCCGACGTTAAATGTGAACCACGACTAAACGTCAAGTTTGCACATTTCCATTTTCACCTCAGTGGATTCGTCAATAAGCAGAATTGCCACATTTGGGCGAAACATAATCCAAGAGTGATTGTCGAAAAACCAATGCACCAAAGCAGTCAGGCAGTTACTGTGAATGGTGTTCGCTATCGTGAGATGATAACGAACTTTTTATGGCCCGAATTGGAAGATATGGATGTGGACGATATGTGATTTCAACAGGACGGTGCCACTTGCCACACAGCTAACGAAACAATGGCTCTTTTGCGCGACAAATTCAACGGCCGTGTTATCTCACGTGGTGGCGATGTCAATTGGCCGCCAAGATCATGTGATTTGACACCGTTGGACTTCTTTCTTTGGGGTTATTTGAAAGAAAAGGTGTACGTCGATAAGCCAGCAACAATTCAAGAGCTAAAGGATGAGATAATTCGGCACATTAACGGCATAGAACCTCAATTATGCCTAAGCGTCATCGAAAATTTGGACCATCGGATGGAGGTGTACCGCCGAGGTCGCGGCGGCCATTTGGCCGATATTTTGTTCCATACATAATTGAACCACACCATATTATCATAATAAAAAGAATTGACAATAATTTCCTAAATAATTTGTGTTTTATTCAAATCCCTAAATAATTTGTGTTTTCCTAATTTTCTGTTTTCCTAATTCCTAAATAATTTGTGTTTTATTCAAAATCAACATCGGCCCTTAAAATTTAACCACCCTTTATATTTTGCTTTATGATGTAATACATGCAGTTTTTATTTTCAAATCTAGTGGCAACGACCAACATGTCAAGAATTTTTTTTCTTCCATATAATAGAAATTCCGGTTTGTTTTTCGTTATTACGTCACAAATAAGTCGGTACAATGAATTGGAATCACTTGACCCGACTTATTCAAGATGGCGTCAAAAAAGTCAATAAGTCTGTAATAAATCGGTGATTGGAAAACACCCTTAGACTCGATTTAATTAAAAAAATACACATAGTTTTAACGAATTCGAAAAAAATGTTCTTTCACTGTAAAAAGTTGGTGTTAAGTGATTACAGTTGTAAGTAATGACTACTAGAACAACCAACTGTAGACAACCGATATAAGATCGGCGTTTCAAACGTTTCTTCCATTATTCTTTATTTTATACAATTATTAATTACCTTTAGGTTTGATAATTTTTATTTAAAAAAATTTGTTAGTCAAGCCAAATGTCAAAATTTAACGTAAAAATTATGTGGTTCGGGAGCAGAGACATTATTTTCGCAAGAAAATAATTTGGAGAATTTATGCGTGCCATCTTTAATATATTGACACACTTGGTTTTTCGCAGATAAATGATTTAAATATTTCATAATACACTATATGTGAGGGGGTTCCGTAAATTTATATGAAATAACGGTAATAAAAATATTTTATTTCTGTATCGTGGTATGATTTTAATTTGAAAGATAAACAGGATCTTGCGGGTCGAAATTACTGTGAGGTGGTACGAGTACTCCTCGTAGATAGAAGGTATCTGCATTTCAGTATGGTCCCTGCTTAAAATATCGCATAGATACGCGTACATATAAAATATTTATTAAATTCAAAACACGATTAGACGACACCTATAGTTGTGACACTGAATTTAATTTATCAAAAAACACAACAACAACTTGTGAGATAGTGTATTTAAAATATTTGGCTCGAGTACTGCAAAATTACAATAAGTGGAATTTTTATTTTCTGACTTCACTTTGATAAAATTGAATGGAGATTTCACGTGAAATCGAACTGAGTACTATTTAGGTTTTAAATTAAACATAGCAAATATATACTGGGTTCCATTCAACTTGGCAAATTACAAATACGTACAATGAATAGCAATCTACTTTTATAAAAATTAAGCAGCTGCGTGGGGTGAAAAGTATTCGGGAGTAGTTTGCTACGATAAATGAAATTATATTTAGTCAAGACACTATTTCGGAGACTTCTATGGAGACGTACTTATTGAAATAAGTTACATTGCAAGGCGACTTCTTTTTAGTAAGTCACTGACTACAAATTTATCGATCTTTACAAGAGACTTTGTTTACTTATTGGGCCCCAAGTTAAATTTGCAAGTAAACTCATTCCAAATAGTTATACTGACTAATTTGAAATTACCGTATGGCACTTGATCAGAATCAACTTGCTTTATTCAAGTTACTTTAGCGACGATTTTCGTAGGTTTAAGTGTAATTTCCGTTCAATAAGATAAGTAACCATGGGATCAAAACAAATCAAATAACAAAATTACCGAAAAGCGAATATTGATATATCTTCATCTTTATTTAAATAAAAACCAACAATCAATCTAAGCGGTCGATACTCTAATATCGAGTATTTTCTGCACGAGTTCTGATCACATCTAGCATTCTTTTTGGCATACTGTGCACCGGGTTTGCAATGTACTCCTGAGGTATTATTTCCCATTCTTCCTGCAGAGCTGAATGAAGATAAGGTTTCGGGAAAGACTTCCCTTTGCCTTAAACGACGCCCTAGCATATACCACTCGTGCTTAGTGGGATTAAGGTCAGAGCTGCGAACGAGCTAAACAATTCGATCAATTCCCATCTCGTATAAATAATCATTGACAACGTATGCAACGTGAGGTGGGGTCCGGTGTTGTCCGGCATTAATAATTCAAGTGTCCGGAATTTTTTGACGAACAGTGTACTTTAGTCCCTAGGAAGTAAAATACATCATTATTTACTTATGTTTGCTCTATGAAATAATGATGAACTTTACGAGGTGTGTTCAAAAAGTAACGGGAATTTTCGTTGTTAAAGTCAAAGTCTTCACAGCCTTCTTGGAAACGCTTATAGCATCCTTATACGTTATAGTTTCTCACCAAAAGCAATATTTAACACGTGCAAAACTTTATGGCAGTTTTTTCCATTCATATAGCAAAATTGAATACAAATTCTCTGATTCATTTTTTATACAAATAAATAATTGCCGATCCTACCAAAATACATACATCTGACATCAGTCTAAATATCCAATATGAGTCGGACTACTACAACGCGCGAAATTACATAACTCTCGTTACTTTCTGAGCACACCTCATATCTTCGAGTTTTAAATAAATAAAGTGTGCTTTTAATCACAGGAGTAAAAATATAAGAAAGCCAAATTTAGTTTAAATTTTGTTATGCATTACTTTCTGTTACTTACAGTTATGACAGAAAATTTTTCTGTTTTACTTACGTCAAATGTTCTTAGATTTTGAAATAAAAAAACAGTAACACAAAAATATTTAGGCATTTTAAGTGCAGTTTTATCTGACTACATACATCTTACTACATAAAGGCAACTGAGTGTATGATTATATGGCAATTGAGTGCTAAACATTATTCACCACTACTCTAAAAATAATATAGAAATTCCATTTATTCTTCATCACACATCCCCGGTTGATTTTAATAGATTTTACATTTTAAAATATATAGGGTTTTCCAATAGGAGTGATATGATTTTTAAGTGACGTTTCGGCCATTTGTAATATGTCATGATCTGCCATTTTTTGTGAGATAGTCATGGTGAGATATACGCAAGAACAACGTTTACAAATTGCAATTACAAACAATAACGATTTTTTTAAGAAAATCATATTCTCCGAAGAGGCTCACTTTTATCTGAGTGGGCCGGTAAATAAACAAAACTGTCGATTCTGGCGCGAAGAAAATCCACAAATTATTCATGAAAAACCATTACATTCACCTAAATTGACAGTTTGGTGTGGTTTTTGGTCTGGTGGAATCATCGGTCCGTATTTTTTTGAAATGAAGCTGGTAACACCGTTACTGTCAATGGAGATCGGTATAGATCGATGGTAACCAACTTTTTATGGCCGAAATTGGCAGAAGTTGATCTTGACAACATTTGGTTCCAACAAGACGGGGCTACGTGCCACACAGCAAGTGCAACAATTGAATTATTGTGAGAAAAGTTTGGATCATATCACTCTATCAATTTTCCCGGCGTATTTTATGAACCCCGTATTTAGTTCGACACGATAATCGTACGTAATTTCTCCATTATTAGACCAAAAGACCTTTAGCAGTTGAATTTCATTAATGTCACAGAGTTCTTTTATTTATATAGCTCTAAGAGACACCTAGGAAATTCTGCAGTATCATATAAATTCTCCAGTACAATGTGTGCCCCTCTGTGTATGCTTACTTTACCAGCGCAATCTAAACAATGGTGGCTTAATAATTTGTCAAGAAAATCTTTATTAACTCTCTTATTAGATAAAGTAAAGATTCAAGCCAGCTAAATAGAAAATCATAATGACACAATCCACTGAATTCATGAGCATGAAAACAGCTGGCTTACAAAAATAATCTCACATTTACTTCGGCTATAGCCCTAACCAATTTATTAACATAATTTTAAAATAGCAAAAGTGATATATCTTAAATTGCTGGTCCTGCTTGAGTGAGGAGACATGTTAATTCGAATGAAAATTTCGGCGTAATAAGATCATGAAATTCAGTGTAGTGACAACCCAAGTAACATTTGTTAGAGCAGTTAGTTGTGCTTGGGCTTACTATAATTTTAGTAAGGTAAACTCAAACCTAGTAGCGCTAATTTCATGGTTTTAGCCGTTCTAAGCTTTATTAAAAATATTTTTTGTTCTATAAAAGTTCATTTCATCACTTTAAGCTTTACCTTCTATAAGAGTTGATAGCTCGATTTATTAGCGCTATAAGCCATTTAATGTCACATTTTAGAGCAGTTAAAATTATAAAGTTAATAGTTGTTAATTAGTAATATAATAGGAATAACAGCTGTCTCAAACCAGCTAGCTTTATTTAAAAAAAAACTCAAATAGAACATTAGTCATTATTCATAGCCAACTTCAAACTTAAGCCGCATTGTTATTATATATTTTGACAGCTGATATAGCAGGGTTTATTTGTGCAAAAATTTGTTTGATTCTGCCTAATAGTCTGTGTTTGGTGCCACGTTAAATATGGACAATCGATAGCAGCATTAGCGACATATTTTACCTTTTTATTATCGAAATGGCAAAAATGCTGTTCAAGCAAGAAACCAGTTGTGTGATGTATATGGAAAAGATGTATTGACAGAACGTCAGTGTTAAAACTGGCTTTCAAAATTTCGTTCTGGCAATTTTTATGTTGAAGATACACCACGTTCTGGAAGGCCAGTTGAAGCTGATGAAGATAAAATAAAGGCATTGATTACAGCACACCGCCGAATAACAATTCGTGAGATAGCTGACAGAATAAATTTATCTAATTCGACCGTTTATGATTACGTAAAACGCCTTGGTTTAATTTCAAAACCCGACATATGCGTTCCAGATGTTTTTACAGAAAGAAATTTGCTCCGTGACATTGACGTCTGTGATTTGCTTCTCTTTTCAAGAAAATTATCGAATTTTGGGGCGAATTATTACTGGGTACGAGAAATGGGTTGTCTAAACAATGTTAAATGCAAGAGATCATGCTGTAAAACAGATGAACCGGCACAAAACACTTCGAAAGCCGATATTCATCAAAAAAAGATGAACCTGTTTGTTTGGTGATATTTCAAGGGAATCGTTTTTTTAGCTTCTACCGGACAATACCACGAGCAATTCTGAAGTGTACCGTCATCAACTGGGCAAATTGAATGATTCACTCAAACAGAACAGGCCAGAATTGATCAATAGAAAAGGTATAGTATTTCACTAAGGTAATGCGAGACCTCATGCAAGTTTAGTAACACGCCAAAAGATATTGCAACTTGGATGGGTTTTACTACCAAACTCACCATATTCTCCAGATCTGGCACCTTCAGATTATTACTTGTTCTGGTCTCCACAAAATTGGTTAGACGGCAAAACCTTTCCTTCAAAAGAGGACGTCCAAAATGCATTGGATCAGTTTTTTGCCAGCAAAGGTCAGAAGTTTTATGAGCGTAAAATTATGCTACTGCGAGAAAGATGACAAAATGTATTGGATCAAAATGTAGAATACATATTTAATTTAATAAAATTTTTAAATACTACATATATACAAAAGTCGTCGTTCATTTTCACCAAAAAAGCAAATTACTTTCCGAACAACCCAATATATAAACATGACATGTGTGTTTGTAACATTAAAACTCAAGAACTGCTGCATCGATTTTGATAAAAATTCGTGTATATGTGCTGTGGGCCATGAAACGAGTTTTTAGCTGAAAATGGTCGAAAAGAAGTTGCAGCTTCCATAGGTGCATTTTCGATCGATAAACTCAAGAACTACTGCACCGATTTCAATCAAAATTTATATATACATATGTTCTATTGGTCGTGAGGAGTGATTCTGTAATTTTTGGCCGAAAACAGTCCCCGGAAGTGGCAGCTTGCAAAAGAGCTTTTTCGATTTTTGCAACTATGTGTTTTATTTTTTGTAAATCACTTAAATGTCCACCACGGGCACGTCTACAGGCTTTTATACGAAACCCAAAATATTTAAGAACTCCCTCACATTTTACCGTATTAAGTTCAACAATTTCGGTCCGAATGTTGTTTTTCAGCTGTGCAATTGTTGTTGGTCTATTCACATAAACTTTACTTTTCAAGAAACCCCAAAGAAGGCCAGTTTATGTCACCATATTATTTTCTGCGTTGATAATGATCTATTTGTTTTAATTTTTGTGTTAAGTGAATTTTGTAAAGATGCTAATGCACGCCCTTATGTAAAATTCGACAAACAGTCGATAGATGAATGCCTAATTCCTGAGAACGTCGTGATATCAAGGTTGAAGGTTCCTCCGCGACACTTTCGGCCATAGCAGTAATGTTCTCACTAGAACATCCACTTTTTGGTCTGCCAGACCTTTTACCAGTCTCTTCAAATTTTTCACTAACCTTTGAAGTGTTGACTCATTTGGACGATTATTTACACCAAAAAAATCACGAATTTTAGGATACCTGTTTTTTAAAGATCCATGATTTTCATGAATTTTGATCCATGAAGTTTGAATAATTTTAATGCATCCTCCTAGTGTGTAAGTATCCATCGTTAAAATTGTATATCTGCCTACTTCACAAATTTCAAAGATGACATAAAAAAAAGGTTGCGTTTAAAATAGAGCAATATTATTTTCTTAATGGTGAAGTGAGGATGCTTCGGGTTTTAGAGTACAACAAGTGGAATGTGGAAGAGAGGAAACAGCGATATTAAATCCCAACTTTAGAATGGAATTTAGATTGTTTTAAATAAATTTGTATTTAATTAATAACAAAGGAGTACAAGTTTAGTTTGCAGAAACCATGTACAGCAATCAAGTATTATTCAAAACATCAAAACAGCATTATTCATGGTTTTTGGAATTACGGATAGCATTTTTAATTTTTTTGTTTTCTACTATTGTAATGGGTTTGTTTTGTGATTGTTCCGTACATTGGTCTATCTTCAATACTCTCGGATTAAATACAAAATCATAGGAAAATATTCCATTTAGCGTCAATCTGAGTGACAAACGACTATGATAATCTTATACACAATCAACTTCCCAACCACCCCATAGTTTTTCGTCCGTTATCGCTGGACCGCGGATAAATTTGAATTTTCTCAAATCTCATCCGTTCAAAACTGATTGTTGGTATTCTTACAAATTTTCCATCTATGAGTCAAAAATTCAAATTACAGATAGCGATGAATTTACTAACTAAAATTAGGGTCTAGAAATATCTTGCAGTACCTAGTTAATTTTGTATATTTCAGGTTTTTAACTTTTCTTAATATTTATTTAAAATTTCAGTATTTTGGGAAAGCTTATAATCAATTTCTAAAGAATCGATTAATGAAAACCAATTAGCTGCCAGATGTACGTATTTTTGGTATTCCAATTTCTAGATTTGACTAATACGTACCAAAATGTACGTATTTTCAGCTATGCAAAATAAATTCGGAAAATTCTCGGTTTTCCAAATAATCGTTGCATTGATCTGGTCCGGAATCTTTGGTCAAACTGATCCTGGTCACTGCAGTAATATAAGGTAAAACATTACTATCAGCTCCAGAGCGCAAGTTGATTTTAATTCAAATTTGGCAGAAATTACTCAAATAATCAAAGAAATCAACGAGCTGCAATATTGGCTGCTTACCAATTAGTCGAATGATTCGTTTACTACGGTAAAAATAAATCTTACAAAAGATTTCTCGATCAGTTTGCTATAGTGTTTGAAAAATAAATGAATTTGCTGAAAAATTTACTTAAAATTCACCTTCACCAATTGGTACGCAGCCAATTGGCGTATCCAGCACACTGAATCCCTGCGTGCTGAATACGACCAATGATTTACATTTAAAGAATATTCTTCGATCTACTATGTAAACGATCCATGTTATTCTTTAGAATGAAATTTTAATTTAGTTTGCGGAAACCGTTTTAACACGAAGTTATTAAGATTGTAAGCAAACGAATATAGTAATAGTAATCGACCATCGAACGAATATAGTAATAGTAAGTAGTAATAGTTCAGGACTACAGACAAATGGACTATAAAGTCATTTGTGGTAGGTTAGAGGCCGGATCATGATTATTGCACGACATTGGGCGGAAGTGTATTCGTTAGCTTTGGCTTTAAGGCTTTCTTAAGAGAACCAATTTCACTCTGTTTAAACTATTTCGATGACCTTTAACTGTAATACAAATGGTGAAAATTGAGAGGAACTTAAGCTCTTACGATTTGGATGGTTCAGCCTTTATAGTAATCGAGCGAATTTGTAAGGATGTTGGAAACAGCAAAATAATCCCGTAAAATTGTTATTGTTTCTCTTTATAAAAAAAAACCTATACTGTCTGAAATGTTCGCATGAATAGTTACGCCAGTAACTCTTTATAACCCGTATCTTTTTACAAGTATAGCTAAAAATTAAATTAAATTAATTATTTAGGTATTAAGGATTCTAGAGATGTACTAGTTCTGATTTTTACCGATTCCTGAGTGGCTGTTTTATTTACTCGTAATTCTAATTATAGAATAAAGTTTAAATTATTGTAATATTCCCATTAATCATCATTTTTAGTTCAAGTTTAGCTGTCTAACCCGTTTATCTTTATTTATATAAATACTAAAAATTGTTTTATTTTTACTTATAATTAAATTGAATACTTAATACTTTACTTATAATTAAATTTATTATGTGCCTGTAAGACCAAGTCTCTCATAACTAACTCACCGGTTTTGTTAAATGTAAAAATAGTGCACTAGAGCTTTCCGGGAGATCTTGCCTAATAAAGCTTGGTCGTACACTCCCAATCAACCAATCAAAATCAAAATAATTTTAAACTAACAAAAGTAGTCAAACTTTCGATTTCTTACGGTTTTGCATTAGTCAATAGATCTTAGTCAAGATTAGTCAATTCGTATAATTTATACTCATCGTGTCAATACAATAATTTAGTTTTGAAATATTGATTCACTACCTATTTTCACACAGTTTACCTATTCTACAAATTTAAACACCATAACGTTAGCAAGTTTGCATAAATAATTTGTGTATTGGTGGAAATATTTGGTTTGAGTGATAAATTTATATAAACATAAAACTTACCTGACTGTAATAATACTATAACTTTCATCGCAACATACTCATACCTATCTACCTTTAACCGTCTTAAATGCTCCGTTAAATTAAGCATTCGTTCAATACATGACTATCCAAAAAATAAAAAGGGTACAAAATAAGATTAATGATCATTATAAAGTTACAACAATAAATTAAAAATTTTCAATTACCTGTAAACCACTTGATTTTGCCTGCTGTAATGTTATCGATTTGCCTAAAGATATTCTAATCTCACCAGGAGTGGACATTGATCGAAAACAACAAGAAAACAATAATAATTCACACCATGAATTAATAAGCAAACATATTTGATCATCAATCTGTAGAAATGTAATTAAATTAAATAAATAAAGATTTTCTAATGTTCATTTATAATCGAGCATACCGATATATTCTTAAATAAAGGTAAACTTTTACACCATTTCACTATTTTATAAAGACGATGATCGGCTACATTACATAAATTTGCAATTAAATCAGGATTATCACTTTTCGATAATCCAGCGCTAGCTAGTAGAGGGTTCGATTCAACGTTTGTCGATTGATTTGATGATGCTGGCTGATTTAAACGAGATAATTCAGCGTCATTGTAATGCCACAAATGTTCAACATCCATGATATCCTATAAAAAACCATCGATATAAATTAGAAAAAAAAATAAATAAATTCGATTCATATATTCAATATAAAATTCAACTTACTTGCAAAAGTGGTGGGATTTCTAGCTTAACATTACTATTAAATGTCGATGTACTTGAACTCGATTCAGGCGTTTCAACTTTTAATAATCCATTTGTTGAAAGTCTTTGACTATAATA
Organism: Nephrotoma guestfalica; assembly: GCA_963691935.1. Classification (NCBI taxonomy): domain Eukaryota; kingdom Metazoa; phylum Arthropoda; class Insecta; order Diptera; family Tipulidae; genus Nephrotoma; species Nephrotoma guestfalica. The sequence continues at coordinate 121,529,385 of OY829913.1, read as the reverse complement.
AAAATTAGCTGATGATTCGGAACTAACCGATGGACTAAGCATTGATCCGGGTAATGTATACGAACATTGGTAAGTGGATCGACCACCTCTGGTTCGATCCTCTCGAATTGCTTCTAATTTCATTCCTTTTTGCAGACACTTTTCAAACCGGCAAGCCGGACATTTTTTCCGTGTTGCTATTGTGACAGGGCATGCTGCCCCTCGTAAACAAACATAATTTTTTCTATTTTGCACGGTGCGCTTAAAAAATCCCTTGCACGATTCACATGAAAAAATACCATAATGGAAGCCTGATATTTTATCACCACATATTGGGCACGGACTATTTATTAGTTGCTGTCTTGATATTCCGGGCGACGGTATTGCTTCACCCTCCAGCACACCCTCCTCTTTCGGTTGTAGAAATTTTGAAGATGTACTCTGCTCACTTTCTAACATCGGACGGTACAGCAGCGAATGATGAGCCGGTGAATTTGTAAGACCAGCTTGTACGGCATTCGACGCTGGTCCATATAAATAGTGACGACTTTGTATGGGGGAATGTGTTGGACTAAATTCGGAACTATATGAATAACAGCTACTATGTGATGCATCACTATTGTTTCGACTTAGTGACGGAGTGTACGGAGTATGTCGGGATGTTAAAGGTGATTGGGAGGGTGAACTGTGCGTATAAACAGAATGTATTGCAGAATCCGGACTTGGATTAGCTGGAAGTAAATTTGATTTAGATCTAGCTAATAGCGGAGAACTTATTACATCATGACCACCAGATTCATTTTTTAAATTAATGTACTCCGGAAATTTTTTACTACTTAAATTTAAATAAGTGGTTGCAGATGATGATGTTGCTATTAAATTCGATGAGCTATTGGTGTCTAAAAATTCAGGCTTAAATTCTTTTGGCAATTGCTGCAAATTGATTGGTTCATCATTTGTTGTCACCGTAGTTGTTGATGTTGTTTGAATTGTGGCTGCAGATAAATTACTCGCCTCACCATTTTCCACAATCATATTACTATCCTCGTTTTCCGATAGTTCACCCTCCCAACTCATCGGCCTTGGAATATTTTTATTACGATTTTCTCGCATACCAACATTACTACTTGAATTATTCTCAATATTTGTCAACTCAGTATCAGATTCATCTGATTCCTCCATTTTTGGCACAGATATTCGAATTCCCCCATTTTCAAAAAAATGAGTAGTCCCACCATTTGTCATTATTGGTCCAGTTGCCTGAGTAATCTGGGTTGGTGTGCCCTTATCATCACTGCAATTAATACTTGTTACGGATATGTTGCCTCGCGAAGTTGGTACACCACTAATTGTATTGCCAGTGGTATTACCACCATTACTATTGCTACTACCCGTAGTGGCCATAGTAATTTTTATGAACTTTTTTGTATGTGCTATATACTTTTCTAATATAATTGGATTAATTCAAGGTCTTTTATCATTTTATATTTTGTTCTGAAATTAAAGGAGAGAAAATACAACAAAATTAATCATTTCAATGAATCACACTTGTAGTGCTTAAATTTGTTTAAAAGTAAAACATAATATAAATAAAATAAAAATACTTAAAAACTACAATTCACCGGAAATAACAAAAAATTATTCGCGAAATACATTTTATACACACATTTCTTGATCGAGAAGGTAAAATTTGTATAATGCAAATGAGATATTAACTTGATACTTGGTATAATATATTTGTGGTTGGTTGTGTGTGTTTTTTGGCTAAACGGTTACCACAAATCATTAGGTCATAATTTATTTAAATGAGTATGTCATATAATTTTAAGCGCTTAGTATTGAACAAATTGGTATTTGTTCTCATAATTGAATTATATTTATTATTTACATAGTTAACCCAGTTTACCTAGTATTTAATAAAAGTAAACATTAATTTTAATATTTCGTCAAATGTAACGAAGAAGCAAACATATTGTTCATAAAGTTTAATATTTTCACCAAGGGTAAGCTAATCTACTAATGTTAACTAACTAACATCTTGAGAAACCAGAAAAACAATGAATCATTCTTCTAAAATCTAAACCTAAAGGAAATCCTTTATTTTAAAATATTTTATTAAATTAAACGCATAATCTAAAAATCTAATTTTAAACATCCCTTAAATCAAGAAATTAATGAATAAAAAAAATGTATAACTAATGAGATAGATAATTTCAGGACCAAAAATCAACCTAAAAACAATCAAGGGACACCGATCGCGAAATTCATGGCATCAGAGCGTTAACTATCAATCTATTTTTATAAAAGAATACAGCTAAAAGTTTGGAATTTCGAACAAAAAACTCCTAAAATTTTCCTTATTTCTTGGAAAATCTTTCAATGTTTGTAATTTTAAAATTCTAAGTTAGGCGGACTGGGCCGTGACAAATTCAATGATAGGGGTGAATTGTTTGTTTTCGTCGAAAGAAAGAAATTTTCTTTTGTCCGTTTCACCTAAGTAAACGATTTCCTTATATTAAATCAACTTTGTTTTAATATTCCGCCAAAGCTGGACAAGGATAAGAGCATATTAGAAGTTTATCTTCTAGCGAAACACAGTCAACCCTTTTTGGTTGAAAAATAATCATTCTTTGCCGTTTTTTATAAATGCTAAACCTTTCAGCATTATTGCAAAAATTGAAAAAGCCCCCAATTCAAACTGTAACTTCCGGTATACAAATGTCCACCAAATTTCACAAGCATGTCCAAATTAATGGAAAAAATTTAAGTATGTAGTTTTAAGTCAATCCGCCTGGACTGTGGATGCCGAATTTTGGTGAAATAAAATTGTTTCTATCAAAACTAATTTTATTTAAAATGTAATTTACAATATTTTAGTTTTTAATCGTATTTTCTTAAATGCTATATACTTTTCAAATTAATTGCAAAGCGGAAAATCTCCTATGGAAACTGCCCTTCCGATCGACCGATATAGGCCAAAAATCACTGGTATTTCCCAATTTATGGGAAAAGCTTAAGTATGAAGTTTCATCCGATCAAACGACCGGTATACGTTTTTGTCAAAAATCGCGACTGTCGCTAATACTCAAAATATTAGTAACAAACGAAAAAGCTCCTGGTCACTGCCGGTGCACCGATTTTGGCCAAACATCACTGAGATCTCCCGAATTAAGAAAAAAGCTTACGCCACTCCTATCAGTCAATTCGCATTTACCAGATGCCGAAATTTGGTTTGTTATCGTCAAAACGACATTTCTCCTTAAATTTGGGAAAACTGATCTGAAACGATATTGTTGTACATTTAATTTAGAATCGTTTAGTTTATAATCGTTTTTCTCATAAATTTACCCTAGTCCAGCTAGAGCACCTTCAAAACGCAATTTTCATTCAAATGGTTTTTCCCAAAGGTGTGGTTCATAATAATGTAATAGTATGTTTTACTATTGGGGTTTCTATGTATAGGTATATGAGGAACGGACAATGTAAGGGGTCGAGCGAGTTTTTCTTTTTTTCATTTAATTTTATTTTTGTATTATATAATTATTATATAATTATTTTTTGTGCCTGAGTCTGAGTGTTTTTTATATGGATGTCTCCTCCGAAGAACGATCGAGTTCATACATTATCATAAATTTTTGATTTTGTGTAGTTACTTTTGAATTTTTCATTCAAATCATTTATTTGTTTGGTGTTTGCGTTTATCTTGTGACTGTATACAAATGTGTACACATTTGATTTGAAGATATTTTGTTCCTACATAGTGGGCGGCAGTGAGGCAATTAGGAAAATAACATTAAATAATGTTTCATTTATCTGTTTTGTTTTCACAAGATTGTTTGTTTTTGTAGAAGTATAGAATTGAATATTATATTGGATGCTTACATTATCATTTTTCTTTTTGCGTTTGTGGCAGGTTTTTCGGGTGAGAGTGGAGTGTTATGATCGTGTCTTTCAATGTACCTCGGCCAAGTTTCAACTAGGAAGAGGACGGACGGCTAATGGGAGGATGACAGAGACCGAATGAAGTGCGATCGTAGTTTGGTTTGAAATATTTGTTTCCTTCTTAATGGATGAATTCATCGACGCGCATGTAAGATTTATGTAGGTCATTACAAGTGGCAAGGCACCAAAGTTCACTGACTTTACAAAAACAACTCTAACTAAGAAACTATTCAATCATATATCGTAAAACCTTTCATTTAAAAGAGCATACATCACGACTAACAAAAGAAGTTATTACTAGTGGCGCATAGATGTCGTTGTTCTAAACATTTATCAATCAACCCTCGGTCGGTAAACACATCGAAAACGTGGGACCTCTTTACAACTAGTTTTAACTGTTTCTAAAAATTATTTTAAATACTTAGGGTGTTTTCCAACGCCGACTTATTACAGGCTTATTGGCTTATTTAGCTCCATCTAGAATAAATCGATCAATTCATATCAGTTTATTGAACCGAGTTATTTGTGACGTAATAGCAAAAAACAAAACGCATTTTCCATTATATGAAAGAAGATAATTCTCGGTCGTTGTCATTAGATTCGCAAAATAAATACTGCATGTATTACATCATCGAGGAATAAATATATAAGAGAAATCAAGTAGTGCAAATTTTATAAGCCAATTTCGCCGAGGTTAATCTTATTTTATAATTTTGATATATTTATATACACAAATTTAATTTTTTGTATATTTAATCCATATAGACGGTGGGCCAAATAATTTTTTTTTTAAATGCAATAAAACAAAAAGTTCTCAATATTTTTTCAAATTTATTTTTTCATTGTAAAGAACAATCCTTCCGATTAATTATGGAATATTATTTCATTCATATGACTGCCTCGGCTGGCCTTGACGTACTCCATACGGTCGGTCCAATTTTTTAGCACATTTTCGATGGTATGCGGCATTATGTCTTCAATGGCAATGCGAATATTGTTCTTGAGAGCGTCAATCATTGCTGGTTTATCGGCGTAACACTTATCTTTGACGGCACCCCAAACATAATAGCCCAACGGCGTCAAATCACAGCTCCGAAGCGGCCAAATCACATCAGCGTTTCGGCTGATAATTCGATCTTCGAAGACAGTGCGCAAAAGATCAATTGAAACGTGTGGTGTGGCACGGAGCGCCGTCTTGTTGAAACCAAATGTTGCCTATGCCCTCCTCTTCAAGTGCCGGGAACAAAAAATTATTTATCATGCCACGGTAGCGCTCACCATTGACAACGGCGGCTTCTTGCACATTTTCAAAGAAAAATGACCCAATGATGCCACCGGACCAAAATCCACACCAAACAATCACTCGTTGAGGATGCATCGGCTTCTTTGCGATCACGTGCGGGTTCTCCGTGCCCCAAATGCGACAATTCTGCTTGTTTGCATAGCCGCCAAGATGGAAATGCGCCTCATCATAAGTGACATAACTCTTACCATACTAAAAAAAAATCGCTAGTTTTCAAAAATAAATTTATTTGGCCCACCCTGTATACGTATCTTATAAACATATCGGCATAGTTATTTTATATTTCATTGTTCTTGTTAGGCTTATACAGGTTGCCAATAGTAAAATAGATTAACCTCGGAATGTCTACATGAGTCCTCTTATGTATATTTTGCTTTATGATTACATTTAGTCAACTCACATTTTTGGAGACATTTCTGTGTAGATGAACTTATTCAAATAAGTTTCCTCGCGAGGTGATTATGACATTATATGAAAGAAGATAATTCTCGATCGTTGTCATTAGATTCGCAAAATAAATACTGCATGTATTACATTTAGTCAAGACTCAATTTCTGAAAATATTTTTGTGTAGACATACTTATTCAAAAAAGACTCCTCGCGAGATGGCTTATTTAAATTAGTTGGTTTCCACAAATAAGTCAGTGCTTGGAAACCAGGCTCGTATCTTCTTGCGAAGTATTTTTTGATGTTTGACGCTTGCGCATCTAAGTAAGCTAAATTTTAAATCGAAAAAAATATTGTACACCAAATGTTACGCAGAATGACACAAGATAATTTGTAAACTATTTTAAGCTAATTTATGTTTTCCAATTAATTTAAAGAAAATTTCAGTAAAATTACACAATCGAGAGTGTCAAATGCTTTTATGGATGTAGAAAGAGAACTCTAAGCATTACTTTTCTATAGCATTTAACTTGAATGCATAAAATTAAAACGGTTTACTTAACCGTGTCGGTTTGCTATGTTATCTAAATCCATAATAATGAACAATGTATTGGTATATTTGGCATCGGCCATTTTTACAAGTCAGACAATGGTTTATTGTTGAATCAGACACGGGAAGGCCGCCTTCCAAACTTCAATCAATTTCAGATTGCAACGATTAAAACATACAAATTAATTGCAATGAGTGCAGTATCTGTTTTACCATTTCTGTGGGGATTCAAAACCCGAAGGGTTGGAGCTTGGAACATTGTAACTTGCCAAATTAACTAGGTTTTATACAATTTTAGCAATTACGTGTCGGATTTTGGACAGCTCTATCCCTTAATCTGTATAACAGAGATTGCTTTATAGTATTGGTTTAAAGTGAGAGGCGGCTTTGTTTGAAAGTTAACAACTGCAACACGATTTTATGTTTAATTATCTCTAAGCTTTTCTACATAGATTTAACGGGTCTAATTTTTCAAAATGTGAAGCTTTTGATATGGGTGTCCAAATGATTATTTTATGCGGAAAACGGCAATTCTTAAAATCAGAATTCAAACCACACGTATAAATAGAAATTATACAAAATAATAAAATAAAGGGTACATTATCCAAGCTTTATCATCATTTTCATGATATTTTTTGGAACTTTCATTGTGTTGCCAGATGTATGTTTAGTATTTACTTACTTTACTTACATTAAACACATAACAACACACACAAATAACATTTAGTGTTAGACATCCTGATTTATTGTAATATAAATAATCAACAAACAAAAATTGATTACCCATTCACTTTGAGAGCAGTACTTTAGACAGTTAACACTCCAATTTCACCTCGTCTCTGTTGGCAGTGTTATGGCGGTGGCGATTGGCACATTCCGGTTGAGTATAACGAAGCTTTTTCAATAAATTAATTAACTTCAATTGTACTGATGAACGGTGGGTAATTCGAACACTACCTAGGATTAATCGCCGTAATAAACTTGACCAAAATACTGACTAGTTAGGGATAAACAGTAACAGTGAATTGCATACAACTTAGCTCATATCAAAATCAACAATTTTTGTAAAGGGTTTTCCAATAAGGACTTGACAACTTTTTTTTAAATAAAACGCAAACCATTTGAGATACCTCGAACATTTTATTATTGGGAATTTTCGATGACTCGGCCACACATTTCGACGGTAACAGCCGTTATCTCTCGTTCTATACGGGCTCTGAGCTCCTCTAACGACGCCGGCTTATTAGCATAGACCAATGATTTAACATAGCCTCATAACAAAAAGTCTAGAGGTGTTAAATCACACGATGTAGATTTGAATAAATCGATTGTTAGACCCACTGTGGGGCATTTCGCATCGTCTTGTTGAAACTACATATCATTAATATCTAGCTCATGCAATTGACCAAAGAAATAACATTGTAACATGAACGGTAGCAATATTCTCGGCACTTAAACCAACCCGTTGTTTCACTGGCACGGGAACATCCAGCAGCGAATATTTAAACTCACATTTTTTCACTACACCATGAATTGCTTGTCTACTAAGACGATAATTACGAAATTAAAATTGAAATTAACGCAGTCACCGACTCGGAATTTTTGTAGTAAATTTTAATTATTTGTAAACGTTGTTCGTTCGTGTACTCGTACTTCACCACGACGAAAATGTTGTATTTACTGAATGTTTTGACACTGACAGTTTGGTTATTTGTTTAAGGGTGCGTTCACAATGAAAGTTCAAAGTTGTCAAGCGCCAAATGAAAACCCCGATATATACATTTTCTCATATTTGGAACAAATAGTTGAACAAGTTGGAAAGAGAAATTGGTGCCCACTGTCAATCTGAGATTTTTTTCGTTATGTGCAAAATTTATGACGATTGCACTAAATAATTTGTAAAATTAATTTTATTTTATGTGATAATTTTGCGATTAAAAAGACCAGTTGCATAGAAAATACGCGTGAGGGTATCCATATCGAAAGCTCGGTGATTTTTTTCTATTTTTTTTTTGTAACATCTTGTAGTATCTAGTTAAGTTTTGGAACTACAGATAGCCAAGGAAACTATTTAAAAAAAATCTTGGAAATATATTGCTTCACTTAATTAATTTACGAATGTTCTAGATCCATGGAATTCCTTTAATTTAATCTAATTTTCAGTTTCGGGAGAAAATATTTAATGTATATTTATGATTTAGGTAGACATGGAGATGATAATGTTTGCTCTAGATGAGTCTATATCATGGTTTTTCATTGATTAAGTTTAACTATTTTTCGTTAGTAGTTCACGATTTAATTCATTATTTAATTAAAAATTTGAGCTAAATGTATAATTATATTAATTATTTAGGTTTTAGGATTCTAGGATACTTCTCATTTTTAAATCTGCCATCTTACATATTCCTGAGTGGATGCTTTACTTAATTCTAATTATAGAATAAAGTTTAAATTATTTTAATATTCAAATTAATCATCATTATTAGTTCCAGATTAGCTGAATTTTGTTTAAATAAATACTAACTATTGGTTTTATTACGTGTATATAACTAACTCTTTCAAATCCTTCGGTTTTGTTAAATGCAAAACGCGTGTACGATGGAACCCGGCCTTCCGGGAGATTTTGCCTAGTAAGCTTGATCGTTCGTGTACTCCCAATGAAAATATGGAGTAAGTGTTGCCAACTATTACTTTTCATGAGTGCTAGATTTTAATCAAAATAGTGCCAGATTAACAGTAAATAAAGCTAAAAAATGTCACGAAATTTTAACTACATATATTTACGAAATATTTTGACCTTGTAATAAAAATATAACATGAAATTTTTGGCTCAGGCCTCTAAAGCGGAATCAATATTTTAAAATTTAGAATGCAAACAATAACTAAATTGAATTTCCTAGAACAACACAAAATCAAACATCGAGCTCATTTACATTTGCATTCTCTCAATGGTTGTTTGGTTGGCATGGTTGTTTTTTGCATGTGATAATCCAATATGTACAAGGAAACAAAACGAATCCAAAGAAGGAATACAAAACCATGTAAGCTCATACATCCTATTTATTTTTATCATCTGTTTCAAAATAATTTAGTATTCAGTCCAAATAATATTCCAAAATAAGTTTTTTTTATAAATTATGTTCGGATAAGAAAATACATTTATTCGGAATATTTAGAATATCTTCTTTTGAATTCATAACGAAATTTGGGTCCAAAAATTTATTAAAAATTATATATCGATTATGCTAGTATTATTAAGTTATTTGAGAAGGTCCTAATTAGGACCTTAGAATTATGAATTATTGTGGTGATTCCATTTGGAGAAATATGATGATACATTGGTCAATATGGGAGCTTTGAGGTTTACCGGGGGTGCAACTACAACTAATTCAAACCTTTCGTTTCAAATTTCAGTATATTGAAAGCGTTTGCTAAAGTACGATTTAAACCGAGTCACGTTCAAGGCGCGTCCCGTGAAAATATGAAAATGAAAACTTTTTTCATTGGTAATCGAGTAGATTTGAATTGCCCATAACAAATTTTGATTTCACACAGTGGAATTTAAAACTACGTGCGAATAATTCAAACTATTAGATTACTAATGAAAAAAAATTTGCATTTTCATTATTTCATGGATCGCGACTTGACCCCCAGGCCTATAATTTATTTGGCCTTACTTTAAGCAGTCGGACAAACTGGTACTATATAAAGCGATCTATGCTAAGTTTGGAAAACAAAAGCTGAACTCATTTCGAATGTCTAATACACTACACATTAGAAAGGAAGGTCATAGATTATTCGGGATAAAGATTCGCATAGAATTCGCGTCACGATATTATCGGTTATATGACGATATAATCGATTTAATAAATTCCAAGTGTCCAATCATTAATCAGTCGGTATACGTCACAGCGAAAACCGAAACTAGACTGGTGCGATGGCATTGAAACAAAATCAGCCCTGCTGGTTTTTAAAAGAAACCCTAAGTTCTACTTATTAGTGTATACTAAGCAAACCAGCACACAGTGTCCGACACGACCTGCAAATGTCCTCTGAATGAAATTTTAAAATACCTGAAACTTCGATTTAAGTAAAAAAGTCAATAAGAGAATTTCTTATTATAGATAAAATTCTTCTGGAATTATTTCTAATCAAGTTGCGAATTCAAAACAAGCGAACACAAATAAACCAAATTAAAATGTTTATTCACATCCCCCTTCATCCTCACTACAAGCCAAGATATAATAATTCCAGCACTTAATTAGGCAAAAAGAATGTAGAACCTGTTTTCAATTGCTAAATTTAGTGTATAATTCCACAAATCTATCTAAAAAAAACTACATAGCCTCCATTCAACCATCGTAGCTTTGACTTAACAATTTCTTTATCTTTTAATAAACTTCACACAAATTATTCATACCATCCAATGAATCATTGTGTGCAGTGCAGAATAGAATTTTGCTTTGTATTTTCGATTAGAATATAATTAATCAAATTCCGTAATCACCTGTAAATAAAAACATCACTACAAGTAGATGCACATTTTATACTTCCATCGAATACGCTACATTAAACAAAATACAAGCACGCTCACAAATTAAACTTTTTTTAAAAATAATAATGTGTATTATAAATATAAGATTATCACGTGACTATATAATATATTAACGACCTTCAGATATGTTGAATTTTGTACGCAACGACCTTGCATGTGCGTCATATTTACATAAAAATAAATATAAAAAAAAATAAAGTATAATAAAAATCGTGTTTACGTACATTATACTCAATTCATGTATATAAGTTTCACAACAATACAATGGTACTTGTATGTATATTTGTAATTGAATATAAAACTACATACAATAATTACAGGGTAACACACAGTATAAAAGATACATATTTGTTTTCAAATAACTTAAGATTACATTGCTCTCTCGAGCTACTAAAATATAATTTCACGTTGCGCGAAAGTTGAATGAATTGTTCATGAAAAATATTCGCACTTTTCCCATTCAATTCCATCGGAATACTATCATACTCGTGCTGTTTACACTTTGAAGTCAAAAAAATAAGCTAAAGTTTAACTCGAAATTTCGAAACAGCTGTTAAAAATGTATACGCGATTTAAATACACTGAAAATATTATTTACTAGTGGTGTAGTCGAGTTACGTAGGTATTTAACGTTTTATATTTCTTTATACTTTTCGTTTACAGTTGCTTTAAAAAAAGTTCGTTTATTATTTGATTTGTTGTGTATGTGTTATTTAATTCGATGGTAGAGCCACAGCTTAACTTGAAAAAATAATATTAATAATAAACTGTGTTTTGTTGTATATACGCCACACATACTACAGAAGAGTATAAAACAACTAAACCTCGTAGGTGTCAACTTTAGCAAGCTAACAAAGATAAAGAATTAACATGTAGTTAATATTTCAATTACAAATAATACGATAAAGTTGTATTGAAAAAGTCTGATATTAGAAACAAGATCAAAAGCAATCCAACACAACTGTAAACCTTTAACTATAATAATAGTAGGAGTTTAACATTTTTCTGTGTATCTTTTACACAACTTAACTAGGGGCAACATTAATTGATAAAGGTAGTAACAACGTTTTAATTATGTTTTTATGTAGTACCTATAGATTATTCTTTATAACGGTTAATTAGCTCATCGCAGCATTTATGATCCTTAGCAGTGCTATAAAGATGTAACGCTTAGTTATTATTTTCCATATCATATTTTTGTTTGTTGGTATTTGAATAAATGACCTTCGTGATACAGCAATTCTAGAAGAAAGAATTAATTTCACCGTTAGTATTTATAATACATATTTTCTTCATAACCTCTCACACATATATATTTACTTGGAAATTATGTAGTTTTTTATGTAATCATCTTTCGTGCAAGTAAATGTAAGCATAACATGAAAAATATTTTACAGTATTGGTTTTTTAATTTTTATAGTTGACAAAATTTTATTCTTACTATGTACATACATTTATTACTGCTATTTTTTCTATGCACAATTGAGATCAAGGCTTTATGCTGCAATATGCCACCGCTGAATGCGCATACTAATAAAATAACGTTAAAGAAATAATCTGGTAAGAAAATAATTCCTTTTTCTTTTAAACCTGTGTTCACGGTAGCGTTCGTTGGAGCTCGTAAAATACGACATGATACGAATGTTTGGCGTAGCTCAAAACGCTCCGGAGTGCCTAACTATAGATTATGAAAAATTGGACATCTAACAGTGATGGCGGGAAAGCTAACATTATTTAAACAGTTTAGGAGTTTTATATTTCCCAATTGTAACAAAACGGCATCAGTATTATCTACGAGTATTATTCCATTAGTCCACTATTTTCAAAATAGCATCTCACTTCAGCCTGTACCGTTATTTTTTGTAACCATTTACTTTAACACATTTGAGCCTTTATTGTAAGAAAAATGAAAGAAAAGAATTATTTATTTTATTTCTTATTATTTTTAGTGAGGTATTGACGATTGGAGCACACGGATTCCATCTAGCAGATTTTTAATAAACTTTGATAACTACGAATTTTGACATGTATGCTTCTTGCATAAAGAAAGTAAACGATCAACATCATTTGCGATAATTTATTCGTTTTACCGCGCTAGTTTTGATTGGCTTAATTTTGTCTGAAATCATAAATTAAAAAATAATAAGAGTTTTATATAATTAGTGATTTTATGACATGTAATAAAAAAAAGTCTATGTATATTCTTCATTTTGTCGCCTTATGGCTCACATATGTCATTTTTTGTAGTTAAGCTGTTGCAATCTGATCCACCAGCGGCCCTTTTCTAACATTTACAATCGCCCATTGAGACTAATATCGCTAAACTATACTGAGGGCCTGAATTAAAAGGAACTGAATTAAGAAAGTCGTTCAAAAATTAATTAAACAATTTTAGTTTTTAGCTTATGTTAAACAATTTTCTAAATTATCTTGCGTGCGGAATAACGCTTGCGTTAAAATTAGAATACACTACTTGAAATAAAATGAAATGCGTGTATTCCGCAAGTTGCCTCTAATTCTAAAAAAACGCAAAAATCGCACGGTAGCAGTGTTGGCAACATACAAAAAATTAAACATTGATTAATTTATGCCTACTTGACGATATAATTTTGAGTATTACCTGTCATTTCATTGTCAACAAATTAAAAATTAATAATAGAATTTGTGAAAGAAAATTAATTTATTTCTAATAAAAAGCACCTTAATTATAAAAATCTGTGTTTACAGGATAAAAAAATTCATAAAATTCAATAGATTGCCGATAGGTGGCTTAAAAAACGAAAACTTCATGTCAAAAAAATCCGCGCATGTATTTTGACTTACATTTCCGCCTGCGTATCCACAAGCGTTTTTCCGCACGTTTGTTTTCAGCATTATGCTGGAGCAATACGAAAAAAACTCAAATCTAAGTAGTAGCGCATTATTTCATCGAGTCATAAGTAATTGGAATTTCATTTGTTCTTTACGCAACATGCTTTTCTTCCAGAGGTGTGTCCTTTGTTTTATCAACGTTTAATTGTTCTGACGTGAATCAGCCAATAAATAACTTATGAAAATCCAACAAATAATCTCTTAATTTGAATGTGCAATACAGTTAAAATTTCAGAAAAGTAATATTTATTACTATTTAAAACTATTATAAACGAAGAGAGTATGGTCGGAAAAGGGTAACAATGAAGCTGTTGATCGCAGTTTAGTTAGAGAGTTTATTAAATTTCTAAAACATTTTCCAATGTTTCAAAAATATCAAAATAATATAGGAAGGCAAATCAGCAGACAAACTATCTCGAAGACTTAGGGAATTGATATTCAACGATACATAACCAGAACAGTTATTGGAGAAGTATTTTGTGGACTGAGATTATTATAAGTTTTTTGTTTATTCCCGAAAAAGACATCAAAATTCACAGATTGTTTATCGTGCGAATAGGCATAATGGTGGGAAGCTTATGTTTTGGGGCAAGCTAGGTGTTAGAGATTTGGTCCTTTTGCCTGATAAGGCCGATAAAATATATACCTTGATATTTTAAATTGCCATGCAGCTGTTTGTGGTGACAATATCATTAGAGGAGACTGGTTGCTGCAATAAGACAACGCATCAATTCACACTGCAAAAATATGCCAAGAAGTTTTGAAGGGTTCTGGCTTCATTGTTTTAAACTGGCCTTCACAAAGTCTAGATTTAAATATAATTGAAAATGTTTGGACCGAAGTCAAGCGAAAAGTAACATACGTAACCGGAAAACCGAAAATGAAATCCACCGGGTTTGGGTCAGTTTAACTCTCGAATATCTTAAAAAATTATAGTTTCGATGCCAAAATTATAGTTTCAATGCTGTAATAGACGCAAAGGGAGTCGTCACTCCAAATCATATTATGCGTAATCATTAAAAAATTGAAAATTTCAAATACTTATGATCAGTATGCTCTTATGTTGAAACTTAAAATTTTGTTATTTTACTTAAGATAACCAACCTTTCGTAAAAAAACCTAACTTCCAAAAATGTTTGGCAATGACTGTATATATGTAGATTCACTCCGATCACACATACAGCCTGGGCTGTATATAGCACAAAGACATTTAGCCTGCACATAGTTGAACAATTGCACTATTTCGAACATATTTGCCCGAATCATGTCAATCAATTCAAACATGCGAATGGCCCACTGCCGTTGCTTGAAAATATTCAAATGAACCTGAGATTTTTTTCATTTTGGAATTTATCGGTCATTATAGTAAAACGATATAATCCTTATCAAAATTTTGGCTTTCCTAACTTCTCAGAAATTACCTTTAGCAGTTTTGATGTTCACACCATAATAGAGAAATTGTCCAATTGTATTTCGATTGCGGTTCCTCAGTGAAGATAGAGTACTCTCGTAATGGCCCGATATATTAAATGGGATGTTCAGAAAAGCCATCTTATATTGTCGAATGAACAGTTTGTCAAATATTCTATTCCCTAGGCATTGTTGAAAATTGTTGACTATTGACTCCAAGTTGTAGACTAAGTATTTGCAGTTTATCTTAGCTTATAACGTGGTTATAAGAAACCATAGTCGTCGGGGTAATTTTCTTGTATATATATTTTTGAGTCGATTTGTGACAACAACTTGAGTTTAATAGTTTGTGTGTTATTGTAAACTGAACCTGTAAATTGTTCGTGATGGTACAAAATTAGTTTTCTAAACTGTGAGATAATTAGTAATCCAAAATTGCAATATTGGATGGAGACGCTACCCGATTTTAAGGTTTCTACATTTTTTGATGGACGTTCTGGGTACTCCAAAAAATTGAGTCCGTCTTGTAAACTCAGATTCCTCTATAAATAATCAGGAAAGCCAGTTCTTTGGTTTTATCATAACATCAAATTCTGCGTTTTTCACTTTAGGTAAAAACCTAATGACATTCGAGATCATTTAGCTGAAAATTTTTTAAAGCAAAGATTTTAAATTGTTTATCAGTAACTGACTTGTGGTCCTTGTGGAATTTAATTGAGGCGATGATTTTTCAGTTGTTGAACTTTCTACGCCTCTTTAGCTTGTGCAGGCAACTCGTTAGTTTTCTAAGAACATGAAAAACGGTGTTCCACGCTTGAAGATAAACCTTCAAATTAAGTATTCGCAGTCTAAAACTATTCTAAACTAAACTATGACAGGCATAATAGCAATTTAAAGAGTGTTACTAATTTTACTTTAATCCCAGCACATACGTATTGCACTACATGGTCACACAATCCATTGCATCCGAAAAAATTACTTATTATGCGGAACTTACAACTGGTGAGTGCGATGTTAATGAATAGAGTAAAAGCCGCAAAAAGTTTAGTGCATAATGAGCACTACTTTGCTTGCCGCGGCCACTGGGTGCGCACCCTAAGTCATTTTTTAAGAGCAATGACGAAAAATTAAAGCTAACAAATCAAAGCGATCGTATCACATGTATCGTTTCACTGATACATCAATCACAAATGTTTTAAACTGTACTGTTTATTATAGAAATAACAAGCAAACAATTTTTAATACTGTGTGCCTGCAACTGATTTTTTTGTCTAAATTTTCGGCTAACTAAATTGATTGTTAGTTCAAACCAGTCTTTCACAGATGACACTAAACGAACCAAGTCTGACGTTTAATAAACATTTGCAAAATAAATTAAAACTTATCAATTACTGAGTTCGAGTCTCGCCAGAGGTAGTATGCAAAGCGAATTTTCTTCATCGATTATGATCGGTGATGTTATTAAACACAACTTAGACCCTCCGTTGGAGTGCAGAATTCAGCGCCGTCTCACCGTCTATGTTAGTTTACAGGTTGACATAAAGCTTGCAACGTGCAGGTGGTTTACTGTAATTGTAGGAGTTGGTGAATGGGTGATGTGTACGTGAATGAGAAGGGAAGTATTAATTGGCCTCAAAAGAACATTAAAATCCAAAAAATCAGTTTAATATTAAATCTCAGGAACATTTTGGTTTGTGAACCTTAGAGACATCTATCAACAACTGGTGTGAACTAACCATCAATTTAGTTAGCCAACAACTTAGACGAAAAATCGGTGTCAGGCACATAGTATAAATTTGTAATTACAATACTTCGAAATAAAATTTCATTGGAGTGATAATATTTACAAGTAGCACTTGGCCACTCGTTTATATTAAAATCTTTATAATCTAATCAATAAAATAAATTGACGCCGAAATGTTGACTTCATGTTATATAAAAAAAACCTCAACGAAATTGTTATAAACAAGCAGCTATGATTTCCTTTTTGAATGCGAACTTTAAAGTAATTTGACGAGTGGTATTACTTAGCCGAGAAAGAATTTGATAAATAAGTGTAAGCTCCAGCTCCGATTTGATGTATCAAAATCAAGTTATAATGTTTCACGTTACCTATTGCAACTTTATTACAACTTTTAGTTGCAAACATAAAATTTTCGGAATTAATGTTCGAATACCGCACTTTTTAACCAAAATTAATCAGTGAGTATTCCTGATTTACCAAAGAAAACTTATTTTTAATCAATTTGAGACTCTCAAACATTTAAAGTCAACAGAATTCAATTTATTGTGAACGAATTTAGTCGTTTTTGGCCTAAATCAAAATTTATTTTAGTTTGCCATTTTTAGTATTAAATCAATTAAAAATGGGTGCCGCAATCTGATGTTATCTTTTTTCAATATTCTAAGTCAACATGTTGATTATTCATTTTAAATTTGGAATCAGATGTTTGCTATTGGCGTGTTCTACGATTATGCGATTTGCGATCAAACGTTGATGTTGCGATTTGTTGAAGTTTTTTAAATAAAATTTCGCGATGCCTTAGATAATAATGTTATATTGTTATTTAGCAACTAAATCCAGCAAGTACTGAAAGAAAAAGAGATGTCTGCGATTGTCGCTTGTTTGCAAAACCCAGAAAAAGAACAAAATTAGCGCTTCAAGCGATATGCAGATGTGTTGGGCGGACTAACAATGGACACATTCAGCAGTGCTAGCAACGAAGATCATTGATGTTGGCTTTAGAATATGAGGCAGCCAGAGCAAGTAATGCGTTCAGTAGTGTTACGCATACTTTATTCGCAGGAGGCACTAATAAGAGAAGAAATTAGCGCAAAGTGTTCGGAGTCACAGAGAATCGGAATGAAGTTTATGAGAAAATAACTAAACAAACACTGCGTCCCATAAGTACTTAAATTTGAAAAAACACCACTCAAAAAGTTTTTTAAAATAGAAATATTTTAATTTTTGTAAAAAAAATTGAGTGAAATCACCCTGCAAATCACCCAGAGGTGATCGAGATGGTTCTGAACTAGCATTCACAGTGGCAATCGAACAGAAAAATCATAAATTTTCGAACACATCACCGCTGTGTAATTCGTGGGGCCCAGGTAAACTATTTAAAACCTTAAAAATTTTGCTTTGTTTCATTGAGTGCAGAGATCAATTCAGAACCACTTCGATCACATCGGTGCAAGTCGTAGTGTGTTTTATTTTAAAAGATTTTATATCTTTCATTAAAATTTTTTCTACACATAAAAATTTCCCTGTTTAATATAATTTTAAGAAATTTGTGATTATTAGAAATTTTATAATATTATTAGTTAGATTCAATTTTTGAGTGTTTTTTCCAAATTTAAATATTTATGGGATGTAGGGTTATTGTTATTTTGGCATAAACTTCACTCAAAAATAGAATAAGATGCTACAAGTGCAGGAAATTAGGTTACCACATTCGAGATTGTAGGCAACGAAGGATTAACCGTTTTAAAGAGGGCCTGATTCACGAGCAAGAGAACTTGGAAACTGGCGGAAGGAATAGAGAGCGGGAACACAAAAAATTCCAAAAAGTTCAAGAATCAAACAATAACAGAGATAATTGCTCAATCCAATATAGAAAAAAGAAAGACTACTAGAACAGAATACACGACGAGAGGACGCGGGGAACAAGTTGGCATACCGAGAAGAATAATGAACCTTAGAGAAGGCAGAGCCCAGTATAATTGAGGAAGAGTCCGGTGGTGGAGGTACTTGCTAAAAGAAAGCGATGCAGAAGGCGACGGGGAAAACACGAATACGGTGACATGCGCTGGTGTTGAGATGAAGAAGTGCTAGAATTGGACGAGACGGAAAAAGAATCGGAAGGGGGTGAACTAGTAGCGAAGAGTGGCTAACAAGACGAATTTAAACAACCGATTGGTCAGGAAGACGCAATACGCCTAGCATGAAAATTATAGTGATTGTCGATAAGGTGATTTGATGTGGCTATACTATTCGACAAGGAGAAATGGAAGAGCTTAGGAAACACAACCCATTTGGAAAGTGTATCGAATACAAGAAATCCGTGGAAGTGTACGGAAAATCGTGAAAGACACAATCAAGATTGAGGCGGTATGACAATAGAGATGTCTCTTTGTGGTGAACAGATTTAAGGTGGTACTGTGACACGTTTCACTAGACATCAATTTAAAGCGCGATGAGATTAATTTTATTGGGCGATTACACTGTGCTAGTTGAAAAAAGTGACAAGCCAGGCACCCAGGGGTAAACCTAATTCGAGTACGCTGAATTCAACGGTGCTACTCCCATTTCAAAGGTAGTCCCCATTTTTGAGATATCGCTTTCGGCATGTTTTGGCTCTGAGTAAAAAATTTGTCAAAATATACAGTCATTTTCACGTTGATAGCTCGTGAATCATTAAGATTTTCGTTATGCTTTCTTCAGCAAGGTTGTTGTGCAAGTCAAGACAAACAATTTTGCCGAACATATCAAGACCGAAACACCACTCCACCATATATGTGTGTTTTACATAGGCCAAGGTTAGGTTAGGTTAGGTTGGAGTGGCTGCTTCTGCACGCTCAGACCAGTAGTGGCCCGTTGTGATACCACAGTATCCTATTTTCCCTTTACCCCTGTTCAAACCCATTCGGAGCTACATACGTAGCGCAAAATATCTTGCACACTTGAAACATGGGTCCACATGTGCAGAGATCGGCATACACAGATAAGGTAAAATCTGGAGGTCGGCTTACTTAGGCCAAACAGGACGCTCATTTCAAATAAGATACAAAGAACACATCAATGACATAACCAAATTTAAAAAAGTACATAAAATTAAGTTTCGCACAACACATAAAATTTGAAAATCATAGTGTACCTATTGAAATATTATTAAATAAATTCAATAAAAATTTAACCATTTTGCACAGAATCAAAAAAGAACCGAAATTAAACAGGTTAGAAGATCTTGGTATAAATTTTGGGCATAATTTGACTCATGAGTCATGAGACATTTGTATACTGTACGTATACAAATTTTTCATGACCCATGAGTCTAAATTTACTTAACGACAAAATCAAACAAAAACCAATAAAATTTACGACTTATTATCCATAACTTAAAAACACAGAAACAGCAGCGCCTAGCAACAAACCGCTGATTTATATCGACTATACTTTTCACTAAATGTTATTAGTGGTGTAAATTGGACGTCGTTTATATGGCATGCATTTTCCATCTGCATAGATGACAAAACACTGGAGCCCCAATATTATTTGGTGTCCCGATGATAAGGATGGCTCCACAAGGACATAATCCAGTTCAATGTTATGGGTGCATGAATTATATTCTCGGTTCAAACAGAAAAAAATTGGTTCTTTGACCTACACTGCAACGATAAATGATCAAGTACCGCTGCTGCATTCAGATGAAAATCCTGTTCCGGAAAGATTAAACCCAACTGAAGAATATTTACCACCAACGTTTGAATCTGATGAAACCGGAGAAAAATCTGCATCAGTATATCAACCATCAAATGTCACTGCGCCATGTAATCACATTGAAATCTCGCAAAATCGTTTGGATATTATGGTACGACGTCTGAAGCTATCGCAGTGGCAAGCCATTCTTTTGTCAAATGATTTAAAACAAGTGAACATTTCGGCTCCAAATGTTCGGATATATGGAGCAATAAATCGTCATCATGATTTTACGAATTTTTCAAATCAATTGAGAATAATTCCACAATGCACAATGCATATAATCCCGAAGATTGCGATTATTTATCGATTCCTCCAAAAGCAGTTTGAAGGCAGTTCTCCTTCACGTTACCAACTCAAAAAATTCCATTCCAATTGCACTCAGCACAAACAAAAAGGAAATGTTGCATCAATGAAAAAAATCATTGATTTGATTAAATACAATGACCATCAATGGAAAGTTTGTGCAGATTTAAAAGTGATCGCTCTTTTAAGAGGCATGCAATTGGGTAACACTAAAAAGATGTGTTTCATGTGCTTATGCAATACACGTTTTAAAAGCGACCAATACAACGAACGGAACTGGGCTTTAGGTAAGAATATTAGATTGCGATACGACAACATCGTTGAGGCTCCACTTGTGCCGATTGAAAAATATTGCTACCACCACTCCATATCAAGCTTGGAGTAGTTAAAAATTGTATAAAAGCGCTCTGAATCCAGATGGAAATGCGTTCATCGAATTTCGTCGCTTTTTGCCACGGTTAAGTGGAAAGAAAATAAAAGAAGGTTGTTGGTGTTTGAATCTATTCGAATCTAAGTTTTGATCAAATGAAATTTCATCTCGCATCTTGTTTTTTATTACAGGAATACTTAATGGACCAGATATTCGTCGTTTGATAAACGATGATGCATTTGAAAATGCTCTCAATGAACGAGAGATTGTGGCATGGAAATGTGTAAAAGAAGTTATTAAGGATGTTCTCGGAATTAATCGATCCGTTCGAATGTTATTGGAAATACATTTTTTGCATTGTCATGTGGACAATTCGCCGAACAATCACCATCCGAATCCGATGAGCACGGCCAACGTTTTCACCAAGTGACGGCAACGCTCGAACATTGGTACAGCGGCAAAAACCTACATGCACTCTTGGATGACATTTGTTAGAATTTGCAAGAGGAAGGAGATCCCGAAGACGACACGAACGAATCAGAAAATTAAAATTAAAAAAGTTAAGAAAAATGTTAATTTTTTAGAAAAAAATTAAGAAAAATTACCGTAAAATCATCTGAATCGATTTAATTGTCTTATGTAGATGTGGTTTTTCGGTCTTGATATGTTCGGCAAAGTTGTTTGTCTTGGCTTGCGTAACAACTTTGCTGAAGAAAGCAAAACGAAAATCTTAATGGTTCAAGAGCTATCAACGTGAAAATGGATGTATATTTTGACAAATTTTTGACTCAGAGCCTAAACATGTCGATAGCGATATCTCAAAAATGGGGACTAACTTTAAAATAGGACTAGCACCGTTGAATTCAGCATACTTGAATTAGGTTTACCCCCTGGGTGCCCAGCTTGCCGCAAAAAAAAGTTTGCGATTCAAGCACAGTGTTATTATTCTAAATACAAAAATGGAAATTGAGTTTTAATATTCCTTGGGGAGGTGGGGATACTTGAATAATAAAAGAAATTGTAATCGGCATGAAGGCGAATGCTCGAAATAACAAAGACGTTAATCTAACTATATAGAGGGCCGGAAAACAAACAATTCCGACTCACATGCATCAAAGGATGCAACAAACGGAATAATCTCAAACACCGATGTACAAGTGTTTAAAAGCAGACGCACTTTAAAGTCAACAGTATAAGTCAGACAGTGTTATCATCATACTCATAAAATTTTCCAGTAACACGATCAAGGAAATTTAAAAATGTAAACAAATTGATGTTGCATATACAGGTTTTGCCAAAGCCGCCAATTCCATCAGCCATTGAAAAATTTTAAAAGTTTAGAAACTTTGTAACTTGGATTAAATCATGTTTAAGTGATCGAATTCAATATATTGAACTGGGAAATAAGAGATCGAAGTTAATTCAAACTATTTCAGGGATACATATTGGCGATTAGATTTTCATCATTTTCACTAATAGGAAAATTTACAGAACAGTTCAATATATCGACGATACTAATAAACTGAAGATGTCAACAATCTAGCAACTTGGTGTGACTCCAACCTAATATCAAACTTTCGTTGAAAATATGTGTTTTACGAAACACATAGAACTACGCGTTGCTGGAGCAAATTCAATGATTGACATACATGACGTTCTAACAATCAAAAACTTATTAGTGCCCCTACGTTAAATCACAACTGGTATATGCTGTCAACGTATGGTGGCCATTTTACCAAGAACAAATCCAACGCATTGAGAATGTTCAAAAAATGTCTACGGCACATATACATTGGCAAAATGAAATGGGATTACGATCAAAATTTGCCGTACCATATTAATCTGCAGCAGTTATCACAGTTTTGTTACCACCAAAACAGACGTTGATCAAATTGATGCATCATCGGTCTATACTAAAATTGTTTAAAATTAAGACACCAAGTGGAACCAATCAAGTAAGGACAGCTTTAGGGGTAGGTTAAAGCAGAATTATGCCCAAACCGGACCTTATTTTTTATTTTTATGTTTTATTGTTTTTTAAATGTTTGAATTTTCCACCCAAATTTGTAGACTTTTCTAATAAATAAACAAATAATTAGATACAGCAATACAAAGTGATTATAGTGAAATAGTGAATTTGAGCAAACATTGTAAATAATGTTAATAAATTAAGTTTGAAACGTTAATCTGAGTGTTATTATTTCGAATACACCCGCCGGGAAAAAGGCGAGGTGGGGAGACTTTAGTAGAAAAAATATAGTTAATAAATTACTGCGTAGTAAATAAACTACTATAACCTAAAACTAAACTACTAACAAAAGATTATTAATTTCCGTGATTATTCATTTTAAACAAACTGAGGAAGATAATTTCCGAAATAAATGCAGAACTCGTAAACCAATAATAAAAAGTGAAACTGCCGAGATTTTCATGTTTACGTAAATATATTATATAGGTAAAGATGATTAACACAACATGTTAAACTGCGCACTAGGTTACATAATTCAAGTAAAAATGATGAGCGAGGTTTAAATTTTTGGAGAATATAAATAATTTATTCATTAAAATTAATCTGATTGCTGAAGCTCAATAATAATATTCACAATGACATCACAAAATATCTTAGATATTTATTAATTTTGATAAAACGTTTTGATGCGATTCGAAATTTGTATCTCAAATATGTATTTAATTGCTGGAATGTTGCAAAACAGCAAGAAAAATACTTCAATTTATATTAATTCTTGTGCAGAGCAACTTTTTATCCAATCACTGGATAGGTAGAATATTAATTTATGTATGAATTTTTTTTATATAAAAAATGTTATTATTTAGAAAAAAGCAAAACTCATTGAAGTAAATAATCGGCATGCAATGTATACATACTCGTACAAATATTTTACAAGAAAGCACAATATTCTTGTAAGCAATTTAGGCCGTCTTAGATTTATTTTATTATTGTGTATACGAGTAGAAATGATTATCATATCATTATCCTTTAGTTAAAAATATTTTGATAACTTAGTCATTACACATTTTTATGACTTGTATGATTCATACTCCAGTTCGTTATTTTCAAACACAAGAGCGATGGATAAAGATAATATTATGGTGAAGATATTCATATCAACTATTTTGCGATTAATTCTTGTTTGACAACTTTGGAAGAAGAGGGAGCTTGCTGCTTCGTCACTTGCTTTGAAAGCAGGTTATTCTAATTTAATAAAATAAATTTTCCAAGTGTTGAGATTCGAATAATTATTAGATTATATTTTTTGCTAAATACAAATAAAATATAAATGTGTGATTTTTGTGTTATTTACTGCTTCAACATATTAAATTGGTTTGAACGTCGCTTGTATCAAACATAAATATACCATAAGTGATAAAAATACCTTCTCTATTTAACCAACCCGAAAATTTATAGAATTTTGAAAATAAAAAATTGGCCGATGACCCAATTTAGATGTCAAGCGGTCTGTTTTATAATTCAACCCGAGCGAGCAGAGTTAACCCGTGCATTGTACACCGGGCAAAGGTTGTGTAGAGTCAAATGACCCGGTATGCCTAGAAAATTAAGTTGATTTTTCCCAGTTGGAAATTTGTCAACATCTGTGTGATTAATTTTTTATGAAAAACACACGTTTCTATTCCTTACCTTTTGATCTAAATGTGCACGAGAAAGAAAAAATCTTACTCATTTGTGAAAATTCACAATAATTTCTCAAATAACTCGTCTAAGACTATCCACGATACAAGACTAGTGTGGCACATGTCATATATATTTCGCCTTTCGTAACAGTGTCCTAACCGAAACACGAAACATGCATGACAAGCCTGCGACGTTTCGCATTCTATCGCATTGTGGTATTTCCGTGGTGCAGGTCGCATTCAAAAATTGTTTCAATTATAATTTTTGTATACGGTGTTAAAAACAGTTTATTGGACAAATTGGTAAGAACTATTTTGTAATTACGTTTAATTAGAAACATTTTCAAATAACAAAACAATTTTTTTTATATTCGGCAAAATTGCAAGGTTCAGCTATTTATAACACTAGTATGTGACCCACACACGTAACAAGCGGGTTGAGCGGTAGGCTAATAACTTATTCTCATAAAAACAACTAAGCTACGAACCCTAGGCTCAGGTAAAAATTTACAATGGAGTGGGATCCATGACACCAGCAATAGTTACACTCCTCATTACAGCGGCCATCAGAATGGAGGAAAATTTGGGGTTGGCTTTCTCATCCAATCAATATGCAGATATGCACGGGCAGACTCGGCACTAAGGAATTTAATATTTTCGATCGTTAATGTACATGCATCCACCGAAGATAAATCAGATGACATCAAAAATCTACTGTTTGTCGAGCTGGAGGGAGTTATCAATAACATACCGCACCACGACATTAAAACCATCGAGGATGACTTTAATGCAAAAAACGGTAGAAGTGCAAGAAATACATCACACATCGGTCCTAAGAGCTTGCACTTTATTGGTAACAACTGCCAACACGTCACTGATCTGGTAATAATGTACAATTTGGTTGTACCAAGTACGTTTTTTCCACATAAGAAAATCCCAACGTAACGTATAGAGATGGAATGATAGATGAACGGAAAACGAAATCTATCACGTCATCGTCATACAGAGGTGCAGTCATGGACAGCGACATTTGCATGGCATATTCAAATATAAGTGTAAACTGTCATCTACACTCAGAAAAATATTACTACCAAATACTTAGTAAAATTAATTTGGTTGTTTTAACACAAAATTCTGAGCTAGATAAACCAAGTATGTTGTTTAATTTAGAGATTTGGTATATTTTCTTACTTGGTTACTACAAAAAATGGATGAAATTTGAGTTACCAGGATGTTGGTACGTAGTTTTGTTTAATTTAACCAAAAAAAATTTTGTTAGATGAACAATATTATTGTTATAACTAACAAAGTATTTTGGTTTATCTTAATACACAATACATAGTGAGAATTTCCAAAAGTTTCTGAGTTGGTGAAATAATTCGCCATAATCGATAAGTTCTTGTTTTGTACTATCAGTACAAAGCAAGTGTTGAATTTTTGTAGTTTGGATTTGGTTGTTGCAACTTGATGAGTAGACCAACTTTTTATCAGTACGAAACCAAGCTGCTAAGAAGAGACCTAAGGAAGTTCTCATTTTTGTAAGAGTTTGTACCATTTTTACACCAGAAGAACCCTGGGATTAAAATGGGGGAGGTGGAGTAATTTTTTCTACTTTCTGTGGTAGATATATGATGAGTAAATAGCTTCTTCGTTTTTCTATGAATAGAAAAGTCATAAACATTGTATGTATGCCATTAAAAATAATATTTTGTCCGAAAAGCCGAAAACATCTTAAATACATTAACCGCCAATTTTGTTACATTTACTAAGAAAATTTGGTAGAATTAACAAATCATTAGTAAAATAATTTTTCCCTTGGTTAAGTTTACAAAATAGCTGGGCACTGTTACCAATTTTTTTCCACTCCTATCCAATAAAATAACCATATGTTTTTGGTTATATTAACTAAGTTAAAAATTAAATAACCATGATTTGGTTATTTAAAATTAAAATTTTATTCAACCAAGATCTTGTTTATTTTTTTAATTAAGAGATTTGGTTGATCGAAAAACACCAAGATTTTGGCAAAATAGACTCAGATTTTTGTTTCTTTTGACTCAAGTTTTTCTCTGAGTGTATGTTCAATAGACAAGCACAAAAGATCGTTCGATGAAATGTAAATGCTTTAAAAGATCAAGCATCACTGCAGAGTTACCAATCAGTAGTCACTGACTACCTAGACCGGCACAAGCTTCGTGGGAGATGGTTGGCTCGCAACACTAGGACACTCGAAATCTACGACTAAATTCCTCCGGCAAAATAAGCGCGAACATATGAAATCATGCATCGAAAACATCAGCTTCCAAACGGAACAAGGAAATTCAAGTGACTGTTTTAGTGCCATGAAATACGGGAATAGAGAGAACAATCGTGACTCAAGTTCTCTCAGTATGGCGAACCTACTACCAAAATCTGCTATATTGAAATGACGAAATGACTCTTATTAGAACAATTGCTCCATCAGGTGAAGATGTCTTTGTCGAATATCCCAAAGTGAAGGAAGTAGACGCGATGGAATGGAATCGCCGCAGAATCGAAAAGGTTCGAAGGCACTACTTTTGCACGAAATCTATACGATCTCATCGTCTCTATTTGGGACCAAGAAGATCTGCCGGACAATTGAAAGACCGCGCTCATATGTCCGCTGCACAAAAAAGGCGACTGTCTTAAGTGCGAAAACTATAGTGGCATAACTCTATTCAGTGTTTCACCATGAGGATGGTTTTGAAAAAATGTTGGGAGAACAATATAACCATACATCAACTATATATGGACTTCTGAAAGGTATGTGACAGTGTAAACGCGAGAACCTATGGAGCGCGCTTACGTGTCCAGGAATTACAGAGAAACTCGTTTCTCTGCTTTAATTAACAACGTCTGGGTCTGTATGTAAAATTGTAACCGAAGGAGCTATATCAAAGTCCTTTGAAATAATATCTGGTGTTCGACAGGAAGAAGCACTCCTGCCTGTGCTGTTCAATTTGGTGGTTGAGTACGTGGTAAGGAAAAGCAACATATGCAACTTCGCGCATATATTAATAATTGAATACAATTGTATATTGTTAAATTGGCAGCACCAAATATCAAAACTACCATCCTGAACAAAATGTCTTTAAAATCTTTTAAAAGCTTTACATCCGATAAAATTACAATTGATTTATACACTACTGCGCCTATTGTATCGACCTTCATTAAGTACTTCGAACCGATAGTGAATTTTTTCTGTCTCCAACAACTGTGAGACCCCAATTGATTTTGCGGTTGTTTTAATTACTATTACATAGTCATTGTTGTTGCCAAGCGATGATATTAAGATAAAGAGAAAACGAAGAAATACAAAACAATAGATCATGTCGCCAGCGACAGTACCACCATCTTTCAAAAAACATAATATTCAATAATATTGCTAGTTGACGCCAGATGTCTTTAATTCTAATAAAATATTGGTTTTGATAATTTTTAGGGAAGGAAAAGCAACATTTTGCAACTTTGCGCTGTATATTTAATAAATCAGGCCAAATTCTTGGATATGAAGATGATATCCTGCTTCTTGGTCGAAGACCTAGCGATATCCAGGCATTGCTACCACCCAGGACAATCACCATGTCAAATCTCGGAATCGGCGACCAAACTGTTGATAGTGGAGAAAACTTTAAATACTTTTGGTCGGTAATAACATCGTCAAATGGTATGCAGGCAAAAATAAAAGCCTGAATCGCTACCGGACCGCAAGGCTATTGCGATCTAAACATCTATCGCAGTCGTGCACTTAATAAAGCACTCATAAGGCCTGTGCTGGCTTTCGGACCATGTTTGGTCCAAGGAAAGTTTCGCAAAACGAATATTACATTCGAATGGACAATAAGATAAAGCAACTTCTCGAAGGTAGCGATAGCATCGGATTTATCAAATCCAATCGAGTTAGATGGCTGGGCCACGTTGTAATCTCCGCAGCAACGTATGATTAATAGTCTTCCAACAACAACCAACCGGTGTGCGTCGTAGATTAAGACCCCGACTGCGCTGGTGTAACGACGTCGAACAAGACCTACGTATTATAGGATATCGAAACTAAACTGGAGGGCGAGAACGATGGATTGATTTTTAAAATTATTTGCAATATAAATAAAATGTTTTATTACATAATCCCATTTTCATAATTTCATCTTAGACATGTCATATACGATTCATAGCAAACATCTGTCACACACAAAAATTAGTCCCATGTGCTGATAACTGTTTAAACACGTGTCATGCTTGGCTGTCACTGGTGAGTCATTAGAGTGTGATGAATGGCTTTCCTGCTTAGTTACTTTGCACAATCTTCATACACTGAGATTCATTTCAAAGTTGAAGTAGTTTTATTAGAATTTTGTTTTAAATAAAAAAAATGTTGGGTTAAACATTAGAAATTTTTATAAAATTCTCATCTCTCTCTCTTAAATGTTGGTGAGAATGGAAGAGAGGCGAGCATATTAACATACAAGGGAACGTTTAATAAAAAAGAGTCAGCCACTCCATTAGGGGCCTAAGTCAAAATTGGGTTTTCCGCCCTGGGCTTATCTTCTGTTGATGAAGTTTTATTGATCAATAGATAAACTTACTAACTAAATGGCCCTGAAGCCAAACATGTCCAAATTCTCCAACCATCACCTCAATAGTTGAGCCGCCCGAGGTATTGAATGGATTAGCGACAATTTCTATGTACAGGTTCATTCTTAGTTGCTTTGGCTAAGTTAAAATTGGCCTTGTAGCAGAACATCATCACAATCAACAGAAATTACAACGCCATTTGACGGAACTACCTATGAGGCCTAAATAAAGTGTCGGTGGTTTTTCCGTATCAATCGACGTAATGTTTTCGACTACATGAAATATTAAATTGTTGGTTTAATGATGTGTGCTTCAGCAGATTTTTCAAACTAAACTTGTAAAATTTGGAAGTTTCCTCTAGGTAGTAGAAAGGTTACTTTTCGAATACTTTTCATTTTGTCCGTTCTTCATAATTTTTAATTTAAATTACGTTTACTCGGCATAAAAGAGTATTTAGAAAAAAAGGGTTTAGTAATATCATTATTTATAAATTTATAATCGTGTAGTTTATGAAATTCGAATGAACAATTTAGTGGCACAACTGAGTGATTTTACTCTAGTGACATCTATGTAAATATTAAATGAACTATTGAGTACTGTATCTTACACAAATTTAGTTTTAAACAGTAGATTGACAAAATTTTATGAGAACTTCTAAAATGACAATTTAAATTCATATTCATTCATAGTAATTTAAATAGTTTAATCTAATTCTTAGTAAATAAATCTAAAATTAATTTCATTATCATTCATATTTGCTCAGTTAATCCACTTCATAATTTATTCAACTTTTTATTCTCAATATTATTTCCATAAATAAATGTATAATTAAACTTAGTAATATTAATATTTATTAAAAAAACATTAATACAATTTATTTTATTTAAAATTTGTCCAAAATTCATAAAACAAATTTCAATCGCAACTATTTTCTTATCGTCTATCATTTATTCCACTGCTCCTCGTGAGCAGTGGAAAAATTCTCATGATGCATCCACATGTATTTTTTTCAACCGATAATGCACAATTATAAAATCGAGTCAATAATTTGGCGAAACTTTATGAGAATTTGACAAACACACAAAGGTAGAAAATGACACACACATATATTAAAAGTGAATATTATCAGTGCACCTAGAATACTTCAGGACACACTGCTTTTTATGTCATCAGATTTATGTCTACAGTTTATTCTTCGAACTGTAGACAGCAGTTGTGTTCATAAAAAGAATAAATGAAAATATCCAGAAGCAAAAAATATTTATACGAGTGCTAAAAGTAAGGTTATGTCTTCTGGTAAATTACGCGAAATGTGTACACATTTTATACGTGTTTACATAATTAACACAATTTAAAACGCATAACTTTATAATAATATTATGAATTAATACTTACCAATAGCTTTTTATTAAATTTTAAAATATTTTTCTTGTTTGTTTACAATTATTTTTTGTCAATATGATTAAGCTGACACAAAAAAAATCAAAACAATCTTTATAATTTTAGTGCTGCCTATAATAGTCAAAGAAAGAACTGACGACACAAATTGACGTCATATAGCAAAATTTTCAAACCAGTGTGGCCTGTAGTGTTCTAGGTGCACTGATATTATACACCGTATTATACACCGTAAGTATACGTATAATTGTCCCGAGAATTTCTTACAAAATCCCTGTCCTGAACGGATCCTCTTTGTACATACCAATTTTGATCGATCATCTATCTTGTTTGTTTGCTTATATCGAGAAATATTGTGTACGAATTTTACTAGTTGTTAATAAAATTTGTTAGGAAATGAAACAGGAAGAATTCAGACGGAAATTTGTATTTATTAGATGGGTAATTGAGTTTACTTGTAATGTTTTCTAACGAGTTGTTATATTTCTATAAATAATCCATTAAAGGTTGGAGGCTGTACAAATAAATGCCAATGTTTTCCTGTTAAAACTCTAAATTGTTTGCTAGTTTATCATTCCTAACCATTTCCCCATTCTCTGTCCCAAAACAAAGACTTTGGCTAAATTTTTGATGTCTGCAAATTATACAATCTGGAAAAAAAATCTAACCAGATAAATTCATAATTGGATACCAAAGTAAACAAGCTATTTGATCAAAATACAACAGCTTTCAATGACAAAATGGTAAAAATAAAATTTTCTCACTTTAGGCATCTGTATATAATTTTTTACATTTGTATTTTATTTATTTTTCATTGTTCAAATATGGCCTTCCAAGGTCACTTCATATACATTATTATTATTTTCCATGTAAACATAATATATTTTCGTTTTACTCGCTTATCGTAAATTAAACGAAATTTGTTTTTAGAAAACGTTACTTTATACGAGTAGTGGAACCCCTTTTGCCATATACACGGACAGAAACTATTTTTTATTGAAACCTATTATTGTGCTGTTGTATATAAAGTTATAAATTCTATGTTGCAATCAAAGTTCAATGAACGAAAAATAATTTAATTATTATTGTAAAATTGGAAAAATATAATGTTGCAACTTGCGAAATTTATGTATTAAAAGCGCGCATGTGTTACAATCAAACAGAGAAAATACATTTTTTTTATATTTTGTCTAGTCGAATTATAAAATATGTATGTACTCGTATGTTGTATATAAAATTGTCATACTCACTTACCCTAACCTCATAATATTTTAAATTAAATTTTCCTTTAAAATGTAAATGTTAGTACATTTATCGTATTAATAGATACACAAAATTAATAAAAAAAATTTCATGGGAATATAATATTTTGAGCATTCGTATTTTTTCCTGTCCAAAGCCAAAATCAATAAATTCTTGCAACATAGCATTTAAAAAATACAAAATGAAATACTCAGAAGAAGATAACCCTGAACGTATTTTTATTATTTTTTTGTTAGTCTTTTTGTGTTAAGTCAATTTGATATTCATATTCAGCTTTATGAATAGAAAGTCTCAAATCCATAGTTATAGATTACTAACATATATCTATCGCTAATATACAGTGCTGGGAAAAAAAAATTGGGCAAACATATTTTATTGCAAATTGGAGTCTTTTTTGCTAATTTGGAAAAACTTTTGAAAGCAATTGGCTCATTGTTTCATTTTAAATGCATGTATGACGCAATTTTTTGAAAAAACAAATTTACCTGCAATTTAGGGGAAAAACCCCGAAAAATGCCAAAATATTCAAAATACGTTGTTGATTGGAGTTAAAGTAATGGAATAAATTAAACACCTATTTTTTAATTTTTTTTTGTTTTTTATTGATTCATAGAAGGTCTATCTTTAATATTAATATTTTGTTGGGCCGCCTTTTGTTTTTATTACACCGGTACAATCCCGCAACTGATGTGCAAAAAAATTGGTCAAGCAATTATTTTATTTTACGCCTACCGTTCTTGGCCGTCATTAGGGTGCAGATGTTTTATTGCCTGTATAATTTTTTGGGGTATTAATAGTGCATATTTTGTAAGATTAAGTTATACTGTAAGTGATCCTAGCCAAATAAAGAATAAATTGCAATTTTAATTTTAAAAAATGGGAAAAGTTAGTCAGCCGCGTAAAAGCAATATGTCGATTTTGGCGCGAGAAAATTTAACCATTCACGCGTGGTAGCAGAAAGATTAAACATTCCTAAAAGTACTGTCGCGTGGAATATTAAAAAAATGCGAGAGATCGGCATTACACAAAGAAAGAAAGGCTCTGGAAGGCCCACAAATACAACGCCAGTGGCAGATCGTTTCATAATATTACAGTGTCGTCGGAACCGTTTTAAAACTTCATCGGACATAAGACGGGATGTTGAGCGAGCAACGAGAAAATAAATTTCAGCCAGCTTAGTGAGAAAAAGACTTGTTAAAGCTGGTTTGAGAGCACTTAAACCAGTCCAGAAGCCTGAGTTCTCATTACTAGAGAAAAAAACGTTTGCTATGGGCCCAGGAACATGTTACTGGGACTCCAGAGATGTGGAATGATGTGATTTTCTCCGATGGATCAACATTTAAGCTGCATGTTGGAGATGGAAGAATTCTCGTAAGAAGAAAACCGGGCGAGAGGCTTAGCAACGAATGTCTTTTAAGACTTCCACCGAAAAATGAAGGAATTATGGTCTGGGGATGCTTTTCTGGGAATGAAACCGGTCGATTGTGCTTCCTTAGTTCCAGCATTACAGCAGCTGTTTATCTGCAGGTCCTACACAACGAATTTGAGCCTTCTGTGTTTATGCTTTTTGGCGAGACTTGCAAATTTATTTTTCAACAGAACAACGCTTCGTGCCATACCGCCAAAGTTGTGAGTTATTATAGTTTTGAATTGTAGATAGAAAAATTGCCTTTCAGATAAACATAAATAATTTGTTAAAAACTTGTTTTTTTTCTTATCTCTTCATTTAAAGATAAAAAAGTACTACGAAGAAAGAAATATCGATGTGTTGAGCTGGCCCCCGTATAGTCCAGACTTAAAGCCCATTGAAAATATTTCATCTATAATGAAGAAGTAGCAAGAAAGCGCCCAGAATCGATTCAAGCTTTAAAAAGTTTGTTGATGACGATTTGGGAATCCATACCTCCTACGACTTTGAAAAATTTATCAAATTCAATGAATCGGAGGTGTATCGCTGTAATAAAAGTAAATGGCGGTCCAACAAAATATTAATATTAAAGCTAGAACTTCTATAAATCAATAAAAAACAAAAAAAAAATAAAAAATAGGTGTTTAATTTATACCATTACTTTAACTCCAATCAACGTATTTTGAATATTTTGGCATTTTTCGGGGTTTTCCTCTAAATTGCAGGTAAATTATGTTTTCCAAAAAATTACGTCATACATATATTTAAAATGAAACAATAAGCCAATTGCTTTCAAAAGTTTTGTAATTTTAGCAAAAAAGACTCCAATTTGCAATAAAATATGTTTGCCCAATTTTTTTTTCCCAGCACTGTATAGTACAGCATAATAATTGTATTTGAAAGAATATTGGTATTAAAGATATATTAGTGATTTTGTAATAATATAAAATCACGTCTTTTACGACTGGGGTTCAAAACCTTATACAGTGGTGTTCAAAATAATAACACACTAAATTAGTACATCAGCTTTCTACATTTTTTTTAACCTTTCTAACGTCATTTGTTTAAAATATTTATAATCGGGGAACCCCAACTATAATCACATATTAAGGGAAATCATTTTAAATAAAAAAAAATGTTTTTTTGTTGTTCAAAATAATAGAACATTAGTATTAATTAACTGTTTAAACAGGTCTCAACAAATATTTAATTTATAGATAAACATTAAATTATTTAAGTTGAGGTCGATCAAACAATAATATTTCCAAAATTATTGAAAATAATAATACTACTAACAATAATAATAATAACCATACTTAGACATGGATCGCGGAAAGCACTGCAGTGGATTGCAACGACAAATCGCAACTCTTTTAAAAAATGAAGGCAAACCGATAGCCCGAATTGCTGAAATTTTAGGAAAATCATGAAAGTTGGCCATAAATGCGTCGAAACCAAAATATTTCGGAAAGAAACTCGGGGTCGTCCTCGAAAAACGATCATTAGAATATCAAAAAAAAAGTCCATTTAAAACAACTAAAGAAATAAAAAATGATTTAACAATTGACTGTTCGACAGTAACTATTCGATGACGACTTTTGGCAGCCAATTTAAGAGGATGCGCAGCTCAAAAAGTGGCTTGTTCAACGAAGAAAAATATAAAAGCTAGGAAAAATTTAGCAAGGGAACATCTTGTAAACACGGACTCAGAAAAATGGAAAAATTGTATGGTCCGATGAAACTAAATTAAATTTAATTGGTTCTGATGGTCGATATTATGTCAGACGTCCACCATGCACCGCAAAAAAAGCATTCAAACAATGAGGAGGTTCTATGATGATATGCGGAGCTTTCTCATGGTATGGACCGGGTCCTCGTTTCTGGATTAAAGTCCAAAATATTACTGCATTTTGAGTGACGTTATGAACAACTATGCTGAAAAGGTTATGCCTAAAACGTGGTTTAGTCAGCCAGCACAATGTCAAAGTATTAACGTGGCCAGCTCAATCACTGGATTTAAATCCTATAGAAAATTTGTGGAATGAAATCAAAAGATCGATAAGCTCCAAAAAATTTCAAAATAAGCACGAACTTTGGAAAGGAGTACAAACCGCTTGGGCGAATATACCGGTTACGAAGTGCCAGAAACTAGTCGAGTCTATGGACCATTGATGCAATGAGGTGCATAAAAGAAAAGGTTGGACAACTAAATATTAAAAAATAAGTGAGACTGTTTGAAATTATAAGACGGAAAACACTGATTAGGGACTTAAATGTGATTTGCTAGTTGTAATTCTCGATAATGTTTTGTTACAAATTGAATTTAAATTAATTATTGGATTACTTTGGATTTTCTATATTTTTGAATTAATATACCATTACAATAAAATTTGTTTGATAGTCTTAAAAATATTTAACATCTTTCGGAAGCACTACTCAGTGTGCTATTATTTTGAACACCACTGTATATCATAAATATAAAACATTTGATAAACTTCTACTATACGGCGAAACTATCAGGATAGTGGCAATTAATTTTTTTTTTAAACCAAAGTAGAACACGCAAGTATACAAACAATTTTTTCAATCAACCTTGTCATATTTGATACGAATTATAAAAAATAAATTTATAAAAAAAATTTAAATTTTGTTGCAAATACGATAAACATCTTATCAAAATTTTTCATGATTAAAGGCTCATATTAATAATAAGTATGCCAAGTAATATCAAATGTTTACAGTAACATGACTCAATTTTGGTAAAGTAATAAAATAAACATAAATTGCATTTTTTAAGTCTACCTACGTGAATTTGAAATTTGCAAGTTGTATGGCAGAATCGTTCATAATAATATTATTAGCTAAAATCTCAATATTTGATTGACAATCTTAATGATTTCAGAGGTATATGATTTAAAAAGTCGGTTACGGCTTCTTATCAACCACTTATTGGAGGACCCACAACCACACTAGCCGGACAAGGACTAAGAGTTTCCTTAAATAACATAAGATACTAATATTATTCTAATCGCACATTTGTGAGAATCACAAATAATCAAGTTGAAAGATTATCGCAATATACAATTGGTTTTAAATTGAGTATAAAAAAATGTATGTAACCTGATAAACCCACGTTTTTAGTCCTAAATATGTAACCGGTCAAATATTAAACCGACTAATTTCGATTGCCCAAATATTTGTTCGTTTGTTCAAGATTAAATTTAATTATTAACTTATAAAAGAAGCGCCTGTTTACAAGAAGTGTCTAATTTTATTATGTTTGTTAATTCATATATCGCCTTATCAAGATGATCGATCGCCTTAATTTGTATTATTTCTTCCAGCAACTTTATAATGTTAATTTTCCAATAGATTTTTTGTTTAAAGAACGAAGATAAAAACAAACATTTTAAACAAATATAAAAATAAACTAGTGATAAATAATTTATAATATTGAAAATAAACAAATACAATTATGAAAGTTAGAACACCCTATGTACAGGTATTTATTTTAAATTTAAATTGAGCACTTAGTGCCAGTAAGGAACCTACGGTGCTACATCATGTCATATATCGAATGAACCAAAGAAATTATTTTATCAGTCGTAAACCATCGGCATCAGTCGCACAGCACCTTGAAAAGAGCCGAAAAAGCAAATGAGGTGTTACAAGCTTAAATTATTCGATATGTCCGCCTTTAAATACGATTTCGTTGTAATTAGTGTGGTTATTGTTGTACCCACCCAAATAACAGAGTTGTATTCCCATGTCGGGCTGATAAATGTTATATCAGTTGCCAAGATTTATGTAGGAATAAAATCCAATAAGAACATTAGCCACTGCTTTTAAGATTCCCTATTTGTGCATTTTCGCTAATGATGATACAATCGAAAAATAATTAATTATGTATTATGCTAAATTTACAAGGCTGGTTGGAAAGTCCTGGGTCTGAGTAGTAAAATAGAATCTTTTTCATAAGATTCACATTTATTTTTCAATATAGTTTCGTTCCAACTAAATACACTTAATTCAACGAGTTTCTAATATCTCGATACCTTTATTTATACTGGGCGGCGATCAATTTCTCAAAATGGGCATTTGTTTCAGCAACGACATTTTCATTCGTGTAAAGCCCTCGTCCAGCTAGCCATCTTTTCCAGCTTGGGGACAGATAATAATCGTAGAATGCCAAATCTAGAAAGTACGGAGGATGAGGAAGCAATTCATAGTTCAATTCGGCCAATTTCCTCAAATTCTTGCAGTTTATATTTGGATTCCGGGACCCCCTTAGAGGAATGAGAAATGACAGGATGAATCGAAATTATGCAAAATAAATTTGTTTAGAGACATGTAATGTAGGTAGCGCATACTAGATTATTTCACACCAGCAAGACCAGAAAGCCTGTTCTATATGAGGACTCCAGTTTAAATTATGATTGTTTCGTTGTGATTTATCATAAATTTGTTTTTGAATATCCGTAGCTTTAAATTAATCTAAATCCTAACCTAGCTCCATAACAGTTTAACGATTGGAATAAGAATGTTCATAAATCAGACCAGCATCATCTGCGAAGTTGGAATACTCCATGAAAACCTGTTTCACAAAGAACATTTAATGGCCATAAAACCTAGAGGTACGCCCGTTGTTATGATATAACATTGCTTTTAGCAATTCCAATTCGTACAAAATACTTTCTATGTTTTTTTTATCTTTGCAATCGAGGCTCTACCAATTCTTTCTTTTTTCGCTTTTCCCGTCCTTACTGTTACGCCGTTGCCAGAGGTCGGTTCATGAGATCTGCACTCCGACAGCGGCTCATAATTGTGTTCAATTTCATCACAGATCGTAATCTGACGATGAAAATTCCCATCTGTATCATGCTCCTATAGTGTGGATTCTGCAAACCTATTGTTTCTAGTTTAGATTTTAGAACAAGTTCATTGGCCATTAATTTTCACAATATATGTAGCAATACGTTTTCTAAAATGCATCCCTAATAATCAAAAACTGTTTTCATTTCTTCATTAGAATACAATTTCTATACCTAGAATAATATTCTGCCATAATTACCGACTGTCTCGATCAATTACATCGATTGTAATTACCGACTGTCTCGATCAATTACAATAGCGATAGTGCTATATTGTGCCCTTTTCTATACGCCAACTTTATGAATTTTTCGAAGAATACGCGTTTTTCGAGATATGTGTACATAACATGTTTTTTTTTTTTTTTATTGTAAAAGAAAGTATTAATTGTCCAATGGATTTAATGTCCTTTGAAGGTCAATTAACCCCCCTTTTCATTCACGCACACACCACCCATTCACACTATTACAGTATACCACTGGCGCATTGCAAGCTCCATGTCAACCTGTACATTGATTCATGTACATTGAACGGTGGGTCGGCGCTGAATTCTGTACTACACCAGAGGGTCTTAGTTGTGTTTATTAACATCACCGATCGTAATCGATGACAAAAATTCGCTTTGCATCCAGCCTCTGGTGGGATTCCAAGTGCCAAAACTTTAACCACTGCACCACTTGTCCGGCTAAGGGGACCACCTGGTATACTAAGACAATTTTATAAAAAAAATTGCTATATTGCAATTTTAAGCAACACACGAATTTTTTTTTTCCATTGTTTTGAAATTAACAAAAGTAGTGTCACTAAACCAACTGTAACTTGTAAACTTAATGATCGAAATGTCATGAAATTTTAACAGGTATCATTTGAAGGTTGGTAGAATTTAAAAATCATATGTTTTAAATTTGTGGCACCATCTGTGTGTCAGACCGGAAACTTTTCGGGCGATGTAATAATTGGACAGTTTACTTTTTATTTTAATAAACAAAAATTATATGGAAAACTACTTATATGGATCTAAATAATTATCAAGAAACTTAGTGATACGAGGGCGTAGTGAGAAGTCTAGTAAAATTGCAACAGAGGGCGCCACAATCGCAAATCCCAGATGTCATGTGTCAATACCATCTGTCACTAGACTAAATTAAAATTTTCAGACAGATCTGTCATTTAGTTAAGTTGTGACAGCCATTGAAAACAGGCAACCCATTGTTTTCTTGCAAACATGAAAAAAATGAATTCCGTGTGTTTATTAAACATTATTTTTTGCGTGGAAGGCCCATTACGCAAACCACAACAAAGCTTGATAAATATTATGGAGACTTCACCATCGATTAAAATGATTCATAAGTGGTTTATTGATTTTCGTTGTGGCCGTACAAGCACAACTAATGCCGAAAGTTCAGAACGCTCAAATGAAGTCACCACACCAAAAATTATTGACAAAATCCATGATACGGTATTGGAAGACCGCAGAGTGAAAGTGCGCGAGATAGTATCTCAGCTATCTCAGGCATCTCAGATGAACGTGTGCGCAATGTACTACACGAACTTTTGAATATGAAAAAGCTATCCGCGCGTTGGGTGCCGCGTTTGCTTACACTCGACTAAAAACGCACACGTGTGACAACTTCAGAGGCAGGTCAAGCAGGAGGAGTCATAACTTTGTCGTTTCCAGTTAATAATTTCGACTTTTAAACAGAGACAATAAAATTGATTATTAAAAACAGAAAAATTATTCAAAATGAAATACTATTTTATATTTTTATAATACGTTCTTAGCATATATACCATAAATTTGAGTTCTTTTAACTTTGAATTGACGATCAATTTTCCTAAGATAGCACTTACTGATCCGTTATGATTCTAATTACGTGAAAACCCATAGTATATTGTTATGATCTCGCCTATTTGTTTGGTGGGCATCAATTGAACGTGGATTGGTCTATTGGGAGAGACATTAATTCAGCAGAAATTACTCAGTTAAGGGATAGAGAATTAATTACATTTTAAGTTGTAGTTGTAATGAGCTATAGCAAATTTGTCTATAACAGAACTGTGTGATATTTCGCAGGCAATCTGGAATATTCAGCGCGGTTTATAAATACGAGTGCGACGAACATAATGGGTCGTCTTGTCATTCAGGAGATTCAGTCATTCAAAAATTATTAGTAGTGTTTAAAGTGAAATAAATTGTGTGATTTATTGTAAATTGTGGAAGGGAATTAATAATAAATAATATTTAAAAGTATTGTTGTTGTGTTTTAAGTGTTAAGTAAGTATAAGTATACTAAGTAAGTATAATTATTCTAAGATTATTTTCGGTTCGGAAGCGGTTTAAATTACGAGAATGGTTGCTGTATACCTCCAAATTTATAACTGTATTCACAATCCACTGATACGAACCGAATTTGACAAAGCAAATTTGTAACAGGTTACTTATGAAATTCTGAAAGTTTCGGTCGCAAATCCAATTCTAGACAATCAATTTTCTTAAGATTGCGCATTTAGATCCGTTATGATCTTAGCTACCAGAAAAACTATACATAGTTTATTGTTTACGTATGTAAGTCTTTAAAATTTTGGTGAAAAAACTAAAACGATTTAATTTTATCGAATTTATGAAATAATTAGTAGAGCACACTACAATATATAGATATATGTGGAAGGACGGAGGAGATAGGAGTACGGATCTTGTGACAATTTAGGTAAATCCAATATCCAATTAAATTTTTATTTTGGATTTTTTTTTCACACTTGAAATTGTAAGAAATTAATTCTGTAACTGTGCTGCCCCTAGCGATGAGTAGCAAACATTTTTCCTGATAATTTTCTAACTTATAATGGAAATAGACAAAGCATAAAAACGCCTAATACCACTACAAAATTTACCGCAACACTCTGATATTTATTGATTTTGTAAAAATTTGTAATTTTGTAAATAAATTTTGTGTTTCGTCATCGAGCAAAGCGAACCAGTTTTTTTATTTTTTATTATTATTTAATCTTTGCAATCTGTTCTTTGCATCACTTCCAAACTCTTTCGCAGTTCGCTTTTCAGATCCTTACCTTACACAGTCGCTTGCCAAATCGAGGACGTACGGTTATAAGTCCGATTTTATCACCATCTGCACATTGTATAGCTCCATGCCAGCCTATACTAGTATAGATGATGCGTCGGCCCATGAGTTCTGCACTCCGACAAGGATCATAGTTGTGTTCCATTTCATCACAGATCGTAATCTGTGGATGAAAATTACCTTTTATATCCTGCCCTTATCGGGATTCGAACCCGGTACCTCTTATGCCTTTTGGTCGATCGCACCAGTTTTATTTTTTTTTTACAAATGACTTTGAGTTCTAAAAATGATACTGATGACTTCTTCAAAATAACACAAACATTTTGTGACAAATAGTGCAAAAGTTGTCATTTTCGGTGCTTTAAATTAGTGTGAACACAATTATGTATTGAATTAAATCGAAATTTAAAATTAAACACTGAAATATTGCGAATTTTGCATTTATTTTGACGATTTTAATGCGATATATAATTGTGTATTTGTACTAGCTACTGCAAACTGCGGCAAATGTCACATATCGTTTTATTAGAACTGAAAATAATTCCAAAACGGCTCAGAAAAATATGCTTATCAGTTGATTGGTCAATCAGTTGATCTACATTGATTGTCTATCAATTTGTCAAATTTATGATGGGGTTTTCAATAAAAGTTGGCCAACATTTGTTGAAATCACCAATCATGTGTAACGTTTTTCAATGGTAAATATCAACCAATATTTGCTTTGGTCAACATTCGCCAAACAAGCGGTAAATAAACACACATCAAAGGATTCGGCCAACTGGCTAATTCATACAGACTTTTTATGCGAGGACATGAGGTTTTTAATGATTGTGCTTGGTTACAAAAAAATGTCGAATGATAGTCATTTACATCTAGATTTATGTCTGGATGTAGGACTTTAAATTTTTCTTATTTTAACAAATGTTGCTTCAGATTGGCGATTATTTGTGCAACCAAGATTATTGTTAATGTTGGACGTGAACCAACATTGATACAAATACCCAATCGTATAGGGTGGCTTAAGCCATATTCATAGCATAACTTTTGGTGCCACCACGTAGACTTTAAAAACATGTGGCTTTTAGAATTAAGAACGATTCAACCGTAAAGGTAAATTAGGTTAGGTGGATGATTAGAGACCGTTGGGCCGGCGACGGTCCTTTGTGAAATACCTTAGAATATACCCCTTTTCCTCCACTACACGAGTCGTTAAGAGCTACTTAATGTAGTGTGAAATATCTCATACTTTGCCGTTTTTGAGATTCGACGGATTGTCTATCAGGAATTGATCGAAATATTTTTACCTTTTGTGTGCTAATAAAATACCTAACAGAAATACAGAAATTTAACTACCGTCTCAATTTCCTAGCCGTCTTAGCAACATATACAGAAGTCATGAGATTTTAGATCCAACCACCTCGCATGCTCCTAAATATGGTGGTGTCCTGTGAGGGAGAGGGATAAAATCGCGATATTAATAATGCCGAAGGTACAAAATCCCGAAGGTTTATAAAAACCCGAAGTAATAAAATCCCTAGGGTATAAAATCACGAAGATACAAAATCCCGAAAATACAAAATCTCGAAAATCAAAATCTCTTGGGAACAAAATCCCGAAAACATATCAAAATCTATTTGTTAGAGAACCAGGCTGTTAATACAGATTTTAAGAACGGCGAAGTTACATCAACGTATTGTATACATTCGCCCAATGACGCACAACACAAAAAACAGTAACGAAAAAATATTAAAAATTTATGTTTAATTATGATTTTTGCAAAACTACGATTTAAAATTTTAAAATTAACAATAAATACATAACATAATTATAAAAAATTATTAACATATTGATTTGAGTACCAAGTACCTACGGCACACAGTGTTAAAAGTATATTGATTTGATTAAAAATAAAACAAAATAAAAACAAAATAATTGATAATAACAAATAATTATAATTAAGTAATGATTTGATTTCTAAAATTTTAAAAAAGCAT
Source organism: Nephrotoma guestfalica (assembly GCA_963691935.1). Taxonomy (NCBI): domain Eukaryota; kingdom Metazoa; phylum Arthropoda; class Insecta; order Diptera; family Tipulidae; genus Nephrotoma; species Nephrotoma guestfalica. Next base: position 121,485,977 of record OY829913.1, on the reverse strand, counting down.
ATTTATTTACATTTACTCGTAGATGGTACATTTTATATAACCATCATTAACTAAATTAAATAAACCTTCAGTTCAGTTCAAACCTGATTCAGATTTCCGAATCTGTTGATGCTGTTAATCTCGAGAAAATCCCGAATAAAATTGATTTCCACGCGGAATTCAATTTTATTCGGTATTTTCTCGGGATTGTGGGATTTTGTCCTTTCGGAGTTATGCCCTCGGGATTTTGTACTTTCGGGTTTTTGTCCCTCGGGATTATGTAACTTCGGAATTTTGTATCATCGGGATTTTGTATCATCGGGATTTTGTATCATCGGGATTTTGTATCCTCGGGACTATGATTCTCGGGTTTTTGTTCCGCGGGATTTTGTCTTTCGGGAATATGTCACCAACCCGTCCTGTTATAATCACAACCATCGGTCTTACTTCTCACTTTTGAACGTTCCATTCCTAGTTCCATTGGCTAAATAAAAACAAATCACATATAAGCCATGTTTGAGATATACGAACGGATATTTTCCCTTTCCTGGATTTTTGAACTCAGGGATCTTCAGAACGTCAAGCAAAGTTATTTTGGATTAGATCTAGATCATTATTGATTAGGATTTCAATAACTTGGACGGGCCGACCCATTTTATTGTATGTACTCTGTGTAAAATTTTTACAGTTAATAAACCCTATGAATTTGCCACTTGACACACTATAATGTGAAAAAGATATATTCTAGAAATCTGGATTTTCGACTGCGCATTCTTACAAGTCTCGAAACATACACTCGGATTGCAGACTAGGTAGTCGATCAAAAACATAATACTAATTCAAAAATTTCATACAAGCAGTGCAGAACTGATTAAAAATTGCACTTACCAACGGCAACGTAATCCTAATCCTAATCCACTTAATGAGACACAAAACACATTCGTGGTAAGTACCTAGGTGTGAACACAACACAATTTCGGAGGATCGAACGGTAAATGCACTAATTTCAAATTGCTTATCAATATTTTGAATACATATATGTTTTTTTTAATATCACCTTTCAAAAAATTATTATTTCTCAACTAGTATTTGTAGTTATATTTTTTATTTACTTTTGTACATAATATGCTAATATAGGTTTAGCATTTAAAACAACAACAAAATCAAAACAAAATATCCGGCTGCACCTTTCTTTTTCATATGTATGTTACATTTTTTTATGAAGGACACCACTTTGTTTTATCGAAGAAAACTGAAACCAATCAAAATTACAGCTATCCTCCATATATCATAACTATTATTTTTATTAAACATAAAGACACATTTTCCTTTATGTTACTTTTTATGAACGACATCAACTCGAAATGCACATTGGTTTATAGTCACTTGCAACAACTTTTGGCACACCTTACACTCGTGTATTACTTAATTTTGAAAGGATTTTTTATTTGTGTTCTTGTGTATTTCAAATGAACACTTTCAACTAAATGATTTTTGTTTCAACCGTATTTTCTTTCTAACTATAATTCGTATTTTTTATATAAAACAATAAATAAAATGTTTAATGAAGACAAGAAAACACACATATATACAATAAAAAAACTTACTTGGGCTCCGCAACACAAAGTTTATTGACACTAGCTAACAACTACAGGTATGCAAGAGGCCATGATGACGATGATGATGGTGAGGTGATGATGATCGGGACACTTTTCTTGTACTCTTGTACAATTTAACTTTTTTGTTCTGTTTTTATAACCAAAAATAATTGCATACAAATAAATCCACACTGTCTTTCACTTAATATACGTTCATTTTGTTTTCAATTGTGAGCTACATCAATGGTTTTTGTATATTTACAATAAATATGTTTAATAAACTTTACAAAAATATACTAAATTTATTTGTAAACTTCTATTTAGATATTTTGCTTTAATTTTTCGATGAGACAAAAATGTGATATTTGAAACAAAATGAGGAAAAAATATTAAACTACACTCAAATAAAAGACATCCGTGGTTTAAGCCATCGTTTTTATCGATGTCGATATGTTTTTATTTACTTTTTTGGCCACTGAACTTTTACACGAAAAAACATTTTCTGTTTACATGCGTCTGCAATTTGTAGCTACCAATCTAGTAGGATTTATCGAAATTTAACCATAACGCAAACAGAATTAATTTTCATTACATAATAATGGATAACTTCTCTTGAAACAAACATTTTACTACATATTTCATCCACATCCAAAACTGACAATATCAAACGGTGTAATCATATTATAGTATTCCTTTTACTTAGGGAAGTAACGGAGACGATATTACAAAATTGCTTGATCCATCTGCTTGTGAAATGGTAAATAAGCGATTTCCAGCTGGAAACTTATATACCATTTGTGTGAGTAAAGTTCCAGTCACAAAACAGCAAATAATAGTAGCAGGTATCCCATATTTAATCAATGAACCACTCTTCTTCGTTTTGTCACAGCCAGTTAGCCGATGTACGGCGTAACCAAATTTATTTTTAACCGCACTTAACGCGTTTAAATTGAAAAATCCTCCCACCGAAGCTGAATTCACAATCGCAGTTGGTGGCATTATTTCCAGTTGTTTTAACCGAGCCATATTCGAAATTATTTCGAACCGGTTTATAAGTTTATTTCGTTGATCGTCACTAATAGGCAACACCTTCGTTCTATCATCGTTACTTATTCCATCGCCTGTACCATTAAGCCCTGCAGTTTCTTTAACCTCATCTATCATTAAAAACTCATTTTGAACTCGCTTTAAATCTGTAATTTCGGAATGTATCCGATTATGTTCATCCGACGCTGCAATCTGATTGTTTTCTAAATTCTCTCTAAGAGATCCATAATATAATTCCATTTTCTTTTGCCATTCTTTCATATCACTCAATTTATGATGAACAGTCGCAATTTGCCCTCCAACATCCGTCAGCTCAGCTCGATATTTATTAATCAGTTCGCATTTTTCATTGCAAGCCCGACGGGTTGCTTGGAGCTGACAATTAAGATCATCACATCGTTCTTTCAGTATGATGATCATTTCCGTTTGGCATTTTTTAAGATCCTCGCTGGACGCGACAGTCCGAATAATTCGTTGATCAGAATATGAACAATTTGAACCATTTTCTAAGTAATTTTTCAATTCACAGATTTCACAGTTCTGGTCCAAAATTTCGTTTTGTAGAGTTTCAATTTTAGCTTGCATTTCCCTAATTTGAGCATCTTTCTTATTGTTGAGCTCACGCAATTCATTGCATTGCATAATACTTGCCTCCAAATAGCTTTTAAGTAAAGTAATGGTTGAGACTAGCTGCGATACTTCAACCTTGTTTCCCATAATTTATTAAATAACAATATATATTAGAAATATTTTATTAACACTTTTAATTTAATAATTTAGAACCGAGTAATTTTGGCTTGCCGAATTAAAAGAATATGAAAATTTTTGTTTTATCGAAATTGTTTACGAAATTGCTAGCTAGCTACGATTAGGTCCTTTACTTCGCGCAACAACCACCTTATTTATTGGAAATAGTATTTTACACATTCAATTTTAAGTATATTTACCATTTGATAATAATTTGATATTGACACAGATCTGATTTAACTCCTCACCTGACGAAGTTTGATCGTTGAAAAATAGATAAAAAAAACCGTCGGTTTTCTACTTTGATCGACGCATCAAACATTTTTACTGCATCGCAAAGCATTAACCAAAGCATGCGTAGCAAATTAAAAATGTTGAAGAACAACTGAAAAGTAATCAGTTCCATTTTTTAACAGTAGGTGAGTGCTGTCAAAACACCGCTTCGTCTTTCGTAGTTAAAAAATACATTTGTTTCTTTGCAAAACTTGCATTTTTCAATTCGTTCAGTATAAAAACAGAAATATACATTTTTGGATAGATATTTAAGTTATAATGGGTTCGAAAAAGCATAAAAAACATAAATCAGAACGACGGGAGCGATATGATGGTAAGAAATTTATTTTGTTTGATTTTCTCCGGGCTACCTAGATGACGCCTATCCAAAATTTTTCCATTGCATATTCATTAAAATATTCTCTTTGCAGATAAATTAATTAGTTTGGAACGACCTCCTGGACTCAAACTCATATTAAAAGTTGGTAGTAATTCTACACCGGAACATGGAAGTGATTCTCCAGCTTACGGAATCCAGAATCAAGATGGTGCAGGATGCAGCGGTTTTTACGGGATGGACTATCCCGAACGGCATAAGAAATCCAAAAAGAAGAAAAAGAAAAAGGATCGTGAAAAGAAACACAAACACCATAAGGAAAAACGACGACATCGGGATGATTCAAGCCAAGAGGATATTAGTATAAGTGAGGATACGACTCAGTTTCAAGAGAATATGCTGCGATACACAGGCATCTCAACAATTAGTAGTTTAGCAGCGGTACCAGTTTCCAAACCAATGATTCCGATGAAATCGCCCGAACCCGAAGTTAAACTTGAACCGGATGATGAGAGTAATACTAATTCGTCATCAACTCCAACCCAAGGTACACTCTCTCTATCGAATAAATTGATAGATTCCGTAAAATCAAATTCGTCATGTGATAGTGGTCGTGAACCAAGAACTTGCGTTTTAAAATTGAAACAATCAAAATCTCCCCTCACTAAACTCTTAGAACACCTACTCAAGAGTCTAGAGAAACGGGATCCACATCAATTTTTTGCCTGGCCAGTTACTGATGATATAGCTCCGGGTTATTCGTCCATAATTTCAAATCCAATGGATTTTTCAACGATTCGACAGAAAATAGAAGAAAACAGTTATGCTACTCTCTCCGAATTCTCTGATGATTTTAAGCTGATGTGTGAAAATGCCATTAGGTACAACCATGTCGAGACGGTTTATCATAAAGCAGCTAAGCGTCTATTACACGTTGGGGCTCGTCTATTACAGCCTGAGAATCTATTGCGTTCGCTACGTCCACTAATGACTTATATGCGTGAATTATCTTCTAAGGAACTTGGATTTGAATTACCCTCGTCTTCCGGAGGAATAGACAATCACGAAAGTGAGAATACAAATATGGATTCAGGCGATGAAGGGGGAGTGTCAACGGAGGAAGGTATATCATCACAAAATGAAGAGGATGAGAAACGTAAAATTATTCGATTAGAAAACATGCCGAAAAGCCAATTTGAACCGTTCGTCGATGATATGTCACCCGATGAAATTTTAAAACAAGTCCAAGCTGCTTCCGCAGAAGCCCGGAATCGTCTAACTAAAAAGCAACGTTACAATAAAATGGGATTTTTGCGGCAGAATCGTGATGGTACCACATCTATGCGAATTTTAATCGATTCGGCAAATGATACCCCCGAACGAGTTATTTCATTGGGCGCGTTTACTGGAAAGTTACAACAAGGCACTGGCCAGTTACAAACATTCCGAGAAGATCGTCGTAATGTTGCAAAAATCGTCAAGCCTTTAAGTTATGGATCGTTTGGTTCATTCGCGCCCGTTTTTGATTCACGGTTTTCGAATCTATCAAAAGATGAAACTGAGCTCGTACTTAACACCTACGGTGACGATAACGCTGTTCAGTATGCCGACAGCCTTGTTGAATTTACACAGAATAGTCCTTATGCTAGTGCTATTGCAAACGGTCTTCTCAACTATTTGACGCAAGGTGAACACACTAAAACTATGGCCACTCTAGTTGAATCGCAAATTCAGAAAAACGAACAAATGGAAGTAGAAAAAGCTTTTCCCGATGTTGATGAGATGGCTAAAAAGTACGAAAATATTAAAGTCGATTTCGATAGTTTACGGTCGCTGTCAAATTTGGGATTAGACGTTTCTTTTTTGGATATTTTCGAGCGAGAAACCAAAATGATGGACATGCAAAAGAAACTCCAGAGTCAGCTGGACATAAATAGTTCATTAATTGAAAAATTGCACGAAGTACAGAATGCCCGATTATCACAGCCTTTGCCGCAACATCTAGCACACATTGCAAAACCAAATGAAGACGAGCTTGAGTTAGCCCAACAGCTTACGGATAATTTAGCAAATTTGGCCAAGAATTTACCCCCCGGTGCTATGACACCTCAGTCCAGTTTACGCAAGGCTATGGGAATGTCAAATGTTGGTTTAGAAATGTATCAAGCACCCATCATAACACAAACTCCTTCAATACATAGGATCCAGTCGATCGTGCATCCACGAAATGTACATGCCAGTAGTGGCCCAGGAAGTGGTAATAATCGGCAACAGAATGACGATGTTGATACGACCCCGTTGCCAATGGATTTGGAACCGGAGCAGTTAGTTCATCACAATACAAATCAAGCAAATGTCGATATAGAAAGCGAGCTACGAGAGTTTCTGGAAAGTGGTAGTGGCGGTGAGGTGGAGCATGATACAACAAGTATTGAACAAATGTTGTTGAATTAAGGTGTCGTCCAATTGAATTATAATTACTTTTCCTTTTGCGTTTTATGTATTCCAATTGTATTCTTAGAAATGTTCTCTGTTTAATCAATAAAACATACAATTTTAAATGTTGCTTCTTTTTATAAAAGGTAATTTATATTTTATTGTTTTGTTACACCGGCGCTTGCATCGTCAGAGTTCTGCGAATGGTATTTTTCGCGGATTTTGAAGTTTGAAGCGTTAAATATAGCTTCCACCAAAGCAGCAACTCTTCTCGAGCCGTAACGGTAGACACCATTAAGTCGTGAATCATCAGTAGTACTGGATAATTATTTAATGTTAGTTCCCCAGAGCCGCATAGATGGCATGACATAGAACCTAAATCAACAAGAGATAGCATTTTACACTCTAATCAAATTAATCAGGTCGTTGCGCCGTCACGCCATACAATCGGTAGCAGTGATTACGTATGGAGTAATCTTACAGTGCCTGGGCATATTAGTATAAATGTTTCATTATATTTAATTTTTGGGTTTATCGATTCTTAAAACGCCATCTATGACTGAAAATAAAATGTAACTATGTTTTATTTCATAGATGGCGACATACCACTTTCATGTTTCACATTTTGACATTTAAAGTGCATCTATACGGTTGGTTAAAAGGGGAATCCCTGAAAACACTTTTTGTTCATCAGATTCATGTGATGTATTATGTCATAAGCTGCTGGTTAATATAAGCTAAAGTGATTAAGGTATTATTAATTTGGGATTATAACTGTAGGTAAGTTGAATAAAATTCCTAAAATATTTCATAAAACATCAATTACTCATGAGGGAGCATTTTGATATTGCTTGTAGAAATGGCTAAAGGCTGAAGCAGAGCTGTCTGAAGAAAAACGGACCGAAATTGTAACCTTAAAATTAAATCAATTAAAAATTGCCAATGTTTTTGTAGGTGTTGTCAATAAACTAAAAAAATGGTTAATGAGAACATACCGATTTCCAACAATCGAATCGGGAAATGTGGACGAAAGCGCCTTACAACACCTAGAGATAGACGTAAAATTGTTAAAATTTGTACGGCAAATAGAAATAGGTATATTGCAATGCTGAGTAAGGAAGTCACAAGCGTGGGTATTACGATTTCTAGCCGTACATTGAGGCGGCGATTAAAAGAAGAGGGATACGCATGCTATCGTCCATCAAAAAAACCGCGTCTCACACCAGCATGGTATCAAAAAAGTATGAATGAGCCAAACGACACCGAAATTGGTCTGAACATGACTGGGAACAGGTAATTGTAATCTTACCACATTTAAAATAATTGAATTTGCTAAAAATATCCTCAATATCAGGTATGCTTTTCGGATGAATTCGTATTTCAAATTTTGATGGATAAATCATCGTTTGTACGGCGTAAAACGGGTGAGCGATACCATTCGGACTGCGTCACAAAGTCCGTAAAACATCCAACTTCAGTCATGGTGTGGTCAGTTATCAGCGATAAGGGTACGGGACGGCTATACATTGTAGAGGGCACCATGAAACAAGCCCAGTACCAAAAAGTATTACAGACTAGCTTTTGCCACAAGTGAGACAATGGTTCCCGAATAACCATATGCACGACTCGGCTCCTTGCCATAAGGCTAGAAGCATCACAAAGTTTCTAAGCGATAAAAATATTGAGGTTTTGCCGTGGCCGGGTAATTCCCCAGACATGAACCCCTTTGAAAACCTTTGGTTTATTCTCAAGAGGAAAATGGCCCAAGAACAAATAACAAACAAGACCCAGCTCATTGAACGGCTTATTTCGGTATGGCACCATGACCAAGATAACGCTGAAGCCGCTGTGAGTGTGTAAAGAGCATGTCCCGACGTGTGGAAGCACTTATAAAGGCCAACGGCAATATAACAAAATATTAAAATTTGACTAAGGTCAATTAAACATTATCATATCAATAATCATATAAAGTCCTGAATTTAATTTAAAAATAAAAAATGTAATAAACTATATTTAAATAAATAACTTTCATATTTATATTATATATTCTGAGTTTCTATAATGTGTCATTAACAATTTCTAAAAAAAATGAAAAAAAAGCAACGTTCATACTAATATGGCCAGGCACAGTACTTGAAAGATAACAGGTTAATTTTTCTTCGAGGTATATTTTGAAAATTTCCCAATAGAATTATTGGAGAATACTTGCAATACAATACTTTTCAAACATACAAGTAAACTAACGAAGATCGCTACCTGTATAGCAATTGCCCAGAATCAAGCAATTAAAATCAAAATACAGAAACATTAAAAATCAACAGCATAGACATCCGCATAGAGACAGATTATGTTGTGGCATAGACATAAGGAGTGTAATAAAGAAAATCTGGATAGAACTAATTTTTCATAGCAACATAGAATTTCAAAATTAATTAATTATCTACATTCATTTTAGAAGTTTGAAATAAAATAATCAGGTAGCATACTTTAAAGAAATATTAAATTATTTGTTAAGAATTGTAAAACATACACAAATTACAGCAAATTAGATTTTTACCAAGCTCTTAAATAAAATAAAAAGTGTGGGTTAGACTGAGTAACCTAAACGGTTCAGACCATAGCTAGATTACCTCAAAAATCTAGAATCCCAAGTCTGAACATAGTTATTAGACACTTTATTAATAATCTATCCACTTTATGAGAACCTGAGTGTGTTCTACTTTACCGCTAAACGAAACGATTCATTTACGGTACGAGAACGATGTAACATTCATACAAACTATCGTAAATAAAACGATTCACAAAAAAAGAAGATAAAAACCCGGAAACTAATGCTGGTGGGATTTTGGCCTTCCGACCTGCTCTCCAAGGCATAGGTAACCAACGTGAGGCTTTGGTCATTAGGCCCGATTCGCAAGGATTACGGACTGCCGTTAGGCCTGGTCCTCAAGACGTACCGAAAAACGGGACACAAGCACGAACAAGGCTGGTTTCTCAGAGAGCTTGTCTGAGAAAGCTCTCTACCAAAACGGCAGAGATTGGAGGAAAAATCACAGAAGTATGCTTAGAGGATTAGAATGTAGAAAACTTTAACTAGGCCTTTCAATGAGGTGCTAAAAGAGCACTTGGTGGAGGCTGTTATTGACAGAGCCCACGAAAACGCAACTTTCATAAAAATTATGAGAGGAAACCGTGGATCCACTCGGAAACCGTGGAACTGAGATCGTGTCAAGTTGACATCTTGTGTCGACCAACGGTAATTGATCTTGTACAAAAAGGCTGTAGAATGCCTATAGATGAAGTCCGGCCTGATGCTAGACTAGAAGTAGTCGCTAGAGAGGTTATCCCAGGCAGACTTAGAGCGAGAGCTTGGAATCCAGTGACCCGAAAGGAATTCTGGAGATGCTACAAATTAGCAATCCGGAACTGGAGAGTGGTCTAGTTGGAAGAACCAAAGGCTGATTATAGCTCAGCTATTATCTTATTAATTAGAGTCGCTGGCTGCGCTGGCTTTAGCTAGACTAATGGTTTAGCTAGACTAATTAGCTATGATTTGAGAGCAGCCACACAGAAGATTTATAAGAAAGATCTAACATAAATGTACGGGAAATTAGTAAACTAATGAGCATTACTAAATATTCGAACACATCTGGAGTTACTAAAAGACGATTAGGTAATTAGCAATTAATTCCTACAACTGTCGTGAAATAGACATCCCACTATGTAATAAAAATTACACAGGAACGAAATAACAGTTTGACTATGATTTATGATTCATTTAACACTCTACGAGTACAAGCTTGCAGTTAATCGTGAACCAACACACAAAACTTCTATTTTGTATCAACCCGTAACCAAGGTTCTTACGTCGTGAAGATTAATTAATTTTAAAACGCAGTAATTTTCTCTATTTTCTAGAGCCCCGGCAGACAAATCAATCCTAAACTACTTGTGCAACAAAGTTAAACTACTTATAAAGGAGATTAAGAATGAGTCAGTTGCTAGCTTCCTAAGTAACCTGACACGGACTATTCCCTGTGGAAGCCACAAAAGGTTTAAAAAAGCCTAAAATGCAAGTGCAGCGATATGCAAAAAGCTGATCTGTTTGCCAAACAGATAGAGAATACCTTCAAACCACCAACTGGACAAGCGGATAATGAATATTTAACACATATAAGCAAAACAGTCGTGGTATCTGTGCTACCAGTTACTCTGAAAGAAATCAAACAAGAAGTAATAAACCTGAAAGATAAAAAGCCCCTGAATACGACTTGATAACGGGGCAAATAATCAAAGCGTTACCAAAGATTTTCGAAAGACTGTTTCTCAAGAGACTAAAGCCAATAATAAAGAGCAGAAATCTTATACCAGCACATCAATTTGGGTTCCGAGAAAGGCACTCAACGACAGAACAGGTACATAGGATCACTGATACAATTTAGGAGGCGCTGGGAAAAACAAAGTATGTTCAGCAATATTCTTAGACGTAGCCCAAGCATTTGATAAGGTTTGGCACCGTGGTCTGGAATTTAAGTTCCAACGAGATTCGGAGCTCCAAAACAATATTTTGAATTGCTAAAGTCTTACATCAACGACCGTTACTTTCGGATGAGACAGGAAGGGGCATACTCAAAACTAAAGAAAATATTGGCAGGGGTTCCTAGACCCTATTCTTGAATACGATACGAAAACGAAAGTATAAGATTCCTATTCAATTTTAAATAAGAATCGTATAAATCTGTATACTCATACTGTATACAAATGATCTACCAAACATAGTAGAAGCTAAAATAGGCACGTTTGCCGATGACACAGCTGTTAATACACTGATGGTAGGATCGTTGAGTCAACACGGAAACTACAAAATCATATTGCTGGACAAAAAATGGAGAATAACACTAAACGAATCGAAATCAACACATATCAAATTTACAAATACGAAATTAGAATATATTCCGATTAGACTGAATTCGCAACAAATCCCATATTCTGATAACGCTATAAGTACCTCAGCATATCGCTAGACACTAAGCTCAGGTGGAAAGCGCATGCGACAAATAAATAGAATTTTTTCAAACTGAGGCAGCCAACTAAGATTTAAAAATTTTTCATTGAGAGTTTTGTACAAAATTATTTAGTAAATTTTGATTTTATAATCTAGTAACCAGGAAGTGATACGACTAAGGGAATAGAGGCCTTAAACAAGGAATACGTCAGGAATGAAATACAAAAATTTGCAAGGGGTCAATGTCCCGCGACTGCAGCAGCATGACAACGAGGAGCTACGGAACGTACCGGATCGCATCAATGGGTCGCAGCGCCTAAAAAGAACAAAGCTTTAAGAATTAGTGGTTCCCTGAGTCACTGAAAACAAAGGACTGGCAGAGCTGAGATGAACCGATAGCTTTCATCCCCTCAGAATAGACGCCAATTAAGCAATTAAACTAATAAGACAATTACTAGATATAATCACTGAGATTAGTTGTAATATTGTACAGAAACAAAAATAAAAAAACTTACCCTTTGACACTATTACCAGAACGATATCATAAATACTTTGTATGTTTTCGGATTATTGAATGAAAAATTTAATCATTTACAATTTTAAATGCGACAATCAAAAATTTTGGATTTGAACCGGTTTTCCGACTAAATTAAGTTCTACTTTATGCCTCCTCGAATGTATCTCTAAATGTCGTTGCTGCTACATAAATAAATACTGCTGCTGATCCCAGATACATATAGTACTTTTCTATAAACACTAGTTTTTGATTAGTTGAGCTGCATGTTTGTAACTATCAGTAATTTTGAATGCACATTTTACGTTTTCTAATTTCATACCTGTAACCTCTAATGAAATCTTGTGAATTGATTTCTTCACCGAACTAAAGCTATTAAAAAATAAAACTGGAATCTAATTTTACATAATTAATTTTTATTCGTGTTTTAATTATTAATTTTAAATAAATTTTTTCCTATCGTCTAAATAATTAATTCCAATTTAGAATACAACTGTATATATAATAATTATAATAATATATTATTTATATATTTAATGTATATATAATATTTATAATTGTTGAACATACATAAGTAATTAATTAATTTTTTATTTACTTTTTTACTTGTTTAAAAACATAAAATGATTACACATTTTTTTCTCTATTTAACTACAATTAGTATAAAATATTTAAAATTTAATAAAAAATATAATAAATTGTGTAGTGTTACATGTTAAATAATTAAATATAAACTTAATGATCTTTTTTATCTTTTTTCTTCCGTTTCTTCTTTTTTTCGCCGCCCTGTGATTCCTGCTTTTTAACGATGCACACCCGGCAATACCAATCCTCGTTTGCATCGGGTGGTACTTGTATACCAACGCACACCCAATGATACCAAGCATCACATCCGTCACAACCAATCATTGGTGTTCCGTCATCGACACGGCCACATGCAGGGCATATCCATACTTGATTACCATCTGTATCCTAAATTTGTGAATGGATTAAAGGAGATTTGGTTTAAAAATGCTTCTTCTTTTAATTATATTGTAGGGTTTTTTTGTGTTCTTAATACTAGAAAAACTATATAGAGAAATAAAATAGATAAAAATAAATAAATTATAAAAAAATAATCACAGAGTTTTACTATTTCAAAATTTAAAAATTAATAAATAATAAAGTACAACAAAAAAAGATTTAATAATTACTCATGCAATTTTCCTTGGGATTTCCCCCGGCATTTCTTCTTCTTATTATTATTCACATAACACAATTATTTTCCCACACCAATATTATTATTCTTGTTTTGTGAAAAGAGTAGAAAATTAGGATATGTGCAATGATTAATTAAAAGCTAATTTTAACTGATTTAAATGAGTTAGCAACTTATATAATATTAATAGTACAAGCGGATGAATGTGTGCGAATACGAATTATATAGTAAATCTTGTAGCTGCATTGATTTTAATTAACACAGTAATCTCTTTCTAAGTGTTTTTCGGTTTCGTAATTATTTGGCCGAAAGTCAACTTCGTCACTTTAATAAATAAGTGAACTATTCTTCTTGCTTTACCAATCACACTTTAATAATCGCGGTCTTTGTTAGAAATTAGGGCCGCCAAATTGTTGCGTACTGAACATTTCTCGGTTGTTTACGACTTCCGAAATGTAATTTTACCTTACCAATGTTAAACGAAATGCATGATATGCGCGTAACTTCTTAATCCTCGGAGAAGATCAAGTTAAATTATAATCTGGAATCTACAAATAATTGACCCGAAGCACGATCAAAAGTACAGTACATGGCCAAATTAATATGAACTATATATTTTTTACATATCTTTTTAATTACTGTAAATTTTCAGAGAACTAAAAAAAGTTTTGTTACATATGTATATTCCTTTGGTTGGCGCAGAAAAAATGTTTCCCGTTGCTATCGTTTTTGGAGATACTCGTATTAATTTTTTTTTTATTTTTTGACATTTCATTTGTGGAATCGTATGTGATAACATCGTGATTTAAAAGTAGTGCAACAAAAATATTTAAATTAAAATAATTATTTTATAGAAGTGTACTTAATAGGCTTCCAATTGTAAGTAATATTTATTTATTTAAGTTCTGTTTACATATCTAATTTTGCGTTAATTAAATCAAAGTCATCATGGGACGAAAACATGATATCTCTGAGGATACAAAAAGACATGTAATCCAACTGCCGAATTGGCTGGAATTACGAAGTCCTCAGTGTCAAACATTAAAAGGCAGCAGCAAAACGGCGAATCCTAGGCTAACCAGCACACACACCATTGTGGTCGAAAGCGAATTACGACCAAAAGAGAAGACAGAATCGTATTGAGAACCGATCTCAATCATCGCAGAAAATCGATAAAGACAATTAATAATGTTCTTAAAGAGCAAACTGTCAACATCTCTACCAGAACGTTTAGACGTCGATTAAAAGAATTCGGCATAAAAAATTTCCACCCGACGATTAAATAAAAATTAAATAGTACCATGATAGCCAAACGTGTGGCATGAGCAAAGCTTTATAAACGCTTTTCGACAGCAGATTGGAAAAATGTAAATACAAATTTCAGGTTTATCGATTACTTAAGTCATTTTCTAATATTTCTGTTTTTTATAGATTTATTTCGCGGACGAATCTCAGATTCAATATTCGTTAAAAGTCGCTCAAACGATGGTAAAACATCCAACGTCAGTAATAATTTGAGGTTGTATCACCATAAAAGCCCCGGGATCTCTGCACACCGTAAAAGGAACAATGAACGCCGACAAATATATTCAGCTCCCGGATAGTGCTGGTGCCCGAACTCCCAAAAATGTTCGTTCCGCCTTAATCAAAAATACATCTTTCAACAAGATGGAGTCCCTACCACACCGCAAAACGTGTCTTGGAGGATATGAAACGAAAAAAGATACCCATTCTGGATTGGGCTGGTAATTCACCAGATATGAACCCGATTGAAAATGCTTGGGCTGTATTAAAACAGTAATTGTCGAAAAAAAATCATCACGACTAAGTCAAAGTTGTTTGAGGAAATTAAAAATAGTTGGTACAACCACCCTTAACCAAGAATACCATCATAAAGTCGATCAACAGTATGCCGCGTCGTA
The DNA here is from genome assembly GCA_963691935.1 of Nephrotoma guestfalica. Lineage (NCBI taxonomy): Eukaryota > Metazoa > Arthropoda > Insecta > Diptera > Tipulidae > Nephrotoma > Nephrotoma guestfalica. The sequence continues at coordinate 121,470,921 of OY829913.1, read as the reverse complement.
TTTCAGTTTTGCTTAAAAATAAAGGGAGGTGGACGAAATATTAGCCGGTTGAATTTTTTTATTTTTTGTGTTTTTTATAGTACAAAGGTTAATAAATCCATTTTAATGAATTAAGGTAAAAAAACGCGTTTTAACCAAATTTCCGTTGAATACTTAATTTTTGAAAAGTTCATATTAATTTGGCCAGATACTGCAAGTAAAATATAATGATAGTTATACCCGATCATTATATTTTACTCGAAAAAGTTGCAAATTGCATTTTAATTGTCTCCAAATATAATACTTCATATCAAATATGAGGAGAGGTTGATAAACCGGCGTGGAACCCCGCAGAATTATTATTAAACTGGAAGGAGTGGCAATTCGTTATGATCTCTTTCAATTACTATAAACTATTTAACTTTGGTTCTCGAAATACAGTTAATGATCGAACTCGAGAAACACGGAGTTTACCTCGTTCCATATCGAGGTCACTCTGGGAAAAAAGGTTACTTGGATTCTTCTAACAAAAGGACATAATTCGGAGATTCTGATGAATATTTACAGTAATAAAATCAGCAAAATGCATTTAAAACTCCTGCATTACGTTTGTGTTCTTTGCATCGTTTAATGAATTCTAAACATTTTCAAGCCTTATTCCAAAGCAGATCGCTCGAAACTTGCAAACCCAACATCCTAAATGACGCAAATTTGTCAATTTATATTCAAATACAATATAGTACTTGGATTAAATTCGACTATTAGGCATTTTTTTGACATTTTCTTCTTGGACAGGCATGCCGTGCTTCCAACACAGTGTCATTGAAATCCGGAAGCGTTCTGTAGTTAGACGACTTTTATTGGAATCGACAAATTCGAATTAGCCATGGAGTTATAGCAACTTTTGAGTATAATTACTGGAATATCATTGCGATATAATGGTTTTGTTTGAGTTAAACTTTTAGGATTTTGAGTATGATTGAGTCCACTTTAATGAAACCTGGAAGGCTTTGTTGAAAAAATCATAGGTGTAGGTTTGGATCTTCAGCTCCAAAGATGGATCAGGTGGAAATCATCAGTCCAAACACCGCTTAACTCTAATATAATCATTTTTTGAAATGTTGGCATCCTAGTTGAATGATTACTAACAAATCAGATTTTTCGGAGCCGAAAGGTCACATTTAAACAGTTGGGATGTTGATTCAGAGCCTGTGGCTCCAACGATCGGTTTCGCAAAATTTTATAACAAAAAATAAAATTTTTATTTTAAATGCTTTGTGTGTTTTTATGAGTTGTGGCCCGGACAAAGTTAACCCTCTTATGTTAAAAGAGTGTGCTTGTGTCTTGGTTCAACCGTTGATGTACCTCTTCAATTTGAGTTTGGCGGGTGGAGTATTGCCTTCAATTTAGAAATCCAGTTTCATTGTACCAACTTTCAAGCGTGGAAGAAACGATATCGAAAATTACCGCGGTATTTTTATCGGCTATTCCTAAATTATTTGAAACGATGGTCAAGGGCCGTATCTTTCTCCTGTTTAAAAATTCCATTTCTGTAAACCAGAACGGGTTTTACTCCCGATGGTCAACTGTGACAGAACTTATTTTGTTCACGAATTTTTTGACTTTAGCATTAGAAGATGGTGATAGTGTTGAATTAGTCTTTACTGTTTTTAGTAAAGCATTCTATAAAATTGATCATATCTTACGTGTAAAGGAAATGGAAAAGCTCAAGTGTGATGATTTACCTCTTTTATTTATTGCATTCATAGATAATGTAAACGGTGCTTCAAACGTTGTGAGTTTTTGATTTATGCTGATGAAAATCTTTTGCAAGATGCGAAATAATGGTTTAATCTCCAACAGGAATATTTCTGTGAATGGTGTACCTTGAATAAGCCTTGTCCCAACGTTTCTATGTTTCTAGTTATGAACTTTTCTAGAAGACGTAATGGTCTTGATAATAACTTATTTTTAAATAGAGCAATTAAATTCATTCTTTTCTAGATTTAGGTTTTATTTTTTCGAAATTTATAGTTTAAATACCATATTGACAGATGTATCAACAAGGCTAATTCAATGTTAGGGTTTTTAATACGTTTCTCCTAAAAATTTTCACGGTCTGTATACTCGAAAAGTCTTCGTCGTTTGATTTGTTCATTCGCACTTGGAATATGCTTCAATTGTCTAAAATCCGTACTATAACAAGTCCTCTAGCCGGATAGAATCAATTCAGAAACGATTTCTCTTGTTTGCATTAAGGCAATTCGGTTGAGAGGTAAACGCTCTTAGCTATGTGCACCGTATTTAGACCGTTATTTGCTATTGACATTATAATGGGCAGAATTGATTCACAACTACTGTCCTTGTATTCAATTCGTGGTCCTATCTGCACTTCCATGGGTCGAACTTTGGTATATCAGACCCGATTTTTAATTCAAGATGTTTATTTAATAATGTTTCTGTCGTGTTCGATTTACATTTGTCTAGAGACAGACGAATTTAAAAGGGCTATAAAAAATTGTATTACACAAATTTGAATTACATAAAATTGAATTGATTTTTCCAAATACCACATGTACAATAATACTGTTGGCTAAATAAATAAATAATCAGTTTACTGTTAAGATAAAATAAATGTCTCAACTATGACAAATAAATATGTCAACTTATAGTCGAAATTTAGTTTTAAATTTGAGTTCTTTACTAAAATTATTAACTCTGATGATGTTTTGGGTCGGGGTGCAGCATTTTAAGTTAGACTCTCGTTCGAAATTTCAAGGCACCCATAAAAATCTAACGAAATGAAAAATCTAAAGAAATGTATGGTTTATATATGTAATATTAAACCAAAGTGGATAACGTAGCAGATTTACAGCACGTAAATAGGACGTAAATTCAAAAGAAGTTAGCGTGTAAGAAAATTGCCTGATGTAACAAAAACAAACTAAATCACCAGTGTTTATGAATGTGTTATTTGTAAATGGATGGATTACGTTAAAAAATTGTATTTTTTATAATTTTAACAAAATTTTCTAAATCTGGTCATTGCAGTAGAATTTCCAGTATTTAATTGCTATCTCTAATTATATAGCATGTTTGAAGTTCCCCTTCAAATACAATTTCAACAGCACAACAGGCTTACACTATACCTGAAATCTATTCAGCATCACTCGGGACGGTCCAAACAATGCTTACAAAATCATATCAGTAAACTGCTTCCCTAAGTTGTCTTTTGCTATATTCTGATAGCGTTTTCTTCTATTTTTAATTACCAGACCTTCAAAATCAAATGTTTTATTAGTTTTTCTAAAATCTTGAACTCTAAAATAGGACAATTATAAAAAACATTTCCACTGAGTAAGAATAGACAATAACCGATCTGAAAATTATATTATGCTCAGCCATAATTTGTTCCCTTCTACGATTAAAAACCTAGTCATTGTTACGAACAGGATTAACCTACTGGGATCAATTCTCAGCAATGTGTTCTAAATATCCTAAATTAAATTTCGTAAAAAATTGGTCTACGTAATTGTTCATAAATAAATAGCTGAGCTTATTTGCTCGCGATGAAAAATCACTGAAATACTAAAGAGGTTTTAAATTTTTCTTCAATATCTGTTCATTGAATGAGACTAAAATACAGTTTTACACTTTTCACATAAACAGAGAAATCGTAGAGATCATCAGCGGAAAGGAATTGACATTACAGAAGAATTAAGATTGTATAATTTGGCTGCATATTACACTAGGTCTACACGTTCAAATAATATGGGTGTCAGTGCATGCTCAGTTCTATTTGTTATATTCTTAAAGTTTTAAAAATCTTAAAGGAATCTAAGAACTCAAAAATTATAACAAACGAAATAAAATATGGGGCGAGGTCTGAGATTCATAGGTCCTCGCGATAACTCCAAATGAATCAAGCAGTGTAGTGCAGACGAGCAGAATAAATTCTGTTTATAGTCAGGATACTATACGCCACGGAGTGATAGGCGCCCTAAACTCAATACCAAAACAACATCTGTTTTCCGCTGAAGAGGCCGTCTGCCTTGGATCAAGCGACTTACAATATAAACGTTTTCAGGGCAGGATTAGATGATTTTTGATTGTTCACCAATACGTCACCCACAAACATAACAAGCTAATTGAGCGTCAGACTAACAACCTTTTCCCGCAAAAACTATGTTACGAACCCCACATAAAGACCTCTCGGATTACCAAAACCAAAATTTGATGTTTATACGTTCAAATAATTTGCGTAAGTCCGAAATGTGCGCAAGTTATTTGAACGCATAGACCTACCATTAAATGGCTAGGAGATGCATCTTGTCACATAAGATTCGACTATGACTGCCCACCTACGATTCATTTCTGACATGTCGTAAACGATTCAACACAGCCTGACTGATAACTTTCCTGGTGAGTTGAAACAAATTCACTATACACCAACATATACCACATCGTACTAGTTTTATAAAAATTACTAAAAGAACTTCAAATGGAAACGGTTTTTTCAGAAAATAAACAATTTGAAACTAGAGACTACTTTACATTACTGTAAGCGTCAATTCTATTAATCTTCTATATTTCAGAAATATCAGGTGCGCAACTAAATTTCCGGGTTTCACACATAGATGGTGTTAGCGACACATCTAGTTGTCAGTTATGTGAGAAGTTGTGTTTTGTTCATAGCGTGGACAGTTGTTAACGATAACCAGTTGTAATACCAGCACATATCGTATTGCAAAAATATTTTTTCTAAGAACAAAAATGTCGAGTTTTATGTCAAACAAACAGCATTTGGAAGCTTTGCTTTTCTGCTTCCTTCAACTTGAAAAAAAAATGCAACGAAAGCACGTCATTTGCTTGAGAAGGCCTACAGCGAACATGCGCCATCGAAAACTACTTGTGACGATTGGTTTAAACGCTTCAGAAGTGGGTATTTGGACATTGAGGGCAAGAAGAGCTTTGGAAGGCCAAAAACATTTGAAGACACCGAGCTGGAAGTGTTATTGGATGAAGATGATATGCAACCTCAAGATCAACTTGCGGAGGCAATAAACTCGACTCGCTAAGGTATTTCCAAACGCTTACATACTATGGGATGTAAAATTTAAAATGAGAGAAAATGGGTGCCGCAGGAGAAAGAAGAAATTTTGCTTTCACGGCATGAAAGAAAGAGTTTCCTGCATCGAATTGTTTCGGGAGATGAGAAGTAGATCTTTATTTAAAAATCCCAAACGCAAAAGGTCGTGGCTACAAAAGGAAACAGGGCGAACCTCTCAATGGGCAACGCTACCGACAACAACTCACCAATCTGAACTGAGTAATGCATTGCTCGAAAAACGGCCAGAATGGGACACGAGGCACGAACAAATGATATTGCATTACGACAACGCTCCATGCCACCGCATTTTCATCGTCCAGGACACCATTAAAACACTAAGATGGGGTCTGCTACCGCACTCGCCTTATTCGCCAGACCTGGCACTCTAGAATTATTCACTTGTACCGGTCGATGGCGCATGGCTTGGCAGGGCCACACTTGGCCAGTTTCGAAGAAGTGCAAAATTGGTTGGATGAATGGTTTTGGTCCAAAGAAGCGTCGTTTTATCGTCGTTGGTATTCATGTATTGCCAGAGAGATGGCACAAATGTGTAGATAGCAAAGGACCATAATTTAAATAAACCATTTTTTATAGTTCTATTGAAATTTTCCATTTTTCATTTTTCAAAAAAACTCGGAAATTTAGTTGCGCACCTAGTAATGTTCTGAATGACGGCCGATAAATCAGACTCAGATCATTGATATCACGTTTTTTTATTGACAACCTGGCTCTGATTAGCTTTGCCATCTGCTAGAAAAAATGATTATCGTATTCCTGCATGTTCAAGGATTTTTACATTCGCAATTGCAGTTTGAAATTGCTTTAAACCGAGTATTTACTGTTTTTGAATATACATAACATGTACTATTAGTATTTAAAAAGGTTATCAAAAGGTCATATCGATTTCTGAAGAAAACTTGAAGTGGATAACATTAAATTTTCTTGGAATAGAGAATTGTGGTGAAACAGAGGTGGTGTCTTAACTAACAGAGGAAATAAAAATTCATGGCTCAAAAATTTTGTGATAGTTTATAAATTATCGAAAAAACGACACAGTGGTTAAAGCTTTGGCGTTTAGATCAGAAGGAATCGGGTTCGAATCTCGACACAGGCCAGGTGCAAAAGAGATTTTAAGAACTCATGGGCCGACCAGTCAGTACAGGCTGGTATGGAGCTATGCAATAGGCAGATGGTTCCATCTGAAACAAGTGATGCTATTAGTGAAAGCTAAAATTGACTAGCAAAAATTACGACAACTTCCCAACAGTGTTGGTGCGAGGAGGTACGATTACCAAAAGTTGATGGTAGTTAGTATCGAACCAATGAGTTAGAATTGTTTAATGAACAATTGGTCATCTCGTCAGACCGCAGTGACAAACAACAACAAAAAAATAGATTTCAAATCAAAATCGCAAGTATGCGCCAAATACAATAACATTCAAAATTGCGAAAGGTTAAGAAACATAGTTTATACTATAAGCATAAAGTATTAAACGTTATTTTGGAATTGATCACTGTAATGCTGATGAGATCAATTACTCGGATAATAAAGTAAATGCAAGTTATAGGTATAGCTTGTGGATAGGGTTCACAAGTAAATACTTTATTTTAAAGGTTTAATTATATAATTATATAACGATAAGAGTATGTTTGTCTTACAAGAATAGCCTATTCAATCAAAATTTCAATCAATTAGGCTCTCGTCCAATAAATCAATAAGCACGAGAACTGGAAATTAGCATACGAGTATTGTAAATTAGAGGAACGTATATTTTATCGAAACTGTATTTAAATTGTAGGCAAGTAAATAAATTATTGTACAACGAGAACAAAGTAACTGCATCTTCATGGGGAAATAACAGGTGCTTTTTAAACGATATCACCGAATAAGATATTAATGCAAAAGTTAGTCCACTTATAGGTTCTAATAGTAGACTAGTAGGCAACAACAGTATTCGCGTTATCGAAGAGAACTTACCAGTGCATTATGATACGAGGGCGTAGTGAGAAGTCTGGTAAAATCAAAACACCACAATCGCAAATCCCAGATGTCATGTGTCACTAGACCAAATTAATATTTTCAGACAGATATGTCATTTAGTTCAGTTTTGACAGCCATTGAAAATAGACAACCCATTGTTTTTTTGCAAACATGGAAAAAAATGAGTTTCGTGTGTTAATTAAACATTATTTTTTGCGTGGAAAACCCATTACACAAACCAAAACAAAGCTTGATAAATATTATGGGGACCCTTCACCATCGATTAAAATGATTCACAAGTGGTCTACTGATTTTCGTTGTGGTCGTACAAGCACAACTGATGCCGAACGTTCAGAACGCCCAAATGAAGTCACCACACCAAAAATGGTTGACAAAATCCATGATACGGTATTACAAGACCGCAGAGTAAACGTGCGCGAGATAGCTGAGATAGTAGGCATCTCAGATGAATGCATGCGCAAAATACTACACGAACATTTGAATATGAAAATGCTATCCGCGCGTTGGGTGCCGCGTTTGCTTACAATCGACCTAGAATACACACGTGTGACAACTTCAGAGGCAGGCTTGGTGATGTTCAAACGAAATAAAAAGGTGTTTCTGCATCGTTTCATAACTGTGGATGAAAGCTAGATCCATCACTATACATCGGCGACCAAAGAACAGTCTAAACAATGGATTACTTACTACTGGCGAATCTGCGCCGAAGAAGGCTAAGGTGGTTTTATCGGCCAACAAGGTCATGGACAGTTTTTTTGGGATGCACGCAGCATAATCCACATCGATTACCTTCAAAAGGGAAGAACAGTCAACGGCGAATATTAATGCAACTTTTTGGACCGTTTCAGCGACGTTTTGAAAGAAAAACGACCGCATTTGGCGAAGAAAAAAGTTCTCTTCCATCAAGACTATACACGGGTGCACATGTGTGTCTCCGACCAAAATCCATGAATCTCCAAACTTAGCTCTCTGCGTCTACTTCCTGTTTCTGAACTTGAAAAATGACTCGGCGGAAAGAGATTTGGCTCTAATGAGGAGATCATTGATGCAACAAACGCCTATTTTGAAGGGTTGGAGAAATCGTATTATTCGAAAGGGATCGAAAAATTGGAAAAACGTTGGACTAAGTGTATCGAGCTAAAAGGCGACTACGTTGAAAAATAAATTTTTTTTGGCCTAAAATATTATTCCTTGTTTCATTTTTACCAGACTTCTCACTCTGCCCTCGTATATGTATATCATAACGCAGATTTTGCTAGTTGAACATCTATCTGGCTATTGCAATTCGAAAGATCAAGATGGTAGATTGAATTTGACTTGGGACGAGCTAATTGATTCGATGTCCCCCCTCAAAATTCCCATAAGCATCGATCTCACAACGCAAATCCGATAGCCTATGACCGGAGTTAAAGTTAATATTAGGTATTGGGTGGGTTTGACGAGATTGAAGGAGTGATATTTTGATTTTTCCAATGTTTTATCGATACAAATTTTTGCAATGCGGGGCTTTTCCGGATAGACATCAATCTCACTTTGCCAACTCGGTGGGGTGGGTCTAATGAGTTTAAGGCAAGGGAATTTGAATTTTTCCGATATGTTGTCGATTCAAGTTGAGAATTGGCACTGATGGACATAAACCTGACAACTTCGATATATTTGAAATAACACCCGAATAATTCCAGTAAACTCGCAGGATCGTAATTCATCGAAATGGCCTAGTGAGATCAATGCTCATCTGCCCTCAACCGAGATTTTAGGTTTGCAAACCCTTTTATCGACAAAACATTGGGTAAATCAAACTTACACTCCACAAACCTCATTAAACCTGCCTAATATCAAATAAATAAATAAAGTAGAAATAAATAAGTAGTAAATTATCAGAATATTAAAAATTGCTTCACTAATAACTTCACATGACTTACCCCAACTACTAGTCAACTACTAGAATAGTACATACCAAGTACAAATTAAAAACCTTATTTCGTCCAAATATTCCATAGTTTGCTATATAGTTTACTATAGTTTGACTTTAGTTGTTTAAGAAATGCAGAAATACTAACAATTGTCATATTCTTATGATATATGATAAACAATGAGGCAAGCTGTCGGCCGTAACTGGGCGCTATCCATTGTGAAATTTTTAGGTTGGCTAAAAAGTTCAGATCCGTTATTTTCATGAAATTTTGGAAACATCAGCAGACGATTAATTGACACATTCATATGAGAGGTAAAACAATTTGGATAAAAATTAGCCATGCACTCTTGTGGTAAGTATTAAAGATTTTCATACAACCACCAAGAGATGACACATGGACCATTTAAACTAAAAGTCAGAGGCTTATTCTGTTCTCGAGATAGTGTAGAAACAAAGATTTTTTTTAAATTTTGGTTTCTTTGACTTACATATCCTACCTTTATGCAACGATCTGAAAGGAGCTGAAGCTCTATCTTGTCTATATTGTTTAGCACTTAGCCTAAAAACTTCATTAACAGAGCTGTTTTATTGAGGTATATCAATTAATATTAAAACTGATCAAAAAGGATCGACGGACAAAAAGATATCCCCCCACCTGCCAAGATCTAAAACAAAAGCCTCGTCATTGGAAGAAACCGTTAAATTTCAACCAACATTGATTATGCCTGCTGCATCTACGTCGATCCCACAATGATCAATGGAATCTCGGCCGATATCAAATCGTTAATTGAAAAAACATCCAAAGCACCTTCAGCTGAAGTACTGGAAATGCATTCGTCTGTTACTGGCAAACAACTTAAGGATTCATTAATTAAAAGTTTCAACTCTCACCAATGTGAATGCAATTAGATTGGTACCAATGCTATAAATAGCGGCCAGTACGATTATATACAAGGGTTAAATCGAGAGTTGGCAACCATAGTTCTGTCATCTGGTAACTGACGTTTTTATCGTAAAGTTTGACATTTTAGACGATATACTTACTCAAAAAGTTTTTTGTTATACTTATTTCAAAATTTCAGTTTAGTAACTAAATCGTGAACATTTTTGTGCGATTATTTTTTTCAATTTTCGACTTGGATTAACTCAACAACAGTGCAGTGATGAACTCAATTCGACTTTTGGCGATGAAACAACACGTAATATCAAACTGACATTGTAAGATCGTCATGTGAGACCAGCATACATTCAATATTGCATGAAAATTTGGCCGTCAAAAAGATTTGTTCGCGTTGGATCCCACATAATTTGATAAACGCTAACAAAAACTCGTGTCAATTGGTCGAAAGAAATACTCAAAAAATATGATTGTGGTGCTTCAAAACGTGTCTATCTTGGATCTATGCGTATGAGCCCGAAACCAAACGGCAATCGACAATATGGGCGTTCCAATATGAGCCAAATACAAAAAAAGTTAATCGTCAATTCTGAATGGTACACAACCGTTTGTTTGACAGAAGTCTTCGGCGAAATAAGGAAAACCAACCGCCGACGACGGATCATTCTCCACCACGACAATGTGACCTCTCACACATCGGTACAAACAACTGAATATTTTAGCGGTCAAAAATCGAATTAATGGGTTATCCGCCGTATAGTCTTGATTTGGCACCCAATGATTTCTTTCTATCAAAAATAAATTGCGGGGTCAACGTTTTTTGATACCTGAAGAAGCGGTTGATGCGTTCAAAATGCATATTTTGAAAGTACCTCAAATTGAGTAGAAAAAGTGCTTTGTAAATTGGTTCAAACGCATACAAAGGTGGATTGATCTTTGGCTTTGGCCACCAAGCTTATTCATCAGAGTTTGTATTTGCACGAAACACACGGCTAACCATTATAATTACGTAAGCTCAAATCGTAAATTATTCAAATGCACTCCTCCATCTATTACCAAAATGTTCACAAAATAGCATCTAAAGCATCATATCTTTACCTTTTCCTGACTATTTTGTCTATAGATGTTGTCGATCATGTGAGACAAGCTCTAAGAAATCGGCGTTTTAATAGCCATGCGTTTTATAAACTAAAGTGCTGCAGCTAAATTATTCCCACCAAAAGTGGGACAGATTTCCGCGAAAATTAAAATCAACCAACGTTATTTATTCATTTATGCAACGTACCGCCCAACTCAAACTTAAGGTTATACGACATCTCTTAATTCAATTAAAGAAGTCATTTGTTCAGATTAATGATAAGCGATAGATTAGAGATAACCTGATAATGTAACTTTATTGAGGTGGCCGTGAGAGTGAATGGAAAAGTTGAGAAATTTCGTGAAATCATACATTGTGGCTCTGAGCTCCATGTCCTTGTTTTCAATAAAATAATAAATACTCATCCTCCATGGGCTGGCTTATAAACCTTAAAAATCGTAAATGTAAAAAAAAATCTACACTGAAATGAAGACGTTAAGTGTGGAAACAAGCAGGTTGGAATTTTTACAACACAGTGAGGTGTTCGATACGTATTTCAAGTTAAAGTACAAGTTTTATTTGGCTGACATCCAAGACAAAATTAAATCAAGTCCAAAATAGTTCTCAAAATATTTTAGATTTAAACATGAAATCGAGAGGTACTCTGTCAATATCACATAATAATATGAATGTCGTGCGTTGCCAATCTGATCAAAGAACTATACGGATACATTGATAAAACCAGCCATACCAACATGTTAATAACTCACAGCCCTAACGGATTTTTGGTGAAGGATGTGGGCCTAAAGATATACCCTCGATCCTTTTCTGACATACAATTTGCGGTAGTTTGTTAAATCCATTATAGAAGCTGTTCAATCAATAGTTCACCTCTGTTATGTTTCTCGAAAAATGGAAAGTTTCAAATGGGATGGCGTTCCATCAATTGATGTATCATCAATTCCGAAATTTTTTGAACTAGTTGTACGCAACAGTTTTAACGCTCTATATCTTGTAACTTGGTTGAATTCACAAACAGTTATAAACGCCATAGCTTACATGGATTTCCCTAAGGCATTTGACTCTATATGTATTATAAAGCACTCTAAAGTTTATCTGCGTTCGGATTTAGGAAATCCGAACGTTATCAAAGTGACGTCTGGCGTTTCTCAAGATCACTAGAGACCACATATTGGACTAGGGATTTTTATTGTTTTCATCGACAGAATAACGAACACAATAAAAATCTGCAATATGCTCATATTTGCAGACAACGTAAACAATTTTCATAAGATTAAACAAATGCGTGATACTGTCAATTTTGAAATAATTAAAGCGGAAAATTACGATTTTTGACAAAAAAAAGTTATTTCAAGCTAAATTTGGCTTCTGTCAGCCCATACGGATTGATTGATCGGGATGAATCTTCATGCTTAAGTTTTTTCCATAAATTAAGAGATCCTAATGATGTTTAACCGAAATCAGTCCGCCGGAAGTGGCAGCTGTAGAAGCTGTTTCGGTTTTTGCAATTATTTTGAACGGGTGGCCCATCTATTGTTGAAAACAATAAATAAATTAATAAATTAAATATTGAAAACTTAATTTCAAAGTGGTGAGTCTTCTACCCAAACTGTAAGAAATGTACGTGGAAAATTCACTAGAAATGAAATGCCAACAAGGCGATTTGTGGATCAATTTGCATGAAGACCTCGGTATACAGGCTTACAAAATTCAATTAGTGCCGGAGCTGAAACAAAATGACCATCCGCAAGGTTCACAAATCGGGATGTGGAACGCTTGGAAGGAAATGAGACTTTTTAGCGAAAAATCATCTTTTCCGACAAAGCTCATTTTCACCTCGCCACATCAACAAGCAAAATTGTCGCATTTGGGCCTTAGAATTCGACACGTAACCATGGAGAAGCCGATGCATCCACAACGAGTGACTGTTTGGTGTAGATTTTGAACCGGAGGCATCATTGGTTAATTTTTTCGAAAATAAGCAAGAAGCCGTTTTTACAATCAATCGGGAGCGTTACCGAGCCATAATAAACGAGTTTCTGTTACCCAAAATTCTAGAGGAGGACACACACGACATTTAATTTCAACAGGATGGCGCAACTTGTCACGCAGCAACAATCGGTCATTGGGGATCGAATAATCAGCGGTAACGGAGATGTCAGTTGGCCACCACGTAGCTGCGATTTGACTCCGTTGGACTTTTTTTTGTGGAAATTCGTTAAGGATAAGTGTTACGCTAACCGTCCAGAGACTATCCAAGACTTGAAAAATCAAATCGAAGTTGCCATTGATAAGGTAGGAGCCCATACAATTGGAAATGTTCTGAACAATTGGGTTGACATTTGAATGAAATTGTGTTCCATACTTAACGGCATGTATACTCTTTCTAATAAAACAAGCCGCTTTGAAAAAAATTCATTCGTCTTAGAATTAGAGCCAATTAAATTGCAAACGATAAATGGGCGCCTATATATATTGCAACAGCAATAATTTACTAAGAGATAAGCAGCTTAACAAAATACATTTAAAAAAAAATATATTAATTTCAATTTAAATAAAAATATATCAATTTTAATATATTTAAAATATTAAAAATATCATATTCTCAAAATATAAAACAACTAAATTACTCGCCTGTAGTAATTTTGTTTTCCAATGAAATAAAAATGAAATTATTTTTAAGCTTTTCTACATGAATATGTATGTGGTATTGTATGGAAGTTATGGATTAGGTAGAATGGGATTGAATCGTCTTATTCCGAATCGAGGCGGATATTTTGAAATAGAGAGCGTGCGAAATTGTAATAAAACTAGCAAGCAGTCCACGTTGAAGCTACCAATTTCAACACAATAAATTTAAAAAAATTAAAAAAAAGTAAAAAAAATCACAAAGTAAAAAAAGTAAAGTAAATCACATTTCGAATGTACTTTAACTGAGTAAAAGTAAAATAATAAATTTTCCGTAGCATATTGATGGGCATCATAAAAATTTTAAGCGAATATTTACTGAAAAAAAAAATTATTACAAGCGACCACACCAAAAAAAACATGTCCCACCTTCGTTGCAGCACAACATAAAACTGTCCACCAACAAAAAGTAAATATTGGGCATTGGCCCAAACAACAAAAACAAAGATAACGAAATCACCAAACAAAATGAAAATGATTGAAGCCAAACATATTAAAAATTATAATACTTACATCCAAATGCAATTAACAACTAATTAAATTAATTAAAGCAAGTTAGGCATTTTTATATAACGCATGCAAAAACTATTTATAAAAGTATGTAATTACAACTAGATAGATATGTATATTCTATATTCCATATATATAAAGTACATTTATAATGATTTGTTTTTTTTAAGTTTCTTTATCTCATACTTTCTAATTTTAAAATCTAATATTAAAAAAATAATAATTTTAAACAAAAATTTGCTTGTGTACCCGAACTTGCGGGACGCCAAATTTTTTTTTTGTTTGCTCATAATAATACAGTAGAATAAAAGTTATTTGCAATTTGATTAATTCTTACCCGAATACCAGTTGGTAATGTGGACGACGAGGATGATATTGATGTCGTTGAGATTTGTGTTCCAGTGTTATTGTTATTATTACTATGATTTCCATTATTATTATGATTATTACTACTACTATTATTATTATTATGAATATTATTATTGTGTAACGTATTGTTGTTACTAGAACTGTTGTTATTATTGGTACTACCACCACAGGTTTGTATATTCATCGCCGCTCCCGACGAGGACGATATAGTTGTTGAAGGCAGTGTGGGCGATAGTAATCCTACTGCGGCCGAAGACATCGGTGGTAGTGTTGTTGCGAGCGCTCCAAGTATATTATGTTGAAGCTGTTTCGGACTTTTCATTCCATTGTTGCTCTTATTCATTTTATTTGCGTTAGCCAAATTTTTTGCGGCGTTCACCAATTTTGTACTGCCCTTGGGACGTCCACGGCCCGGTGTCGGTGTTGCATTTACCGTGTGAGGTACACTATTTTGACTTGAATTTATATTATCGTGACTATTCATTTTATTATCACCATCATCTTTTTTCTCTATAATTTATTTTTCGATTTTAGTTTTTTTTTATACCAAAAAAATTGTTACCACACAATTTTAGAAAATGGAAAAAATGAAAATGAAAAAGGACAAAACGTACATTGGTTAGAATTAAAACGAAAAAAAAATAATTATTAGAATTTAAAATATGTAATTTGTATTTATAAAGGATGTGAAATAATTGATTTTGCACCAGCTGACGATCGAATATGAGGCTTGGCTCCAAAAATCAATTATTTCGTATAATTCCAAAAGCATGCAAGTTTGGTACATTTTATATATTGACTGAAATATCGTTTTGTTGCTTAAAAACGTTACTAAAGTCAACATATAGGCTTTTTATTCGAATTATTAATGAACCTTCTCACGATATCATTAATTTATCATATATAGTGCATGAAGTTTTGGATAATATGTATAAGCACTTTTTGGTTTTGAACAGAAGCTGAAACTGTGATTTTGTACTGTTTTAATTCCAATGTAGTGTAGTGGTTCATTCTTATTGAACAATAACATGACGTGTTTTTTATTAAAATCAAAACTGTTGAATTTGCTGATGATTATCATAAAATTGTAAATTCTTTTCGAAAAATATGCGTTTAAAAGCTCTTAAAACCAAGTCAGCATTAATCCAAGAAAACAAAACATTGTGGAATAAAAAAAAATAGGTTACGTATACAAAATCAAAACAAGTTAAGATAACATAAAAAAACTAAACCACTTGCGACGAGGCATCCAAATAATTGTTGTAAAATATAAAACAAAAGACTTTATCCTAAAAACGATTTATATTTTGTCATCTAACTTAGTGTGGCTTTCGTATAGAATTTAACAACAGATTAAAATCTGCTTCTAATGACCGTATCTCACGGATTACTTTTCTATACGAAGTTTAAACGTTTTTCAAATTTTATTAATAAAACTGATGGAAACTTGGGTAAAAACGAAAGATTCGAAATAACTTGATTTAAAAATCGACAAACATAGTTCAAATTATACAAAACAATACCAAACATCTAAAAAAATTTAGAATGTTGAACAAAAACAAACAGTTTTTACAAAATATAACTATCGTAGTAAGTCAACAAAATTTTGGAAACTTCTTGACCGTCCAGTCGTGGAGAATATATAAATATTCTCCAAAATTTACAATTTAATACGATTTTGTTCCTTATGCGCGCGCAATTTATATTCAGCGATATTTTGTATCTGCAAAAACAATGGGAAAAAGACTGAAAAAATAATAAAGCGAAAAATGTTTCATCTGCAAAAAATTGACTGAGTTAGAAACCCGCCAGAGGTTCGGATGCAAAGCAAATTTTCGTCATCGATTACGATCGGTGATGTTAATAAACACAACTAAGACCCTCTATTGGCGCCGACCCACCGTCCATGTCATTGTACAGGTTGACATGGTGTTTGCAATATGCAGGTACTGTAATTTGTGTGAATGGGTGGTGTGTGCGTGAATGAAAAGGGGGATTAATTGTCCTTCAAAGGACATTAAATCCACTGGACAATTAATACTTTCTTTAAATAAATAAAAAAACAATTAAAAAAACCTACAATCGAAATCTGCAAGACGCGAAGATGTGGAGTTTTATTTTTTCAGAGTAGAAAATCCAAAAAAAAACTAATTCAATACACAATATTACGGCATGCTGTTTGTTCGTAAATCATTGAATGGTTTTATGGTTATCTGCATCTGCAGAATATCGTTCAATGTAAATTGCACATTACGTGATACGGGATACACTTTTTATGTTCCAGGTCGATTTTGTTTGGACGCCATTTTGTTTTGGATGACATTTATCAGTTCGCATTTGACAGTGATAGAGAGTGGTCGATAACAATTTATTATGGAGCATCTAACGCCGCAACAACGTGTTGAAATTATTGAAACATTTTATTTAAATAATTGTTCAATTGTGAATACGCGGAGAAAATTAGGTAACTTTTCTGGTGTTAATCATGTGCCGAGCAAGTCAACCAGGGTGTAATGAATAATTTTGTAAATTGGCATACACTGGGAGATAAAGATTGGGCGATAATTAAGCCAACGTAGACCTGAAAAGATTGATGCAGTGAGGCAGAGCGTTGCTGAATGTTCATGTACCTCTTAACGACGCCGTACACAAGAATTGGGTATCAAGTTTGTTAAAAATTCTCAAAGCAGATTTGTTTTACCCGTATAAAATTCAATTCATACTTCGACTTTGCTGGCTTTGTTAATAAACAGAATAACCGATATTGGGGCACTGAAAACCCTCAATTGATACACTAAAGACCACTACACTCTCGTAGAGTAACAGTATGGTGCGACATTTGGTGGGCCATATTTCTTTGAGGATGCTAGAAGCAAAGCTATAACAATTACTGGTGACCGCTATCGGGACATATTGGAAAACTTTCTAACCCTTATTATTTAGAGCGGGATCGAACCGGGGAATACAATGTATTTATAAAGTGTTGTGGCAAGATCCGAAATTATTTTATAATTATACCCGCAAGAGCGTCTAACACTGAAAAACACCACTAACGTTAACAAATTTAAACTCGAAATAAAAAAACAAATTGACATTTGACTATAAAAACGGCAAACGATTTATTTTGTATGAGTGTGAGAAAAATTTCTCATCTTTACATACATTTTTTGTAGATGGGTTTGCCATAAAAAATACGTCAGTTTACATTTTTAATAGCACATTATGGTAGCACACTAACACCATGACAATCATTTTGTCAGTAAAATGTGACTGATAAAGGTTTTTATATCTTTTTCTCGCTTTGATTTTACTGACAGTAATATTTTTGTAATGAAATAGAAACTTTATTCTGCTAAAAAATTGACAGTGAAATACACAAACTCTACAATCGACATCTGCAAGTCGAAAAGATGTCGACTTTTACACAATATTACGGCATTACAGATTCAAGGACAACAATTTTACCCATTTTTATTAGTCCGTTTGAAAAATGCCGAATGTTTTTGACGTTATCTGCATAAGAATATAATTGATATCTGCAATACAATTGAGAAGCAAGATTGAAAAAATCTAAAGCGGAGGACAGAAAAGTGTTTCTTGAGCTAAAACAGGGACACTGAAACCTGGAGCACAAACGATAAAATCGTTATAAATTCAGCGATGAAACCAATTGCAAATTTTATTGACAAAAATCAAATAAAAATTTGCTTGCAGTAGGTGTGCAAGTGGAAGCGCAGCTCTGAAGTTAGTTGCATTAAAATATAATTGAACGTATCCAAATCATCTGTCATTCTGAGTGCACCAATTTTAAGAAATGGATGTCGATAAGCAATATTTACGTTACTGCATTCTATTATGTTTTCAAATGAAAAAAAATGCTGCTTAAGCTTTGGAATTGATTAATTCGACTTTGAGTAGAATGTTCACTCGTCATTCAATAGTAAAAAAGTGGTTTGCAAGATATCGTAATGGCAATTTTAGTCTTGAGGATGATCTACATCCAGGTGCAGTAAAACAATTTTAAGACGAAGATTGCATGCATGCAATGGGAAAAATACAGAAGGAAGAAGAGTGGGTTCCTCATAAATTGGCCGACAAAAACAAAAACCGAATAGCAATTTTTTTTTGCTTAAAATCATTACGGATGATGAAAAGTGGATTTTGTACGACAATCCTAAACGCAGAAAACCATGGGTTGATCCAGGCTAGCCATCAGCATCAGTTGCAAAATTGACTATTCATGCCAAGAAAATGTTCTTGTGTGTCTGGTGGGATTGGAAAGGAGTCATTTACTACGAGCTTCTGGAACCTGGTCAAACTGTTACAACTAACGTTACAAGGCCCAATTGATCAAATTAGGTAATGCTCTGGAGACAAAAGGACCATTTACGGGCCAAGGAAGCCAGAAGGTGATATTGCTGCGTGCTAACGCTCGTCCGCATACAGAAAAATCAACCTAGGGACTCATTTTCTCCTTAGACTGGGAAGTTTTACAGCATGTATCGTATTCTCCAGACTTGGCTACATCTGATTACCATTTATTTCAGATCGATGTCATCATATTTGAAAGACCGGCGGTTTATCAAAGTTGAAGATTGGCAAAAATGACTCGATGACTATTTGGCTTCGAATAATATAAAATAAAATGACAAAAGACCATAGATAATGACCATAGGTAATGGCGCATATCTCGATAGCCAAAAAAAGCTGAGTTTCTACTTACACACCTAATAGTTTGCTAGAAAAACGTACGTACAACATTATATTTTTTTATAGCAGACGTATATCGTTGTCCATTTTTCTTTATGTTTACAAGATATTTTGATAGATCTAATTTTAGTAGTGAAAGTGAGTTTGAACATGTTCAGGTGCTGCCATTATATGAATGTAAAGAAAGTAATTTGGCATCCAATGCAAATGTATTGGCTTGTGCTAGTTACGATAATACAAAAAGTTGTATCGAGAAAATTTTGCGGATAATAAATGGATTTTTATATAGAAAATCGCGGTTCCTACACACAAACCATTTACAGTCCAAATGGCGTCTTGAAACGATCAATTTACAAAAATTTTGATCGATTTTTCTTTAGGGGTACCTCAATACATATTACGTACTACTAAAGTTTATGGTATTATGGCAGCTTAAAAAAGTGCAATAAAAAAGTAAAGGGCGACTTGAACAGGAACAACAAAACAGAAAGAGGCAACACAATTTTTCTGTCTGAGAATAAAAAATTTTTGTTGATTTTACATTTACAATTCGTTCAATTTACATTTTTCGTTTTGCTTGTATTTGATAAAAAACAGTTGAAGATGTCAAACAAAAAGTGTTGCAATATGATTCTAAACTGCTAGAATCGTTAGACGGCTTTTCACTCTCATTAATATTACGTATAAATATTATTTTCAACACTTCATTTGGATTTTTAAGACGCTGAAAATTAGACAGTGGCATAATACTAAACATTTACAAATAGTGATTTTTTTTTTGGTTTTGATGAAAACAAATCTTATCACAATTTAGTGATCACTTTCTGGTGATATCTATTTTGCTATCACTTCGAAACTTTTAGTTAATTTTGTGCACAGGACATGTATATTTAAATTAATAATTTTTATCATAAATTATAACAATTGAGGAGTACACATTCAAATAATACATTTTCAATTGCAAATTCTAATTATAATTTAGTGAGTTTAGAAAAACTACAATTTTTTGGGGCGACGGACATCAACAAAGACATGCCGCTTTAGAATTTTGAAATGTTAAAATTAATTTTAATTGGAAAACACACGGGTTAACTCAAGTTTTTCATTTTAGTTGTCGAAAAACCTCATAATCTAAATATTATATCAGTAAAATCCTAAAATGAGATTTTGGCAATTTATGTGGTGATCACTTTTTACTACCACCAAAATTAAAATCACCTACCATGTCCCGCAATGCGACAAAAATTTACTATAATTAACACCAATATCTAGTAGTCAATGCCATTTTTGAATTGAAATCAGCCGTTTCTAAGCCAGTTTTATATAATTTGATCTGAACGATTGACTTCTGACTGTCAAATAAATTTTAAGTTTGTACGGCCAATTTTACAGAGTTTAAGCAAATTGTAATATACTAATAAAATAATTGAAGACTTATAATGGATATTTTCAAAAAAATTAATACATCCGTCTTCAATTATTCATTCATTAACATTGGATAACGTATTCTTTGTTTAATCATTTTGGAATACTAAAACCGTTGTAATTTATCCAATATCCGGGTAGTCATGGAGCGGCCTGTTTTATAATTAAACCCGAGCAGGCAGCGCTGTCAAAAATTACTCGGTGTTTTCTTATTCAACCTGAGTAATTTACTCTGCACATTGCGTTTTTCTTTGTAAACTGTGCTTACGCCGTGTGTACTCGGTCCATCAAATCATACTCTGAAATGAATGTCAGTGTACGAAGAGAGAGCAAAGTAAAAAACAATTTAATACTCGAGACACGCCGGATTATTTGACTCTACACAACCTTCGCTCGGTGTACAATGGGTCAAGTGAATAAAAATAAGTAAATGATTTTACTTCAATTTGAGAATTTATTATAAATTTAAAAGAATATTTCTAGTAGATTAGTACAAAACGGTTTATGAGCCTGTTTTGTCCAATCTTCACTGTTATTTGACAAAATAAAATTAAAATAAAAGCATTTACTTATTTTTATTCACTTGACCCATACACCGGCTAATTCTGCTCACTCGGGATGAATTATAAAGCAGACCCCTAATATAAACAATTCTCAAAACGTAAAAAAATCATGCAACAACTTTCGTGAAGCTATTTAATTATTTAATTTAAGATCGCTTAAGGTTATTTCGTTAGAAAAATAAATAAATTATTAATTAATTAAAAAAGTAAGTGGCAAAGTACCTCGAGAGGTGACAAAAACATTATTACCTCAGTTTAAAACAAATCAAATTATTATTCATAATTTCAAATTATTATTTGTACATGCATTACGGAAGTAGTTGATTATGTTAGCCTTACGACGTTTCCATTATGAGAGAAATATATAAACGTGTACATACGCATTTTACATTCACAGCAAATATTTTCATTTTAGTAATATATAAAAAATTATTGCCATAAAAATCAGGTTGAACACGGACAGGGTTTACGAATTTATTTCAAGAATACTTATTGTGAATCCACATTGACTTTTGACTTCTTCTGCCTATTGACTGAACTATGTATCTTTTTTGTTCAAACGATCCCCTATATCTGACCATAAACTCATTACGTAAAGTTAGGAAAATATGCTCTGCGTTCTGAAGAACCACATTTCAATGGGCTCTTTTAGAGCACCCAATTGTTGGGAACATGTTTAGTAAAATCGCGGCCAACGATATGAAAATGTTTAGCACTATGAAATTTTCAAATCAAATTGACGATGATTTTACTAATCATGATAGGAGACCTGAAAGCGCCCAATGCCGTCGAAGCAATCCTGTTGGTAGTTGTATATACAGTATACACTGCGATTAATAACTAAAGATCCAGTTTTTATTTTATTTAATAACCGATTTGGAAAATTAAAAAAAATCGATGCCTTCTGATTTTGTAATGAAAAAATCGATACGTGATTCAACTATTTCTAGGAGAAAACAGGTTTTTAACTAACAGGTTCATAACTATTATTTAAAAAATCCCCGTATTTCCCACGAGCTCATTTGCTTTTTGGGTCCTCCGATTTTATTCATCCCATACATAGGTAGTTGAATCTCTACAAAATAACCGCATGCGAACGATGGAGACTAAATCTCATGATGGATTTGATGAAACTAAAAATCTTCGCCCAAAATGACTTAAATTTTGATTTTCCTTTGGCCGATAAATATTTCCAGCCATTCCAAGTGTTGTATTGAACAAACTAATTAAGACTAAACAAATTTGGAATTGTTACAAATCTTATAACGGTTTTATTAATCAAGTTGGCTTAGTTTTATTTAATTATGAGCATCAAATTTTTATTTTATTTCAGTTATTAATCGCAGTATACCTGAAGCAAAATCATCATGTTCAGAACATTATAGATTTTATGGAGTTTGTACCCTATGAGTGGCGATTTTAATGATGGGGGACATTTCGGGGAGACATGTCCACTACAACTGCTCAATATCAAGTTATTGACACAATGTACGATTTTTTTTTTAAATATTGGTATCTCAAATATGCTTTTTCTTATTTTATTTTTTCCAAAAGCATATCATATCCAGTTCACAACAGAAATAGTGGTATCGTCGATTCTTTGGAAATGAATAAAACTTTTTTACTTAAGGCTGGCATTGGGTTGCGAAAAACTATATAGCTATGAGTACTTTATAAAAATCAGTGTGGACTATAAAAAATTATCAATTTACCTAATACTTTTTATAGGTTGAATTTAACTGTGATTGAGGTAATAATTATTGTGTTTTGTTTAGGGCTTTCCATTTCCCGTACATTTTATTTTCCGATTAACCGGAATAAAAATACCTTGTCCTCGAAATCCCGGTATTCATAAACTGGTCTTCAAATCAGATAAAGCTGCACATTTTTGTGTTTAAAGATGTCCAATTTAATAAGAAACCTAGACGTAGCACCTTCGAGAACGTTTTTGGAGCATCCAAGCTCAATTTTTCCTATCAACTCAGTGATATATGACATGTCAAGTGTGGTTTAAGAAATAAAAAAGAAACTTTTTATATTTTTTTATTGATAGTAAAGTGATTAATTAATCTGCGCTTGGAAACTGAATGTGAAATTTGATCTTACATTTATACAAATAACATTGTAATCACCACGCTGCAGGATACAGATGAAGCGATTCGTAACTTAAGTGTAGTTCTGCGTAGGTATATATATAGGTATATCCCTATTAAAAATTTGGTTTATTGGAAGTTTAACCATAGATAACCGCCATAGATCAAATTAATCAATCGTTAAATTTAAAAATAATCAGTTAAAAATAGAATATAATTATTAAGTAATAAGATATTTTTTTAAACATTTTATTATAAACTAAAATCGCCCCATTAGATATGAGAAAACAACGTAATGATAATTTGTTCATCTTTTAATGAAAAGTTCATTCTAAAATTGACATTTCCCGAGTTATGCCTACTTAGTTAAAAAAATTTAATTATAATGTGATTGATAATGGCAGTAAGATTCTATGTTCGATTAATAAGATAATCTACTTCAAAATATCTATTGACAAATAAATAATTCGCGATTGGTTAAATGGTTTTCAATAGAAAAACCCCAAAACAGAAATTTCATTGATTTATCGGATATTGGGACCTATGGCACTATTTCGATAATTCCCTGGGAATAGGGAATTGGGGAAAGAAGTTACGAAGGTTTTTCTCAAAATCAGTACTTTTCAGGGGTGACATGTTGTAACATTTATCGAAGTTTAGATCTTTTTTTCCTAAACTGAAATAGTCGACTATTATTTGTTTTGTATTGCTATCACAACCTTCTAGAGCAAATGTGAATAATGTCTGTTCCTCTAATGTCGTTCAAGTGTCAAAAACAAATTATTTGGTGATGGAAAGGGAGTAGAAATATCATAATTTTCAATTTAGCAGCTTGGTAAATGATATAAAATGTAAAATACTGTCATATTTTATTCTAAAGAAGCGAGACATAAACTTCGATAGAGTATCGAAAATGTGATGTTATAACATGTCTCCCCTGGTCTATTCAGGCGAAAAGTTTAATATATTTTTTTTTAATTGGGAATAATTTTTTCATATCGAAATTGACAGTGAAAATTATTCCCAACATAATTTTATTTCGAAAACAATTACCACTAAACTCTTACCGTAGTATAACAAAATAAATCTTTTGAGCAAACATTAAGCAGGCTATTTGAGAATTCGATTGGAAAACTAGAGAACTAGATTCCAATATAATTTTAAATAAGAGTCGTTCGAATCACATCAAATCAAATACGAATCTAGTATTCTCGTTTTCGAATCGAATTCCCTAATAGCCCCTGATTTTACTTCCTGGATCTCGGGACCCCTTTTGAAAAGCCCTAGTTTTATTACGATAATTAAGTTTTAAAATTGATCGTTTTGACGCACAAATAGATTTTCTTTATATTTGTTCTCTAAACTGTGAAAATTGTTTGCAGTGGCAGTTTAAGGAACACAGAATTAAGATATTATCTCACAATCTCTCAATCAGAGATCCAAACATGCAATGAGTGGATTGAGCAGTGGCCTACCTAAAAAGACATTACGAACCCTAACTCAGCACACGGATTAGTTTATTTCATCGTTGCCATGCGATGTCATAAAGAATTGCAACATAAAAAACGCAACCGTCTCAAATGTGAAACAACTACAAAGTGCTTGCTAATGTTTTACTTATTAGAATAATCACTCTCGCGGAAAATATCATTGGTGACTATTAGTGCGAATTTCGTCCTAACCGATCCCCATATAAACCAATAACTAGGACCGCGTTCATTTGTCAAGGAATTACTGAAAAGCTTGTTTCTTTATGTAAGATAACGACGTCTGGCCCTTTGTGTAAAATTGTAGTAGGAGGACAGTATATGATTCCTTCGAAATAGCATCTAGTTTGCGACAGGGGATCAGGCGAATTTGTTGGATATGCAGATGATATCATGCTTCTTGACCAAAACCCTAATGATATCAAGGAGGGTTTAATGCCGCTTATCCGTCATGCGAACCAGGTTTTGGAAGTGAACAGCAATAACACAAAATGGCTATACACAATAAGCAGCATCCCTACGAAAAATATCGAAACAGACAACCATAACGTTGGTAACGTGAGCGAGTTTAAATATTTCCGATCAGTTATAACATCAACGAATGATGTTCAGCTAGATTTCGATCAACTTTTGAGAGAAAGGCATTCGATCTATTTATGATCCAGTTAAGTTTGCGAATATCGGATTCTAATGAATTACGAAATCAAATATCTTCTTGGGGACTGTAGCATTATCGGTTTCATTATATCCAACCGAGTTAGATCGCTGGACCACGTCGAAAAATCGCCATTACACCAATGATAAGAAAAGTGTCTCTTCGACAACCAGTCGGCGTAGTCAGCATGCGATAAACCGAGTCAGTTGGAGGACTACAAATCCTTTCAAGGATGGCATGTTAAAACACTTGTTATTTTAATGGCACACATTTCTAATTTCTCGATAGAACACATAATAGACAATTTTGTTTTGGTTATTTTATAGGAAATTAATTATCTTGGAACTTGTACTCGAACACGATTGCGAGTTGGACGAGTGAAAGAGACCTTTTAAAATCGGCGGAACGAGAAGAATAGGAGGCAGCTAAATACTTGCATGAAATTTAAAGGAACGTTGAACTCCTTGTAACTGTTAGAGCCCCTTTACATAACCCACGATTTCTTCTAATTAACATGTTTATATTTTATTCATAAATTAAACGTCTTCAGCGAATTCTATTTTTCAGCTAATTTCAAAAATTCTACTTATCAACAAGATTCCACAAGATATCCCTTCCTGGAACTCCAATGCCTTTCCTAGATCAGATTATTCAGGCAAATCGCTCCGTTTAAAGGTCGAGTAACTCTTTGGGAATGATCCCTTATAAACATAACTCTAGCCTCTATAAGCACTGATGAGTGATTATAACGTGAAACAAAATATATACCGGGTGACTGACACGAAGTGTTACCAACTTCAGACTGTCATTGCTGTCAAACCAGTGATGACAGAGCGCTCAAATTTACAATAATGACAGTTCATTCCATTGTTTACAAGTGTACAAAAGCATTTTAGTGGGAAATATTCAGAAAAAAAGTTATCCGCAATGGAATTCAAGCGTAATAGTGTGGTTGCTCTAATTTGGCTGGAAAACCACAGCCGCAGATTGTTAATCAGTTAGAACATCTGCATGTGAATGAAATGTTTGTGTATCGCACCATAAATCGTTATAACGATAATGGCAGCATTGCAAAACGCCATGGCGGTGGACCGAAACACACTGCAATATCGCCGGATATCATTCGGAAGGCCGAATTGGCTTGGAATCCGCGCCGTAGCGCAGAAAAATGGTTCGTGGGGCGAACATTTCGCGCGAACGGATGCAGCACATATTGAAAGATCATCTTGGACTAAAGGCCTTGAAATTCCATAAAACGCATGGTCTCATCGATGCTCAAAGAAAAGTTAGAATGGAAAGAGCAAAGGAGTTGTTACGCTTGCACGAAAGTGACGATTTGCCGAATTTGGTTTTCTCCGATGAGTCACCGTTCGTTATTGAGCAATATGTGAACAAGCATAACGACCGGATTTACTTGCCCGGCAGTTCTACTGAAAATTTGGACCAGCGGATTGCCGCTCGAAACCAAGCGCCGCCGATGGTGATGGTTTGGGCCGCCGTAACGCCCGAAAGCCGTGCACCGCTTGTTTTTTTGGACCGTGGCATCAAGATAAATGCTCAAATTTATCGGGATCATGTGTTGAAGGGAGCGTTGAAGCCTTAGGCACAAAAATATTTCGGCCGCAGAGCCTGGACATTTTAACAGGACTCGGCGCCGAGTCATAAAGCGTGCGTCAATCAAGATTGGCTGAGAAATAGCGTTCCGCGGTTCATTTCCACTGCCCAATGGTCACCAAATTCACCGGAGGCAAGTCTGCTAGATCTCTCGGTTTGGGGTATTTTGAAGAGCAGCCGTTTGAAGGCCATAATCGCGGCTAAGGGTGGCCAAATCGAAAACTGCTACTGCAATTCGAAAATTTAAATATTTGTGAACATTTTTTACTTTTATTCAATCAAATTCATAAAAAAAATAAAAATTCTGTGGTGTTTTGGTAACACTTCGTGTCAGCCACTCTGTATAAGTGCTGCATTCTAAGTTTAGGTCGCGTTTCACCGAGAATTGAGTATTCATTCATTAACCATCACATCGCATATCATCATATTCGATCTCAATATCTCATAAGTTGAAAAAAATTTAACTCGAGTATTTCATCTTAAAATACAGTCAAATTAAAATATTTTTACAATTTATAAAAATAATAAAAATATTTCACAATACATTATTCGAAAATCTCATATTATTTTCATAAACATTTTTAGACCCAAATTGATAATCGATAATTATGATGGGCTGGGATATCATACCATCACTAGTTTCGACGTTCGACTTAGCTTATATCTTATATTTACGAGTAAAATCACAGTCTATTTCACTTCCAAAAATACGTATTTTTATTGTGTTCTCAGCGTGCTCCGTTAAGGCATCATTCTATTTTTATTCTACGTCTTCTAAAACTACTAGATTGATTGATTAGATATATCGTTTATCGATTTTTTACCAAAGAGATAAAGTTCACAAAATCAACAAGTTCAAATCGCTATATAAACCATGTAATTCTTTGCGCGAAATAGAATTTTAATTGATTCCTGAAAAACGAAACATACACTAAGTCGAAAATAGTGATGGTACAACATCCCCGGCCATGGTTTACAAATTCTTTCCACAGTTTCGCAGGCATTTGGAAGGCGCTACAAAACTGCGGAATCATTAGATAATTGTATATCTCTAAAGTAAGTACTTACAGCACCAAATTCGTCAGCACAAATACTGTATTTGACTGCTTTAAGTCGATTTTCCTCGATGATGCTCATATGTATGCTGTTTAAATTTCTTTCTGTATTTAAATCTACAACTACAATAAATATAGGTTTCTTCTGATAAAGAGAATTAATAAACCAAATATGATCAAAAAATATTAGCATGGTAGAGTCTAATCAAAAAAAGTGTTCTAAAATAAAACTAAACGAAAGAAAATGGAAATTATGTGCTATGAATGTGTAAATCGTCACAAATATTTCATCAATGATTCGGCGTCTCTGTTGTCTAGGAAAACCGCGTTTTAGAAAGTTTCATGAAGCAAACTAATATCGATGCACTGAATAAAATACAATTTAACCCATTTCAGAAGCTTACCTCTCAAATACATAGACACCTAAAAGCTACTGCTGCTATAATAGAAAACATGAATTCTCACATTAGCAGCCACAATGATCGGCGTTAAGATCGCTCTTTACTAAATTAAATTTGTTGTTGAACCTAACCTGTTGTAACCTGTGTTTATTTATATATTTTTCTTTGCCATTCGAACCTACCTAATAGAAAACTTTTGTATTTGCATACCAAACAATCCCTGACCCTCTGTTGGTAATATTATGAGTTAGCTTTGATAAGTTTTTTTTTGAAATTATGGGTAATTTATTTTTATTGTATATAAAACTAAATATTTAAAAACAAACAAACTAGGTCCGAGATTATCGATTTAACTTTAGTATTGCGAAAAAATGAGCCTATTGTTGTTGTAAATTCGGATCGAACTTGCACAGCTTCTCCAAGTTTGAGAGCTAATAACAAAATATTAAAAGAAAATTTCGAGGAAAGGAAAAAACTAAGCACGAGTTTTCCATAATAGCTATTGAATATCAAAAAACTTTAGAAGCAAATATTCCCACAAATGCTTATCGAACCTGCACAACTTACCCTTACTTTAGTAAAGAACACTCTTAAAATGAAAATTTTAATTTGCATAAAATTTTACTGACGGAGAGAACCGGAGCAAGGCGATCAGCGACAGTCATATGTTTGAGGTATCAAAAATCCTAACATGTTGGCCGCTACTCTTAACGCAAATAAATTAAAACTGGGTTCACTGAAAGCACAGGACGTGGATTGAAGATCAAAATTACTAAATAAATTTTTGGGAGTATAAATCCCTACTTCATCAACGGTTAATATTTGAAGGAGTTTTATAGAAATGTTATAAAAATATAGTGCCATCGAAGCCGGTCGAAGGCAACTTGTTATTTTCTATGGATTTACGGTCAAACGTTAATCTGTTATAACAATCACCTCAAAGCAAAACAAATCAATTAATCAAAATGGCGTTTGATTGGAATCTGCAAGTCCCAATGAAGTGGAAGTCCAAGAATAACATGGGTGGATGAGACCCGTGGAAATGGTATTATAAAAGAGAGTGTGACTGCAAACTAAACGGTACTACAAAAAAGGAGCTTCTTCTGTGCTTTAGAAATAACATTAAGGAACTTTTATTTATTCTTGATAATTATGCATATGCATTTTATATTGTATGGGAACAATAAATTAATAAAAATGTTTGCAGAATTTGTGTTTTAAATTTTTCCGCAAACGCTACAAACAGAAAAATAATGGAATAGCAAACGGAAACAATTCAAACTCCCAATTGAATCATTCGGAATTATTTTTTTTGTGTAATGTTGAAATATTGAAGTTTTCAAAACAATTTGACAGGTCCAAGAGATTTTTGACACAAACCGGCTAACAACAAAGGCCGTTCTTCCCTAATTTGATAGGTGGTCCTTGCGCGGATCTATCAGATATAGGGTTTTCCAATAGGGATGATATGATTTTTAAGTGACGTGTCGGCCATTTATAATATGTTATGATCTGTCATTTTTTGTTTCATTGTATTCAGTAATGTTTACAATTTCATCATGGTGAGATATACGCAAGAACAACGTTTACAAATTATTCAGATTTATTATCAAAATAATCGTTCTCCAATTGCAACAAAATCATCTTCTCCCATGAGGCTCACTTTCATCTGAGTGGTGCGGTAAATAAACAAAACTGTCGATTCTGGTGCGAAGAAAATCCCCAAATTATTCATGAAAAACCATTACATTCACCTAAATTGACAGTTTGGTGTGGTTTTTGCTCTGGTGGAATCATCGGTCCGCATTTTTTTTCGAAATGAAGCTGGTAACACCGTTACTGTCAATGGAGATCGGTATAGATCGATGATAACCAACTTTTTATGGCCGAAATTGGAAGAAGTTGATCTTGACAACATTTGGTTCCAACAAGACAGGGCTACGTGCCACCGCAAGTGCAACAATTGAATTATTGCGAGAAAAGTTTGGAGATTCGATTATTTCAAGAAATTGTGATATTGAATCGCCTCCAAGAAGTTGTGATTTAATACCATTAGACTATTTCTTGTGGGGTTATTTGAAGTCATTGGTCTTTAGCAATAAACCAAACTTTCTTCAAGCTTTACAAGTCAATATTGAACGTGCTATTCATGACATACGACTTGATTTAGTGGAAAAAGTGCTCGAAAATTGGGTTCATCGAATTCGTTCCTGCAGAAGTCGTAGAGGCCATTTGAATGACGTTTTATTCAGAACTTAATTGTATCGATTGTACTTCACATTAAATAAAAAACATTTCAATTTCCTTAACAATTAGTGTGTTTTTTTTTAAGAAATCATATCACTCTTATTGGAAAACCCTATAGATAATTTTGAGCTGATCAACATTTTTCTACGGTAACTCTACTAAAACTTTATCGGCCACACCGAAACATACTTTGGTAGTATGTAGTAGTACTATATTTGTAGTTTTGTGTAAATACGATCCGTGTCCGTTATTTTCTAATCGATAAAGGGGGGCGAAACATAAAGTACAAATTGAATAATTATAGGTAAAAACAGCATGACATTAAACGTTTTCGCAACCATCTTTACTAGTTGAAGCAGACAATATTGAAATTTTGTTCGTGTACGAAGTAGTTTATTCCCATTCGATAACGCGTATTTATACCGAATTTCTCAAAGTATCAAGCGATTAATGTGTCCATGTCCTAAAAATTAACTCCACCACAACGAAAGTATATTATGTCCCAGAATTATGATAATTATAAATTAAAACCGAATCCAACAAAAAATGATGATATTGGATCAAGAAGGAATTAAAAAAATATGAATATGTAGTTTCAGCTTCATAAATAAATTAACCAAAAAGCACTAATTTATAAAAACCCGTCAGCAAACAATATATATATAAACACGAGTAATTTTTTATGAGTACATGAACATCAACAAGAAATGCTTATTTATAAAATCATTATTAATGCAACAGCATCGCAAGCGATAATTAATTCTTATTTAAATTTCAATTTGATTATTATTAATAAATCCGATACTTAATTTTATATGTTATGCTTGAAAATGATTTGATGAATATTTTACTTATATTGTAAAATAGTAGGATGATTAATCATGATGAGGAAAAATGGAATGATTTTTTCGAGACAAACAACAAAACACACAACATTACATAATAACCTTTTTCACATAAAATTAAACTTAATTTAAATTTAAAAATATGATCCCCAATTGTCCATGGCTTTCTTAACGTTTTATACAAAAATACTTAGATTATGGGCTTAGACAAATCCTTACCATTTTCGTAGCCTTATCATAACTCTGTGATTATTTTTCCGTTTTTTTTATCTCTCCATATTTAATATTTTAGCAAAAATTTATTTAATTCACAGAGTTAAACAAATTTAGCAAAGTACTAAAGACCCATAAGTAGTTGGTATACAGATTTTTACTCACAATATAAGAAGAAGCGCGAATATTAACATCGAGAATTGGTTGACTCGGGAGTGTTGTTATTGTCGTAATCGTGGTTGCTGATTGTTGTGGCTGATTCGGGCGTACGTGCACATCAAAATCAGGTTCAGGAAGAATATTATCATAAAGTCTGTCGTTCGAATGTGTCGAATGCGATGATGGTGCATTCGATGATGTAATTATCATTGTTTTTGTGCTACTGGTATTTTCATGTTCAATATTTTGTTGTTGTGATTGTTGTATTTCATTGCTACTTATATTATACTTTGGACTATTCATTTCATATTTCATTGGACTAAGTTCGGATATAATATTGAACCTTTCGCTATTATTTTCAGAATTTGAGGAATTTTCGTCGTGTGCTACTTTACTACTATTATTATTATTATTGTGATAAATATCGTGAAAATGATCATTTCCTTTAGATGACGCGTTACAATTAACATTTAATAAATTTATAGAATTTGAAGTATTCTTACTCATTGCCATTGGCTTGGTAGGTTTAGGTGGACGGGTTACCAAGGGAGATATTCGAACCAATTCCGGCGAAGGCTCGCGTTCTCTTTTGATTGTTGCTGGTCCTCCTCCAATACCGTAATCATCACTTCCAAAATCTTCTCTTTTAATGGATTTCAATAATCTGGTAATATGTATTTTAAAAAAATATAAATATAAATTTCGAATGTTGTATTAATTTAAAGAAACTAACGTTTTCTTGTTCTCCGGTGTGACGGGAGGCGAAGTATTGCGCTCCAACTTCAATGTTAATCTAGGAAGAGATGAGTTAAGATCAAAATTGTCGGTTGATGATATACTTTCCATATCGTGATTAAACGTTGATTGCAAAGCACGCTGAAAATTAAAGTTATCGTATATAATAGAAAATTCGACAGATAACTGATAGTCGCTTACCTCTTTTTCCTTTCGTTTTTCTTTCTTTTCCTTTTTCAATTTTTCTTTAAATTCTTTTTTATCTTCCTTTTCCTTTTTCTTATCACTTTTTTCTTTATTCTTTAATTTTTCCTTCTTATCCTTTTTCTTCTTAATTTTTCCCTCCTTCTCCTTTTTATCTCTTTTATGTTTTTTATCATCCTTTTTATCTTTCGATGATATCGAACAATTATCATCAATTTCAATAATTTCCTTAGAAAAATCACTACTAAATGGATTCACAAGTGAACCGGATGGAATTGTAGGCGACCGCATTGGTGTCGATAGTGAAATTGATGTAAACGGATCACCAGGTGGTTCCAATTTAATTTTCTTCGTTGACAACTGATTCGATGCGAACATATCGTCAAATAGTTTCGATGATGATCCAGATTGTTTTGATTTATTACTGCTAATTGTACTACTGCTAGGGTGGTTATGAGATGGATTCATTGGTATTTCTAATTTAAGTGATTCGGGTACAAGAGGCGCTACATTACAATGCGTTTTATCGATTTGAATTGGCTTTGAAGGCGTGTCCATGTCGTTTGGTTTACGATACATTTTAAACATGTTGTTAATATCGGGGAGGGGTGGATTTAATCCGCCTGGGAAATTTTGGCCCGGCAATAGACCAAACGGTGGCGCCCGATTTAAGTTGAATGCTGGGAACAAACCAGGCTGAGGAATTAAACCGGGACCCGATGCAAACGGAAATGGAAACATCATATTTTTTTGTTGGGCGATAGCGGCGGCTGCTAACGACGCATTTCTCGATGCTGCCTGTTGATTTGCCATTTCTTCCATTAATTTTTTTGAACTTTTCAATTGTGAGTACATATCTGCTTTTAACAGCTCTTCACTGAAAAAATCAAATTTCTTATTCGCCTTATCTTTCGTTTTGTATTTTTTGCGAATTTTCTGCGGTGGATTTCCGTCTATCATCGGAATTTTATTTGGCGTTGACGTACGATTTGGTTCTATACCAAATTTAAAATCATCCGTATGGTGGGCCGATGATGAACCAGCCATTGATTTCGGTAAGGTCATATTGATAGGCAGCTCACCTTTCATTAAAATCTCGTTTATATCCGAATCCTTTTTGAAACCGGGAATATTTGGCGTTGACGGTGCCAACGGCAAAGGATTCGAATTTTGATCATCATCAATCACAATTACGTGATCCATATTACTTATTTTCGGTTCGGTTTTAATAATTAGCTGGTCAATTTTTGACGTGTTGGAAAATTCGTCTTTAACTTTGGAAATCTTCTTGAAAATATTTAGTTTCTGTTTATCAGGTTCTGATGGAATTTTTTCGTCGAGCGCGATCGTTGGGGGCGGAATTGGAAATGATGGATTGCCTCCAAGGGGGAATGATGAACTCATAATAGAAGGCGACATTAACGGTATATTACCCAACATAAATGGAGGATCGATGCGAGCTTTAGGCAAACCACTAAAATCGGACATTGGTTTAAAAAATGGAGCAAGTATATCAGGATTTGGTTTTAGGAAATTATTTATCTTTGGCGCCTTTTTATTTGTATTGCCTAAAAAGTCTGCAGATTTATCTTTTCTTGGTCTTCCAAGTTTTTTCGGTGCTGGCGGAACGGTGTTTATCATATTATTCGGTTTCTCAGATAAAATATTTGCTCCAGCGTTTAGTGGTAAAGTTGGCGGAGGTAATGAATGTGGAGGAATAATCATTTTCATTGGATCGTTTTTAATTCGATCGGCAAACGAATTCAAACCACCAAATCCACCATTGGAATTCGGCATTTCTGATTTTATAGAGTTGGATAATTTTCCTAATTTTTCTAGCTTTTCCAATTTTTTTGCCTTTAACAATTCTTTTGGAATTTTTTCCTTTTTCTTCTCCTTCTCTGGTATACTTTTAATTTTCTTAATCTTTTTATCACTAAATTTATTACCCTCTAAACTACTCACGGGTAACGCTGGCGTAACTGACGGTACTGGTTGTGGTATAATCGGCTTCCTATCCTCTAAAAATTTTAATAAAATTCAAATAAAAACACTTTAAAGAACATTTGTAAAGTCTTATAACCAATACCTGGAATATGAATAATAGGCGGTTTGGAATCAGGCAATTTTCCATCTCGCGCAGGAGATATAAATCCAGAAGTGGTCATCATAACAGAGCTAATTTCTCGGATTGGTCGACTTTCTTCTTCGAATGTAACTTTTTGTTTCTTAATATCTGGTTTATCGGGATTGGAAACACTGCAAGGTCGTTTGAAAAATGGTGTCTCTTCTCCCGATACATTAACAACATCGAGAGTACCATCAATTTTATCATGTTTTTCCAAATTGGAATCTTCATCGTCACTAGGTGGATTTATTGGCGGCAAATACTCGTGTATATGTACTGGACGGGTGACAACTTCTTTACTGCCCGGTTTTAAAAAATTCATATGGGATTCCTTCTTAAGAGGATATTTTGGGACCTCCACAGCGCAAGGGACCGGATCTACATATTGAATATATTCGGCAATATCACTTAAATTTATGTTCATATCCCTATAAGCCAGGCCTACATCATCTAGGTTGGCTTCTGTTCTATTATCTAAAATATTTCAAGAACAATAGTGTAATATAATAATGTAAAAATGATTGACCGATTATAATTACATAGTTCTGAATATCGGTATGTTTGTTTAGTGATATCCTCTAAATACCGATTCAAAATATCAACCATAAGCTCTAGTGGTGTTGACTGGATGGAATGCCATCCTATTGTTTGACATATTTGTGCAACAACAACTTTCAATATTTGATGTGTATAATGATTAGACATTGCAAATAATTAGTTCTAGTGTCTAACTACACCTAAATAAACCTATCAAATACGAATCAAACAGTTTATCTATGGTTTTAATTAATTTCGTCCATTGACTGAGACAAAACTACAGCAATCCTAAACAAAAACAAAATGTCAAACACTTATGACGTCATGAAGTTCATATTGATTTTGGGGCTTTTCTATAATTCAAATATTACACCTTATTTTAAGAAAATCCAAGAAAAAATTACTAGAACTAAGCACTTAGATTATAAAATTTATAAATAATACAATTTATTTTATTCAAATAGACGATTTTAAAAAATATTTTGTATATACTGAATTGAAATAGAATTTCACATCTCACAATCTACAATTTTTTTTTTGACAACATATAATCCAGGGTTGTACAGTATGTTTTTATAATTATGATTGTGAATAGTACTCGCTATTTAAAAATGGCGCGATATAAAACGCGACAATAAAAAAAGTACTAAAAGGGTGGCGCTGTTGCTTGATGCGGTGTATGCGATAAAACACACAACCAAAGCACAGACTACGAAAACATATAACCTGAACAGACGTTGCGTAGGCCAAGAAATGTATTTGCTACCTTAAATCTTTTATAGGAAACAGAACTTTTAAATACATATAAATATTTATAATTAGTGATGATTTTATGTTAACTAATCGTTTATTGTTGAAATATCTTGTCCAAGCTCTTTATGAGTCCATAATTGTTTATTTGAAATAAAAATAATCAAAAATAACGAATTTTTTCCTACCTTAAATAAGTCAAGGTCAAAAACATAAATTGATATTTTTTTATACAGATACAGCGTTTAGTCGTTTCTGTAGTTGTTCTGTTCTAAACGTTCACCCGCCATGTAAATTTGACTCTGTTGATAATTAAATACGTGGTTTTTTAAAAAAGTACCAAGAGTGGCGCTGTTTCTTGTTGTGGTATTGAAATGTCAATGCAATCAAATTGTCATGGCGAGTTACGTTTAATTTACAAATTGATTAATTAGAAATTATTGAATGTCGAAAATATGTCAATAAGTAAGTAATTTTTATTTATTAATTATTAATGAATGTTCAAAAATTTTAAAAATCTTATTATGAATACATATTAATCTTTGAAATAGTAGATAAATTACAAAATACAAAATGTTGGCGTTCAAGCAAGAATTCCAAAATTCACAGTGAAAATAGTATTTAGTAAAGAGTGTAACATTTTTTGTTATAATTCTCATTTCCCTTGTGTGTAAACAGTTTTAATTATTTTACATTTCAATTCAAGTTTATTCGATTTATATAAAAAACAACAATTTAATAATCAAACCTGAAATTTGAAACCACCGAAGACATCATCTGTTTTAGTTGTATTTCATTTCGACAAACTTATACCCCATTTGCGTGCGACCAACATTTTTCTTCTGCAAAATGAAAGATATAACATTGACTTTTGCTGAGAGACAAGAACAGAAATATATCCCAACAAAATTTTGCATACAATTTTTGAGCCACTACACAGCCAAAACCACTATAAAAATGAAAATGTTGCCATAAAATGTATTCAATCTGAGTACCTTTATGACAACATTTTTAAAATTAACAAAAAAAAATTATTTTAT
The DNA here is from genome assembly GCA_963691935.1 of Nephrotoma guestfalica. Classification (NCBI taxonomy): domain Eukaryota; kingdom Metazoa; phylum Arthropoda; class Insecta; order Diptera; family Tipulidae; genus Nephrotoma; species Nephrotoma guestfalica. The sequence goes on along the minus strand of OY829913.1, from coordinate 121,433,490 downwards.
ATTTATAAATGTTAGGGATTCATAATAAAAACAGACGCAATAGATAAAAATGTAAATTTTGCATTTGAATTAATTAAAAATAAATTAATAATCTAACTAAAAAAAATTATGGCATTATTATAAATGTTTATTTCTTTCTCGCATATTGAATATTTTTATATAGCGGATGCTTCTTATTTACCTGCAAAAGTTATCAGAAGAAAACAATTTTCAACATGTAAATGCCCCATTATTATTGCAAAGACAAATACTAAAATTTACATTAGAACGACTGAGACACAACATTTTAATTTTTACACATACATATTTACAAAACGATGATAACATACGTAAGCGCAATGTTTTCTCCATAAAAATATTATTGAAATAAAATTAAAAAGGAGTGGGGATGGTTTTTTCGTTTCGGTTGTCATAAAAAATACTAAACTTGATATTTTTATGAAAAATTAAGGCAACACAACAACATTTCATCAAAATATAATCGACTACACATCGACTACACATTCTCCCAAATAGTTTCTATATTTTTGTCTCGTTCTAGTTTTACTGAGAAAATATGTTACTCCCATGGAACAGCGACTTAAGCCGTACCATACTTAACAAGTATGTACATACGTATTATTTTCCTGCTACTCACTTTCGCTTTTGAAGTATCACGTACTGCAACTTAACTAAGACACCAAAGACTAGCTTAGCTACCCTATTTACATGCTCCTAACATTTTGCTACTGCAAAATGAAAGAGATAAAAATAAATTAAATAAAAAACAATTTACTGCACGTAAATGCCCCATTAACCAATTGTAACACTCTAAATTTAAGTTTTTGGTTCGATAATTATGAAAAGGTCGAAGCCCATTTTGGAGAGTAGCTCTACGGATGCTTCAATAAATATTGATATTTACTTGTTTAGTTTGGCAGATTATTTTTAGGTTATGTAGACAAAACACGAAATAATGTTTAAGGTTTTGCAAAAATTTAAATTTAATTTAAATCCATTACAAAAAGTTTTCAGCCGTAATTTTGGTACGTTAGCGGAACTAAAATAAATTATAGATAAGTAATTCTAATTATTTACAGCGGCTCCAAAACGATTTTACAAAAATACAAATGTGTTACACAGTGGAAATGGAAAATTTGAGATAGTTTTAGACCACCGAAAACTTAAAACTCCGTTAGGTACCCCTTTTCTTGTGAATGGGGAACCGTTAGCTATAGCCGTGGCCACAGAATGGAGTAATCAAGGAGATGTGATAAATCAGTCATCTATGCATTTGGTATGTTTCAGATGTGTAATAATGCCGAACAAAAAAATTAAATTCTTTTTTTTTCAGACTAGCTTATGTAACACAGCCATAGATAATCCAAACCACTTACAAAAGATCGATATAGTAAACTATATTTTAAATTATGTACAAACTGATACCGTGCTCTTTCAATCACACGAAAACGATGAACTTTATGATCTACAGTCGAAGGAATGGGATCCCGTTATTGAGTGGTTTAACAAACGATACGAGGTTCAAATTAAAAAAACTAGAGACCTCTCAACGCCAACCATTTTACCAGAATTTAAAATGAACATTAGCAAATATTTAATGTCCTATGATGAAACATCGCTGCATGGATTTGTTTATGCAGTGGACACTTTGAAATCGGTAATTTTAGCTTTTTCGTGTATAAATCGATTTATCACAGTTGAACGCGCAGTACACTTATCACGTTTAGAAGAAGAATTTCAATTAAAATTCTGGGGTCGTGTTGAATGGGCACATGATTTAAGTCAGCAGGATTTACAAGCTCGTTTATCAGCTGCGGTACTGTTTATATATTTTAACTCATCAAGTGCATTAGTAAAACAAAAGCTTTTATAAAACCATAATTCAATGTAAGAAATAAAGTCGATTTAGAATTTAATGTTCAATTTTCCTTATACATTTATTGATAAATACTATTAAACACTTGTCTGACTTACATGCTTCTTCATATTGTTCCCTATTGTAATCCAATTTTGCAGAAACTTGTTGTATTCGGTTTTACTCCGACAAAGGATCACTAAAGTTGATGGAATACATCCGTGCTGTCTAAGCTCGGTTAAACGTTCTTTGGTTGTTTCTAAAGAGTGGCACAGTACTCGTGGCACCATGGCAATATGATGCGGTGTGAATCCCCCCTCATTAAGCAAATAATCTAGGATTTCTTTAATTTTCGTGACTCGTACCTTTAAAATTGCAGGATGTCTTGTTGCAATATATTTAGTAGTGTCAATATCATAATCCAACCGTTTCGATAGGTATTCTAACACAGTATCATTAGTACCTAATAGGGCGCGTGACTCGGTTGATAATTGTAGTGACTTCTCCAAAATATTTTCAGGACATCGTACCATCCAAGGCATGATTTTGACCTTTTGTGCAACTTGAGCCCGCTTCAAACGAACCTCTATCGATCTCGTCTTATATTTAAATGCCCACAAATCGCGCAGAATATTAATAGGTGCTACATTATATTTGATAAAGATATTCAGATTCATAAATAAATTTTCAAGAGCAATATCGAACATAAAGGTATGGGTTGAAAAGTATTTTGCAACAATATCTGGACGTATCTGAAATACATCACTAAAATAATATACACGACTATCGCCTGGCATTATAGTTTTCTCGCGTTCATAGATGATTGAGATTTTTTCTAACTTTGGTGTATTGATTTTCAACAGCGGAATAAAATCGTCAATATCTCGAGGTTCCATCCGTTTGATTATCTCGATTCTTTGCTTTAAGGTCTCTAAAATGAAAATAGTTAATAAATACGTGTAATTAATAAATAATAAACCGATATTATAATTATTTAATTTACCGATATTCATGGTGAGCACATAGGAATTCTCGATGATCGCATAATTCGACACCTTCTGGCTGTACAAGAACTCGATAACGCCAATGATAGTTTTGAAAGATTTAACCCGAAATTTTCTATCGTTATTTACAATTTTTAAAGATTCTTTTCGGGTGCACTCTAATAGATCTTCGAGTCGATTTGCTAAAATACTTTTTTTACACGGCCGGTATTGAAGTCCAGACGACCCTGGTATTGCTTGAATCTCCTCTTCATCGTGTTCGTTGTCCTTTGGTTTACCTGGTAATTCATCTACATTGCTCTCAGGCACATTACTTACCGAGGCAAATCTTTTAAATCCTATTTTACTAGAATTTACGACAAAACTATTTCTAAATATTCTAAACATTGTTCTCAAATAGACATTTTAGGTTGTTATTTAACACTTTGACAGGTGGGAAAAAATTACGCGGGCTCACACGATACGGCGCATTTATACTTGCCCTCCCTACAAAAAAATGTATACCCTTCTAATTACCACCTACTTAGTATGGATTTCCATCATCATTTTGCGATGTAAATAAAAATTTAAAAATAAAATTTTAATTATGTAGTTTTGTTGACAATTAAAGCTCAGTGGAACAACAATGGTAAGGTATTTCAATGCGTTGCGCCACACAGTGCAGCAATACGATACCATATGGTTTCTTGCAGCACATTTGCAGCAAAAACCTGTATACTCACTAAAAAAACGAAAAAAATTAACGGTCAAATTTTTGTCTTGTTTTTACTTGATTGGCTTTGGCAAAAAATAAACGCCTAAAATGTGGAAAATTTTACATTTTGTTTTAACACCTACTAGATTTTTTAAATTTTAATTTTGTTTTACTATCGGTTGTTTTACTAACCCAGGCCTCAAATATAAAATGAAAATAAACTTAAGCACGTGCCAAAAAAAAGTTATCCAGTAAAACTAGAATGAGCAAAAATAGAGACCGAATTGGGAGAATAGGGTATCCAATTTTATTTTGCTGAAGAAATTGTTGTTGTGTTACCAAAATTTTTGTAATAAGTATGATTTTAGTATTTTTTTATGACAACCAAAAGGAAAAAACTTTCTCCACTCCTTTTAATTTTATTTCAAAAATATTTTTTTACATTGCGCGCTGACGTAAAGATCTAGACACAACCAAGCGCGGCGCGTCAAATTTCAAATGATCCATACAACTAACGCTCATGCTCATTCACACCGAGCGGCGCGGTAATTTTTTTGTTTTGAATAATTTTGGGAAATTTTTTAAGTGTGGGAATTTTCACTTTTGGTTTATTAATCTTTAATATGCATTGGTCAATAATATGAATGCATATGAGAATGACGAATGAGAAATGTGTGGTCGACAATTGAAGTATCATTATTTTTAGGTTATGTTCGGCGGCAACATAATTTTGCAGCGGCTGATGCAACTTTATTTGATACAATTTCGTAAAATTACAATTTTTCTATTAAAAATTCAAAGTTTGTAATGTTTTAGTTATAAATAATTGGTATATATTGGTTTATACCAGAGCCTATAGCCATGACACGTTATTTTAACGTATACTACTTTAAAATTTTCCTTATATTTTTTGTTTGCATTTATAAATTTGTTTTTCGAAATGAAACAAACCAACTAAATTGTTTGATTTTCTTTTTGTTTTGCTTATTTGTTACAGGGTGGTGATGATTTATTTTGATGTTTATAGTCGATGACGTTTCGTTCTCCTTACTCTTTTTCTCTCATTATTTGCGTGTGCAGTACAAAGAGCTATTAAATTTAAACAGTTGCTTTTAATTTTTTATAATTTGCTTAATTTATTTCAAGAATAGTGGATAAGTTTGATGAAATGACAAAATTACAGTTCAATCAAAATAAAAATCAAACATTCTTAGTTATATTCCGACAGATTGGACATGTCGATTTATTGCTGGTTTATTAAACCATATGTACTGAAAGTACAAACAACAATTAGGATCTTGTATACGTAAAATAGTTTGCAAGAGATACTTACTAAACAGGGCCCATGATATTTATTTTTGCACGTTTTACACGATAATTTTGGTAATTAGCACGTATCCTGATGAATAACATTTTAGCAAACATAACATTTTTTAAGACCTTCGAATTTTCTATCCAAATTACGTTTCCATAATATAGAGAGTACGTCCCATATCGAACCATATATTGTGTAGTTTAACCACATCACAACTTTTTAATAGTCCCCCCACCTGTCGATTACACTGTATCGTCACTTGACCGAGAGGATGATTGATGAACTATTTAATCATTAGTTCCATTTTCGTTTCATCGACGTTACGTCGGCTAAGTTTATAAAAGCTTTGTACAGCTTGAATACGCTTGACAAAAATATATTAACTTTCATATCATTGAAATGGCAAACTGACTGGGACGCCGATAACACCCATGAGCTAAGCGATATTCGTATACAATAAAAATGTTTTACCACCAATCTGCACGGGTACAATGTACGCGAATTAATAACAAAATTTATAATTCCACTAAGAAATAACAGACCGTCAACGAACTCTGTGAAGAGTTAAATCATAATGTTAAATCAAATGAAAACCTAAATTTATTGAGAAACGAAACACTTACACGTTATACGCCAGTTCAGTTTTGCTCTGTCGTATTATTGCATCGTATATGTTCATCGCATTATATTGTTTAACAACATCCTGAGACATTAAATTTCCAGCGTATCATTACAAATTGGATGGCTAAGTATATGGGATATGGTCCAATATGCAATAATATCATTATTAGCAACTTGTTAATAACCGCAATTTTATCATTATCGCTCTGCAAATAGTTCACCACATTAAATATCCGATCAACCAGAATTTTGAAGCGACTTTATATCCAAGAATGACACAAATTATGTTCACAAATTGATTAAATACGACTATTAAATTTCCATATTAAATACGGACGTCGCAAAATCATTCCTCAAACGTGTGCTCAAACTGAAGTGTCAAGATGAGAAAAAAGATAAGTTATCATTTAACCACCACCCTATGCATGTACAAAAAAACGTAAACAAAGATCTAATTGGTTCACACGACAAGTGCTGCACAAATCAAATAAAAAAAATGCAAACATAATAAAAGATGTCGGATAAATAGGGTAAACTTTTAGAAAATAATGAAATTCGGAAATAAAAGTTTTTAAATTTGGATTCAAAATAGCCTGAAACTGTGCTTGGATAAATTATGATTATGCCATTGAAAAATTATAATAAAAACTTAAGTATTTAAGGAAATACAAGCGAAATAAAATTTGCCATCAAAAAATCCCATGTAGTCGAATTGTTTTATTATGGAGAAGTATAAGTGCACTTGCCTGTCACACCAACTCAACAACATTTTTTTATGTTGTCATGGCCATTTATATACTGGCTCTGTTTATACTATGGTTTTTATATATACAATACACATGGCGTATTTTCTTGACAATCATAGAGCATATGATTTAAATAAGGCAAATACTTTTTTGATTTAGTTTTATTAAGCGATGCTTTATCCAATGGGATTGTTGTTGTAACGTTGTCACGAGAATTCACCTATAAACAGATTAAAGGGATATTCACATGTAAACAATTGTTTACTTCTGCAAGTTTTTGCGGATAAATAAGAAACATCCCTGTTGCCGCACAACAAAAATAACTGTATATGTCTTACCTATAGATAACAAAACAAACAAAAATAACTGTATATGTCTTACCTATAGATTTTTTATTTTTGTACATACGTTTCCGTTTGATTTTGTATAAAAAAAAATCGTCTAAATAAAATAGATTCAGTGCAGAAACGTCTCCGCAATAGCACATTACAAATTGCAAATCTCAATAAAATTAAAAACTAATTAAAATTGTAAAGCCATCTCATTTTTTTTATTTACTAAAAGCGATTTACGTTCAAAAAGGCTTGAACGTCTCAACAATCCCTATAAAAAAATATTCAATATGCGAGAAAGAAATAAACATATATAGAATGTCATAGTTTTTTTTATAGGATTATTATTAATTTATTTTTAATTAATTCAAATGTGATAGTTACATTTTTATCTATGGCGTCTGCTTTTATTATGAATCCTTAACATTTCTAAATATAAAATAATTTTTTTGTTAATTTTAAAATTGTTACCATAAAATACTCGGATCGAACATATTTTATGGTAACATTTTCATTTTCATTGTGGTTTTAGCTCGAAAAGTCTTCTGCAAAATTTCTGCAAAATTTTTGCATGGGTATATTTCTTTTCTTGCCTCTCATGTGCTAAAAGTCGATATTATATCTCTTTCATTTCGTATAATACTCCATTCACATGCGACCAACATTTTTCTTCTGCAAATGAAAGGGATATAACATTGACTTTTTGCACATGAGAGACAAGAAAAGCAATATATCCCAACAAAATCTTGCAGAAGATTTTTTGAGCCACTACACCACCAAAACCACTAAAAAATGAAAATGTTGCCATTAAATTTATTGGATCCGAGTATTTTTATGGCAACATTTTTAAAATAAACGAAAAAAAATTATTTTATGTTTATAAATGTTAAGGATTCATAATAAAAATAGACGCCATAGATAAAAATGTAAATATCGTATTTGAATTAATTACAAATAAATTAATAATTTAGTCTATATTTCTTTCTCGCATATTGAATATTTTTATATAGCTGATGTTTCTTATTTACCTGCAAAAAATTTGCAGAAGAAAACGATTTTCTACATGTAAATGCCCCATAATGCATATTTAATTCGCAGCTTTCTTTGGTATAAGTAGTCCTAAAGACGGCTTCTATTTAGCAAGGTTGTCTTCACGACGCTAGGTGTGTAGACTTTCCAAACGAAACATATGTGTCAAATTTGACGTTGCGTGTTGTGTTAACAAAAAAATATACAAATTTTTCAATCCAATGAAAATTTAATTTTTCGCGTTAATTATGGAAACCAAATTAAATATAAATGAGGTATACAAAAGCTTGGGTGAAAAGGAAATTGAGTTCAATAAACGATTAGAGAATATCTTGGGTCGACAAGATACAATTGAAAATCGCATGCACAACATAGGACGATCACTAAGTGGTCTCAAAATAGTTGTAAATGATTCTAAAAAATTGACCGACATGATTATAAGCACATCAAATTTGGCCGAAAATGTAAGTGCAAAAGTACGTCGGCTTGATAAAGCACGATCTCGGGTCTCCGAATGTCAGCAACGAGTACATGATTTAATTGACCTGCAATTGTGCAGCCATGGCGTCAAGTCGGCAATTAAAGATGAAGACTTTGAAAAAGCGGCTGCTCATATCAACCGATTTTTATCGATGGACCAAAATTTACTCCAAAAAACAGCTGACGATGTATCTGGGTCGGTGACATCCGTTAGTCAGGCAGTAAAGACACTCGAAGAAGCTTGTGTTCAAATACGATTGGTTGTTTACCAGAAATTCGATGAAGCAGTAAATAAAGACGATTTGGCGTCGGTTGAAAGATTTTTTAAGATTTTTCCATTACTCGGTTTACATCGAGAAGGTATCGAGAAGTTCTGCAACTATATTTGCGCTAAATTACGAACAAAATCACAGAAAGAATTGCGAAATTCATTAGATATTGCTAAAGCCGAGAAGAGAATGAACGTTGCTTATGCCGATTCATTGACCGTACTCTTCGAAAATATAGCTAGAGTAATTGAAGTTAACCAACCAATCGTTGAAACGTATTATGGTTACGGTCACTTAGGATTTATGGTTACTATCCTGCAGCGGGAATGTGATGATGAGGTGATCAATTTGTATTTCTCCCAAATCTTTTCTAATTCTATTTATTCTTGCAGATTTTTAATTTATTAAACGAATTCAACAAAAATCGCCTGATAAGACGACGAGTTCAACAGATAAATGATTATATAAAAGGTGGTGGCCATCAGATCGGACATTATCGCAATAAATCAGGGAGCACTGATAAATTAAATGCTCGTGAAATCGATGCACTAATCGGTGAAATAACTATAATGCATTCAAGGGCGGATCTATACACGAAATTCATTCGACGACGAGTTACAAACGATTACGAGAATTTAAAAAGTGATGATGCTGAGGAACTCCAAAAGAAGATGGTGGATTTTGCCGACAATATCAAAAAATCTAAATTTAGTCGACAAATGCAGGAATTATTAGGCAACTATATCTTATTCGAACGGTATTTTATGGAAGAGAACGTATTAAAAGCCATTTCACTGGATACGTATGAGCATGGCCAACAATCGTCTAGCATGGTGGATGATATATTTTTCATTATTAAGAAGTGTATTCGGCGTTCAATAGCAACTAATTCATTAGACGGTACATGCGCAGTAATAAATAATGCAGCCACATGCTTAGAAAATGATTTTTTAAACGCATTGAAGACTCCACTGAAAAAAGGATATCCTTCAGGGTATATGGATTTAGCACAAGCCTATAGTGCATTCCAAACATCTCTACAACAAGGCAGACTCCAAACCAACGATTCGGAAGCTTCCAAAGTCAATTTTATTGTTCAATTGAATAATGCCGATTTATCGACGGAATATATTGAAACGTTACTCACCACAATAATAGAAGAAATTAATTTATCGTTCCCCGCAATGTCACCCAAAGAAAAGTCGTTACTCGATAGCTGCATGTCTGGCATTAAAACGGTTGGTGATTCACTACGGGCAATTATTGATTTTGGAATGGAACAATTGCGGTCCAGTGCAATAAAACCTAGATTAGATCCATGGGTAGATAAATTTCTTACCTATAATCATAATTTGACCGACGAAGAACTCCAAACTTATGAAGCAGGGGAAACTTTTATTCAATATATGATCGTACAAATCGATGGGTTGCTAACCTCGTTTAAAACGGTATTAAGCACTCGTAATTATGATGCTCTTGTAGGCATTTTCGCAACCGATATAACATCGCGATTTGAATATGTTATTCGTAAGAGTACGTTCAATCGGCTTGGAGGTTTAGTCCTGGACCAAGAGGTACGTGCGCTTGGTTCATATCTAACGGGTGCTACATCATGGTCAGTGCGCGATAAACTTGCGCGTCTAACTCAAATCGCCACCTTATTGAATTTGGAAAAGGTATCTGAGCTGAATGATTACTGGAATCCCTCAGAAAATGGAGAATTTATGACTTGGCGTATCACCCCTAAAGATGCTCGATTCATTCTATCATTACGGACAGATTTTCGTTTAGATGATATAAAACGGTTAAAGCTATAATAATAAAACTTCAACTTAATCGAATCGCGCTTTGTTTAGGCACAGAATTAATATATGTATATAAAAAGATAAGCTTATTCTATGGTAATAAGTAAATGTAAAAGGATTTCGTATAAAAAATGTAGTTTTGATTAATTCCATCGTTGTTAAATTAAAACCGGTTTTATGGGTAAAGGGGAAAGAAACGATGTTTGATCCCGAAATCATGACGAGGTTGCATCTAGCATATTTTTAATAAATTTCGATAACTACACATTTTGACATTGCTGCCTCATGCTAACGAAAATAGTGGCCAGTCCCACATTCGTATTCCTCATAACACACATCGACAATACTTCGCGGTTACACTAGTAATCGTAAACTGTTGTTACTTTTCTATGCACATGTAGCAAAAATACAAATTTAAATTAAAAATATTCATTTTAACGTACTTTTTTTTATCGTTTTTTATTTGTTTTGTTTTTATTTTTGTGGTAGTATGTAACACCACGAGAAGCAAACAAATTTTATTGAAAATCTAACAACACAAAACCTCCACTACAAATTTAGTTTGTAGGTAAAGAGGAAGAAAACGAGAGAAAAAGCAGAAGCAAGAATAGAAGTGTGGAAGGGGCCAAACAATCAACATCATTTGATATATGTACATAATGAATAGAACCACAGAATACATGTCAGAGTACATGTACTTTCCTTATGGTAGAACATCGAAAATTGTAAGGAATATTATTCACATTCATCTCTATATACAAAATTTATATTAAAATAAAAGGCATCCGCTATATAAAAATATTCAATACGCGAGCAAGAAATAAACATATAGTAATGCCATAATTTTTTTATAGGAAAATTATTAATTTATTTTTAATTAATTCAAATGCGAGGTTTTATCTATGTATCCTTTTTATCTATGGTGTCTGTTTTTATTATGAATCCTTAACATTTATAAATATGAAATATTTTTTTTGTTAATTTTAGAAATGTTGCCATACAAATACTCGGATCGAATATATTTTATGGCAACATTTATAGTGGTTTTGGCGGTGTAGTGGCACAAAAAGTCTTCTGCAAAATTTTGTTTGGATATATTTCTTTTCTTGTCTCTCATGTGCAAAAAGTCAATGTTATATCTTTGTCATTTTGCAGAAGAAAAATGTTGGTCGCATGTAAATGGGGTATAATAATATATAAATATTTTTTATTAAAATTCCACAGGAAATTCCAAGGAAAATTACATTACAAAATAATATATTTAGTTGTAATTATTACATCGAAGTAGAAGGTTATTCGTTTTTTATTTTTGTTTTCCAGTTTTTTATAGTTTTTGTTTCTCCGCCTCATTCTCTTAAAATCAAAATAAATTTCGTCATAGAAAATTAGAAAACATAATGTGCATATCCACACAAGGGTAACTTGTGTCAGGTAACTTCTTCGTTTCTTTCTCCCTTACCTTTAAAACCGGTTTTTTGCGCCCCAATAGAACCGATTTTGTAGGTAAAGGGGGATAAAACGAAGAAGTTACCGGATACAAGTTACGCTAGTGTGGATATGCACAATAAAATATAAAAGTTTTCTTGCTCCAGTTGGTTTTGTTTTCAGTTTTGTAATTTTGTTAGTGTCGTACAAACTGTTGAAGCCGAAGGATATGCGTTATCTAATTTTTTTTTAAAAATGCGTGAACATTTTTATTTTAGATTTTGGATATTTTTTGTCATTTTTAGTCAACATAAGTCGATTTCTAATATCATCCAAATTGAAATTGTTGTAATTGGTACGTAGATTGATTAAAAAGAATAAGAGGAGCGACAACTTTCGCCCTGGAACTACAACAACAAAACTCGAACAAATTTTAGTGCGTTGAATGAAATATGCATGTTTATTTTTTTATATCATTATATATAAAATTCCCTTGAATTTTGAATTATTCTCGTATTTTACTTTTCTATTTATAAAATATTCATGTACACATATACTAATATGAATATAATATCAACAATAATTTTCAATACACTGTAGAATTGTATTTTTCTAAACCTAACCCAAAACAATAATTTATCGAATTGCGGTGATATAATTATAAATAAAATAATAATATATATATAAATAATTTTTATAATTTTAAAAATATATATTTGTTGATATGAATACGTTTATACTCAACTACAAAAACAGATACATGTGATGTCGTTTTGCGTGTTACAAGTTGGATCAAACATTTTTGGAATTGTTGCTCGAAATGGCATAAAACTTTAATTTACTTTATGTATTATTAATAAATATTATAATACATTGCTTCACTAGAAATTAAAATTTGAATTAATTATTTTCTTGATGATTAGAAAATTTTTAAAGTTGTGAAATAAACGTTGAACTTGAAAAAATTCAATTTATGAATTAAGAAAACCAATTAGATTTAAATTGTTAATAATTAATTATATAATAATTTATATTTTTGTTAACTTTGTGAAATGTACTGCCGTCGTAATAAAGAGGCAAGGTGTGTTATTTTTACTTAATTATGTTGTCTCTAGTTGTCGACTTAGATTGACGACATCAGCAAAACATGAATGTTGCCACAGGTCAGTACTATAGAAGGCACTGTCACAAGTCAGTACTCTAGAAGGCACTGCCTCTATGGTGATTTGTTTAATATTAATAAAAACCGATACATGTTGATATCGTTTTTCGTGTTACGAGTTGGACCAAACAGTTCTAGAATTGCTGTTCGAAATGTCATAAGACTTTAATTTACTTTATCTATTATTCATAAATATTAATATACACTGCTTTACTGGAAATTAAAGTTTGAATTAATTATTTTCTAGATGATTAAAAACAATTTAAAGTTTTGAAATAAACGTTGCACTTGGATAAAATAAATTTAATTTGAATTTTACTTTTTATTTGAAACTTTTAAGTAAGCCATTTCCTAATTCTCAAAGAACTTATTTTTTTATTTTTTGATAGTTGTTTAATTTTAAAGTTTGGCCTCTAGGTTTAGACATAAATTGACGTCACGTTCAAAACAGGAGAGTAGTGAGTGGCCTGTAGTAAGGGTGGCATTGACTAAACACACATTCGCAGAGTAGTATCTCATGTTTCCAGGGTAAAGGCTGAACTAAAGATGGAATAAAAATAATAAATAAATAACGTAAGAGAGCGAAAGAGAGGATTTACATGCAATCGACTATACCGAGAATAATGAATATAAAAAGAATAACAGAAATTGCGTTTAATTTTTTTCATTTTTGCTGTCACTTAAAAAGAATAACCGAGTGAAAATTTTCGTCCAAGAATAAAAAACTTAATAACTACAACAACAAAACCCAAATAAATTTTAGTGCGTTGAATATAATATGCATGTTTATTTTTTTATATAAGGGGATTTTATATTATTCGTGTGTTTTATCTTTTCTATTTATAAAATATTCATGTATATATATACTAATATGAATATAATATCAAAAATAATTCTCAATACACTGTAGAATTGTATTTTTCTAAACCTAACCTAAAAAAAATAATTTATCGAATTGCGGTGATTTAAACCGCATATACATAATTTTTATAATTTTAAAAACATATATTTGTTTATATAAATTCGTTTATACTGAAAAATATTGTAGTTTCATTCATAATTGTAGGAAATATATCACAAAAATATATGAATGAACTTAATATTTCAAGTCATCTATGGCCATAACGTCAAATTGGAATAATAAATTTTTGTCTTCGTTTTTTACGTTATTTTTTTATTCTATCTATAGTTCAGCCTTAACTCCTTGCTTTGAGGGTACTTCGAATAAATTTAATTTGACATAACATAGCCTCAGCCTGTTTGTCAGAGACTTTCTCGTTTCCCTAATATGTGAATAAAAGTTTATGAATGTTGTTGATTTGTTGTCATATAATATGATGTTTATTAAATGTTAAACAGTGGAAATGTTCGGAATAAACAATCAAGTACACGAAAATACTGTAAATTTCTTATATCAAGCAGCTACAGCTGCATTACCAAAAGCGAATGCGGGTTTGAAACTGCTCAAATCATTTTACATGTACGTTGATTTTAATTTATTTTTAAATATATGGGAAATTTAATGGTTTGTATTTTCAGTAATAAATCACGCGAAATAGCACGGCGTGAAAATTTAAATATTCCAAATAAGATTTATGGTTCCGCGGCTATGTGTCAAAAATGTTCTGTTCCATGGGGCGAAGGGGTTTGTGAAGTATCAATTTGCAGTACTAAACCGAAGAAATGGAAACAAGCTAATTTTATTGCAGCTCCGTTAAAGATAGGTCGCCAAAAGAATATTAAAAAATATGCGGTATGTTTATTGACTAAAAACAGAGGGCTTTTATTTTATAATGATTATGATGAAATGGAAACATTTTGGATTTTTCGATAACAAAAAAATCGATTAGATAGACAAAGGAAAAACAAATTATTTACTATGAAAAACTCCGCCGTGATCGAAAAATCCGATATTAGATTTGATTCATAATAGGCCCTCACAATTGGGCTCTCGAATATTAACCTTTTATTCATTCATAGGTTCTCACCTGTACAATCTGTAAAAGTAGGAGAAAACAAAAATTAGTGAGACCGGTAGTAGATGAAATCAAGCCATTACCTCCACCCTCACAAATAAATATTACGTCCCAACGACCAAAAATTACAACACCAAGTAATAAAAAATTGAAAAATAACGCTTCCGGCAAAATAAATAACAAAACCGTGTCGAAGAAAATGGTTCAAAGATCAAATAAAGCGAACCAAAATCATATCCTCCAGTTAGCCAAATTATTAAGTTCCAGCACAAGTAAACCATCTGCCTTATCACATGAAGACAAATTAAAGCAATTCTTAAAATAAAACCATAAAAAACGAATTTAAGTTATATTTCGTAATTAAATCATGTATAAAATTATTCGTCAATCTGCCGCCAGTAACGTAAATTTAAGATAAATTTCGTACTTCATTCCAATGGGATTTGATCTTGCACGATCTGTAACGAAAACGAAATAAATAAATAAAATAAATTTAATTTTAAAATTTTCAATCGAAAACATTTTGATGAAGTGCAAATGTACGTCCGCGTGTTGAGGGTTCATGTGTGTCTTAGTTGTAAAGAACAAATATACAAGAACCAAAATGTTTTCAAAATATTCAGTTTAGTTTAGTAATTGAAAATCAAAACAAACAAAATGCCTTTACAAAGCAACGAATTTCACTTACTGTACGGTCCGGTCCTTTGTTAGTGTTCAATATAGCAATGAATTAAAAAAAATGGCTTATGATTATGAGTGTCCGCATTTACTCACCTTTATACACATTTCTCGATATATGGGATCTGTATCCCAAGGGCCACGCTCCGGTAAAGGTATTAAATGTCGTTTTAATTCTTGCGTGCAATCGTTAACATCCAGTATAGGAATTGGATCAATATTACTTTTTCGTACACGGCTGCACAAGTATTCCACGTAATGGTCCCTATTTTATTTAGAAGAAGCCGACCCCATAATCAAAAAAGTAAAAGAAAAAACACACTCTTAGTACATAACATGCTCATATTCATAAAGTGTCTCACCTGAAGAAGGTATTGTCGATAAATGCCTTCGATAATACCGTAAGGACGGGGAGGCATACGTTTATTAGCACGACGAACTAAAATTTCTAAATCGTCTGCCGTAAGTATTTCGATTGTATCAATTTCATGATTCTTTATTAATTTACAAAGATATTCTATGTAATGATTCCTGTAAAAAAATACCGAGCAAAGTTTTCAATGCGATCTGTTTATCAATTAACTAATCCCCGCCCGAAACAAAAATAAGTAACACGGGCCCCAGACCGGTTCGTCGAAATTTATTTACCTACCGGACGAACCAGTTGAGCTCCGAACTAAATGTTTGCGCATTACTATAAAAAATATTCTTACCGACAAAGACCAGCATGATTGGGAGTCACATCTCCATTGCATGTCGTATCGACTAGTCCAGCTGGTGTATCCTTTTGCAATTGAATTGGACATCTTATCACCGTGTGTGGGTGATTTGTTCCCTCGGTTTGCATTTGCTCGGCTAAAGACTCCATTTCGAATGGTATGTCATGTATTCGAAGTAAATTTTGCAGTTCGTGTGGTTCTTTATCGCGCAAAAAATACAAACAATTGCGGGGGTGATGCGCATGTAGTCCTAATTTTGAGCAATAGTTTGATACCGTGCACTTAGCGCCAATTTTAAATGGTTTCGCGCAACCATAACAAAATTCATACTTGCATTGCGTGCAAGTGAAATGCATACATCCACCTCGAACGAGGGAATATTGAAATTTACAATTTGGACATTGTAAACCATGCATTTGAAGGTGTTTTTTAAAGCCTTCAGTCTGGGTTTCTGGATCATTAAGTTGTTTCCATTCCGAAAATTGTTCACATGTAATTCCTTTATGTTGTTCCTCCCACGGTTTGCGGCAACTAGCGCACGTCCTACTTTTACAATCAGGACATTCCAACACCCTATGTTTTGAACTTGCTACAAATCCAGATGAACATTCTACACACCATTTAAAATTCGGGTCTTGTAACAACGCCCGGTCGCGGAGTTTCCGTTGAAACAATTCATGATCCTCGGATGACAAAATGTTTTTTAAAATAATATCTAAATTACTAAAATATTCGACCACCTCATCTTCGGGCGTACTCGGATCGTGTAATTCAGGGATTTTACAATACGGACACGTGCAGTCGGTTATCGCCCTTTCGGTGATTTGAACCGAAAAGTAGTTGCGCGCACAATTCTTACAGCATTGGTGAGAACATTTCAACATTTGAACAAACTCATTTAAAGGGTAGTTCTCTAGACAAAGCTCGCAGTCTTTCCGTAAAATTATAATCGCTTCATCGACAGTTTTGCATTGTGATGAAGCCCAAATTGCGGATTCCTGGTCAAATTTCAGCTCCAATAATGAAACAACTAATTCACCTTCACAAACTGAACCGACCTTTCCTTCGTCGATGAACTTTTTAACGAGAACCTGAAAACGGAAATTAAAACTTTAGAAGGTTGAAAGTTGTAGACAAGAATTCACATACCGCATGATCTTCTTTAAGAAGTTCTTCGTTATCCTCAATTGTTTTCGAAATATTATAAAATTCCTTTGTAGTCCATTTTTCCATAGAACTTGTTTCATTTTCATCTTCGCTTGTTTCATATTGGTCACTGAAACATGTCTCACGGTAACGTATTTTAGATTTGGTTTTTTTTGGCTCGTTATATTCTTGAGGCTGGCTCGTTTTCGGATCGCTGGTGCCATTATTTTTGGCTGGTAAATTTATCTGATTTTGACTTACGTCGGACATATGGCTTTTGCTTGATGGCGTAGGCGTAGTAAATTGTACCTTTGACATTGCAGGTGTGCTTTGTTTTAGTGACGTTTGGAATTTGTTTGGCGCTACTGCAGGTATTTTTAAAGAATTCGTTTTCCCGGCAGTATTGGCCCCTATTTGTTTTGGAATAGTTCCCGTAATTGATGCTTTAGATGTATTATTATTTAGAAATTTACTCTGAATACTTTTTATGTTATTAGACGGGGTTATTATCGAAGGTTGATTAGTAATCGAACGTTTCCGAACTAAATTTTTCTTTACCGCATTTGGTTTCGGTGGTGGTTCGGTCTCGTTCGATTGTTTTGTCTCGCTTTGTGGCGCAATTAACACCGGAGGATCTAAGTTGATTGGTTCAATATTTGGGTCTGCATTTATAAGATTAATGGCAGTAAGTGGATCTTGAAGGGGAGTTGGTGGAATAACTTCGGTTATTTCAAATTCATAGACCACTGTTTCTATCATTTCTATAGTTGATGCTTGAAGTTCAATATGAGGCTCTTCTATAATTTCAATGCTTTCTATTTGTTTAACTTTTTGTACCGGTTCTGAGTTGATGTTTTCGGTTGGTTCAGTTTGTTCAGCATTTGTTTCTAGAAATGAATTATTTTTGATATTTTATAGTTATATTATGGTAAAACTTACCTGCGCTATCCACTGCTTCTGGAATATTATTTTGTACATCCGAGGCAATCGAATTAAATCGCTCGATATTATTTAAATCTTCTTCTAGAATTTCTTTAATTTCTTGCAAATTCTGTTCATTTTCACTATCAAAATTTGTACTTACATCGGTCCATCCATCATCTTCCTCATTCTCTGGACCAGAAAAAATTTCCTCCTCTTCAGCCTCCATTTCTTCACCGTCAACATCTTCACCATCCATTTCTTCGTCAAAAATTTCCTCACCTTCTTCATCATCATCGGTCCAATCGAAAGAACCTGATTCATCTTCATAGTCGTCGTATTCGTCCGTTCGAATTGTGTAATCATCATCGGACACATACGACGCTGAAGAGTGAATATCTGAAGTAATTTCATCTCGCATTTGTTTTATTAATTTTTGTGTATCCATTACCAGTTCAGATAAATTTTGTGATGGTTGTTTCATAATGGCATACGATTGTTGTGGTTCCGAATTTGTGTTTTCGGGTTCTTCATTTGGAGTATTTAAATAACTTGTAGATGCTGTTGGTTGAGCTTCTTTTATCGACACGATTTGGGGAGGGGGCGGTGAATCAAAATGTACGGTGTCTTCAAAAATATCGTCTTCTTCAATCGAACTTTCTTGGTGGCTTTTTGTAAGTTGAGATATGTTTGTCTTAGATATTGCGGTTTCAACTGGTTCTTCTAGTTTTGTTGCTGCCGCGATAGGTTGTAAAATAATTGTGGCTGTGCTAGTTTTGCGTTCAGGACTATCCTTATTATCATATTCATTTTGTAATGATTTATTATCTTGTTCTTTATTATTAGATTGGTTTGTTGTTGACGGAAAATTTTGGGAAGGCTGGAGTTCAAATCTTTGTTTGGTAGTTTTTGGTGACAAAATGTTGCTTGTCCGTTTTACTGGTATTTTGGTTGGCCGAATATTTATGTTTGCTGGCCTGTTTAGTTTCTTCGACAACGGCTTTTTCACTACAGTTGGTTGTGGCATTGATTTAGATTCTTCAACAGGTAAATTTGGTGAAATCGAATCGTGTAAATTATGAGGGTCATTTGAAGGTGGGGCCTCTTTTTCTGTATCTGAAGTATGATTTGAATCTGTTACAACTGTTGTTTGGTGTGTTACCTTTTGATTTGATGCATTGCCATGATTTGTTTCTACTGATAAAACGGAAGGGCGTTCTATTATGAATGGTCTAATAGGCGGATATACATCACGCATTGTAACCGCATTTTGAGGTTCAATTACAATTGATTTCTTTCTACCACTGGCTATTCCTCTTTGACGTTTACTTGTAATTTTAGCCATATATTTAGGTTTTGGCTCCACTTTTGGTTCCGAAATCGTCAATTCTGCAGTTGTTGTTTCCGCAACAACACTTCTCATCAAAGGATGAGCTGTTACCTGATTTTCGTCATTTGTAACTAGTTCAACATCAAAATTATTAATTGTTTGCAATACTCCATTTCTTTTGTCATTTTCAGAGGAATGGGCTTGAGTTATATTTTCCAAACTTGCCTCAACCCCAATTTGATCATTGTTAATGGGTCGGAAGGTCTCTTGGTCCGCTTCATCTATTGCCTTATTAATCATTTCCAATTCATGATCAGTTAAATCTTCTTGTAGTTGCGACGGTAATAGAACCTTCGGTTCAATAATTTCGGGTTCAGCTGTTAAACTACTACTTAACGTCGGCGCAGAATTAACTTGATCAGCTTCTTGTATTGCCTTATTAATCATATTTAGTTCATGATCAGTTAGTGCTTCATTTCGGTCAGTCAAGATTTGCAACCTGGGCACATCACTTTCCGATGCTATAGTACCGCTTGGTTCCGAACTAGTTTGCTCTGCCTCCTGTATTGCTTTATTAATCATTTCCAGTTCATGATCTGTCAGCGTGTCATTATTGGCATGTGGCGATGGCAACTCAGATACAGTATGTTTTGATGCCATTGCCACGTCATTATTCTCTTTATTTGATAGTTCTGCCTCGCGTATCGCTTGATTTATAGTTTTCAGTTCATGGTCAGTCAAATCTTCATTTACCATTTCTGATGATTGCATCTCCGGGAATGTAAGCATAAATTCATTATTTTGGTCTTGCATGTCCTGTTGAACATGTTCAACCACATCGGGACTTACATCTTGAATATGCTGTTCCATAAAATGCCGAATATCATTTTCAACGATTGTACGTTCAGCGCTTGTTGATGCTTTAGGAATAATAATTGGACTCTTTGTATTCAATCGTTCATAACTGTTAGCTATGTCCAATTTTGATTGGAATGGTGATGTAGATGTTGAGTTGCGTTTTTGTAAAATGGTTCCCAGTAAATTTTCAATATTCTTCATCATATTTTCGTTTTGTTTGGCTTGGTTTTCTTCTATATTTCCGATAAGAGCTTCAATGTCTCGTAATATATTTGAGTTGTTGCTGAAGTACGGATTTAGTTGATTATCATCGAATTTTTTATCCGAAATTAATGAACCGCTTGACATTGGCGTAAACGTTCCGTTCATATTATTTTCTTGCTGCTTAAGTAAAAGTTCCTCTTGTGCATGGAATTCATCTGAGAGAACATAAATATAAATCAATTGAGTTTCTGAGCTAAATTATTTGATCTTACCATAGTATCGATTTCCATTCGTGTGTTCCATATCAAATAAAATATTTCCACTTTCATTTTCAGCACCTGATGGCGGGCCCCAAATTTTCATTAAAAACGGTTTTAATTGAGTTTTACCTAATTCTACTAAAGCCATTTCTACATTACCATGATGTGCTGTCAATGATGTCACAATATCTTCACGAGAATAATGGCCACGTGATGCAATTTCTTGAAATTTTTTTGATCTTTGTTCAATACATTCAGTGACTGCATGCCATACATTTCCCTTATGCAAACGTAAAGCTTCACGTGCCTCGATCACGGATATTGTACCAATTGTATTTTCTGGTCGCTCTTGCCCATATTTTGTCGCTAGAGTTTGAACGGTTTCAATGAGTTTTTTCCAATTTTCTCGCAACCATATCACCGGATTGGATTGGCCGCAGTGCGTGAGTGCTGCTTGTAGATCTTCTGCTGTAAAATTATATTGGTCGGCTTCGCGCAATAATCGTATTAATTCAACTCCGGATGGTGCCACACAGTCTTGTCTTTTTAAAGCAATTATATCGTCTAAAGTTATATTGTTCTCATCTAACAATTGTCTTTGTTGGCTATGTCTTGAACGCTGCGCTTGATTGAAATCACCGAGCGACAATTTTCTCGCTCGATAAGAATCCGATCGCCGCAAATCATGTATACTACGATAGCGTCCATCACTTGATTTGCGATGGGTTGGTGGAATACCATACGAATTTAGGGTACGATTGATGTAAGCGATTGCCTCATCATCTAGCAATTGCTGGTTGCGCTGTTTTCCGCTATATGGTGAGCTTACGGCATCTTCAGGTGGGGTCATTGGAAGACTCTGAACAACATTAAAAAAATTGTGATTAGTAGGCGGTCTTTAGAAATGATTATACGAGGGTTCATCATACCTGGGCATCACTTGAAAAACTTTGCCGACTAAACGATCGGGTTGTATGGAAATCGTTATGTACATGCATTGGTAAATTTTGTGCTACCATCGAATGAGATCGACGAATGCTGTGGGATGACCGGTCACGAGTTAATGGTTGTAATTGTGGTACATCGTAGGTTTGGGTCGAAATTGTTTGTGGAGGTGGGGATGTACCGGTTGATACAGACATTCTCTTTATCGTTGATTTGTCTGTTTTTTTGGGTACCTCCTTATGTGGTGTAGGAGATTTCGATAGCTTTTTCGGGGCATTTAAAATCTCTTTAGGCGGAGAAGGACCGCAACCGGTTGATATTCTTGCAGGTGTTTTGTCTTCGGCCCCGTTTTCTTCAGAGTGCTGTGTTTGTGTTGAAATAGGTTCGTTTGCCGTATTTTCACTATCAAATTCTAGTAGATCGATCCAATGAGGAGATTTAGGTCTTGGTTCTAGAATTGAAAATATTTATGTTGAATCTTTGTCAAATTTATCACATTTACTACATAAACATCAAACCAATTAACACTTAAGATAAGAAAGGACTAAGGATGTGAAATCGGAGAAAATAAAAATGATATCCGTGTGTGTGTGTTTAAAAAACAGAAGAAAACATTTTATTTTTTCCTTTATGTTTGATTACAGGGAAATTTGATAAAAAAGTGTATATATATAATGTGAAATGAGGGTGGTCAGGACCTTCTAGGCTCCTCTTACATATATAAATAACAAAATTTTACAAGTACGGTGTGCGTGTTTTTTATTTAGTTTTTGTGCCAGGCCAAAATGATATTTTTCTCAAATTCCTACCTTTCATCTTTCCGGCATCGGATGATGATTCTTCGGATGTTGTTTTACGGGTGCTAGTCCTGGGCTCAGATAACTTAGCAGCTAGGGGTTTTTCCGTTTCGGTTGCAGTTTCTATTTTTTTGGGCCCAATTTTTTTGTTATCTACTTTTTTAGTGGCTTTATTTGTTGTTGGCTGTTTAATTGTTGATGATTTTGTTTCTGAAGCAATTGATAATGTTTTTGGTGGTGAATTTTTCGGCTTCTCTACAACGGGCGTCGGTTTAGCTGGTGCTTGTGTCGGCGTTTTACAACATACTAAACATATTTTAGTGTTTGCTTCGTTCACATAGGTACAGAATTCACACTCCCATTCATGGTCGGGTGCTTCTGGTGGTGGTCCTAAATCATCCTCATCCAAATTTGCTATCGGTGCAGCCGCAGATGCTTTCGGTGGAGAAGTTTGGATTCGGATATCCCTAATGTTATCCACAATTTCATCTTCGTCATCCTCTTCTTCCTCATCCACCTCTTCTTCCTCTTCTTCAGACGATGGTGGTGGTTTATTATTTTTTACAACAGTGGGTTGGGCTACCAAAGGCGGTGGAACGAATTTTTTCACGGGTTGAAAAGCCGATTGCATTTCTGCTACTATTTTTGGTTTAACTGGTATTGGCGCCGCTATTTTTGGTGGTGGCGGTGGCGATGGTGTGATAGGTTTATGAGCAGGTGAGCGAGCTTGATTTACACGCAATTTTTTTTGGAGTTTGGATTCCATTAATTCAGGTTCATTCTCATTTTCAAATTCAAATCCACTCGAAGAATTTTTTCTGGGCCTTCTCGTCACTATATCCTTGTGCGAAAAGCTTTCACGGCGCGGTCTTGTGTCACGATTTGAACGTGGGCTTAGTTCACGATCCGATAAGTCTGAATCTTCGTCGTCAGTTAAATCTTTTGGATAGGCACTTCGATGCGATTTACGATTAGACATCATTGATCGACGTGACCGTAAACTAAGAGCTGGCGATGCGGCTCTGGAATGAGCTCGTGAATGTGCTTGTGATCGATGTCCTAACATAGGACTCATTGGAACCATACCAACCGGATATGGATACATGGGCGTTGGACCCCAAGTGTTCATCCATACCGGAGGTGGTGGTCTATTTTCTGGTGGATAGAAATATCCTTGGGGCGGCATATTTAAACTAATATTTGATCCTCCGTTCATTTGCGTTTCAAAATTGTTCCACATTTGTTGTTGTGGTTGTTGCCATGGATGTAGTCCCGGTGGTGGGGTATTTAGTTGTGCCATTGATTGTGCTTGTTGCATTGGAGTTGTGGACCAACCACCGCCCGGACCAATGCCAGGTTGCGGTGGTGGCCTATAACTTAATTGATTTATATTTTGAACTGAAGAGCTTATGTTCCTTGCAACAGGGATGGTTTGTTGTCGAGTTCTAAGCTGATCGATTTTCATCTATGTCATTTAAATAATAATATTAATATGGTTTAAAATAAGTTATAATTGAGTGCCTTACATCCATATCCATGTCAGATGCCATGCTAGTACGTCGACTACGATCACTATCCCCCCTCATAGCTTCTTGGTGCTGTTTATAGCGCTGTTGAAGCTGTGTCATACGATCTAGCGTAGCCGTTGTTTGATTTTGTATTTTTTCCATAGTCAGCGATGGTGCCCGCCTTATTGTATCAAAAGGAGATGAGATGCTACTAGGAGTTTGGGGGCGAGACGGTGCTGCAAATATACATTAACACGTTATACAAAATTTTATATGAAAATGAGGAAATAACTTACGGCGCGACGAAGATCTTTGATCTGGTGTAGGAGGTAATGGCCGATTACCAGGATTTATCATTCGCTTTAGAGTACCCATTTTTTCTCGTAATGATAGTGTTGGACTAGGTGGTGGTTGTGGTCTAATCAAATGGGATGACGGCACCTATATGGGTTATCCGAACGTTTATTGTTACATTAAATTATTAGTTTTTGTTTTAAATGTTGCATGAATGTAAAAACGACAAGATTTGTGTCATATAACTTTTACAAATAATTTTTATTATTTTAATTTAGGTAATCATATTTTCTACATTTTAACATTCATCACGTATAAAGATACCAGAATTCAAAAATAAAAATAAAATTAAAATTAAAAATTGTTTTACATATTTTTTTATTGATAATTTTAATTTAAATAAAAATTAGTTTTTCATCTTGTCTGCCATATAGCAAACATGCTGTATGACAAAATTTTAATAAATTAGCTTAAAACTGAGATAAATTGATTGGAAAGAACTTTGGACTTACTAAACTTAATTATAAAAACTGAATAACAACACCAAGCATTGGAAGTTTGGTTAATCTGTATAAACTCGGGAAAAAGTAAAGCCAGGTTAATAAAGGATAGCGAAGGGATTCAAAACCTAATGGAATGAAAGCGTCCGAATTTAAATAACAAATTCTGTTTTAATTTAAAAAAAGCTAACAAGTGTTCCTATTTACAAATAAATAATATATATTTTTATTATTTTTGCTAACTTATCACAAAATATGTTTAAAATTTCCGATATTTAAGCGTAACAGAAAATTATTAATTTTAAAATTTATTTATGTACGAGTATGTTGTTGAATAATAATAAATCTATATTTTGTTTATCTACTGTATTTGTGGCTGCTTTAGCCAAATAATTTTTTAAGAGATGCTACAATGTCGTACCTGTCCATCTTTTGGTCCATTTGTCATATGATTACCGTTTGACGATGATGATGATAAAAAATTACCCATAATTTTCGTTTTATTGCGGCGTGGTGGTGGTTGAGGTGCTGAGGGACCCTCGCCTTTTGGAGGAAGTGGTGGTTTAAAATTTTTATCAATGAACTGTGAATGTACAAATTTTAACATTTAAATATTAATATATTTTGGTTCGATTCTCAACATACTTTTCTCGAATGAGTTTGACGCTTTGGATGGCGATGGTACATATCATCGCATGACGAACAAAATAAATGTTGTTGGCATTGTTCACATTTGATGGTTGGTTTGAGTGAGCCGCATAGCTCACATTTAATTCCGGGCTTTTTGATTTCCGACTCTAGTGATTTTAATGGTAGACCAGGATTTGAATATTGTTGCCCAAACTCGATGACCTCGTAATCAGGATCCGGAGCATTCTTTTTTGGTAATGGAGGAGGAATATTTTTGCTTGGTGGAGGAGGTGGTGGTTTTGGGCCGATTCGTGAATGATTTTCATTCTGAAACAATCAAATAAATTAAATTGTTTTATTTGTGTATGTTTGAATTTGATGATTATTATTATTGTACTTACCACCCACTGTGGCATTGATCTAACGTTTCGAAGTGTGGTTTGGTTTCTATCCATTTTGCTCTATCCAACTGATACTCTGAAACGAAAGTAAATTGAACATAATTTTTAGTTGTGTGTATATGTGATAATTATAATTTAGAAAGTCTTAACCTTTTAAGCAGTCCAAATTTAACCACTAAAACAATTTCTTAAAAATCCTTTCCATTAGAAAGTATAAGCTTAGAGAGTAAATGGCCAAAAGTAATTTATTTGTTTTCCATTTTTTGCTCATTTCTTTAAAACTTTCAGAAGAATAAGGGGATACAAAAAATTCAGAAGCATACGGTCGGTGAAAATAATTGATGTACTTCCGCCAGTGGGTCATCAGGCTGTTAGCCATAAGATACAATTTTATATTAAACTAGGTTCCACAAAACTGCTTTGAAACATTTTGAATTGATAGCCCCAACAATTTTAAGGAATCGCTTGATAACCATACTAACACAAAAAAACATTTTCACACATTTCAATAAGAATATTTTAGCTAAGCGGGCCATTATGGTGACGCCCTGAAACGTAAGAGTAATAATTTTTAAAAGTTATTTGAAAGGTTTCGCACGAAGAAAGTATTATTATTATTATTAAAGTTCGCTGGCACCAAAAAACGGCCAGCACTCTATGCCTCAGTAAGTTCTTGGTTAAAACCGAAGGATTCTACCCCAATTCGCAATTGTAATTTGCTGTTCTGCCAAACTGCATGCACTTGAACTAACCAGTGAGGGAAACTGAGCTACATTCAACCGAGAGCTGGTATAGGAGGTTGAGTGACTCTTGCCATTAGCTTGGTGTAACCAACGAGCGAGATAATCAACTATAAGTTGTCACTCACATGAAATTGTATAAATTGTTTATTCATTAATTTTCATTGAAAGAGCGAGCAGTAATTGCACAAAGTGAAAGTGCTAAGAACATAGTCGCGCGGTGCCGTAAGATTGTAGCTCATGACATCTTAGATTACCTCAAAAGACTGAAATAATGGAAAATTACTTAAAATTCGATCCTAGAATAAAATATGCAATACAGGTAAGAACAAAATGGTCTGCAATGCAAAGCAGAATCGTAATTAAAAAATAAGAAGCCGTGGCATCAAAGGGGTTTAGGGACGGGCCAGTTACTTTTTGGTTGGAATGTTGAAATATAAACAGCTAGACTAACCTTCCTATACTATTTTTGTGTATACAATTTTAGCAAGGGCTTAAACTACTGCTTAATAAAGGCAGGCAATTCGTGAGACGGCGGTGGCCGTTCTACAGGAGGATTGTGTTAGGCTGTCATTGATCCCCTAGCACTACAGGAAACAAGATTGGTTGACAATCGAAAACACGAATTTGGAGTCGACTTACTCATCAGTAACCGATTTCATCAATTCGTGATTGACTTCACACCTAATTAGGCAACCATATTTGCGATCGTATAGTTTTCAGAGCCGTCACTATAATATTTCGATTGAAAGGACGCCCCAAGTAAAGGTAAACTAGATCAAACCATGGTTTTATTTTTACGAACCTCTTAAAAGCATCATCGGTAAAATAATACAACATGGCATCAAAATAACATAATATCAATTTATGGTGATTACAATGCTCAAATTGGAAGCGCTAACAGAGTACATCGAGGCACCATCGCCAAATGAAATTTCTCTAGCATTTAAGGTATTAGTACAAATCGCAGAGTCAACATGGACTCTGGTCAATATTTGGTAATTCTGTAATGTCCCTTGCATCTATCTACAAAGTGCAATAAATGTCTTCAACAACCCCCCTGTTGATGTTTAATAATAATGAAGCGTTTAATATAAACCAACCGTTCACCAAACGAAACAATGGCATTTGTATCTACTTTAGAACACAAGCGAAACCTGTCTATTTGGAAGAAGAAGAATACATTTGGAAGAAGAATATAGAGGATCGGCTAAACTTATAGAATTGTCGCGGGATTAGCTGAATAAAGGCTACAAGATTCTGGCTTCCGCCCAAATAGTTCCACAACGGATTAAACTTTTACTCAGATGGAAATATAATAAGGCGTGCAGTAGCATGCAGAGAAGCACGTTATGGAAGTTCTTGTGTTATGTTCCCATCAAAAATTGACTTCTACTTCTCAGCATATAGAATATTTATCGCAGACCAAATGTGTGGTAAGGTGACTCAACTGTTAAAATCCTATTAAACCTATATTTGGAGTATGTTATCCGTCAGCAAAACACACTCTTGAGCAGTTTTTTATATTATAAATTGAGCCATCAAGTTCTCCTTAAAGAAGTTCTTCTTCCATTGGTATTATTGACATCCCATGTTAATCGACATTCTTTCGTTTTTGCTTCATTGGTATGGCCAAAGTTAGTGGCTTAGCTCAATAGAATTTTTTATAAAGTGTTGGTTAATGTTGTACTAATTAGACTCGTCTCCGTCGCCGAGAATATTATTGGTAACCATCAAAGTGGATTTTGTTCCAACCAATCAACCACTAACTGGTACTTTACTATGGCTAGGATAATTTCAACTATACAAAGACTTCCAGCCGGCATCTATTGATTTCATAAAAATCTCTCTTTTCTGTATATAAACTAATTACATCTAGGTTTATCTGTAGAATCGTGGTTGAAATTATAAAATAAGTCTCCCTTGTAATAACAACTCATTTTCGTTAGAGTGATGTTCTAGACCATTTTCTGGTCAATCTGTCGATTAGAGTACATAATCGGGAAAGGCAATTTTAGGTGGTGTAACAAGGTTGTCTATTAAGAGGTTTACATCCGCTGATCAAAATTATAGTATCCGGACATATAATGTGAACGACTATTTCGCAGATATTCTTCAATAATATCAAGAAATAGCATTGCCACCCGTCATTTCGTTACAAAAGCACCATCAGTATTATCTCGTCTTGAGAAGACTCCCACCTGATAAGTTGGAGATATAGAAGGCGAATTTGAGTATATGATGAAACAAGGCATTTGTAGACCATCAAGTAGTAACTGTGGCTCTCAACTTCATATGGTTCGGAAACCAAACAGAGAATGGCGTCCATGCGGTGACTACCGTCAAATTAATTCATTCACCATACCTGCGTAAACAGTTTTATTAGCAATTGATTTACAACAAGCGTTTCATCAGGTTCCAGTTGAGCCTCCCGATATACCAAAGATGGTCAATACAACGCCTTTTGGCCTTTTTGAGTTTGTAATATACATGCCAGCATTTACAAATCGTATTTCAACGATTCCGGGAATACCAACTTAGTGTAAACGTCGTAAAGTAAAATTTCTGGGACACCTCGTCACTACAAAGGGAATCGTACCGTTCCTAGAAAAAATGAGGCAATCCATAATTATGGCCAACCGAAACAGCTCAAAATTTAAAGGAATTTCTGGCGATGAGAAATTTGATACATGATCCTCCAGAATTTAGTGAACGGAAACATAAAGCGTGACCATACACCAATTAAATGGTCCGGCAAATAAAATGTGGCATTCCAACGCTGTAAAGATGATTTAGTTAACGCTACCATCCTAGCACTTCTAAATAAAGAACAATGGTGAGCTATATAGCAGCTTGGTTTTTTTTCGAAAACTCTTTCACCAACAAAACAACGTTACAGCACTTATGATAGAGAGCTGGAACCAGAGCGGTAGATCATTTCCAACATAGGCGGGAAGGTCGACAATTTTACATTTATAAGGACCACAAACCGTTAATATTCGCAATTTTCAAAAAAGAGGGACAATTCACCACCTTGTCACGTGGATTTTTGATCCAGAATCAATATGATTGAGAAGTGAAATCGATTTTGAATGTATTGCAAAGTCGCGAAGTATCGAAGCCGAATTTAAATTTATTATCGATGGTATAGCAACGGAAATCAATTGATTTAAATAATCGCATCCGACCATTGATCCTTCCCGAGTATAGCTGTCAGATTGTAAGGAAATTACTTAATTTCACACATCCGGGTATTTGTGGAACCACAAATTTGGTTACTGGCCAATAAACCAAAACTCAAAGGAGACTTCTTCGGAGAATTATCGCTATTGTTAACTGTTCACTCGATGGAAATATGGAATACTGCAGGTCAAATTGTTGACATTACGGCAGAAATAATTGCTGCCAATTTGATATCAGGGTGAATACAAAACTTTGGAGTAACAGAAAAAGTTTCAAGTGAAATCGGCAGACAATTTGAATTTCAGATATTTAAGGAATTAAACCAGATTAGGAATTAAATATTTACGAACCCTCAGGCTAAGGTAATAATACTGTGATGGCATAGAACGGCTAAGGCTGCAGTATCGTGCCAGCAACGATTACGAGCAATAATTTTATTGGGATTAAGAGTATCATTCGAAAAAGATATTGAACAACTCTTCGAATACTTGGAGAGTTCTTCACTCCTGAGAAAACAAAATTAACCGAAACTGAATTCATCGAGGATTTCTAGCAGCATATGAATCAAATTCGTTCAACTGTTACAACTCATCATAGTAGCAGTAAAGTGTTTGTTCAAAGAAAGATTGTACAGAAGTGTTCATCATAGTCGGCAGCATGGGAACACCATTGCGGAGTCCATCTAATGGACCATTTAAAATAATAAACCGAAAGGATGAATATTTCGTGCTAAATATCAAAGGCAATACTTCAAAGTTGTCCGTTGACAGTCGAAAGAAGCCACATTTTTGCCTATCGATGAATCTGACGTATTGTAATAATGAACAACACTAGCCAATGCCAGTCTTCTGTTCCAGGAGCAACTAATACAAACATCGTGCCACAAGCACCAGCGACGACTGTTACTATAGAATAAGCAGAAGGATAATTTTACCTGCACGTTTTTTCTATAGGCGGAGTGGTGTAACAACAGCGTATTTTATCAGAGAGCGCGCTCAAAATCCCGTATTTCCAAATTCTGTATTTCAAAATCCCGTATTCTGAAATCCCGTAATGTTGATTTCAAGTGTGTCATGTCTTAGCCAAGAAAATGGGGTTTTAAAATGATTTTTGGAAGAAGTTCTGGAATATGGCCACCTATAGGACGAAACGCAGTCATTTCTTAACATAATCGGTTACATAATAATGGGCGATTATGTAACCGATTATGTTAAGAAGTGACTGTGTTCCGTTCCTTAACATAAAGGGCGATTGTGTATGTTGGATGAAAAATTGATTATAAAATGATTTTTGGAAGAAGTACTGGAATAAAGCCACCTCGGACGGAACTCGGCCATTTCCTAATTGATCATGATGTGATTAGATATGTTGGAAGGAAATGGTTTTCTAAAATGCTTTGTGGCACAAGTTCTGAAATATAATCATCTGGGACGGAGTTAAGCCATTTCTTAACCGATTATGATGTGATTGGGTATGTTGAATGGAAATGAGGTCTCTAGGTCGAAATGCTTCATAATTACTATTCTTGCTTTTACTGTTGAATTGTGGACCTGGGCCAACATCATAATTGTTTATCTCGGAAATGCTATACTTTTCAAAATATTTACAAAAAGCGTAAAGCTCCAGTGGAAACTGCCACTTTCGGTTTTAAGTCTTCTGCTTTTCCTCAACCAAAATTGTTATGTAGATAAACAAACAAATAAATTAATGGTGTGGATGTCGGTGATGTA
Organism: Nephrotoma guestfalica; assembly: GCA_963691935.1. NCBI lineage: Eukaryota > Metazoa > Arthropoda > Insecta > Diptera > Tipulidae > Nephrotoma > Nephrotoma guestfalica. The sequence continues at coordinate 121,401,933 of OY829913.1, read as the reverse complement.
GTTGTCTGCAATTAGGGTGTCGGCGATGTGGTTATCTTGGCGATGTGGGTGTGTCTACGGATTTCCTAAGTTCATATCAATGTGGCTGTCGATAATATTTTGTGTCGGGGATGACGGTATAGGAGATGTGAGTGTCGGCGATGTGAGTTGTAGGCGATCTGGTTGTTGGTTCTCTGAACACTACAACCGTTTTAGTTAACTAGTTTTCTCTAATTTATTTCCACGGTATAAGCACCTCTATGACAAACATACACTTTGTCGATACTCGGATTTTCTAGTTCCATATCATATGTGACTGTTGGCAACGTTTTTGTCGGTAATTAGTTGGAAGTGGAAGTCTGCGATGTCGGTGTCACCGATGTGGCTGTTGGTGATGTGGTGGTGTCAGCGCAGTTGCTTGTTAGCGATCTGATAATGTGTGGTAAGTCGAAATGTTGGCCAAATTTCTGATGGCAATGTGGTTGTTGACGATGTGGTGTCAGCGATGTTAGTGTTGGTGACGTTATTGTAACGCCCATGTGAGTTGTCAGTTATCTCGTTCTGACCAAGATTCCTGCGAGGCCAGATATCTGAGATGTGAATCATATTTGGTTTTACAGGGTGGGCCATCTGTCAGTCATTTTTTCATTTGTAACTAAAACGCACATTTTGGAATGAAAAGTCAATTTTTTTTATTGATGAGTAAAAGTGGTTCTATGCCATTTATGTATGAAAAACAATATCGTTCATATGCCCACGAACATCAAAATGTTCGATGACTTTTCCAATAAACGCGGATCAATTTCAGTTTGAATGTTATTTTTAAGTTGTTGAATTGTTTGTGGATAATTAGCATTTCAAATAACCCCACAAAAAATAATCAAGTGGTGTTATACCCGGGCTTTTTAGTGGCAAAGGAACTTCATAATTTCTTTAAATTATGCGATCAGCAAATTTTGTTGACAATAAATGGATTGTTGCACGACTTGTGTGGCATGCCGCTCCGTCTTGTTGAAACCAAAGGACATTGGTACGCAATTCATTGAATTTGGTCCACAAAAAAACAGTCAATATGTTGCGATAACGTTCCCCATTCACTGTAAAGACATTTTCCTGTTCGTTTCCAAAGAATAACGGCACTGTACAGTGACTCATGGAGGATGAACTGCTGCTTCGTGAATAACATGAGGATTCTCCGCTCTCCAAATTCGACAATTTTGCTTCCACTGAACCAGTTTCTTCAAAACGATTAATAATTTCGTCAATTTCACGCTAGTAGGATGCCCATGTCGACCAAAAATCTCTCTTTTCATAATAAATTGGGACAATTAAAATGCGTTGTTATGTTGTTAGCGACTCCATGATGATAAATGGCATATTTTTGACTTTTCATATGTCAAATAATTTTTTAGAACAGATAATATTAAGTACTAAAATTCATCGATTGAAAAAGGACCAATAGATGGCCCACCCTATACTTCATCAGTCAGCAGGAAAAATTGGTAATATTCTAGAATTTGACTTTATATTTATCATAGAGCACAGTCGTTAGATGCTGTTTGATGACAATGATATTTGAAGATTCGGTGATGAATGATAAAAATCAAAAAATTATTTATTCACTGTTGTCGATGAAAGTATTTAACACGAAAAGTGAGAGTTTACTTTTCAGGTTAGTATATAGAATTCCGATTCAGTTACAAACCAAAACCCAATCAGTTAAATGGACTAGGCCATCCGGCATAGCCAGATTCTAGAAAATTGCCGGAATTCATATTAGATACTTAATTTCTTCCAACAAACCAATTTTGCTAATATACATCTAATCTTTTAAGAGCTAATTTTTACTAAATGGCATGTTTTATGACTTTAAACGACAAGGTAAAATAAAGTAAATGAATCATGGCATACATTTACAAACAAACTACCTGTTCACACACGTTTTAACGCGTAGCAAGTATAATTTATACCAAAAGAATTAATTTGTTAGATGCGCTGTTACCCTACTATAGCAGCGACAGCATTCAAACCATTTTAATTTTAACCAGCACAATTTTTTGAACGCACATTTATAATTTAAAGGAGAATAAACGATCTAAATTAGATTTCGACACAATCTCAAAATAGCATTTAACAGAAATATATAATTAAATAACTATTTTAACATCCGCCTACATTGGCTCTCAACTTGTACTGTGAAATCATCTATTCACATCATAGACACAAATTTTGGAAAAAAAAAAATTCATGAAAAATTAAAATATTTTATCGCGCAGATGAAATATTCTCTGATTTTCTGCTAAATTTAATTAAACCCCGAAATATTTCATAACCACTGTCGAATGTCAGTGTAATAATTAATTAGGCAAACAAAAAAAAAAATACAAAATAACATTTCAAGGTTTAAGAAAATTTAGGGCGGAATTTTTAAAATTTTTTTTTGTTCAAAATGTTTTACTTGCGTGAATGGAAATTATGTGTCAGATTGTGATCTATAATTAAACTAAAATCCAGTCTGCTTATAATTATGTTTTGGAAAATCATTACGTATATCGGTAATAATTTGTATCAGCTGTGCGGATGTCTCGATTATCGACGTAGCACGCAGCTTCATATCACGTGTAAATTCGTTAATTTTCTTTTACTAATTTAAAAATTATTGCAGATTCATTTAATTCACACATGGTTTAACTAGCACATACAATTATAAAAATTATTATGTATTTTAAAATGATTACAAAATTTTAAACAAATAATTAATTGAAATGAAATATTTTTTCCTTGTTGTTTTCTTCCCATAGCGAAGAATTTTTCTTTTAATAGCGCGAAAATCAGAGAAACCAAAAATTAATTAAATAAATAAATAAGTAAAACAAATAAATTTATAGATTCTGTTCTAATCTTGTATATTGTGCCAGAAATTTTGATATCCCAATTGTTTGGTGTGTGCCGTATTTTGTTTAGTAAGTAAATATTATCAATTGTAAATTACAACGAGGAGTAAAATTGATGCCGGTTAACCTTAAGTTACTTTCTCTGCGAGGGTGAGGCGTGTAATTTTATGGAGTGGTTGTAGGTATTTCAAAGCTGGTTTTATAAACCGAAATAGGGCTCGAAATATTTGAAAATTATAAGACTCTAATTTTCCGGCTTCTATTTTTGTTTGAAGGTAAATGAACTTGGAAAATTAAACAATTTAAAAAAATCTCGGAGATGTGTAAGCATATAACCACTAGTATATCTAGACAAGGGACACTCAGGCCTATCTAAATTGGTATGTTTTATTCCAATAAAAAGGGTTGGGTCCATCCCTACACATCGCTGAGATTATTATTAATTTGATGTGTGAGCCATCCCATTTTTATTTCATTATATGAATTTATGCGATTTCTAGAAAATCGTCAGACTAGCCCACCCATTTTTATTGGATTAACACTTACCAATTTAGATAGGCCTGAGTGTCCCCTGTCTATATATACTGGTGGTTATGCTTACACGTCTCTAAAATTTTTGGTAATCGTTTTGATGTGTGAGCAAACCTACTCGCATTTCATTATTTGAATTTATTCGATTTCTAGAAAATCTTCAGACGATCCACCCCTTTTTAATAGAATAACACATACCAATTTGGACAGGCCTGAATGTCCTTTTTATGCCCACATGTCTCTGAGATTTTAGCTATTTGATAAGATTTATTAATAATTACATTCATAGTTTTATTACACTGTTAATATTTGAGCGCACACTTTCGTAAATTCAAAATTTGTTAGAAAAATTAACAAATGTGTTAAAAACTTCACACCGGTGATGTCTTAATGGCTGTACATAAAGCTTTACTAACTTTTAAGAAGCAACATTTTTTGGCTTAGATCTTAAAATGTTTGATCATTTTCGAAATAACTGGAGAACCACGTTTTCCGGTTCGCGCTTCCAATACTAAATTTGCCCAACTTTCCTCGTCACCTTTCGTTCAATTTTGTTACCAAGATTGTTCAACGGTTTTTATCAAATTTTCCTGATGTGCCTTGCTGATTTTTAAGACGCATAATTTTTGAGCATTTTCGAAATAATTAAAGATCCCGCAATAACCTACGTTTAAATTGGGCTGCGATACTGCATCGTTTCGCTTTAATCTACATTTGAATTTAAAGTCAACATTGACGTACAAGTGTCGCCAATTTTATTAAAAAATTCCAATTTCATTTTCGATTTTTTTCCATATGTGGAAATTATTTGCATGTAAAAGTTCCTGAATCATTAAATAGGTCTGATAGTAAAGAAGCAATATGAAAAATACACAATTTTAATCCGAAGCACGAAAAGGAGTTGCATGAGAAAAGCCAATAGCAAGAAACATGCTAGAATACGTAACTGCTTAGTTGTCATAGAGTAGGAGTACGAGAATGATTGTATCACAAAAGGGTTCAACGATGTTACATAAATGTGGTATAGCATCGTTGAGTAAACGATAAAAGTCACCGCTTTGTGGTGTGACCAATTTGTTAGGTCCGAATTGATTGCAAATGAGCAGCACTTGCCCATAATGATGAATGTTGGCATATGGCGTAAATAAATAAATAAATAATACGATACGATACGAAAACGGGAGTACTAGATTCCTGGGGGAAAATAGTTTCATAGCATTTTTGTCTAAATATATTTTTCTGGCCTACTATTGAAATTAGTTCGGTGTAAATATTTTTGAAGCAAGGATATATTGGGAATTAATTTTCCCTATAAACATTTTTTGGAACAAAAGTTTCCCAATCAACTTTGTTTCGAAAATATTTACACCCAACTATTTACAATAGTAGGCCAGAAAAATATAATTTAGACACAAATGTTATGAAAATATTTTAAAGCAGAATAGTGCCACAGTGGAAATACAATGCTTTTGTTACTAAAATTGTTCATCGTTTTTGTCGAATTTTCCTCCCTTTTTCCTTCTGCCTTACTCATTTTTAAAACGCAAGCTTGGTTACCACCTAGGCGTATTTTTTTGAATTTAATAGTACAAATAAAAATGGCTGGCACTCATAATGTAAGTTTTATTTTTAAATTATTTTTATGCTAAAAATAATTTGTTTGTCTATTTTATAATAATAATAATTTGTTTTTTTTTCAAAATATTCACCCCGATTACGCTAGTCGTGTCGCTTGTCGTTTCAAGTGACTTTTTTACTAACAATAACACTGTAGCCGGCTACAAAAAAATAAAAAATTTAAAAACAGCGGATGTCACCGCATACTCTCATCGCCAAAATAAAGGCGAGAACCATGCTACCAAAATACTGCTCACACGGAGGCTGTCTTAAAGCCATAAGTTGACGAGTTCAGATGGCTTGCACCGCCAACATTATTGATCCGCAGATTCGGCCAATCAAAATTTAGAGCATTTTTGTTACAAAATACACCTACTATGTTGGATTTGTTTAAAATTTGCTTTGATATATTTAATCAATTCGCGAGTGGAACCGGTTGATGAGGATCATGGGATAGGTACCATTGGTGGGAGGAACCATTGGGCTTTGTGAAATCGAGTGGTGGCAATATGGCTCAATGGCGATTAACAATTCAACCGGTATATTGCAGCAGTTCAAGAAGAAATAAACAAACTACTCGGGATTTTGAATGCTGAGCCAGATGCAGAATCAACATCCCATAGTGAGTCATTTATTAGTCAACAAGAACGAGGGAAGTTGGTGTCCATAGTGAAGGGGGTTGACGATGAATCACCTGGTGGGGATGATTGTAACAATTTTGGTGCAAGGATTGCTTATGTAATGGAGAGCGCCAGTAACCCAGGGTTGCGCAGCAAACTTGATGAAAGTGATAATGCTGATGCTGGATGTAGGTGGAGAGATGACGGAGAAAATTAATCGGATGGCAATGCATGGATGCGGTTGGTATGTATGATTTACAGAAAAATTAGAAACTCGTTTCAGGTGCGGCGCTGCTCTCGGATGATGCCGAAGAGCAATTGTGGCAGCTAAGATTGGAAGGGACAGAGAGATACAACTTGAATGTTGGCTAGATCAATATGGGATTAGTGGAACGGTAATTTTTGGATTGGATGGAGTTCCGTTAGATAGAACATTGAAATGTATCTGGCGGAGATACCGGCGAAGACTGTGCCCATATCCTGAGGAAGAGAATACAATTTTCGGAACGTCGGATCAAGATTGAAACCATTTTGCTTTGTTGCCTGTAAAAGGAACCAGTCATTAGGGAATATTGTGTTACAATCGATGTAAATTATGGTGTCTCTTCAAAAAATAATTTTTCAAAATTAAATTTATAATTACTGGTTTATAATTTATTTAATTAAATTAATTTTCTCTCTAATTATTAATAATGCACGGTGAAAATTTGTACTTAATTTTCAATTTCAAATAATATAAATAAAACATATTTTTGTAGACTGGTTTAAAGGGATGAGACTTCATATGTGTTACGGCATGGTAAAGGAAAAATGATTTTTTCATTTTTTTTTCGTTTATAACGACTAGTACCTAAATCTTTGATGTGATATCCCTCGGCCTTTTAACGTTGACTATTTTTTGATCTGCTGGCGCTATTTTCTAGGAAAGAATTTATCTAGCTCAACAATATTTTTGTATCTTACAAAATCTTATATCTTCCGTTCGTGCCCGTACTTCACGAAAACCTTGATCTTTTTGATTGACTCAGATGTGCGGTCTCAGTAATCTGTTTTTAGACAGTATACTGCGGTAGATGCATAAATTAATTTTTGAGTACGAATTCATCTCTTAGCGGGTTAAGGCCAAGTTTGGTTCGACTATGGTGAATGGTGGAACTGGATAATTATTTGACCGATTATTTTCAAATTTATTTTGTAGAAAAATCCAGAACTGCATCCGCGATTTATGTGTTGGAATCTCGATTCAGCGCAACATACCAGATTCGAACATAATTAGTTAAGAAATTGCCTAGCACGGCCGAACCCCAGAAAAACTCCACTTCTCTAAAATCCATTTTTAAATCCCCACCCAATTAATTACCTGAATACCTATGATTTGACAATATTTTTTTTTTTTTTGAGATATGGCCAAGTTCCATTCTGAATGGTCGAATTGTAAAACTTCATCAAAAGGAAACGTTAAAATCCCAATACAAGCTGACCTTTTTTATTGAATCCTAGCCCAGCTCTGCAAATTAAATTGGAAAGTTATCGGTTAAGAAACGGCCTGGTTCCATTCATTATAGCCGAATCCCAAAATTTCGTCAAATTCGGCTTTGCACACCGAATTTGACCATAATTTGTTGAGATGGCCTTGTTCCATTGAGCATTAGTTAGAGTGCCAATCTAATTCTGCATACCATATGCAGTATATGACAGTAATCGGTTGAGGAGTGGTGAAGCTCCATTGGGCACGGCATAATATGTCCTGTGCAGTATAATTACTCTTGGTAATTAACGAATATTCCTTGGTGTCAAAATTAATAAAACATTTGAAATTTTTGCGAAATACGCTAAATTTATTTGAAATATCCAATCCGGTGGTTAATCTGGCATTGAATAGCATTGATAATTTTTGGGGGAACCATTGCCTTTTGGATGCCTCGCATATTTTTTGAAAGATATTTCGTGGTTGCCAATCCAAGGGTTAACTACTAATGGATTTTAGAGTAATTTTTATAAAATTTAAATAATTATGGTTTCAAGAACTTCTATTGTAAGTTGTGGAATTGCAGGAGGATTAAATTAATTAATGTTTTGTATTATTTAGGAAGCCGGTAAATGTCACTTCGATTTGTGAATATTTACTCCGTTCTTCCGCTAGGTGGGTTATTATACATAAAAGATACGAGGGATTTAAAATTAATTAAATGACTTTTATGCGTTCTAGGCTTGAGATATTTCTAGAATGTTTTGTGTTTCTAAATTATCTATAAATTGAAATTTTGTTGAAAACCCTGACTTAAAACAATTAAGTTGTCAGCAAATATAATTCAATTTATTTTTTATTATAACAAAAAAAAAAAATACATACAGGAAGGTCAGGGAAGATTGTGATTGCAACATTCTTGATCAGGAGGTCTATTTAATTACTTACGCTTTGAGCATAAACTTCATATAATCAATATGTTAACGATCCAAAGACTTTTTGGACGATCATCGTTTTTCGACGATCTCTTCTGCTTGAATTCAGGTTATGATTTAGTGATGTTGTGTGAACGTTAGATATAAATTAACCCTGCTTTTAGTTGGATGAATTTAAATATAGGTAGCTGAATGACAATACCAAAAATGGGCAAAATATGGTTACAAGCAGTATGTGATGAGATGACCCATAGATGTGAATTAAATAACCTAACCAGTCTATTATGACTGAAGCCGAATACATATGATGAATATTAGTATCCTTTACCGCAACCACAACTAACCCAAATTAATTAACTAACAAAATCTAATCTAATCTAGAGTGTGAATATAATTGAAACTAACATTTTAATATATTTAAGTAGTTAGAAAATTACTTTGTTGCGGTTTCACCCTAGTTGTTTCTGTGGCTAACATGCTTTCCTAATTAACCTTATCTGTTAAGGATGCAGGCAGGGCCTGGGCCCGCATGATGCTGAAATATTATTCGCTTTCATATATAATTTGTTATTTGATTGTTGATATTTCAGGATTATGGTAACGTACCTAGGATCGCCGTTATGGCTGGCCTGTACGCCTCTATCATATCATATCATATATCATATATTTAATCAATTCGCGAGTCATTAACACTCGATGTACTCGTGAACTGGCCTATAATCGTTATCATTGTAATCGAAATTTGATCCAAATCTGATGTATTTTTTGGCTCGACCGTTGTTTTAGAAATTTTTGCTTTAGATTATTGTTTTTAGACTAAATTTTATTCGATATTTCGCTTGCCCTATTTGAATAAAATTAGGAAAAACCTTTTAAACTGTGATATTTTTTAAATTTACGAGCAATCGTAGGATAATTTAGCAGGAATACAAGTAGTGGTATCTGTCATTCTTTGATTGCCGAAATAGATAATTTAATCTGTTGCCTATTTTTATCTTTGTTTTCGAAAACAGCTTGTGAGCTGAAAAACTGCTCATCACATGTAAAATTTATTGTGGCCTGTTTTTAGGTTATGGAATTAACTTTTTTGTGATATCACCAAGTGAAACGTTAGTAAAAGTGATCAGTATTTAGAAAATTAACTTCTGACGATGGCAAATGAATAGTATACAATGAAACCTGCCATTTTCCGCGATCAATTACACGGCCTATTACCCCCAACCATTACTTCCGATATTTTCTCCAGTCATTTACCCCGTCGGTCGTTACACACCCCCTGACCCTTTAACTCCGGTCATTACTCCTCGGCCGCTTAATTGGGTTTGTAGATTTTGAAGCGGATTATTGCCATGAGGTGCATAATTTATTTGAAATAAATTCGGAGCGTTTTTTTATTCAGTGCAAATATTGCGGACGTTCCTTCTATTCCTTTTTTTTGCTATTTTTATTTATTCTAGACTTTTTGAACGTATTCTTTTCATACTAGATGAAAAGGTAGAACGGCAGGAATATTTTTAATATTAGTCGCCATATTGTTTGTTTTGTTGAATGTACATCTACATAAAAAATAGTTGTGGTAAAAAATAAAATAAAATAAATTAAAAATGAAGAATAATAATTAATGACTGTCAAAAATTTATTCCATTCCTTCCAAATCGTTTTTTATTACATTATGTTGGGATATTTTAAAGTCACGTGATCAGTATTCTATTTTTTTTCCTTCTTTGGAATGAATAGAAAAAACACTCTCAATTGCCATAATAATTCGCACATTCCGGGAACTTAGGGACCAAGTGGTTGGCCCCAATTACTGAAATATAAGCCAAAACGAATATTATTGGGATAAATTAGATGATTAAGGGATCATCTGCGACCATTCCTTCGAGAAACATTATTTAAAAAAAATATTTCCCTGAATACGTTAGTTTTGATGTCAAACCCTACTAGAAACCTGATGAATGATCGAAAAAATATCAGAACACGAAAAAGTTTGCAAATTAGCTGATTATGGGACAATATACCATTTCGTCAGGAGTAAACATATTTTTAAAATTTTCATTATGACGGATTCGGGTTTAGCTCGAAAAGCTGAAGCTAAAACTAAAACACACTCTATTTCAGGGGCTGAGATATCATTTTTCTCGTTAAGTAATGCTCCAAAATCGAAAAATACTCTCGAACAATGTTTTGCCTCGTTTAACCATTTAATAAAAATGCTCCAATCGTCAAAAACTTCACATCTGGCCATGTGAGCAATAGGTCCTTCATAGTAGGTCTTGTTCAGCGCATTCGAATCTTCCTCTACGACGAATACCGGTTGGTTGTTGTTCGAACGCTTTAGTAATCATACGTAGTTGTAGGAACTTTGCACCCCCTGAGAAAGGAGCGTAATAGGGGAGGGATAATGAAAGGGTGGTAATTATCGGGGGTAATGACGGGGGAAGGTTAATAACCAGTTGGTAATGACCGAGGAGTAATAGTTCGGGGCATTGACCATGGGGGTAATGTGCCACGGTAATTGGGCCTGGGTATTTGCAAGGGGTTATTGACCTGGAGTAATATCCGGGGGCCTTAAGTCCCTTATTGATAAACTTCAATTCAATGTGGATTGGTCATTTGAATTCATAGAATAAGTGACATCTAGGTTTAAGTATTAGAATTTTAGTTTTATAACAGTTTAGTTTTATAACGTTACTTTTATAACAGTGTAGTGTCGAACAGAATCTGTGTGAAATATACAGCATGTTCAGTGCGTTATATAAATACTAGCGCGAACAACGCAAAGGGGGTCTTAAGACGCGGTACTCGATAGACTACAAATAGTGGTGTGATTTAAAGAAATTGTAAATGATGTAAAGTGGGTTAATAAATAATTGTTTATTATTATTTTTATTGTAGTTTAGTGTTTAGTGGATATTAGGAAATTAATGATAGAATATTTCAGGTATTTTAGTTCCGGTAGTTATATAAGATAAAATAATTGTTGTTGTAAACCGACAAACTTATAGTTGTATTTCGAATCCAGTGATACGAACCAAATTTTGAATATTTTTTGAGTTTCTTAAATAAATTTTGATAAGCTAATTTATTTAATATATTTAATGTGTTTTTAATAATAATTAAATTAAATAGTGAACTCCGTAAGGTTGGTTGTTATGTTGACTTAGTAATATGCATCGTGGTCGCGGTCCTGAATGAATTGGATATAATTAGTTCCGCGGCTTTATATCCCCATGATATGAAATATTATACGGTTAAATATTGGAGCAAAAGGCCGTAACCACTACGGCTTGAAAATTAAGGAAACTTAGAAAGAAAATATCATCTAACATATGAAACGTTAAAAACACCTAGACGCACTTTTTATAGGTTACAACCGGGAACCAAACCCGGGATCCCATAGTAACAGAGACAGCAATCTACTTAATAAACCAACGAGGGCGACTACATATTTGCGTCATTCTTGTTATTTTCCTTGATTCGGGTAAATTATGTATATTATGTGAATTATGACCTTTTAATCTGGCATTTGACTCAAATTAAAAATTACTTTGGCATCTATGAAGAGACACTCAGTTTCAAAAGATTCATTAATAGGTAGAATTTCGCCAATTTCGCCTTCATAGATCCAATTAATTGAATGTAAATCAAAATCACCCGTTATTGGTATAGTGCCAGATGAATTGGTTTTGTTGTTGATTCCTACGATGGTAATGCAGCAAATAATATTAGATGGTAATGGTGAGTCTTGTGTATTGTAACGTAGATAAATTATGGATAAGTTTAGATAAGGTTAATCCTTTCATTTGGCATTTATTTCTCAATCGCTAAACTATACCTCATTCTGATAACTGTTTGCTTGTAAAAGCGAACGATCACATCTGTACCACCAGGATAGGAAGAATTGGGAGTTATGGATTTCTTTGATGAAGGAAGTTTTACATAGTACGTAACTGATTATTCAATTATATGACTGTAACTTATAGCAAAAATTAATTATTCATGTATAAAATAACAAAAAAAATTTTTAAAAGAAATTTAAATATATGGAGGGGTCAAAAATGTATTGTTTTTTAAATAATGGTTTTCATTGCATTCCACACAATATATTCTGTCAAAGGAATGAAAAAACACCCATTAGAAAGAATCTAATCTAGTCTCCTAGAAACTAGAGAAATACCAAACGATTGGTGTAGAATATTCAGTACATTTTGTTGATAGAATTTTTGGAAGTACTAGAATTAGCGCGGCAAATGTTGAAATAGTGCTTTTAGAGCAAAACTACTTTTGGTGGTGTAAAATAAATCTAAGGGTGCTAAATTTAGTCCCGAAAGAGTTATGTTGGAACACTGTATAAATTCTAGAAAAGCAAAGAAACATTTATAACAATGTTATTCTTATTGTTATATTTAGATTATAAAAAGGTCGTGTTTGTGTCATGTTCACTAGCCATTTAATACATCGGTCAATAAGTCCCGAGGCTGACACATAGATGGCGCATCTAATCCAAAACTCATTTGATTTTTAGGAAGTTCCAATCTTCAAACGATTTGTATCAACATTTTATGAAAATTCAACGATTAGTTTAAGTTGTTATAGTAATGCTTCTTTTGCTATTTCCAAAACAACGGAAAAAATTAATTTCATGTGTTGATTAAACACTTTTTATAGATGGGAAAAATACCGTTTAAGGCTGTATGGTACTAACAAAACAAATTTATTTTTTAGTATCGATATTTAAATGCCCCTAAAATTATGCGACCGGTTTGTTACTTTGAAAAATTTGAGTATCTACATTTTGTGCAATTTGCTTATAAAACTTTACTTATATTGTTTATATATGTAAAATTAACTAACATATTTTTTGTTTTTCATTATTGGTGACCTAAATCTTGCATATTATAATAAATTAATAACCAATTTTCCTGGGGACACGTTTCATTTCGTGATTTGCCATTTAGCGACAGTAAAAGTCATTCGTCATTGCAGCGTAGAAACAAATAAACTTATCGTTTGACATAATTTTTCAACGAATAAAAATCAAAATTTTTAACATTTTTAAACTACAATTTACATTTTCTACGTCATTTCAAGATGTTGATGCAAATTTTTTTCGCTGTTTAGAGGGAAAATATTGAAAAAATTGATTTGTGCGTTTAAAAAAAACGATAAATTTTGAAACCTAACCATAGACAAACTAAACATTTTATTTGGATAATCATGTATTAATCGCTCAATTATACATCTAGATTCTTGCTAAAGAAATAATTAGGTTTATGGTCAAACACTGATTTTTACTAAACATCGTTTTTCATAATTTGGGTACCATTCAGCCTTAAGCAAAGCAATGAGTTGATAAGTGTTATAGGGAATCTGCTCTATCGAAAACAACTGTCAAAACTTGGTTTGCTGGGTTTAAAAGTGGTCGTACAAACGCCGATGATGCTGAACGCTCTCGTCGCCCGAATTCGGCAGTTATTCCAGAAAAGATTAGAAAAAGTGCACAAAATCGTTTTGAATGACGGTAAAGTGAAGTTGCGTAAGATAGCTGATACCTCACAGATATCAAAAGGTAGTTTATACACTATATCAAAGTGGGTGCCGCGTTTGCTCTCAATGGATTAGGGCTACATGGTACTCAAACTGTCATAAACGATGTTTAGAAAAGTTTTTGACCATAAAATATTATCAATTGACCTAACTCTTTCTTTAGCATGAACATAGATGTATAATTGAGAGATTAACACATGATTATTCAAATAAAATGTTTAGTTTGTCTCTGGTTAGGTTTCAAAGTTTATCGTTTTTTTTGAAACTCACAAATCAATTTTTTCAAATCTGGGGATAATCATGTATTGATTATCAAGAGTAGTGTTGAATTGACGAAGAAAATGTAAAATTTAGTTAAGTTTATTTGTTGATAAGTTTATTTGTTTGTTACGCCGCAATGACGATTGTTTTTGAAAAATTTACTGTAAATATTGTGTCCAAGATAAGTGGTTATTAATTTATTATAATATGCAATGTTTATATCAGTAATAATGAAAAATAATAAATTTATTAATTAATTTTACACATATAAACAATATAAGTAAAGTTTAGCAAGCAAATTATACGAAATTATGGTACTAAAACTTATTGAAGAAACGAACCAGTTCACACATTTAGGGGCATTTCCATATCGATACTGAAAAATAAATTTGTGTTTCTCAGTACCATACAGGCTTAAAAACCGCGTCGATGAATCAATAGCGGCGTTTAGTGCGTTTGAAGGAAGAAGTTGTGAAAAAACCGCCCAAACGCAAAAGAACAAAGTGATCTTTCACCAAAACAATGCACTATGTTACAAGTCGTTGGCTACGATGGCAAAATTGAACCAATTGAAGATCGAATTGCTTTCCCATCCACCGTATTCTCCGGATCTGTCTCTCAGCGACTACTACTGTTCGAAGACCTCAACAAAATGGTCTAGGGGAAGAAGTGTTTTAATTAATGTAACATTCTTGAAGAAAACTATGTTGATAAATGAAGTCGAATTTTGCAACAAAAAAAAAAAATGTTTTTTTAGTAGTCAGTCTTGGGACTTATTGACCGACGATATGTAAATAGAGGTAGTTCTCGAAGTGTTATTTAGAACAGTTGGCCCGTTTATATCACCGAATAAACTTGTTCAAAAGTTTATTAATTTTATTATATTTGCATTCGTATTGCAATTTTAAATCGAATGAATATAAGTTAATTTATAATGAATATAAATTGAAATAAGGAAAATTTTTATTAGCAGCATGCGTCTGGTACATTATACACATAATGCGGGTAGTTTTTTGTAATTGCTTTACTAATGTTCGAAATTTGGTTCTTTTAGGAATTCGCTAAAATTTTCCATTTATCTGAAATAAAATCTTAGCTGGACTCAAAGCATAATTCTATGAGTCAGTACTCCTATTCCCGTACTATTATCTAATACAAAAGAATGTTTTTTCTATCTAAACAAAATACTTAATTGCTCGTGCTTCACATATTTTCCAACCAAAAACCATCATTAATTAATATTTTCCTAATTTTTTGTATACAAGAACCTAATATTATTTTACTACAATACACAAAATACTAATAATAATTTTAATTGAAAATCCATACGTTTCAAATAAATTACAGTTATGTTAGGATGTTCGTATGTGTGTGTGTGTGTGTGTGTGTGTGTGGCTAATTAGAGCATGCCGTTATAAAACGCAAAAATGACGGAAGAATGAATACAAATCGTTGCAGTGTGTTTATGTAAAATCGCACATGAGAGAAGAAGAAAAATTTCACCCAATTCTTTTTCTCGAGATTTTTTTATTTTTTTAAAACGATCGAGATTTTCTTTTTGTTTGTTTTCTAGTTTTTCTATTTATAAAATAAATTTTCTTTTAATGTTTCCTCTTTATTTTCTAATAATAAGAAATTTTCATTTAAGATTTCTCGTGTCTCTATTTATTGTTATGATGATGCGATGTTCATAGTAAAAGGTACAACGATAACATTAACGAATTTTTGATGGGAATAGGGCAATAGACCATGTTACATTTCTGATTTTATTTTTTATCTTATTTAACAACAAAATTGGAGGAATTAAGGCGTCTTCAATAGAGTTGTTTGCGGTAGGTTAATAATTTATAATGTTGAAACGACCTCAGTCAATACCTAGGGTTTCCTAATTTCCTGCTCTTTGATATGCATACAAAAATTGGGCAAAGAATTTGGAACATGTTGATCATTATTAATACGATGAGTGTGTGTGACACATATGGCACAATCTCGTCATTCTTCATTAAAATAAGTGAACGATGTATAAATATCCTCAAATCTTACAGTATACAGTGGTTTAATTAAGAATATTTTAGTATTTTTTGTCAAATACTGTAAGAAATTTATAAAGTTGACGTCAGCCAGGGAAATCATTAAATTTGTATTTTTACTTCTAGTCGCAAGTTAATATTCTAGCAGAGCTGGACAATGTCAGAATATTAAATGAAATCGCGTTCGAGATCCCAAATCATGTGATTTTCCAAAGTACTATGAATTAGTTGGAATTTTATAGAAAAATATTGTTTTATTAACAATATTTATTAAAAGGGTACTCGCGGTGCCTTCAACATCCGTCACAATTTCGAAACAGATTCAATGATACGCAAAACGTTTATATTTTATAATTTATAAATTGCCACCAACGCAGAAATTGTGGATTTGTGAACTAAAGATGAAACCAAAATTGTTGCTTGGTTCCAGACCTTTCAAACGACATGCCACATGAAATCAAGTATGACATCTTTAATTAAAACGTAAATTTAGAACGTCACAATTCTTCAATTTCAATTTGTTCATTTCTAGCGGTTTACTAAACGATTATATGCGAATGATTATTTATCTCATGGTGTTGTATATAGTTTTCAGTAATTTCATATGGCGGTCTCTAATTCCCTTGACTGGTTAGGCCTCAAAAGCTTCTCAATTCTACGATTTGACAATAAAAGAAGATTAGCAAAAAAACGATTAGGTAACTGGCTAGAATTACTGTTACACTGACGTATTTCCATGATGACCACCTCATCAATTGAATTTTGTAAAAACAAACGTTAGGTTTAATTGGTTCATTATATGGTAAGAATTGGTCTGCGAGAGGAAATTTTTAAAATCGTTTTAAAAATTTTCAAGGGCACCTACAATTTTAGCACAACATGAAAAACTAAGACAGAATGATCGCTACTGTAACCCAGTAATAGGTCAGGCCTGCAAATATATTAACAAATCATCTTAAAACATCTCCACGATTTTCTAGAGATTTAACTAGAAAATCGTTGCAAATTCTCGCAAATCGTTCTAAATCGTCTCAATTGTAATCAATTCGTTCCAAATTTTCTCAAATCGTCTCAAAATACGTAGAATACTTTTAAAACATCTCAAATCTATAGAAAATCTTTTCTCATCGTCTCAAAACGTTTTAAATCATCTGAAACGGTTCTAAAGCACTTCTAATCATTCCAAATTATAATCAAATCGTTCCAAACCATCTCAAATCTACATAAAATGGTTCCATATCAACTCGATCATAAAATCGATCCAAATTGGCTCAAAACACCTTAACTTGTGTGAAATTGTTATCAAATCGTCGAAAATGACCTTAAATCGTCTCAATCTACATAATCGTTCCAAATTGTCCCAAAATGTCTTCAATAGTCTGAAAATGTTATTAAATCGTTCCAAATTTTTTCAAATTTAGCCGATCATCTCAAATAGATTCAAATCTACAAAAAATCATTGCAAATCGTTCAAAACTGTAATCGAATCTTCCCAAGTCATATCAATTCTACATAAAATCGTTCCAATTCGACTCAAAAGATGTCAAATCTACATAAAATCGACGCTTAAATCGATTCAAATCATCTCAAATCCTATTTAATCTAAAGAAACCTGTTTCAAAACGTTACAAATTGTAATTTATTATTAAATAATTATATTATTTATTATGGTTTCAAATCTCTCTCATCCCAAATCAACTTAAAATGGTTTCAAAACAACTCCAATACCTTTAAATCTACATAAAAATACACAAATTGGATTGAAACTGTCTCAAAACACATTGAATTGTCTGAAATTGCTATAGAATCGTTCCAAATGACCTCAAATCGTCTCAAATCTACATAATTGTTCCAAATTGTCTTGAAATGTCTAAAATAGTCTGAAAATGTTATCAAATCGTCTCAAACCTACATAAAATAATTTTAAAATATCTTACATTATAATCAAACCGTTCCAAATTTCTGAAAGTTTAATCAAATCGTGTTTAATCCACATAAAATTGTTTCAAATTATCTAAAATCATTCTAGATCGACTCAAATTATAATGAAACCGATCCAAATCATCTCAAATCGCCTCAAATCAACAAAAAAGCGCTCCAAATTGTTTCAAACTGTAATTGATTCTCTCCAAATCATATCAATAGTACATAAAATTGTTTCAAAGATACATAAAATCGTCCCAAATTGTAATCAAACCATTCCAAATTTCTGATCTCAAATATGCATAATTGTATCCTAAAGCGCTTCTAATCATGCCAAATTGTAAGCAAATCGTTCCAAGCATCTCAATTTGTAATCAAATCATCCCAAATTATCACAAATTGTCTCAAATCTACAAAATCCATTCCAAAAACTCCAAGTCTCCTTAAATTGTTATGAAATCGTTCCAAATCATCCCAAATCAACATAAAATGGTTCCAAAACAACTCAAATAGCTTTAATCTACATAAAAGTCACAGTACATCGTTCCAAATTGTCTCCAAACACCTATATAATTACCTGCAATTGCTAAAAAATCATTCCAAATGACCTCAAATCATCTTAAATTTATCAATCAGTCTAAATTGTACATAAAATCGTTCTATGTCGTTTCCAATTGTAATCAATTCATCTAAAATTGTCTCAAGTCTACATAAAATTGTGTCAACTGTCTCAAACTTTAATGAAATCTTTCCAAATCATCTCAAATTTACTTAAAATCTCCTTGAAATTGCTTGAAAACACCTTAAATTGTCTGCAATTTTTATCAAATGGAAAGATTTGAATGATGTCAAATCTACAAAATCGTCTCAAATAGTCTGAAGATATAAGACAGTCCCAAATCTTAAATCATCTCAGCTCTACATAAACTTGTTTTAAATAGTTGCAAATTATAATCAAATTGTTCCAAATTTGTTCAAATCGTCTCAAATCTACATTAAATCTTTCCTTAATCGTCTCAGAACGTCTTACTTAAATCGTTTGAAAGTTTTATTATCGATTAAATCTTATTTAATCTACAGAAACTCGTTCCAAAGAGTCTCAAATTATTTCAAATTTATATAAAATCGTCTCAAATTGTTGTAATCAAGTCACTCCAAATTGTCCCAATTATGCATAATCGTTCCAAATCTTCCCAAAATATCTAAAATAGTCGGAAATTTTTATATAATCGTTCCAAATCATGTCAAATTGTCTCAAGTTATAATCAAATCGAGCTGGCCCCAAATCTGCATAAAATAAAATAAATCATTCTAAATTGTAATCAAATTGTTCCATATCATCTCAACTCGTCCTAAAAAGTAATAAAATCGTTCCAAATCAAATGAAATTATCTCTAATCTACACAAAAGCAATCCCAAACTCGTTAATTTGTGATCAAATCGTTCCTAACCATCTCTCATCAATTTACATAAAATGGTTCCAAATCAACTCAAATAGCTAAATCTACATACTCGATCCAAATTATCGTCTTAAATGGTATCAACTTATTAAACTGTTCTACATAAAATCGTACTAACTAAATCCAAATTATGATAAATCTAAATTTTGTTCCAAATCGTTCCAAACGGTAATCCATCACCAAATCATCTAAAATTGTCTCAAATCTTCTTATAATCGTTTCAAACTGTTATCGAATCGTTTCAAATAATCTCAAAACAAATCCTCCTTCTTCATAAATTCTTTCCAAATCCTCTCAATATGTATTAAATCTACATAGAATTGTTCTAAATCGCCACTAATTGTGAACATAGCATTTCAAATCATCTGAAATCTACCAATCCAAATTGTCTCAAAACTCCTTTAATTGTCTAAAATTGTTATCAAATCGTTCCAAATCTTCTTAAATCGTCTCAAATCTACATAAAGTCATTCTGAATCGCATCAAATTGTAACTAAAATCGTCCCAAATTATCTCAAATAATTTCAAAACCGTTCCAAATAATCTCGAATCGAATTAAATCAACATAAAATTGTTCCAAATCTACATAAAATCATTCTGAATCGTCTCAAAATGTGATCAAATCATTACAAATTATTTCAAACTGTCTCAAATCTACATAAATGGTTCCAAATCGTTTCGAATTATTTCAAATTGGCTCACATTCTCATAATACTGTTCCAAATCGTCTCAAGTTGTAATGAAATCGTTCCCAATCATCTCAAATCCACATAAAACGATTGCAAATCATCTCAAATTGCATTAAATCTACATAAAATAGTTCCAGATTGTCTCAAATTGTGATTAAATCGCTTCAAATCGCATGGAATTGTTTCAAATCTGAATAAAATCGTTCCAAATCGTTTCAAACGCCAAACATTTTCAAAAACTGTTATCAAATCGCCCAAATCTTTTCAAATCTACCAAAAATAGTATCAAATAGTACCAAAACCTTTCAAATTGGAATGAAACCTTCTCAAATCTACATCAATCCGTTCCATATCATCTCAAATCTTCTAAAATTTAAATAAAATGGCTCCAAATCATCTCCAGTCGCATTAAATCTACATAAAATTGTTTCGAATCAACTCAAATTGGCTCAAATCCACATAAAATGGTTCTAAATCATCTCGAATTGCATTAAATCTTCATAAAATCGTTCCAAATTGTGAATAAATCGCTTCAAATCACATGGAATTGTTTCAAATCTGAATAAAATCGTTCCAAATCGTTTCAAAAATTTTCAGAAATTGTTATCAAACCGCCCCAAATCTTGTCAAATCTACCAAAAATAGTTTCGAATAGTTCCAAAACTTTCAAATTGGAATGTAACCTTCTCAAATCTACATCAAACCGTTCCATATCTTCACAAACTTTTTGTGAGTACATTTACATCGCGTTACGCTATACCGACCACCGAGTTGATCGGTTGTTAAAAATCCAGCAGAATGTAAGTAAAATTGAAGAAATTGATGCCAGTTTGAAGAGTCATTCCTCAAAACCGATGAGGTAGATCAACAGATTTTAAGGAGCGTGTTTGTCAGGGGCTCGAGTTTTGGAATCTTCGACATACAACGGCAAAAGTACTTTCGACTACAGTACATAGTTAAAAAGACAGTGCAGTAGATGTGTTGCAAAATGTACCAAAAACAGAGGAAGCTTACGACCGAATCTATGATAGAGTTTGAGCTAGGACACGAAGCAGGAACAGAAACTCTATCTACTAAATAAACATCGGTGCAAAGACACAACAACCGAATTGTGTTGCAGTATTGGAGGAGATGATGGAGGGAGCATTGAGGAGCCTGGCATACACCATTCGGAGTTAGGGAAAATTGTGTTGATCAAGTGCAGAACCGAGCAATGTGCAAAGTTTAAAAAGATTCTTTAGGTATGGCAAGTTAGATCACTATGTCAGAGATTGGTGGCAGCGATGGAATGAACGTTTTACGCAGCACCCTCATTACCTAATGAAAGAACATGAAAACTTGCGAGAGAAACAGAAACCGGGATTACTGAAAGTCACGCAGATACAAATGTACAGTCCATAATCCACAAGCCAGAGAGTGCGAGAAAAGCGTGTACTGCAAGATGACTCGTAGCACGCGTAGGAACCAGGATCAGGATGAGTCAATTTTGGAGAACATCCAGAAAGATGACTCAAAACAATGTAATAGTCAAATAGTACGTGGCTGAAAATGCAACCTAGCCGACCAAAGACGGAGAATGCACAAAGATCGAACCGTGAGAGATGTATCAACTTTCGACGAGGTGATTTACCGTGGCTGTTCACTTTCAGGAAGCGAACGAACAGATCTCATATACAACGATATTGGAAAGGTCGAGCCTGGGAGGTGGCGAATGAAAGCCTGGAGATGGACGAAAAGTGATGCAGGGCCATAAGCTGAAGCGATATCGATTTAAGGTCATCTCAAGACAAAGGAATAGATTTACGAATGCAATACATACACACCGCCAGATACAATAAATAGACAAATCTCGAACAACGATAGACAAATATAAAAGCTCGAGAATATTGCTGTGCAGACACAGTTGTAGTTTAATCAATGAACAGTGCGGAAAGTAAAAGTAAATAATAAAAATGAAATAGTAAACAGTGATGAATAATGTAATAGTGAATTGTACAAAAATTTAAAATTTAAACGCTGAGTGTTTTATTAACAAAATCCAGTACGAATGCGTATCGAACGCCTGAATTTCGTAACAATACTTTATTTTACTAAGTAAAATATAGTCAAATGAGTTTTGTAAATTTGAAATTTTATGAGGGTTGGGGTCGTTTGCCCGCTTTTCAAAATCCCGATTATCAGAATTTCGCTTTTCAAAATCATCAGGTCCGCGGAATCCATAAAAAAATTAAAAAAGTGGGCTTTTGATAATCTTTTGCTTATCAGTACATTTAGTAAATGCATAAAATAGTTATTGTTTCCGAAGTACACTGGATTAGAATAGTTTAATTAAGCAATACCAAATTTCGCAAATGCCTTCGAAATTCATGTTAAAATCCCAATCTAGATCAAATATATCCGATATATCAAATATGACCATCATTGGTTAAGAAATAATCAAATTCCACCCGACATGGCCAAAACCCAAAACTTCAGCTAAAATTGACGTAAAAATCACGTTAAATCACAATCATTGTTGAGAAATGGTCTAGTTACATTTATCATGGCCAAATTCCGGAACTTAGTTCAAAATTAAAATTAGAATCCAAATACAATTCTGCATACAATGTTAACTGTTTTCTTTGATTGTGCGGTGTTGTGCACTCGGAATTTTTGCTAGAAGGTCAGACGGTATGCGGCGTTATGCGCCGTAAGGCGATCATTGTGACCAAATTTCTGGCCAAAAACTCAACAAATATCATCGCGCAACCACCATTTTCACCTGATACGACTCCCGTTGACTTTTTCTCTTCCAAAACTCAAATAATGACTTTAAGGCTCCCGTTTTCAGTCGATAGAAGACATAAAAAAGAATTCGTGGCAAAAATTGAAGGTGATTCCGGAAAATGGGTTTGAAAAGTGTTTTGGTGATTGGATTATTCGATGGCTTAAGTGTTTTGTTTCGGAAGGGGCCTACTTTGAAGGCGATACAATAAATTTTTGACAGAATGTATTTCTTAAACAATTTTGATTATGATCGATTGCTAGAGAACTATATTGTAGTTATTTCCTAAGTGATCATTTTGGTGGTGAAAATATGTTTCTAAACATATTTTCACCACCATATGATCACTTAGGAAAGCTTAGGCATTTTAAACAAACCTGATGAAGTTATACGGGGAGGAGGAAATAACCAATTCCATTCTGATTCCTAATGGTTTAAACCGTCTCCGGTATTCGGTTTACGTTTCATTCAACATACCACACAACAATCGACCATGACACGGTTTAAAAACTGTCACATTCCAAACAGCATTCTTGAAAACTGAACTGACATAGTTGGGTTAGAATCCTGTTTTCGTCCAATTTGTATCGGTATAATCAAAACCAACCAATTAAGAAATGGCAAGTTGGCCACACATTTAATTAGCATCAGACTCAGTTTACTAAAATTCAGAATTTCATCTAAAAATCACTTTAACCCCAATTTTGATTTAATGGCGAGGGTAAGAGCAGGACATTGATGGAGGGTAATATCCGGGTAGTAATGCTCGTATCTGGCCGGTAAAGTTCTAGACCCATAATTTTTCTCTATTATATCATTTGCTAAATAATAATTTGCAAGACCTAACGAAATACTTCCACTAACACTGGACTTACAATATGTACTTCACTTAAATAAAGATTTTGTGAAACAATACACAATACATTGAGCTTTTTCAAAAAATCTAATTACGTCACAATGCAAGGATGCAAAAATATTTGCATATTTCTGCAGTTTATCCTTTTTTGGCGACCCGCAAAACGGCTCTCGCAGAGCAAATATTTATCCAGTTTAAACATCGCTTCCAAACTATACCCTAAATACAAAAACATTTGGAGTTTTATTTACGTTTCATATGACAAGCTCGGAGACAGGTTCTAACATAACGTCGTGGAACACTTCTTGCTTAACATTTGCCTAAAATACTATATAATATCAATTATGGCACACTTGTAATAAATGATACGATCACATGATCATATCTTTAAATTTAGAGATGATTGTACACTATAAATTTGTCTAAATTTTCATTCGCCATCTTGAATTAAATCATTTTATTTTATTTTTCTAATTTTTTAACGTGTCTGGGGTTTATGCAAAAAGTAGGTTAGAATTTTAATTATTACGCTTGCTTGATTGCATACTCGTGTACTTAATAACGTAATATGTTAGTCAACGTTGCAGCGTACTTATTTCGAATAAATTACTTACGTGATCCGTAAAATCAATTTTGTAAAGCAGCGAATATTTTTTAACAGCAGAGGAGCTAGAGCTAGCTAGATGAAAATTTCACCACAATTTTAACACTTTTCTTTTTTTTTTCTAAATTTATTATTTTCTATTTGCTTTTTTTAAAACTAAATTTTTCTATTTTTTATTATTTGTGTGTTAAATTTTCGTTTCAAATTTTTCCGACATATGTATATTTAAATTCACAATTACACATTTCCCGGGGAAGAAAAACTTTTTTTTTTGATATTTTTTTAAAACTGAAATTTTGTTGAAAATGAATTAATTTTTTTATAAATTTTTTCACGTAACACAACAACAAAAATATTAAACGGTTCGGTTTTAATTTGCTAAAAATATAATTTTTTTTATATTGCAAATTTTTTTAATTTTCACGATTTTCACAATCTATTATTTTACACTACTTAGGAAAATTTAATTTTGATTTTAATTTTAAATTTGCTATTATTGGTTTGCATTATTGTAACTAGGTAATTAGATTTAATTTAAAATAATATTTTAATTAATTTTACTTTTTTTTAGTTAGTCTTCACCAGGAAAAGCGCGACTTTTCAATTGAATTTACCGCAATAGACTAGACAGTAGTAATGAAGAAAAAATAAAAGAAAATTTCAACGATCGTAATGAAAATTATGTACACGATCGTTATTTTTGGCTTTTCAATTTAACTTCAATTTTTCTCAAATATTTTTCTTTTCGTTGTTAGTCTAAATTAGAGTGATGTGAAAAATAATGAAAATTTAAATTTATGTGATTTTGCGAATTTTATTACTTACGAGTAGTACTCGTATGTAGATATTAGGGTTGAAGAGAACTTTAGTAAATTTTTTTGAAACCTATCCGTACAGCGCTGCGTAGGTGGTCAAAACAGCGAGAGATGTTGTGTTAAATAGTTTTGCCTGTATCAGGTTAAGATTTATAGAAACTTGTTAGTTGGTTTTCTTAATTATTAATTTTGGTCGACGTCAAGTATCAGTATCGAACTGCTGGACCGCGGTTTAATAACCGCAACACTCATTTTTATTTAAATAAATATTTGTCTCATTGGGGAAATGTAAAAACTACGTTTTCGTGGATGAATAGTTCGATGGTTCTGTCTAGAATGTAGAACAATACACTGCGACCTTTAGATCTATTGTACCATTCGGTTAGACTGTCACGCAAAGAAAAGAGTTAAGCTTTGAGAAATCTGAATTTTATAAGAGCGAGACTATCTGTTAGTATCGGGCCGTTTGCGATTTCAATATTTTTCCTAAGTAACACCTTTAAATGAGCCATCTCTTGTCATATACATACCATACATACCATCTCAGTGGTTGGTGGTTCATCTTGGATACTCCGTCTAGATCTCCGATGTTGTGATGATGTTTAATTTGTCTCAGAGCAACGATGTTTCCCAACCTGCTTCGATGGTGTTTTTTATCCAATCAGAATCTCTGCTTGTACTACTGTTGGGGATTTTATTCCGTAAGTGCAAGGGTGTAAGTCCTAAAAGCTCTTCAAGAGCAGCCATGGGGCAGCTTTTTAAAGCTCCTGTTGCACTTAGCCAATAAGCCTCTGAATTTGGTCACCAAACTAGAGCCGCGTTCGAAATCATAGGACTTAGAATGCTTTCATAGCCATAGTGATTTGTGAACTAACACTTTGTTGGCGATTTACAGATATCTAGCTTCCGATGGTATTTGCAAGGTTTTACCTTGAAACTGTAGCATGGGAAATTGAATTTTATTGCGATTCGGAAAATGGTACTAATTAGATTTCCCTCAGCAGTCACTTACTAGCCTAAAAGGAAGTTCCTTACCCTTCCCTGTTGTATTCTCAAATTTTCTCCGAACCATAATGTTTGTTGTTCTTTTGAATAAATGTTGTTTCTCCATATCAAAATATTAATTGATGTGTTTGGACTGCTTATTTTGGTACATGCAGCTCCTTATCCAAAATATCACGATACACAATTAGTGAGAATAGAAAAAACGCTTTTTTATAATTTGAAAAACATTACAAAAAATTTTCTTTATTACGTCTAAAATGTTTGTTGATAGCTTAATCGTTTTCTTCAGAATAACTCAAAGTACAGGGTGGCTGAGACCAAGTGTTACCAAATGAAAACGCTGTAATTTTTTTAATTTTGATTATTTTTTATTGAAATATCGTGGAATATTACATTTTATGAAAAAGATGTTACTGCTCGATATGACCTCCTTTGGCTCTGATTATTTGATTCAGTCTTCCATAGAAAGCATTGCATGCTGACCGAACGTGAGCTTGCGGAATTTTATTCCATTCGCGAACAAGAGCTGACTTCAATGCATCAACACTTTCGTATTTTTTAGTGAACACCTTACTCTCCAAAATGGACCGTATGGAGAAATCCATGGGATTCAAGTCTGGTGAATATGGAGGCCATTCTTTCGTCGAAATCAGCCGCGGAACGCAATTTTGTAAAAATTGCTGTGTCGTTCGAGCTTTGTGTGACGGTGCCGAGTCCTGTTGGAATGTCCAACGGTTCGTACCAAAGTGTTTACGTGCCCAAGGTAGCAAAGTATCGCTTGGATCTTTTGGCGGTACACCTCTTGGTTTACCTTGACTCCACGTTCTATGAAAACCAGAGGAGTGCGTCCATCTGCAGTCACTGGAGCCCAAACCATAACATAAGCTGGTGATTGCTTGCGCATGGCAACTTTTGTGTCCAAATTATCGTTGGATTTGTGCTCTAACCAAACACGATCATTTTGTTTATTCACATACTGTTGAATGGTGAAAATTTTCTCATCAGAAAAGACAAGTTTTGGAATCTCATCACGTTCGGCCAAGGCCTTCAATGCTCGTGTTCTTGGTTCTCATGGTTTGAATGCTGTATCGTGAAACATGTAGACGTGCGGCTAATTGATTGGCACTTTGACGACGATTTCGTTGGATTCGTTTCTTCACATTTCGTATCATTTCTTTTGATGTTGCTGTCTTTTTAGGACCGCCTCTGTTGCATTTAGCGATGCTACCAGTTTCATTGTATCGAGTTATGGTTCGATACACAAACATTTTATTCACATTCATATGCTGGAGCTGACGAACTATTGCTGTTTGTGAACTTCCACCCAAATACAGTGCAATTACACTATTACGTTTGAATTCCATTACGATTTTTTTATGAAGATATTAATTTAGAACAATTATTTGTTGACCACATGTAAACAACTAACCAAACTTCAATCTGTCAAAAAATTGACGCGCGAAAATGACAACTACACAAATGACAGCTGAGTGAAGTTAGTAACATTTGGTCTCAGCCACCCTGTATTTATATTATAAACTTGCCACCAGAAAATCTTTATAACCAAACTGGATAGGAACGAAGCACACATACAGTGCGGTTCAATAGATTACCGCCACTCAATCAAAAGTAGCAAAAGTCAATTTCTAGCCGGTGTGTGTGAGATAGAAAATATTGTGAAATAGAGAAAGAAATATTATTTAATACTGAATACAAGCAAAAAGCACAAATCGCAGACATCATGATAACTGTGTTTGTTGTTTTGTTTTGAAAAATGAGTCAGAAATGCTTGACTTTATTTCGGTTCATTTGATTACCGCCAGAAATAATAACATTATCTGTGATTTCTTACCAAAACTTTATTTTTTTAAATACTCGTACAATATTAAAATAAAGTTTCTAATATTTAGTGTGAAACCCGATTTTATATTTGAATTTAAATAAAATAAAAGTCAAACGGTTAGTTGATAACACAAAAACACGTTTTATTAAAATCATTAATTCTAAAAAAATATACGTCATTCTCCATTGTCATCCTTTTTTATACTACCCGTCTATTTTTCTCCTTTTCCAACCATTTTATATTTATATCTTTATACACCCTCTGTTCGTTCTTCGCTGAGTTTTTTTGTTACAGGGTATTCCTGTTTCAGTGACCAAGCGCTTTATCAATTAAATATGGTCCCCGATATTTTGGAATTAGTTTTCTTATTGTACCACTTGGAGCACCGCCTTCCTACTATACAATCCATATCGCCTTCGTTATATTTATGAGAGGCACAGTGTCCTTTATTAAAACATTGGTTCTAGCGTATGTCAGTTGCTTTTGTTCTCAGTCATAAGCTAGCCTGTTAATCGTTTCCACGTCATCATCCGTAAATTTATTACTTTTCATTGCCAGCAACAATTTATTTTTTAATATACTTCGCGGTTCATATGCTAAGATTAGCCTTTAAGGTGAAAGTTTTGTTGTGTCATTGATCATTGTATTTAATGCCCACTGTATATTTCATATATTTGTGTCTCATTTCCTATCGTCTTCTCCAACCATTGCACGTAACATTCCCCAGATAGTTCTGTTGTACCTTTCATATTGGTCGTTAGCATTCAAACGTGTGTAAATGTAGTGACACGATCACTTATTAACCTCGTTGGAATTCCGAAATGAGTAGTCCAATCATCCATGAGCGATATAACTGGAGCTGTATTCGTTGATTTTGCTTCTTTGATAACTACGTACTTTGAAAACGCATCTATTATAACTATCAAATGAGCATCACCTTTGGACGTTTTCGGGAAAGGACCCAAGTGGTTCACAAATATGGTGTGAAATGGTATAGACGTCTTATCAATAGGGTACATTTCACCTTCCTTTGTTCCACCTTTCGATTCTGTATAACCACATTCCAAACACGGCGAAATATTTCTTTACATAGTTCCTTATTCGAGAGAACCAAAAGTGTCTGCGAATAACTTCAACCGTCTTTTCAGCCCCCGGGTGTCCCATATCGTCGTGATTCATTTTAGCTATACGTCACTTTAATGTTCTGGGCACAACCCACATTCGTTTATCATGTATAAGTCGGTACAATTGTTCTTTATATACCGTAAAATCTGCATGCATCTGTCGCTCATCAGAATTAATTGGTTTTCGACTCATAAGTTCGATGATTTTTTGAATATCACAGTCTAAGCGTTGCTTACCAAATAAGCCAATCATCTTGCTGTGATACTAGGAACACCACCTTCCTATTTTTAGAATTAAATCCTTTTTCGTAGCGCAAGTAGTCAACGCAACACAATCCGTGACCAAAGTAAATGGCTTTCCGATTAAATAAATACGGAATCTGTGAAGCGCTTCAACAACCGCCAAAGCCTCCAATACATATCAATGATATTTGCATTTGTTATCCGTTGTCCGGAGACTAAAATATGACACAGGTTTCGTTTCACTTTTTTCGTCTCTTTGGAGTAGTATACCGGTGAGACCTTTAGAACTTGAATCGGTGCACGCTTCATGTTCCAACTCCGGATTATACAACGTCAAAATATTTTGACTTCCCAACTTTCTTTTTCATAACTCGAACGACGTTGTTTGCTCGTTTGTTCAGTTAAAGGATTCATTAGTTTTAGTTAGCCGCGACAACGGTTCAGCGATAAGTTACCGGATGCTAAACCCAGTACAGGGAAATAACTACAACCACTGAGTTGTGATAGCTGATCTTCCATAATCGGTAACGAATACTGGTCCCGTAGTGTTTATTATTCAATTGTCGGTAATCAATACACATTCGTTCATCACCGCCCTTCTTTTTAACTAGGGCGACTGGACTAGCATAAGGTGATTCAGATTCACGTACTATGTCCCAACAATTCACTTATCATTGTTTTTAATTTTTCGCGTTGATGGTAAGATAGTCTATATGGCCGATAGACAACTGGTTCGTCATTATTTTATTTAATTACCATCTCAACATCCGTTTTCCCAAGTCCTTTTAAATTTAGAACAAATCAACTACCGAATTTTGTTATCAACTTAAATAAACAATGGCGTTCACTCGGAGTCATACACTTATCCATATTTATTTCAGACAATAGAACTTCAATTACACCTCCGTTTTGTCCATTTGAAAAAATGCCACTTAAACATCACATCTTTCTGCCATATCCAAAGTTCGATTAGTCAACAAAGTATCGCTTATGTTGAGATATTAAAATTTTAACGTATTCTGTTCTCTGATCATTTTGACGGTTAGTTTATCAATAAAATTTTGGCCAATTGTGTATTTAAATATTGATCAGGAACAATAACCAACCCAATCTCATCGGCAACTTCATCAATTAGAACTCTCGCTCGTATCTTCTCGTTGGCAAACACACCGCCACCTGCAAATCCTTCGACAAACACCTTACATTTACTTCGTTCCAGTTCAAGCCCACGTTACTTTCTCGTATCATTGAGCATTGACTTCCACAATCAATTAATCCCAAAACTTTCACGTTACCGTTCGTTCATCATTACAGTTTTGATAGAGGAACACGGCACCGACAGTTGTTATTACCATTGAATGATTTCTGAGTGCTAGCCATAGTGGGGATGAACACGCGAACATTTTCTACATCGTCCTCGTCTCTGTGGTTCATAACAATTTATAGACAAATGTCCTGGTTTTGAACAATTGTAACATTCATATGTCCTAGCTGGACGAATTTCGTTGGTTGCTTCCTTGTTAACTGGTTTTCCCGGCGTACTTATATTATTTTGTATATTCAGCCGATCCGAATTGTATTCAGCATTTATAGTCTGTGCACTCTGCGCACTTCCTTGCCGCATGCTCGAACACCACTCGGTACGTTGACGTATTTGTGTACACAACGATGTACTTAGCTGATAATCATTCAACCCCAAAATTATATACTTTATTAAAGCCTCATCTGCAACTTTACGTTGACCGATGGCACACATTTCGTAATAATATTCAATCAACGTTTGGTCTCGTTTGCGAATTTTTGATCGTAACTTGTCATGTAACTCTGCTTCGCCCATATGTGAATTAAAATGTTTCATCAATTCGGCTGCAAATATTCTCCACTTGATAAACAAGCATTGTACTGCATTTAACCACAATTTGGCCGATCCTTTTAGTTTATTCCCGATTGTTAACATAATAATTCGTTCATTTCATATATATTCATCAGCGATTCAAAAACCGATTTTGAGAATTACGATAGTTGGTATCTTCCTCCGGGAATGTAGTACGTTTATCGTCGTTTGCTTGGTAACGCGACAATTCCGATAGTTCCTCATTAAGCATACGCTCACGCTCAATAAGCAATTTCTCTTGCTCTAAAAATTTTATTCGCTGTTCAAGTTCCGTTAAATTTTGCTCGTAAATAACATTTTTCGAATGCAACATTACATCATTTAGCTCGTTTGCATCACAAGTATTTTGTTCATTCACTTCGCTCGGAGTACTACTAACGTTTCCAATCTTCTATTTCGTAAAATTGCCACCATTTTGCTGCAACTCGTAATCATTTTCATTGTTCACTCTTACTTGCAAATGCGACGTTTCACTTTCATACATTTCTAACCGTTCCGTTATCGTTTTATGCTTCCCCTTATTGCTTAATCCACGTTTGCCACATTTGATCCGTAATTTCGCAACCAAAAGGTTTGAAAAATCCATAACAACTTAATTGGATGCACCCTGTGCAATTTTTATGTCCCACAAAGTTCCGTTATTTATAATTATAACTGTATTACTCTCTCATGCACAAATCAACAGATATCCACGTTTCGTTTTCAAATTATTTTACATTGACCATTTGTTTATAATTTCATTTGAATGCACTTTATTCCGCGTATTTTATCCCACCTCTGAACTAAAACCCGGTTTTATATTTGAATTTAAATAAAATAATAATCAAATAGTTAGTTGGTCATACAAAAATACGTTTTATTAAAAAAACATTAAGTCTCAAAAAATTTACGTCGTTCTCCATTGTCAAACCTTTTTATACTACTCCTACTCGAACTCGTCTATTTTTCTCCTTTTCCAACCTTTTATATCTATATCTTTATACACCCTTTGTTCGTTCTTCGTTGATTTTTTTTTGTTACAGGGTATTCCCATTTCAAGTGGAACTCTCATTTTTATGAATAACTTGAAAAATACGATCGTTAAGTGAGTCATACAATGACGTCAAATAATTGAGTAAAATTTCTGCCTAGGCCGCTTTAATCCCTATAATAATCTATTCCTTAGTATCATACTGTTTCCCTTCATCGTGTACTTTACGTGTGAGCCAGCTCCAAACGTTTTCTATTATGTGTAAGTCCGGCGAATATAGTGGCTAAGGCAATAGCTGGACATTTTGGTTTGTGATGTACGACTTTACAACACGAGCTGTGTGTATTGGCGCGTTATCTTGTTGGAAAATCCACGAGAGTGGTGCAAAAAGGTCATGGATTTTAGGGGAAACAGATTCCAGTAACGTCTGGCAACTGTGTCCGGTCATTTTTGTACTTCGAAACACCAAATCGGATGTGTCATAATGAGAGATTGAACCCCAGACCATTACGCCCCCTTCTATACCAGGATGGTGATTTAAAAACACTTCCTCTTTCCTAAGGCCCTGAAAACAATAATTATACCCATCTGGTCCATCCAGGTAAAATTTTTTTCCATAAGAAAATACGACCTTTCGCCAGTCATTAACATTTTGACCTTGTATCACAATCCAAGCCATGTGTTCCTTTGCGAATTCCAATCGTTTCTGCTTCCGCTCATCATTCAGTGGTGACTTTTCCTTTAACTTCAGCCGCTTCAAATTTTTTACACTTAAAACAGCACGGCGGACACTCGATTTATTGGCATTAACACCAGCTTGAAGGGCAATTTTTGTTGTAGAAGGAGCC
This sequence comes from Nephrotoma guestfalica, assembly GCA_963691935.1. Lineage (NCBI taxonomy): Eukaryota > Metazoa > Arthropoda > Insecta > Diptera > Tipulidae > Nephrotoma > Nephrotoma guestfalica. The sequence continues at coordinate 121,369,010 of OY829913.1, read as the reverse complement.
GAATTGGAGGCTAATCTAACAATTTTTCGTTTATCCTGAGGGGTAAATGCAGTTGAAACTCTTCCTTTATAATTACCTCCATAAGATTTTGGACCTATAGTACGGCCTGAAAGCCGTTCCTGTTGATACACATCTATTTGGGGTCAAAGACTAAAAACTGAATTAACAAAAATACTAATTTTTAACTTAAATTAAAACAAAAAATTAACTATTCAGATTCATGAACAACGACAATATGTTTGGTGGCGATAATCAAATGAACCTAAACAAATTCATACATTTCTGACTCATTTTCCAAAACAAAACAAAAGCACAGTTATCTTGATGTCTGCGATTTTTTCTTGTATTGCTCTTGTATTCAGTACTAAATACTCTTTCTTTCTCTATTTCACAATTTTTTCTATCTCACACACACCGGCTAGAAATTGACTTTTGCGTCTTTTGATTGAGTGGCGGTAATCTATTGAACCGCACTGTATTATCGACAAAAAATATCAACATAACAATATAATTTTAGGGGAAATTGGAGAAGGCGAAGACTGCTAGTTATTTTGTTTTCAAAGTACTATTACTATTCACGTCGATTATAGAATCAAAAACAAATGTTACTTTTCTAATTGTATGAAAAACCATAGGAATTTCTATGACGCTATATGATTTAAAATTTTGTTTTATGTTTTTTTATATGCAGTTTTCCATCTGCAAACGATCCGCTCCCGCGGATTCTATAATCGACGTGGTTACTAAAAAACTATTTATTTAGTTTTGTTTTTAGTCACCCAGTAAAACCAAAAGCCTGCTAGAATTTTATTTGTGATTTTATCGATGTTTTTTTTAATTTTATTTTGTCGATAAAATTTACGCTTGGTTCTTACCCTGGTTTAAAAACCACCAATATTTTTATTAATACTTTTCTGGTGACACCTGGTGACACCAATACATTGTTTGGTTTAAAGATCTACAACTGAACCCTCATCTTTTAACCACTAGCTGAACTAATGTTAACATGTTCCACAAATAGATAATCAAATTTCATCGATATCTTAAATAATTATAAAGGATGAAAGGACAACATATTCCAAAAAATCCCATGGTGTCAATTTTATCGAGGTTATGAGTAGCAGCAAAGAGATGCTGTATAAGACAGCGGAAATTTCTCAGCGGAAAATAAGAGATTTCGCTGCTCGCCGCAAGTGGCAGCACAATCACAAAAGAGAATTTATTTTGTTATATAATTGTTATAAAGGGTGGTCAAATTTTAAGGGCTGACGTTGAATGTGAACCACACCCAAAACGTCAAGTTTTTTCTGCATTTAATTTGACATTTCTCAATTTCAGACTAACTCAATTTGAACCATGGAAAGATACACAATCGAGCAACGCGTTAAAGTTATTCAGGCATATTATGAAAATTAATCAAATCAAAATGCATTTCGTGCACTTCGTTCGGATTTTTTCGGTCAATTGAATCGTCCAAATGTGCGCACAATCGGAAAAATCGTGCAAAAATTTGAGCAAACCGGGTCTGTAGTATTTGACACCATTGGACTTCTTTCTTTGGGGTTATTTGAAAGAAAAGGTGTACGTCTATAAGCCAGCAACAATTCAAGAGGTAAAGGATGAGATAATTCGGCACATTAACGGCATAGAACCTCAATTATGCCTAATCGTCATCGAAAATTTTGACCATCGGGTGGAGGTGTGCCGCCGAGGTTGCGGCGGATTTGGCCGATATTTGGTCGATATTTTGTTCCATACATAATTGAACCATACCATATTTTGGACCCCTGATCAATAATTTTATCCAAATTTCATCGTCATTCTTTTAGAAAGGTGGAAAGACGGAATATTGTTAAATTTCAAGATTTCATTTACGGAGTTCCTTTACTTCGGAGATCAATCAATTTGTCATTTTAAGGATCACTTTTAATATTTTATTCCGCTGGGATGTTTTATTTAGTGAAGAAAGATACAAAATGAATAAAAAATTTCCGCTGGTAATTATATAACAAAATATATTCTCTTTTGTGATTGTGCTGCCACCTGAGAAATTTCCGCTATCTTATACAGCATAGGAGCGTGCGTTGAACCGAGATAGTTAGAGGACCACTATTTTTTGATAAAGTTCTGACTCTCAGACTCCCAACCAAACCTTTAATCTTCTAGGATTTTCACATAAAGACATATCCACAAACATTATATCACGTAAAGTCTGTAATCCGGGTTACAATATTTGCTATATTTCGATAATATTGAAAACTTTGTCTTTAGTCTTTCAAACCGAATTCTGTAATCTTAAATCTCATAAGTTGACTCATCAACTCTTTTTTCCTGTTCAAGTCACACACTTTTCTATCATCAAATTTTAAATTGAAATTCTCCAAATTATTAGTCGTTCCTACACGATGAACTACGTATATGAATTCAATTCGACCGGCATCGTATCGTACGTGCACCACAATTATTCTAAGATGTCTCACAGTTATTATTATTTTTAGCAAATTTTTATTTTACATTTTTAAATTGAAATATTTTTTTTTAAAAATTATATATAAAAAATTCAAATATTATAGTCATGTTGTCGCGATGCCAAATAACAAAATTTAATACCGAAAATAAAGTGTTGAATGTTTCGTTGTTAGATGCGTGACATAATGCTGCTTGCACGCATTTTAGGGTTCGAGCTTTTCTGTGCGTGTCGACTAAATGATGCTGTTGAGTACGTTCATATATTAAATTTGTGACTATAAAACTATAATTTACCGCGTTTTGGCTTGCGAGACATGCCGAGACAAAAAACTTTTAGTTTTTGATTTCAAACATTTAATGCACAGCTGAAGTCTACATGCAGCTGTTTTATTATTTGGGTTTCTTTGATAAACTATTGGAGCATGTACCATTTGTTAACTTTGACCCACCTAGAGCTAACCTACATTTTGTATTGCAATACAAAACCATTTCATGGTGAAAACTAGTATTGCGCAGAAAATCAAACCAACAGAAAAACGAAATTCATTCATAACAAACACCATTACACTGTGTCAAGCGATTTAATAGGAAAATTTTTCGTTTACTCTCATCAGTATTGAAACAGCATTTATCGAGCACATTTCAACCGTTCGATACAAAGAAAAACGTTTTCCTTCTAGTTCTGTTTTCTTTTGTATATTTTTTGGTTTGTTTGCTATTTTTCATTGTGCTTTATCGGTAACTAACTGCACGAAGACATTCGTAGAGGTCAATTATTCGCACTAATAAAAACATTACTACACAAAAAATCAATTTTAGTTGAACGAAAACTAAATTAAAACCAACCGTGTGATTTGTAAAAACATGAAAATCTAGTGAAAATCCATAGAGGAAAAGTGATTTGAACGGAACCACAAATAGTATTGTAAAAAAAGTATTAAAATGATGGTTGATTTGACGACGACATCGCCAGTCCAAAATACATCACAAACCACTGCCGAAAAACTAAATCAACTAAATGATAGTTTTGGTGAAAATTATAAAAAATCCAAAAATAATTATAATTTAAAAAATAATGGCACAAAGTTAAGAAATTTTGTCGGAAAAACACCTGGCTTATTAAAATCAAAGCTTATGAATGTGCTCGGCAGTAGTAACGAAATTATAACAGATTTATCGAATAAAGTAATTTCAATCGTTTGAGTGTGAGGCTAGTGAATAAAATATTGTGACATAGTTTTGATATTTCTATTACAGTTGGATGTGGTTTTAACATTGTCCACGTCATCGTCATCGGATTCTGGTGAAAGTCAAGGTGTTAATAAGAATACGGATAGTAATTCAAGGGGAACATTCGGTAAGCGATATAATCATAATTTGCAGCAAAACAATTTATTGCGTGATGATTTCGCTCTATGATGACATAATCAAAACGCAAGTTTAATTTTAGTTAAAATGTGTAATTATGTGTAATATATTGATGGCGGTCGAGATGTAAACGATGTTTCTGCGGGCTCTAGAGGGACATTAAAGTATGGATTAGAATTACCACTGTGAACACCACTGTGTGTAATTATTGATTATCGGTATGAAGTTCTTAATATATTTCTTAGTATGAAGTTTCTGACCAAATAACAAAAAACTTTACAACAGCCAAAAAATGTAATGTAATTTTAAAAAAATCCATTAAATTATATCAAGCTCGTATTTTGTTATTTTTTGTTCAAATTTTGCTATTTGGTGATGCATAATATCATAAAGTATAAAATTGGTTTTAATAAAATAACCAAATTGTAAATAATTAAAGTTAAGACTTTACGTCGAGTTAAAGTTAAAAAAATTATTTTATTTGGACTAATGTCCACTTTGTTCAATCAGACTTAAAACTAACTCTTTTCTACAATATCTGCTTTTTATATATGATTGTACTTTAACAATAACGTGGGACAAAAAATATGCAAAATATATGCACGCGCATGTATTTTGTTGACTTGCGAATTTTATTCAAGTGACACAATGAACTCATTTCATATTCTATCTGATTATTTGCTTTTGATGTCTTAACTCTTCCCCTCTAAAAAATCCTCGCCTCGTGGATGTTCCTCAAAAATTAAGATGTATGGGTTGAGGTCCTATTGGCGCCGGGTTGCTTGTTTTTTCTGATGGAACCACGATCATCTGTTTTCTTCTCCTTCGTAGTCTTCGAATGAGCGTCAGAGTTAGGATAATAATAATAGTTGTTATATGTAATTCCAGTGTCTATGATATTACTAGTGATATAGCTAGTGTGCTGATTTTTAGCCATTTTTGCAAGAGTCCAATATTCTGAGTGTGTAGGTTATTCTAAATTCAATGTGAGCAGGTATTCTAAATTTAATTTAATCTTTTGTTCGGTAATATTTGTTTGAAGTACTGTGGCACTATTCTGGTAATTCCCCGGGAATAGGGAACTGGGGAAAGATTGTATATACAATTTTAATTTAAACATTTTTTTTTCTGGCATGCTGAGGTAAAACGTTAGTGTTAATTTTTTTGAAAACAAACTTGAATGGGGAATAATGTGCCCTGTCAATTTAGATATGGAAAAATTATTCCCAATTTATAAATATTTACATCAAACAACTAACCTCAGTAGGCCGGAAAAATAATATTTGAATATAAATTATAAAGGGTGTTTTTTTAAGAGGTTGCCGATTTTTTTTTTGAATAAAACACATATAAAATTATGAAATGACCAAAATTTTTTTTTATTTGGTAGATAATTTTTTGGCATTTAACATTTAAACACAATTTCTGGCATATGGCTACCACGACTATTTTTCACAAATGTCATTCTGGAGGTCCAATTTTCCAGCACTTTTTCAAGCATTTGAGGGCGTATGTCAGCAATGACACGTTGAATATTGGTTTCCAAAGCGTCAATCGATTGAGGTTTATCCACATAAACCAATGACTTCACGTATCCCCACAAAAAGTAATCGAGTGGCGTCAAATCGCACGAACGCGGAGGCCAATTCACCGGACCATTTCTCGAAATAATGTTGTCGTTGAAAGTTTCTTTCAATAAGTCGATTGTTTCACGTGCTGTATGGCAAGTGGCACCATCTTGTTGAAACCACATTTCATCCATATCCATATCTTCAAGATTTGACAACAAAAACTCATTTAACATGGTTCTGTATCGATTTCCATTCACGGTAACGCGTCGTCCTTCCTCATTTTTAAAGAAATATGGACCGATGATCCCACCAGCCCATAGACCGCACCAAACAGTACATTTATCAGGATGCATTGGTAATTCTTGAACGGCGTGTGGATTATCTTTGCTCCAAATGCGACAATTTTGTTTGTTGACGTATCCATTTAACCAAAAATGCGCCTCACCACTGAAGAGAATTTTACGGTAAAAAAATGGATCTTCGTTCAATTGATTTAACGACCAATCACTGAATTCACGGCGCAAACGATGGTCGTGTGGCTTTAATTCTTGCACCAATTGAATTTTGTATGGCACCAAACCCAAATCTTTACGTAAAATTTTCCATAAAGTCGATGGACAAAGTCCAATTTGCTGAGCACGACGACGAATCGATAAATTGTCGTTTTCTTCGACACTGGCCTCAACGACAGCAATATTTTCTTCTGTACGAACTCTTCTCATTCTTGTCGGTGGCTTGGCATCCAAAAGAGTGAATGTAGACCGAAATTTGGTAATTACGTTCTTTATGGTGGTCTCTGACGGACGATTATGTGCACCATAAAATTCACGAAGTGCTCTATAAACATTTTTAATTGAACACTGATTTTGAAAATAAATTTCCACGATTTGAAAACGTTGTTCTGGAGTTAACCTATTCATAATGATTTGCCAAACAATACTGAGTAGAAATGCCACTTTGAGCTGTCAAAACAACTGTCATAAAATAAAACGACATCTATCGGAAAAACAAACCTCCTAAAAAAACACCCTTTATATAAATTCTTTCCCCAGTTCCCTATTCCCGGGGAATTACCAGAATAGTGCCACTGGTGGTAAAATTTGATGTGTTTTGATTTCCTTGTTCGTAAATACCCAATCTTTGATTTCTACTGTTTCATTGAATCAGATAACTTCTTTTTAAATGTTTGTTTGATTTGTTGCAGGCCAAAATTCCGTCGAAGGGACTTAAGAAAATGGTATTTTCGTTTAACGGTTCAATACTTTCGTTCTCATTGAAGGAAAATCACATCCAGCGTTTAAACCTTTCATCAGTTGGCTAATGCAGTGGTTCTATTATATTGATTCTCTTAGGATATCGTCATATTCTAAATAAACCTGCCTGTTATCCTGATTGTTGATCTTATCTGGATATGGTGGAACTCTTCCTTGCTGGTCTTCGGCATTGAAATGATGTATAGGATTGTTGAGTTATTTATTAGCATAGCCAGTTCTGCATACTCTATAGCTTCTATCGCGTTTGTGTAAGGTAATGTTTCTGTTTCAGTTATCAACCGGTTAATCTCAGCTTTGTCTAGCAGATTTGAATTTATTATTCCTGCTTTAGCAAGTTGTACTGTCCTCACGATTTCCTTTATATTCTCCTTGGCCAACATGAGACGGTTAAACATTATTTGTTGGATGACCTCGTTAGTGCCATTTTCTAGTTGTAATAGAATCTCATTGTATTGACTTATCATTTGTTACATTTTTTGCGTAACTGCTGTGTTAATTTTAAACTGTTCATTATTATTTTCAATTATCCTATCTTGACTTCTTAGGATTTCGTTCCAATCGGTAGCGTCTGGTGACCCAGCGATCCATTTCCAAGCTGAACCTATCCAGTCGATTGAACGTTTGAGTTTCTCTAGAAGTTTGCTCATCTCCCTGATCTGATGTTTAAGCTGCGGTTTTACGATGCTTGAAGAGTCAATATGTTGAACTTCTGATTCTAAAGTGCTCAAGATGTTTTGATAGCCGGTGAGATCGATTTTGTGTATTATTTTAAATGTTCCACTTATTATATTGCCATTGCCTTGTTTAACAGAAACGATTGGTGTGTTATATTCATAAATACTTATAGAAGTTGTTATTGCCCAAAGACAGCAGGTGGAAGTAGATTTTTTTTTTCATTTAGCTGTGTTCTTAATGTGTGACTTCTTTTCCCGGAAGCTGTTGTCACTGTGACCTTGTTGTCTTTGGCCACAATTTGTTGTCGAAACCTGGGTTTGTCTTTCTCGTTAATTTGTTTTATTGCAGTGTAAATTATTTCTCCGACTTCGTATGGTTTTGGTTCATTCCTCTTACGATTCTCACGTTGATTCTTTCGTTTATCATTTTGGCTATTTTAATTCGCTCTGCTAAATCCTCGTTCACTTTATCTCTGATAGTTAATACGATGGGTTCGTGCAAAGAATATGTCGCATGGCTTTTTCCCTGTGAGCGAGTGGATGATGTTGTTGTATCTGTCGGTTGCTATATTGACTATTTCTTTTGTAGTGAGATCCTTATATTCGATCTGTAAGCATCTTGTTATTTCGATTACAGTTGAATGAACCCTTTCGATAGCTCCATTTACTCCGCTTTTGTTGGATGGTGTTAAATAAATTTGTATTCCAATAGTTTTTAAGTAGTCTGTTATAATTGGACTGATGAAGCTAGATTCGTTGTCCATAACTATCATTCGTGGTGTAGACAAATAATGTAGAATGTTTATTATATTGTCCCTTAGATGTAATAATCGACCCTTGATTCGGAAGAACTTTGTGAACTTAGAGAATTTGTCCACGCAAGTGATAAATTTGCCTTTGTTTATTTCCATCAAATCTATATGAAGAATTTTGGACGGGTAGGTTGGAACCGGTGTTTCTTGAAGCGTTGGTTTGTTTGGGCGGCGATCGTATTTGCTGGTATTACATATCTCGCAGGTTTCAGTATATTTCTTGGTTAATCTAGCCATTTGTGGGAAGTAATAGCTTTCAAGGATCTGCTCTCTATAATAACTTCCAATTCCTGTGTGCTCGTCGATGTTCTTTCTCGATGATTCTAAATTAATTATCCTCATTATTGATGTCCTCGACCACTCTCTGTGTTATTCTTATTTTGTAATTGTTGAGGTGCGTTTGGTAGATTTCTTGAAGGACTTGAATATGTTCTTCGGGAATTTTGATTCCATTGATCAATGTTGCAATAGTTGATCTTTAGTTATCTTTGAAATGTAATGTCTGTAAAAGTTGTTGTGAGGTTCCTCAAAGCAATAACCTCAATTTCCGTCTGTAATTATCAGTTGATTTCTGAACACGTTTAGTGGTGCTTCGCAGTGTCGTATCAATTGTGTACTGTCTTCATCCGCACTGTGTACAGTTCCGCTACTGGACGATGAAAGATTATTAACTTCCAATTTTAGTCTTGATAAGGCATCCGCTACCTTGTTAATGATTCCAGGTCTGTAAATTATTTCGTAATTATATTCTTCGAATCTGGACTTCCAACTTTTAGCTTGCTATTGTGATTTCTATTGCTAAGAGCAAACGTCAGTGGTTGATGATCCGTATCAATTTTGATTTTTCCTGCTCGATAGAGATAATTTCGGTGGTTGTCCAAAGACAATCGCTAGCATCTCTGTTTCGTTCGTAGAGTAGTTTTCTTCGGTCTTGTTTAATGAACGTGAGATGTATGTTATAGGCCGATCTTTGCCTATCTCTCCCTGTGAGAATACTGCGCCAATGCCGTGATTGTCCTTTAAATTTTGATGAGCTTTCATTTCTGTCTCGTTCAATTTTATTGGAATGCTTCCTGATTTACTTGCTTTGATTTGTGCATTCTCTTCTCTTGTCAGGTTGATCAAGGGTTTTGCGATTTTTGCAAAGTCCTTGATAAATCTCCTTTAGTATGAGGTTAAACCAAGAAATCCTTTTAGCTCTTTGAGGTTTTCTGGAGGTTTCATTTTTTGGATGGCAGCTACTTTTTTGGGTCTGCTCTGATCCCAGCACTTGTTATTAGGTATCCAAGAAACTCTGTTTCTTTTTTCAAAAATTCAGTTTTGTCAATATTGACTCGTAGATTTGTTTTGGCCAATTTATCGAATACTTTTTCGTCATTACATAAGTGTTCTTCCTTCGTGGTACCTCCAAAAACGGTGATGTCGTTAATGTATACATAGCATATCTTGCCTATGTATGATTTCAAAATAGCGGGGGCGTTCTTTAGGCCAAATGGCCGCCTGGTGAACTCATATTTTCCGTTTATGGTTGAGAATGCTGTTTTCGGGATATCGGGTTCCTCCATTCTCATGTTATGGAATCCTGACGTCAGATCTATAGTAGTGAAATATTTTGAGTTGCCCAGACTGGCGATTGTGTTAGTGATATTCGGGATTGGATATGTCTCTGACGTTGTTATGGCGTTTAATTTTTTATAGTCGATCACCGTACGATACTTCTTTATCCCTGAGGCGTCCATTTTCTTTTCTACAACCCAAATTAGTGAGTTGTAGGGGCTTTTGGATGGCCTTATGATCGATCGTATGTTAGCCTTGCTTGTTTCTTCCAAATGTTGGTCACGTATTTCAATATTATTTACTAGAATAGATGTTTTTGCTTTTAGAGGGATCCTGATGTCCGGTTTTATGCTTAGGATATTATTCTTCCTGTCTATTAAAGCTTCTAGTCTCTTACATACTATATGACAACTTACATCTCCTATTATTCCGTCGAATGTATTTAGCCCAGGTAGGACATAAAAATCCAGCAAAATGTCATTGCCAAGTTTCTTGAAGAATTGAGTTGATAGTTTTGGTGGTTATTAATGTACTCCTCATATTCTTGTTCGTCCTCAGGTTGTTCTATGTGAAACACTCTTTGTTGTTTATGATGATTTGGCCGAGTGTTGGGACTCCTTTCCCGTCTTGGCGGCTTTGGTTCAGCTGGCCTTCCTGGTGGTGTTGTAAAATAATTCTGTCGTTGTTGGTAGGTTTGCTCAGGTTGTTGTACTCGATATGATGGTTGGTATTGCAACCTATAACCCATGCTTCGCTGTTGAAATGATGCCCTTGGTAATGGGGTCGGCTTAGATGTCATCTGTTGAGATCCGTTAGTGCTAATTTGATTTATGGGCACCCTAATTGCGTTGCTGAAGTTCTTATTGTGTATAGGAATGCTCCTGAAATTGAGATTTTAGATCTCGTGGCATGAGGAGTATGGTTCCGGAAGATTCGTTGGTCTTTGAATCGTCAACATCTTCGGTATGTCCCCATTTAGCCCTCTAATAAATACATCCAGTGCTCTATGCCTATATGTGACGATAAGGACCGTCATGGTATTTGCACTGTGATTTTCGGTTTTTATTTTATTAATTATTAGGGATTACTTTTCTTTCCTTGGATTATGCTTCCCAGTCGATATTCAAGAGTCCTCGCGTCTCTTTTGTCAGCATAATGCAATGACAAACATCCCTTTATAGCACTCCAAACCTCATCGCAGAGGTTATAAGACAAGAGAGCTACGTCTGCTGCTCCTCTGATTTTTTGTCGTATAGATTGCAGTATTGCTCTATAGACAGGTTTCACCATTTCACGTTTTTATTTTCACCATTTGGTAATCCCTCTTGACAGGTTTGTCCTTCACAATTTGGTAATCCCTCAGAATACATTCTACACTATATATCCAGGATACATAATACACTGAATTCCCGTCGAAGACTTGCAATTCCTTTGAGCTCCTGCTCTGTTTTTGGTAGCGCAGGTGTTGTAGTATTAAGAGTGTGGTTAACAGGTTTATTCTCTAATTGGTCGATCCTATTTTCCAACTTTTTATTTAGTTCGATATGAGTATTGAGTGCTCTTGTTAATTGCCTCAGCGTGTCTTGAATTTGTTTGATTATTTACTTTAGAATTATTTTGTCTCTTTTATTGGTATTTTAATTGATTAATTACGATATTTTTATTATTTGAATATGGCTTTATTATAATTTTACACTTTTTAATATTAACTAGATTTCTTTGTGTTTTTATTAATAATTTTTATGATTTTTACTTGCTAAATTATTATAATTTTCATTATAGAGGCTTTACTCCTGGGTATTTTTTAGTCTGAAGATTGCAATTTCTTCAGGTGTTTTTATAGTGCACTCCGAGTGTTGTACACTTGGAATCAGTTGCTTGATGATTAGCGTTCCTCTCTTTTAGCCGTAAGCGTTGATAATTGCGAACAGCCTACTCATAGCACTATAATCACTCACTGTTGCACGTAAACGGTGTAGTTATTTTCGGTTAGCATTATGTTCTTACGGGTATAATGCAGGAACACTTAGTTCTCACGGGTAAAATGTTATAAAGTTAGAAGAACTCAGGATTCACATAAAACGATATTTTACTACACTGTTTATTTCAACTGGTCCTTGTTTCGGCGCCAGTTAAGACTTTACGTCGAGTTAAAGTTAAACAAAAATATTTTATTTGGACTAATGTCCACTTTATTCAATCAAACGTAAAACTAACTCTTTTCTACAATATCTGCTTTTTATATATGATTCTACTTTAACAATAATGTGGGACAAAAAATATAAGTAATTAGATAGTCTACACTCAAAATATGCAAAATATATGCACTCACATGTAACGGGTGTTTTTTTAGGAGGTTTGTTTTTCCGATAGATGTCGTTTTATTTTATGACAGTTGTTTTGACAGCTCAAAGTGGCATTTCTACTCAGTATTGTTTGGCAAATCATTATGAATAGGTTAACTCCAGAACAACGTTTTCAAATCGTGGAAATTTATTTTCAAAATCAGTGTTCAATTAAAAATGTTTATAGAGCACTTCGTGAATTTTATGGTGCACATAATCGTCCGTCAGAGACCACCATAAAGAACGTAATTACCAAATTTCGGTCTACATTCACTCTTTTGGATGCCAAGCCACCGACAAGAATGAGAAGAGTTCGTACAGAAGAAAATATTGCTGTCGTTGAGGCCAGTGTCGAAGAAAACGACAATTTATCGATTCGTCGTCGTGCTCAGCAAATTGGACTTTGTCCATCGACTTTATGGAAAATTTTACGTAAAGATTTGGGTTTGGTGCCATACAAAATTCAATTGGTGCAAGAATTAAAGCCACACGACCATCGTTTGCGCCGTGAATTCAGTGATTGGTCGTTAAATCAATTGAACGAAGATCCATTTTTTTACCGTAAAATTCTCTTCAGTGATGAGGCGCATTTTTGGTTAAATGGATACGTCAACAAACAAAATTGTCGCATTTGGAGCAAAGATAATCCACACGCCGTTCTAGAATTACCAATGCATCCTGATAAATGTACTGTTTGGTGCGGTCTATGGGCTGGTGGGATCATCGGTCCATATTTCTTTAAAAATGAGGAAGGACGACGCGTTACCGTGAATGGAAATCGATACAGAACCATGTTAAATGAGTTTTTGTTGTCAAATCTTGAAGATATGGATATGAATGAAATGTGGTTTCAACAAGATGGTGCCACTTGCCATACAGCACGTGAAACAATCGACTTATTGAAAGAAACTTTCAACGACAACATTATTTCGAGAAATGGTCCGGTGAATTGGCCTCCGCGTTCGTGCGATTTGACGCCACTCGATTACTTTTTGTGGGGATACGTGAAGTCATTGGTTTATGTGGATAAACCTCAATCGATTGACGCTTTGGAAACCAATATTCAACGTGTCATTGCTGACATACGCCCTCAAATGCTTGAAAAAGTGCTGGAAAATTGGACCTCCAGAATGACATTTGTGAAAAATAGTCGTGGTAGCCATATGCCAGAAATTGTGTTTAAATGTTAAATGCCAAAAAATTATCTATCAAATAAAAAAAAATTTTGGTCATTTCATAATTTTATGTGTTTTATTCAAAAAAAAAATCGGCAACCTCTTAAAAAAACACCCTTTATTTTGTTGACTTGCAAATTTTATTCAAGTGGCACAATGAACTCATTTCATATTCTAGCATACTCAGTGTTCCCCTATTTTTTTCGGAAAACTCATGTTTTCTAGTTGAATTGGATCTAGTACAAAGTGAAAACACCTATCCCAAGACTTGTAACCTCTTAGAAGTATCTTAGGATAGAGAGATTTTACTTCAATTTTTGCATCTACAACTTTTGAATATTAAACCCAATGTTCCCCTAATTTTTCCGGAAAACTCATGTTTTCTAGTTGGATTGGGTCTAGTACAAAATGAAAGCACCTATCCCAAGAGTTGTAACCTCTCAGAAGTATCTTAGGATAGAGGGTTTTTACAACTACAACTTTTGAATATTAAACCCAGTGTTCCACTAATTTTTCCGGAAAACTCATGTTTTCTAGTTGGATTGGGTCTAGTACAAAGCGAAAACACCTTTCTCAAGAGTTATCATCTTTTAGAAGTATCTTAGGATAGAGAGTTCTTACTTTTAAGAAAGTTCCAAGCAACTTTTAATAATATTTATATTTTAAGCTTATTCTAATTTTATACCAGTATACTCGTAATCTTATTTTTTAGTTTTCAAATGCGATTGTAAAATTTTTGACATTTTAAACCTATCGGTAAGACTAATTATTCACAAACGCATATTTAACTTTACAAATATTTATATTTTTTGTTGCGAAAGAAAATCTTTATGTAAAATATAATTTCGCCTAAATGTTGATTTTTGGTGTATATTTACTAATACATATACAGATTTTTTTACTTAGGATTTATTTAGGAATTATTTCATTCCGGTGTTAAACAGCCTATATGGATTGCATACCCACCCTTCCCACACACACAAACACACACACACACACACACACACACACACACACACACACACACACACACACGCACACACACACACACACACACACACACACACACACACACACACACACACACACACACACACACACACTCACACACCAGACAAATACTTGTTGAGTAACCTAACTGGATTATTTGTGGTGGTCGTTATTGGCCTTTGAATAAACGAATTCCGAGTATTTGTGTAGTGCCTTACTGTAACATTGATATTGTAAAATCGGATTTGGCAGCATTTCCTCTACTGTACCACTTGGGGTATTACATTTCCTATTTGTTACACTCATGGCATGTTTTTGCCAAGTTATACCACTCGCATTTGCTCCCCGGTAGTATTTTGGTATTATCGAAGCAGTACGAATACCCCGCGACGAGGACGCGGCTACCTCAGTGTTACCTAGGTGTACACCTACAGTCGAACCCCTCCGTGCACCCTAGGCTTAGGGGTCAATTTACGAAAGTGTGCGTTCCTCCCTTACAATTCGGTATTGACAGCTCAATATAACAGTGCCTACATAATTACCAACCAATTATTAGTACAGTGGTATCTTGATAGTTATATGTCATATCCTTCCCCTATCACTATAACTTTACCCTAGTCAAGTAAATCGATTGTAATATTACTCACGTACCTGTTACTCCAGTTGCTACTTAGTTTCATAATCCATATAGTACTATGGCTAGTAACATATCTCTTGAACAGACTATACATGTAAGTTCCATCCAAAATATTATTGAATATATTGGTCTAGTGCTCTATGTACTCATGTTTGAATATTTACTATAAGTAACACTCTTATTTTTCATGCAATTTTAATTGAGATCTAAAAAAATCCTTAGTAATCCAATCTTGCAGGTGGCTTAATAACCTTTTTGGTCTTGTTTTTGCCTCGGCCGATCCCAATTATATTGAATGTTATCAAAACTTTGAGTTTCAATAAGCAATGAAGTCGGCCTAGTCTTTTCTTTCAAAACTCGCTCAAGAGGCGATTCATCCGCGTCATCCTCTCTCGGAACTCATATTCCGTATTATGTGGTTTACCTGACTCTTGAAAATTAAATACTTTGAGTAAACACGAGGTAAGAGCTACTCGCGAGAATTTTGCTTATTAAATAAACTTCTTGACCGAGTTTGTATTTATTTCCTGCTTAAGCATTTGTCGATTTATATGATCTATGTTTTTATGAGGCAGTGAAGTTCCCGTCGCAAGTTAGGCCTTCTTTTAAAAATAATCCGAAATGGTGTTTTATTAGTGGTAATGTGCAGCGTATTATTACTGAAAACGGAAATTTCCTAATTTTTCCTCGATATTACTCTTATTTCGGGGCCCTGAGACCATTTTATAAAAAGCATTTTTAAAACTTCCTATATACTGAATTCTCTACTTGCCCATTCGAGTTCGTGCGAAAAGGAGGCGAAGCTGTACGTGTTATGTGATGATTTTTGCAAATTAGTTTTTGCAAAGTAACTCTTTGCTCAATACTGCAACTAATTCAATTTCATTTCTTATGTTCTCTACATTTTTAGGTCTGCCTAGCCTGTTTTGTATAAGTCTCACAAGTAACACTTTCATGCATCGTTATCTATGCTCAATCTCGAAAACGCATCCGCACAGTTGTCCCTGTTTTTACTGAATTCAATGTTATAATCAAAATTCATTAAATAAAATGTCTAGCACTGTAAGCGACTGGCATACATGCCGGGTATTCTTTCTTTTTACAACAATTGCCAATAAATGCTTATGATCTGTTCGCATAGTGAAAGTGCGACTAAGCAAATATTTTTCAAACTTGTTTACCAGAGTACTTAACTCCTCGCATTCTTATTTCTTTGGCACGTGCTCCGAATCATCCGCATTCTCCATAAAATGGTTTCGTCGAAATTAATTTTTTAAAATTAGTGAACAATATTAATTGCACTTCTGCCATCTGCCTTCTAACGTTGCAAAATTTCAAACTGTGATTGGTATATCCGCATGCTATACATGCTGGGCTCTTTTGGTCATTATTGCCAGTTCGATTGCTTTGTTTTAATGTAAGGCTTTCCGGGTTTTTCTGGTAGATTTTATCGTAAGCAGATCCTTTTCAGAAGTCCACAAATGAAACGCTCTTCCAGAAGAATAGTTAACTTTGATCCAAATTCATAACTGACTGCCATTGCTTTAACACGATTAAATCATTGGCAAAAATTTTCGCCTTTTATGGAATTGAACGGTTTTGTCGATAAATTATTTTTTTAGCATTGTCATATTGGCGTCGTGCTTCAAGGACTTCGGAGATACCGGTGAACACAAAATCCTGAACCATTTGTACACCTCCCTGGAAATGAACGTTAAATGATGCGATCTCTGTCATTCTTGTTCTGCAATACCATCTGCTTTGCACCATAACTTATCTTTGGCCATTTTGATATGAGCTCTAGTTTGTAATAAATAATGGATTCTGTTAAAGATTTGAACATTTGTTGATTCATTTTTGTTGTCGTTTATGTATATTGAGAATAATTTGTGTTTAACAAAATCCAATAAATATACGCGTTCACCAATTCCGATTCCTCATTCCAAACGACATCATTTCATATAAAAATCGCCTTCAATTCAGAAAAGAACAAATTTTTCACATAATTTGATTTGTCTTCAGTTGGCACATGCGCATTGACAACCGTGATATTGCATTTTTTAGTTTAGGGACAGACGTTGAAACGATTGACGTGATTAATAGTTCCAAACATGATCAATTCTATGTATCTGATTTGTTTGTGGATTTAAAACGATTTTGATACGGTTGACCATGGATTATTATTAGATATATTGAACTGCTATGGTTTTAGAGGAAAATCCCATGAAATAATGCAAAGTTATCTTTCGAGTCGGAAACAACACGCTTTTATTAAAGCTAGTAACTAGCAACGCTAGTAACTGTAACCTGGTGAATTATGATGGCCCGTCTGTCATTTTTGTAATTCATAAATGATATGGGTAGTCTCTCTTAAAAAGAACACTTAGGTTTGCAGATGACGCATCACTGTTTCATGAGGTTTTGAGGTTATGTCACATAATATTGGTCGAAGTTTACGACGATTTTTATTTCTATTTTGATGTTGTCAATATTTTATGTCAATGCGTGTGTACGTGGCCAGTTGAGTGTCGTGCGATTGTGCGTGGTTGATTACGGAAGTTGATGTTGGTTAATTAATTATCGAGTTTATTTAATATCGCACGGTTGAATGTTGCGTATTTTAAGTTGTATTCGTCGATGCTTGTAGAATTAATTATTTTGCGAATAATTGAGTTGCTACAGGTTTATTAATTGGTTTTTGACTACTCGTCCTAACACAGCTTCGTAAGTTCGTAGCATATTTATCGTGCGTAGTTCTTCTGGTGTTGTTGGCTTAGAAGTTTTCGGAATTGCAATAACCGTTGATACGAGTATTTTCCATGATCTCGGGACTTTAGCTTTCTATAAACTTTTATTGATTAAATTAGCATTTGATCAGAATATTTCGTTCTTCATAGCGTCTAACGTGATGGTACGGTTTCAGTATCAATTTCAGTGTTCGACTTCAGACTACTGATAGTTTAGTTATCTCTCTCTTGACATGTAATATTTTGGAAACAGAATGGAACTGCGTAAGGAATAAGGATACGCATTCGATTCATTAAAATTCTTTACATCTGGAATATTGTTATGCATGTCAATCACACTGGATACAAATTTATTATTAAGAGATTCAGCCAATTCTAGGTTATTGGTTACCACCATAATATTGTGGTTTTAGGTTTATACATCGATTTTATTGTTCTCCATAGTTCTTTTGGATTATTTTAGTTTTCTATGCATTTGTTTTTGAAATAAGTGGAGTGCTCCTTCCTTTATGATTGTTTATATATACATTTTTAGCTCTTTCATAATTATCCCAACTCTCATTTGAGTTTATAATTTTCATTCCATAATATCGTAGTTTATCTTGCTTCAAATTTTCTTCATTTCAAATTTTCCGAGAACCATGGTAGTTTACTAGTTTTATGAATCAATTTTGTACAAGTCAACTCATTCACACAAGTTTTTAACTTTAACACTAAATCTTCAGCATCTTCGTTTAATTCTTGGTATATTTCGTTTAAGTTAGCATCTTGGCTTGCCAGAAATTGTTGATTTAAAGCATAGTTGAGTAATTCATGAGAACAATCTGTCCGCGAACGTATTTTTATCGGGCCACTAATTTTAACTACTTCGTATTGCAAATACTACTCCAAATATCCCTGTCGTATGATATTCTTTTATGATTTGTAAAAACCAAGTGCGATCCTGGTCACAGTTGGAAATTATTTTGATATTTATGTTTTCGTGAATGCACATAGCAACTCCACCTGTATGTCGACTATATCTGAGTCGCAGCGTATAGATTTATACTCGTAGTTATCAATATGAAACTCCGAGTCGTACATTTCTTCAGTTGTTCCAGTTTCACTGAGTAATACTAAGGCTGGTTTATAATTGACCACAATTTCTTCTAACTCCATGAAATTCGACGATAGACTTCGGATGTTGGTGTATAGGGGCGTGTTATTTTCGAAACTTCTATTGATAATTGATTTGGTTAGTCTTAGTATTTTTAATTTGCGCTGATATACTGTGCAATTGTAGCATGTTTTACACCACTATTTAGATTTAGCTTCTTTTTTGTTTCAACGCAGTTGCTACATTTACTTTCTGTGCTGTTAGAGTCATTATATTTGTGCTTGCCGCTACATTTTGGGCACATTAACTTGCTGGTACATATATCGCCGTGATGTGAATAACCATTGCACTTGTAACATCTTTTTAAGAATATTGACTCTACTACGTGGCATATATCAAAATTGATGTTGAGTTTCTCAGCCCCTATTATTTTCTTAAAGCAAGTGGCATTTTCGAAAGGTTGTTACTACGTTTATGATGCTAGCAGCTAAAAACGAATTTTGTTGTTTCAACGCTGATATAATTTAATCACTTTCTAGTTATTCTGACATTCCTAAAATTTTCCCTCTAGGCCTTAGCTCTGTAGGCAATTTAATCTCATATTGAGTTCCTAATTTATCTGTGGCCATTTGCTTCAGTTTTTCTTTTGCTTCATTCGAATCGCACTGTAATATAATTCCCCCATTCGAAACGTTTCGGTATCTCATTAAAGAATCAATCTGGCTTACGATGTCTTCTCTGGTTTTCTTATTCTCTTGTGGGTTCTTTGTCTGTAATAGATCTAATTTGGTTGGATTGGTTTTGACGACTGCAGCGAAGGATTTCGTGTCATCAGGTTTATTAATTTCTTCAACATGAGTTTTAATTACTCCTAACTGGTCATTAAGCTTCAAATGATTTGCGCATTTTGATGAATTCCTCATATATAGTATCGTCACTAGCTGAGTGGTTGTAACTTGTAAGTTAATAAGCTTCAAGCGGTTCAGATAAGGAGGTATGTTGTAAATGTCCACCCATGAAAATCCACGCAAATCTAAGCCCAGAAATCTACTTTGTATAACCTCAATTCTTCGTATGTGTACTTCATGGTATGGAACCATGCCTGACTAGCATATTTGAGCAAAGAACGAACAAAGGTCAAATAAACAGAACTCGCATCATCAAGATGACTGCCCTGAGGTACCACTAGAGTAGTTATAAAAGGAGCGAATATTGATAACCTAAGCTCATCTGATGGAAAACCCTCTCAAATGTTTTACTGAAGTCCATGGTAATAATATAAACCTCGTTACCACCTTCCATAACGTTCAAGTAGAAATGTAATTGGTTGTTGTGGATCGTTCTTTTACATTGAAAGTAAAGAGAACCGTTTACAATACTTTCCTATAACGATCACTAAGATCCTGGATAGTTCCTAAATTGGCCTAAAACAATGGAATAATCATCTTTTAGCTTAATAATCCTCCTAACCACAGTATCATAATCAATTTGAATAGAGAGCAGAGATGTTTAAGCGCTGTTATTCATGTAACTGAAGCTGTCTACATCGGGCACAATATCGAAGTTGGAGTAGGCCGTATTAAAAAAATTTGCGAACAAGTCACCAATGGTTTTGTGATCACTAGCATAATGATCACTGAACTTCATCGTAGAAGGATATCCCACTGATTCCATCATGGAGTTTATGAAGTCCGAACATCTCTATGGGTCAGCGATTACTTCTGACTGCATATATCGATGTAATTATTGTAGAGTTCATGAGACAAGTTCGAAAATTCATTGCATTCTTTCAGATAGTTTAAGCAATCCGAGTCCAATCTCATTTTTAAGAATTTTTTTCAGTTCTAATTTCTTTGATTACGCAGTGAATGCAATTCCCTGTTGTGGAGGAGCTGACAGTTTATTTAAGGAGTGGACTGTTGAAGGCAATCGAAGGCAGCAGAAGAAAAAGTTAGTGTTTGGGTTTCCAAGTTGGGATTATTAGAATAACTCTACTCTACGTTAACTCTACATTGTGCGAAAAGTATTACAATAGGTGGATGATATACATAAGTCAACTGTACTGAGAACCAACTTTGCTTCCGAAACTGCTATTACCGGCGTCATAATAGAATTCTAAATCAACCTGCTTGTTTAGATTGTTGACGTTTCTGATCTGCATCAAACCAGAATTTAAAAAGTTATCAGTAATCAAAGTTTCTTTTACATATCGTCCATTTGCAGCAATAAAATGGGTATTATCCTCAGATTGTATCCACGTAAGATCGGGGAGGTTAAAATCGTCAACGACAAGATTTTAACACAAATTAGCCCAATTTTGTCGGTATTCGTTCAATACACAATCAGAAACTGCACCTGTTCGTTTACTGATTCTAACAAACCAAAAATAACAACAATATGAATCCAATAAGAATATTCTAGAATATTGTATGTGTTATGTTTTACACTGTTAACATAGTATTGAAAGATCTTTCTCTTTCAAGTATTAGAGAGAGATGAAACGCAAGCCATGAGAGAGATGAAACGCAAGCCATGATTTTGCATATAAGAATTAAATCATAAATTGGTTTTGTCTCTTTCTATTGTAATGTTATTCACCTCACTCGCTCTGTATTTCATTACTAAGATTGGATCCCCATTTATATGTTAAATGGCATGATAAAGCATTAAATGGCAAGATTACTCTTCTAAGAATATTTCCCAAATGGAAGGATGCCGGAACATTTTTGAGTAAAACTATCTCATTTGAAAGGTTAAACCTACGGAAATCGTCCGATAACTAATTTTGGCACAACCTCTGGGTGGCTTGTTATTGGGTGGGCCATTAAAAGTATTCCACTCAGGCTCCATCGGTGCACTGTATAAGTTCGACTCAAAAATCTTCCTACATCAATCCATTTTGGAATGTCGCTGATGTCATTTGAAAGGTTAGACATATAGGCATTATCTGTATATAATAAAAATATGGTACAAACTTTATGATGTCCTGTTATTGATCATTCAAAGTGTGCCGCTCAAAGAATTCAATGGATGAGTTCTACTTAAAAAAAATAACGTGACCAATCCGTTTGGAAATTAAACTTGATTCATTTGAAAAATTAAGTCTTCAGAAATCACCCGATAATAGTGGCATTCTGGTACAAACTCTGCGATCTCTTGTTATTGGCCATTAAATGTATTTTATTCAGACTCCATGGGTGCACTGAATCAGTTCTACTCAAAAGTCTTACAACATCAATCCGTTTTGAAATGTCATTGGTGTTATTGGAAAGGTTAAGTTCGAATAGGTATCATCTGTATATAACAAAATTTTGGTATGAAATCTACGATGTCCTGTTATTGGTCATTCAAAGAGTCCCGCTCAGCGAAATCAATGAACGGGTTCTACTCAAAAAATCGATCGTAACCAACGTTTGGAAATCAAACCTATTTCATTTCAAGGTTAAGAATATAGATAATTTATAGTTTTACTTTATGATTTGCTAATTATATGTCTTAGAGATAGTCTTGGAAATGTACATAGATAGTAAGAAAAGGATGGTGTGCTTGTTGTAATTTTTATAACGAAACCCCGATTTTTGTTTTTTCAGTTATATTTTTTTATTTCACTCAAAATTCTTATAAGAAATATTTTAACAGTGTACTTACTAATACATATTAATTTTTGTTAATTGTTAGAAACGGCATTACCATTTTGTTTACAATCTTAATAACTTCTCGTTAAAACTGTTTTAGAAAAGTAAATTTAATTTTCGTTCTACATAATAACGAGAATGACCGAATTGTCGGAAAAAGTCAATTTTAAGTCAATTTTTCGATATATTAATTTATTTTTCAAAAACTCTATGGCAAACTGATCAAACTGAAAAATGTGTTTTACCGTAGTAAGCGATTTATACGACTTTTAGAATTCCGCAGCTCCTTGATTGCATTTGACGATTCGTGTTACTTCTCCCAAGTTTGAATTCAAAATACGTTCATTTTGGTACGAATTAATATTCTTCTTCAATTCTAGAAATTATGTACATCACAAATTCTATTAAAATGCTTGCTGTACGTATCAAATACGTACGTCTGGCAACCCTATTGTAACATGATTTAATAAATAATTGTTATAGTTGTGTTTTAGCATTGGGGGATAATTGCGGTATATTCATGAATATTGTGGAAGTGGTATTTACAATTCAGTATTACGAATCGGTTGTGATAGGGCCAACTCTTAACAATATTTTGAGGCAAATTTTATCACAACCATTGATTTCTGAAAATTATAAACTTTTTCGTTCTAAATTATCAATTTTTTTGTCTAAATTTCCGAGTAACTAAGTTGATTACCCATCGACAGTACATGCCAGTCGTTCATAGATGGCACAACAAAATATTTCTACCACTAGCAATCTACAAAATATAACCAATCGTCAAGTAATAAATCTGTACATAGTTTGCAGTTAAGATTTAAATATCAGGCACATTTTCACTTTTGAATATTAGAGACATCTATTAATAGTTGATATGAACTAACCATCAATTCAGTTTTGATGAGTGGATAGTGTCTAATGGCGTTTTGTGGTAACCTGTTTTAATATTCTAAAGCATATAAGCTGATAAAGCATATCTCAGATCTCTTTAAAATCATAAAGAATGAATCGATAGTGGTAACTGAAAATCATGTATCTATTAACTACATATTCGTACACATTACTTCTATCCACCCTTGACAATGGTAAAATCAAAAATAGTTGGTGCTATGCCAAACAAAAATATTATTCTTGTGAGGTTGCAATAAAGCACTTGGTTCAAACTAGTGTTGATTGTCTTTTGCATAATGGTAAAATCTGCATTGCGCATTGCTCGATTAATTATTTTATGAATGTAATTTCAAGGTTTTAATGCCAATACAAACTCGTACGAAGTAAACATTTTTTTGTAAGCTTAAAAAGTAAGTACGAGGTGTATGACCTAAACAATTTATTGGCATTTGGTACAACATATTTAATTTAATTATACGGGTGATGATAAGAAGGGGTATACCAAGTGTAAACTTTAACGAATCAGGGTTTAGAATATATGGTTATGTGGTTTAGTTCAATGTTATCGTTAGTTTAGTTTGTGTATTCCGTAAGTTGAGTCGTTTATTATGTATGAATGATACACATAAAAAGTATTAAGTTCATGTTTTATGTTTCAACCTAGTTTTCGAAATACGTATACGAGCACAAAAACAATATGTGGGCCAATAAATTTACTTTTAATTATACAAGACACGATTTTATGCGATTTTATTGTGGAATGATGTCACCTAATAAAATGTCTTCCTTTAATTTCAGATCATTATGACGATGAACTATTCGATTTTGAGATACGCCGCATAAAAGAGCGCCGAGCACACGAGGAAGTTTTGTCCGGGAAATATCGTCATCCTAATTACAATATGTCACACGATATAATTTCATTAGATGATTTTGAAGATTTGAGTAGCATTCGAACAAATAGCATTTCGGATGGGCACAGTGTGGACAGTGGATCTGATACAGTTTATGGTTCAACATCACAATCACATCATGGCCATAGTGATCGAGACCTACTATCATCGTCGAGTTATTTGAAACCACCGAAATTTTTACCACCGTCGACGAGCGCATCAGGAAGTGAAATTATTTCGTTGACTAATCCGTCGGGAAGTGTAAATGGTGCGGATGATGATGGTAAAGACACCACGAAGAGTTGTAATCGGTCTGAGTCATTTGTGTCGGTACAATCGAACGTGTCTAGTTTAAGTTTAGATAGTCAATTTGAAGAAATGTCTTCGGCATGTTATGAATTTATGAAGGGTTTTGTTGATATTTTATTTGAGAATAGCGAAAAATTAACGCCCGAACTTAAGTCGGAGTTTGGCAAATGGGCAATGGTACGTACCATTTATCTTGTTACCAAAGTAAAGATTTAAAATGTTTTTTTTTATTTTAGACTGAAACTGGCCGCATGTGGTTTTCCCGTTTGATAAATGTGCAACGTGTTAAAGCAAAGAAAGTAAACGAATTAACGTTTTACGCACTAGTTCAATATTTTGCCATCGTACTGTTTGAATGCTCGGAGGCGGATGATTTCACACCGGCGAAGAATTTAATGAATATGTGCTTTACATTTTACCATGAAGTTGAAGTGCCCGGGTGCGAACCGTACCGTGAATATTTATATAATTATCTGCGAGAACAACCGATATGGTTATCACTTCGATTTTGGAATGCGGCATTTTTCGATGCCCTACAGTGTGAACGGGCCAATCGGCCCATACCAAAATTGAATGGGCTAAATTCACGTACTTCCATCGCATCACTGAATAATGACTTATCGAAATCAGTATCATCCCATTCAACCAAATCACATGCGTCAAAATCACCGTCAATACAATCTACATTATCGTCACCGCAATCATCATCGGCGTCACATTCCAACTCATCGTCAATCTCGAGCTTATCAAATAATGATGTTGATAACGAGCTGATAACGAATGAAATAAGAGAAGATCAAAAATTTCAACAGAATATAACATTTGGACAGTTGGGCACGTTCACATGTAATATGCACGCATTCGGCTTGAGCCAAGAGTTGTGCATTGATTTTTTACGTAAACAGTGCACGATCGCTAATCTCAATAAAGAACAAGAGAAAATGTTGCGCGATAATATAAGTCGGATGTATAAAGAGACGGACAAGTGGCGGGAATAAGAAATGTTCGAATTCACAATTGTATTCTTTTTATAGCTTTTATTGGTCACGTTAACAAAATTTGCGATATAGTTTGCCGTAAATCGCCAGCATATTTAAATATATAGAAAATACCATTGTGATAAATTGTTGTTAAGTTATTGTATTAAGGTAAATGAAACGTATTTTTGACAATAAAAAGATTATAAAAAATAAATAAATGACAGATTAGTTCTAGGATACACGATTAGGTTTTGCATCACAGGTCATGACATTGAACACCTCCTATGTAATTCAAGTCTACGTAACTCGCTTTTATCACTTTTTATCATTTTATTGTTATCTAGCCTTGTGTGTGTCATTATAATTTTGATGTTTAACGAGGCTTGTTCTTTTCAGACCAATTATAATATTGTGTATGTTAGGTTGGGGGTGGTGATAAAGAGCAATGCACGTACGTATATGTAATGTACTGATTATAATAATTATGTGATTATTAATTCTGTATTTGTTTCTCTTCTACATACTAAGGCGCTTATCTGTTTTATAATTTATAGCTAAATTCAGCATAAAATACATAAATTGCAACATTTTTTATAAACATTTTTATCACGGAGAAATAAAGAATTACACATTTTCTTTATACTCGTAAT
This sequence comes from Nephrotoma guestfalica, assembly GCA_963691935.1. Lineage (NCBI taxonomy): Eukaryota > Metazoa > Arthropoda > Insecta > Diptera > Tipulidae > Nephrotoma > Nephrotoma guestfalica. Next base: position 121,342,934 of record OY829913.1, on the reverse strand, counting down.
TTCTTTTCGATATAATGAGATTAATAAAATGGAAAATAAAATTGTTAAAATTAATTTTTGAGAATTTGTACGAGAAAAATAGAAATTCGGAAGAAATCCAATTCACAAATGTATGGACTATGTTTACAGCGCGTTGCTTATAACGGGATACTCAGCAAAAGCGCCGGATTTAATTTTATAGCAAAACACATTTATTTTTGAATTAAGCAACCATTTTTATTTCAACATAAAGAAAAATAGGTCCCATTAAACGTGAAATACAACATCAGGCAAATGGCCACCACGAAACCTCTGGCACAGGGTTATTCTTTAGTTGAAATTTTGAATGACGTTTTCGAATAAATGTGGCTGTATTTCACCAATAATTCACCCGAATTTCCTCTTTAAGATGTTCAACTGTTTCAGGCTTATTCGCTTACATCTTTTCCTTCACATAGCCCCAAAGAAAGAAGTCCATCGGTGTTAGATCGCATGACCTTGGGGGCCAATGTTGATCGCCAAATCGCGAAATGACACGGCTTGGAAACTTAGTCTGCAGTAACACCATTGTTTCACGAGCTGTGTTGCAGGTCGCACCGTCTTGTTGGAAAAACATGTCCTCCACATCAATTGCAACCTATTCGGGCCACAAAAACTCCGTTAACATTTCGCGATACCGCACTCCATTAACAGTACATTACAGTGCAGCCGCATTTTCAAAGAAATACGGCCCAATTCAGACAGTTTTGCTTATTTACGTATCCGTCGAGTTGAAAATGTGCCTCATCTGAAAAAATTATTTTCTTCGAAAAATCCGCATTCCCTTGATGATGTTCCAACACCCAATCAGCAAATTCACGGCGCTGCGCGTGGTCCCTCGGCTTGATTTCTTGCCCCAATTGAACCTTGTACGCGTGCAAATGCAGATCTTTTACCAAAATTCGTTGCATAGTGCTTCTGGAAATGTTTAACTATTGACCACGATGCTGAATGGAAGTTCCTGGATTCTCGGCCACAGATTCCCTTACTGTGGCTATATTTTCGAGTGACCGACAAGGACGACGGCGAACAATGATCTTCTGATTGCGTAAATTTGGTCTCAAATTTTGCAATTAAACGCCTCTCTGTCGGTTCATTTGGTGCATTATTGCGACCGAAAACTTGACGTAATTGGCGAACTGTTTTTACTTTACAACCTAACCTACGCTTATTGGATTTGGACTATTATCCATCATCAAAGTTAAGAATTCGGTTAAAATTCGAAATTAAAAAACAACAACTTTATTACTCAAAATCCAAACTAGAATTAACTTATTGGGGGTACAAATAAATTATGAGTTTTTTTTAAATAACTTAGAAGCTTTATTCAGAGAAATTGGTACAATAGATTTTATTCAAAGTATTGTCCATCGTTAGCTACGACTTTTTCCCATCTTTCAGGCAGCATACGGATTCTACGTAGAAAAAACTACTCGTATTTTGAGGCGATCCAGTGCTGCTCGGCCAGGCCATGAGTCATCGACCGAAACAAGTGCTAGTTGGAAGGAGCAACGTCTGGTGAATACGGCGGGTGAGGTAGTCGCATTGAAGGGGCTCCCTGACGACTCTTGTAACATATGAGCGTTGTCATGCTGAAAGATCACTTCGGCTTCATTTTATCAGTTGCTGTTGATAACGTTCTCCAGTGATGGTTTCGTTAGCCTGGAGTAGCTCATAGTCGATTTTTCCCAACTGATCCCACCAGATACACCGCATTAGCTTCTTGCCATGAATTTCCAACGGTTTTCCGGGTAGAGTTTATACATGATCGGGCTTACCCCACGATTTCCTGTGCTTTGGGTTGTCGTAGTGGATCCACTTTTCCTGCCTCTTCACAATTCGTTGCAAAAAATCGTTCCGATTTTGTCTTTGGAGCAGTTCTTCGCACGTCAAAAAACGGCGATCGATGTCTGTTGACTTGAGTTCTTACGGAACCCAATTTCGTTTTGAGTCGCTTGTTGAGTCACTTCCAAAGTTTCAGCGAGCTATTCTTGAGTTTGGCATGAATCTTGGTCCAATAACGCCTCCAACTCAGCGTCTTCAAACTTTATTGGTGTTCCTTCGCGTTCTCTGTCACTGTTGTCAAAACCGTTACTTTTAAAACGGCGGAACCAGCACTCACATGTTTTTATTGATGAAGAATGTTCCCCATATGCTTCATACAGTAAGCGATGACCATCAGCTGCAATTTCTTTCAAATTAAAAAAAGGAACCGCTTTCCGCAAATGGTGTATAGTTAGCACAAAGGTTGACATGGTTCGAGAACAAACAAATATGTTGCTTACACTTAATCGAAATGGCACATACTGATTTTTAGAGGGAAATGATGGCGCTTTAACATGAATTTAATACTAGTTACGGCATCTTTTGTAAAGCCCTCTAAACTTATTTGTAAGTTGTGTTCCAAAACTCGCTACTTGCTGCTGAAATCATTTATCAGAAATCTCAATAAACGTTTGATAAGCCAACACTTGGCATATAGTTCATTTTTGCAAGAGGAAAACTATTTTCCTTTCAAAATATAGCGACAGCGACTTATTTTAAGTTACAAGGAGTAATTTTTGGAACTATGCACTGCAAGGAAAGAGTTTTGGAATTAACTTTTCTGCAAGTACCAGGATTTGTTTCTTGCAAACTATATTTTCGTCAGGCCCCACTTCCAAGCCTAAGGGTGGAAAACGGGATAATTCATCAATATTAAATAAAAAATTATTTTAATGAATATTATGCAATAATACTAAAAATTATAATTTAGTTAATGGATTCAGCTTAGAATAACAAAAAGTTCAAATTTCAAAATCTTCATTTTCTTCAAAATTATAATTTTCTTTGTCGTTCTCGTTTTCTTCTTCATCACCGCATCCAATGTCTGTGAAGTTAGCCCAGGATTTTACCCCAGAAAAAAAATTGTGCCATCAGGCAACACTAAAACTTCATTTTCATCCCAGCCCAGGATTTGTTTATAAGTTATGTTAAATATGGTAAACTATGTAGATCATCCCAGAAAACAAAAAAACCACAGAAAATTGTACATTAAAAAATATAATTTATAAAAATCATCACAAGTCAATCAAATCAATAAAAGTAAAAATTTTAAAATTTTATAATATTCGTACCCTTATAGCGCCGATCTCAACATACGGATCGACTTGGGATTTTTATTGTGATTAGTGGTCATCATTACCAGCATATACGACTTGCTCCAGTTCCCGGAATTTGTGGGCCATACATATAAAAGCCTATTGCTCCAATCTCAACATACGGATCAACTTGAGATTTATAGGGTAAGCAACAAACCAGTTTTAAAACATTTGAAAATGGCTGGATACAAAAAAAGCATGACGTTTGGGATGCTAGTGAAGTTTATCCAAACTAATCCAAAAAATACAACAACAACACATTTATTGAAATAGTATTGGTGAAAGTAAACATTCAGGCGAATTTATATTAAGCCATTTAGAGGAGATGCGATTTTTTAATTGGCCTTAGGTACATTCCAAAGTCATTCTAAGTATTTTCTAATCATTTAGCATGAACTTCATTGATACTGGTGGACTACTGAAACAAGAAGAAGTGTCCCAAGTAAGTTATATGATTTTCTAATGGGTCTGACAGGGTGTTCCATGAGTTTTAAAAATATAATTATTTTAGTGGGCCTTAGGTACATTCCAAAGTCGTTCTAAGTATTTTCAAAGCATTTAGCTTGAACTTCAGTGATACTGGTGGACTACTGAAACAAAATGGAGTGTCCCGAGCAACTTATATGATTTTCTAATGGGTCTGACAGGATGTCGCATGAGTTTTAAAAATGTAATTATTTTAATGGTCTCATTAAATAATTAAATTTCTAAATCTCATGGAACATCCTGTCAGACCCATTAGAAAATATAACTTGCTTGGGACACTCCTTATTTTAGTAGCTTACCAGTATCACTGAAGTTCATGCTAAATGCTTTGAAAATACTTAGAATGACTTCGGAATGTACCTAAGGCCAATTAAAAAATCAAATCTCTAAATTACTTAATATAAATTCGCCTGAATGTTTACACTCACCAATGCTATTACAATAAATGTGTTGTTGTTGTATTTTTGGATTAGTTTGGATAAAATTCAGTAGCTTCGTTTGGGTACCCTGTGAATTAACAGTTAAAAATTTAATGAACCGGATTTCTATCTGCGAAACGCTGCTGAAACGGAACGAAATTGAGCCATTTCTAAAGCGAATGATTACTGGTGATGAAAAGTGGATAAGATACGACATGAAGCTTCTCAAACGGTATCAAAGCCAGGATTGACGCCAAGAAAGGTAATGCTGTGTGTTTGGTGAAATTGGAAAGGAATTGTGCATTATGAGGTGCTGCTGCTGGGCCAAACGATTGATTCTAATCTTTACTGTCAGCAACTAACGCGTTTAAGGCAAGCAATTCAGTTAAAACGTCCATAATTGATCAGCAGAAAGGGCGTTGTGTTCGATCATAATAACGCTAGACCACACACATCATTGATGACTCGGCAGAAACTGAGAGAACTTGGCTGGGAAGTTTTCATGCATCCACCATATAGTTCTGACCTTGCACCATCGGACTACCAATTGTTCCGGTCCATGCAGAACCATCTTAATAGTTTTACATTAAATTCAGAAGAGGCCTGAGAAAATGAGTTGTCTCGATTTTTCACCTCTTAACTACAGAAGTTCTACAGTGATGGTATCTTGGCTCTACCAGAAAAATGGCAAAAGGTCATCGATCAAAATGGCAAATATTTGGTTTAATAAAGTTCATTTTAAATAAGAAAATTCTTTGCTTCCATGTCTCCCAAAAAAGGCCTCAAACTTTTTCCCTAACCCTTTATTTGACGTAATAAATTCAATCAAACCAAAAGTTTCATCAAACGACTGGGGATTTTCCGTCCCAGTGTTGAAATTTGCGCTATAGGCCTATACAGTGCTGGAAAAAAAAATTGGGCAAACATATTTTATTGCAAATTGAAGTCTTTTTTTGCTAAAATTACAAAACTTTTGAAAGCAATTGGCTTATTGTTTCATTTTAAATACATGTATGATGTAATTTTTTGAAAAAAAAATTTACTTGCAATTTAGGGGAAAAACCCTAAAAAATACCAAAATATACAAAATACGTTGATTAATAGAATAATTTAAGCACCTAGTTTTTAATTTTTGTTTTGTTTTTTATTGATTTATACAAGTTCTAGCTTTAATATTAATATTTTGTTGGGCCGCCTTTTGTTTTTATTACACCGGTACAACCCCGCAACTGATGTGCAAAAAAATTGATCAAGCAATTATTTTATTTTACGCCTACCGTTCTTGGAAATCATTAGGGTGCAGATGTTTTATTGCCTGTAATTTTTTTTTGAGTATAAATAGTGCATATTTTGTAAGATTAAGTTATTCTGTATGTAATCCTATTCAAATAAAGAAAAAGTGCAATTTTAGTTTTAAAAAATGGGAAAAGTTAGTGAGCAACGTAACAGCAATATGTTGATTTTGGCGCGAAACAATTTAACCACGCGTGAAATAGCAGAAAGATTAAACATTCCTAAAACTACTGTCGCGTGAAATATTAAAAAAATGCGAGAGATGGACAGTACACAAAGAAAGAAAGGCTCTGGAAGGCCCAGAAAGACAACGCCAGTGGAAGATTGTTTCATAATGTTACAGTGTCGTCGGAACCATTTTAAAACTTCATCGGACATAAGACGGGATGTTGAGCGAGCAACGAGAAAATAAATTTCAGCCAGTTTAGTGAGAAAAACACTTGTTAAAGCTTGTTTGAGAGCACTTAAACCAGTCCAGAAGCCTGAGTTCACATTACTAGTGAAAAAAAACGTTTGCTATGAGCCCAGGAGCATGTTTCTTGGACTCCAGACATGTGGAATGATCTGATTTTCTCCGATGAATCAAAGTTCAAGCTGCATGTTGCAGATGGAAGAATTTTTGTAAGAAGAAAACCGGGCGAGAGGCTTAACAACGAATGTCTTTTAAGACTTCCACCGAAAAATGAAGGAATTATGGTCTTGGGATGCTTTTCTGGAAATGAAACCGGTTTATTGTGCTTCCTTAGTTCCAGCATTACAGCAGCTGTTTATCTGCAGGTAGTACACAACGAATTTAAGCCTTCCGTGTTAATACTTTTTGGCGAGACTTGCAAATATATTTTTCAACAGGGCAACACTCCGTGCCATACCGCCAAAGTTGTGAGTTATTAATTTTGAATTGTAGATAGAAAAATTGCCTTTCAGATAAACATTAAAAAATTGTTAAAAACTTGTTTTTTTCTTATCTCTTCATTTAAAGCTAAAAAAGTACTTCGAAGAAAGAAGTATCGATGTGTTGAGCTGGCCCCCGTATAGTCCAGACTTAAATCCAATTCAAAATATTTGGCCTATAATGAAGCTAGAAGCAGCAAGAAAGCGCCCAGAATCGATTCAAGCTTTAAAATTTTGTTCATAACGATTTGGGAATCTGTGCCTCCTACGACTTTGAAAAATTTATCAAATTCTGTGAATCGGCGGTGTATCGCTGTAATAAAAGTAAATGGCAGTCCAACAAAATATTAATATTAAAGCTAGAACTTGTATAAATCAATAAAAAACAAAAAAAAAAAATAGGTGCTTAAATTATTCTATTACTTTAACTCCAATCAACGTATTCTGTATATTTTGGCATTTTTTGGGGTTTTTCCCCTAAATTACAGGTATTTTTTTGTCAAAAAATTACGTCATACATGTATTTAAAATGAAACAATAAGCCAATTGCTTTCAAAAGTTTTGTAATTTTAGCAAAAAAAGACTTCAATTTGCAATAAAATATGTTTGCCCAATTTTTTTTCCCAGCACTGTATAGGCCTATAGCGCAAATTTCAATACTGGGACGGAAAATCCCCAGTCGTTTGATGAAACTTTTGGATCAATTTAATTTATTGCGTCAAATAAAGGGTTAGGGAACAAGTTTGTGGCCATTTTTGGGTGAAATGGAAACAAAGAATTTTCTTATTTTAAATGAACTTTATTAAACCAAATATATGCCATTTTGATCGATGACCTTTTGCCATTTGTCTGGTAGAGCCATGATACCATCACTGTAGAACTTCTGTAGTTAAGAGGCGAAAAATCGAGACAACTTATTTTCGCAGGCCTCTTCTGAATTTAATGTAAAACCATTAAGATGGTTCTGCATGGACCGGAACAAATGGTAGTTCGATGGTACAAGGTCAGGACTATATGGTGGGTGCATCAAAATTTCCCAGCCAAGCTCTCTCAGTTTCTGCCGAGTCATCAATGATTTGTGTGGTCTAGCGTTATCATGATGGAACACAACGCCCTTTCTGCTGATCAATTATGGACGTTTTAACTTAATTGCTTGCCTTAAACGCGTTAGTTGCTGACAGTAAAGATTAGAATCAATAGTTTGGCTCGGTGGCAGCACCTCATAATGCACAATTCCTTTCCAATTTCACCAAACACACAGCATTACCTTTCTTGGCGTCAATCCTGGCTTTGATACCGTTTGGGAAGCTTCATCTCTTTTCGTCTATTATCTTTTACGCACAACGTTGTCGTATCTTATCCACTTTTCATCACCAGTAATCATACGCTTTAAAATTGGCTCAATTTCGTTTCGTTTCAGCAGCGTTTCGCAGATAGAAATCCGGTTCATTAAATGTTTAACTGTTAATTCATAGGGTACCCGAACGTCATGCATTTTTTTGTATCCAGCCATTTTCAAATGTTTTAAAACTGTTTCGTTGCTTACCCTACAAATCTCAAGTTGATCCGTATGTTCTAATTGGAGGAATAGGCTTTTATATGTATGGCCCACGAGTTCCGGGAACTGATGATGAACTGAACTAATGATGACCACTAATCACAATAAAAATCCCAAGTCGATCCGTATGTTGAGATCGGCGCTATAAGGGTACGAATATTATAAAGTTTTAAATTTTTTACTTTTATTGATTTACTACTTGTGATGATTTTTATAAATTATATTTTTTAATGTACAATTTTGTGTGTTTTTTTTTTTGTTTTCTGGGATAAATATTCACGTTATTTTATTTTTTGGGATGATCTATCTATAGTTTAAAATATTTAACATAACTTATAAACAAATCCTGGGCTGGGATGATAATGCAGTTTTGCTGTTGCCTGATGGCACAATTTTTTTTTTCTGGGGTGAAATCCTGGGCTAACTTCACAGACATCACACTCAGTTGCCTCAGCTGATTCGAGCCAAAACTCAAAAAGACAGTTAAGCTAGACGAAAAAATCAATCAAATTATCCAAACCTACAAGAAGGAGGATGGATCATGGTACCTACCAATGTTTGTAGTACAAAATTCAAGCAAGCTAAATATAGTGCGTTTGGCATAAGATGCGACGGGTAGATGAAATATTTTTAAATTCAAAATTGAGTAAGAGACCCAATGAATTTCCACCACTACCGAGCGATTTATTCAAGTTCAGAGAGGAAAGAATCGCCATCACAGATGATTTCCAAGAGATGTCTCATCAAATTCTCGCCACTGATGAAGATCTCAACTCTCAAAGATTTCGGAGAGATATAAACATGACACGTAAACCAGACACCTATATGTCATGGGGATCATGACCTTATAATGCGGAAAGATTTAGAATGCGGTATCCGAGAGCCGTAGAGGCCATCCAGTACCGGCACTATATGTTACTTAAGTAACAAGCATCGACGTTGCTCTAATTTTTTGTGATGTGATTATTTTCTTTTGTCTGCAGAGTCTATTGGTGTTTTCTCCATGGCCACGTAATCGCGTTTACTAATTAAGATGGGTCTCAACCTAATTTAAACATCGATGCCGTTATTATTATCTTATTTATCTTATAAAGTCTAGAAGTTGACTTGAATAATTTTCTTATTGGCAGCTTCGATGTTTCGCGGTTTGATTTGAAATGGTCATTGTACACACGGATTAGTACGTAAAGAAAATAAACGGAATCGACGATAGCTTCATGTATGACGTTGAAAACTGTTGCGTTTGAAAAATGTATTTTGGTAATAATGCTGATAATTATTCCTTGTGTTTTACGAAAATATGTTTGGGGAAAGTTTTGGTCAAACATCTTTTGATTAATCATTTTAGAAATAAATTTCCGCTTGTTTGGAATACCACTTAATACCATTTTCGCATTTTTTTATTTCATTACTTTGATATCATATTAACGGTTAATGTTATTTTCCGAAAATATTATTTTATCTCGCCTGAATGTATGCAGCAACGAAGCATGTACATTTCTTGCAATCGCATTGCATTGCGATATCCTCTACCCCTTTTGTAAGTTGTTTTGAATTTCGTATCATTTGCAGTATTTCAGTTGAAAAAGGCAACAGACGACCGGACATATAAAGTGGGGATATACCTTGCATTGGACATTTTCTATGAAATTATTTATAAGAAATTTGGATCGATGACATGTACTCGATCGTTCGCTTTTTGGTTTGGGGTAGCATGAAGATAAAAAACCAAAAAAATAATAAAACGATTCATTTTAGGTATACCAGGTATGATTCACCTGAGACATGTCACATGTGCTTCAGCACATTTTATATTGGTATATCATGTGAGTCACTTATTATCGTTTCATTGGTCTGCTGTCAATGACTTTCCTGCCATAAGATTTCCATGGAGGTAAATTATTACTCTTGTTTATATTATTCTATGTAAATACGCAATAGAACAATGATGCCGTCCATGGTGGATAAATAATATAGTGTCACTATTAATGTGCGCTAAATTTATGAAAAAAAAAAAATTTAAACTATACTTAAGTATTTATTTTTATAACTTTATTTAAAATTTATCAAATCAAACCCTCAGTAGGGCTCTAAAACTGTTTCTAAAATATTTTAATTAAATAAAAAAATATAATTTTGTTCATTCAAGTCTTAAATTTCCCTGTGTAAAAAATATATTTTTATTTTGTGGTGCTGCCATTTTTATGTGGCTGTGAATGTTTAAATCTCGCTGTTCTAAAACGTATCTGTGTTATTTTCATCTGAACTATTTTGAATATCATTATTAAGATCTTTATTGAAATTCGCTAAAGTATTTGGAACTAAATCTAAATCAAGAGACATATGCATCTTAACACCATCTTTCTTTTTGCTACGATATGTTAGAGAATTTGCTCGTGGTTTGCGTCGCATAAAATGACGTTCAACCCATTTTAACATCGTTAGGACAGAGTCTGTGGATGGCAATCGACGCTCGGCCGATGTTTTTATTATATGAGATGAGGCGACTCTAAATGTTGCAGCAATACCTTTCAATGCAATCATAGCATCTTCATCGGTGACATCATCACCGGCATAAATAATTTTAATGCGCTCACCCCAGTCCACACCAAATGCCGTACGTAAAATATAAATTGAAGCTCGGCCTTTATTCCACTGTACTGGAGGTCGAGCTTCTATGGCACAATGCGCTTCTGCTACACGGAAACCAAAATATTCGATATAGTATCGCGCTTTCTCAATCATATTCTTTCGTAATTCGACTGGTGTCTCACGATAGTGGAATGTTAGTAGAGCACCCTTATTTTCAACCCATGCTCCATTACTGCAAACTGTGTCTTGGAGGGCCCGCAGCAAATCAATAACCTTACCCTCAAATTCCGTAGGCATTGGATGTACAAATTTACTGCCGTCTGGATGCAAAATTTCTAAGCCGTGGTTTCCAGCATACGTAATACTCTCAATGCCCACCATGTTTTTGACGTTGTCGACGCTACGTCCCGAAATAATTGCGACATAAACGTCAGAGTGATTTGAAAGACGTTGCAGAATATTTTTTGTTTCTGGCGGTAATGTTGCCAAATCTGGATGTGGAGCTATCGGTGCTAAAGTACCATCATAGTCTAGAATTAAGGCTAATTTCTGATTGAATCCGACATAGCTGAAAGTAAACATTTAAAAAGAAAATATTTTTAAATGCAAAAGATTTTTTTAATTTAAAGTGTTCTTACTTAAGTAAGTAATCATCGAAATCATCGATTCCAACAGGTTGCATTGTGGTGACACCAATTTCATCTTCTTCTAGTGAACCCATTGCTTTCAAAAACGATCTCATCCAGTGACCGACATCATGTTCCATTTCACGACGACGCAAACGCGACATTCTTAGGGTTCGTTCATCTTCAGGCATTGTTAGGGCTCGATGAATGACTTCGGCTGCTTCCCCAATTTCATAAGGATTACAGAGTAGCGCCTCGTGCATCATTTCACCAGCCCCAGCAAATGGTGACACTATTAGAACGCCTGGCGGATCATTGATCTGACATGCAACAAATTCTTTGGCTACCAAGTTCATTCCATCTCTGAGAGGTGTCACCAAAGCAACTGCTGCATCACGATAAAACGCAGCTAATTCATCTTGACCTACACAACCGTATATGTAACGTATTGGAGACCAATTAGCTGTAGTAAATCGTCCATTTATGCGGCCCACCAGTTGATCCATTTCTTCTTTAAGCTCCTGATATTCACGTACATCCGTACGAGATGGAACGGAAATTTGGAGAAGGCTTACATTTCCTCGATACTCCGGATGTTTTTCTAGTAGTACTTCAAAAGCCTTTAATCGGTGTACTAACCCTTTTGTATAATCGAGGCGATCAACGCCCAATATAATACGCTGCTTAGTTTTTAATACTCGCCTTGCCGTTTTCGCCAATTCAACAAATCGATCGAATGGTATTCCAATAGGTAGAGGTCGAATGCGTACCGATCGGCCACCATGTTCAACGAGTAAATTTTTGCGATCAACACGGCAACCCAGATTTCGCTGGCAGCAGTCGACAAAATTTAAACAATAGTCCCGAATGTGAAATCCGACCATATCACAGCCAAGCATACCTTGTAATATTTCATCGCTCCATGGGAACAATCGAAAAATATCCCACGGTGGAAATGGAATGTGTAAAAAGAAAGCCAACTGACAAGCTAAATTTTTTTCTTCGGCTGCTTCACGTATCCAATTCGCAGCCAACATTAAATGATAATCATGAATCCAAACAATTGGCGTACCAGCGTTAACTTTCGTCCGATGGCACTTTTCTAGCGCTTGTATCGATTGCTCGGCAAACATTTTATTAACTTGCACGTAATTCCGCCAATGATCGGCACTAAATTGTGCTCGCCCCGGCATCGAATGAAATAATGGCCAAAATGTTCCATTACAACATCCATTATAATACGAATCGAAAACTTCCGGTTTATCCATATTCACGCAGACGACTTGTTCCGATTTTAAACCTGCCGTTGGTGTTTGATCGTTTGGATCCGATTCGGGTATCATCTCATTTTCATCTTCTAATTGTACACCCGGCCATCCTACCCATAATCCTTTACCCTTGATAACCACGGGACAGACAGCTGTAACAAGGCCACCGGCGCTGCGAAAATAAAAACAAAAAACAAATCAGCAAACCGTTTATTTAGTGGTCAACGGAAAATTCTACATCATGTGACACCGGCATGATATTTAATCGCGAGTTGCACCTCGTCTAAATTCAATTAATCAATTGCATAATTTGTGCATACTAATTACATTGCAATTGCAATCATCAAGTAAACGTGAACTGTAAAAAATACATACAACTATAGTAAATGTGTAGTACAGCAAAAATGTGATAACCGTAAATATACAAGATAGGATCGAGACAGAGATCTAATGTAATAATAATTATTTCTATAAACAATAATATTATTATTATTATTGTGCTGCGTAAACAATTGCTGTAATAAATGTCAACATATATCATTTATAAGAAAGCTCATTACGGCCGATGATGATAAGGGAAGTTCAAAGTGTTTTTTAGTCACTATCGATACGAGGATGATGATTTAGTTTCTAAGTTTAATTTTCTCTTCAATAATATTATGTGTGTGCCCCGTCGGGTTCGATGTGGATTATCGACACATTTTCTGTGCACAATGTCTTTACTCTGTTTACAGCAAATTATGAAACGGGTTCGTATATAATTCCAACCTCGTTTTGTACACTTAGTCGTTTGCTTTATATATAAAACTTGATGGAAGTAGTTTCACTTGATTTACAATAGATATCTCTGGTAATTTGTGGATTTTCCCGATTATAGAATTAATCATCTTTTCTGCGGTTCAGTTTGAATTATGACATTTTATAATATTAGCATTTTCTATTATACCAATCAAACGCACGCACATGATCTCAACAATCTTTGAAACGATCTGCAAGATCAATCTATCGCGAAATATCTATTGTGATAAGAAATAACAACACCGCTCTTACGGGGAATCGTAATTTTGTCAGCAATATGCTTTGAAAGCCAGAGCCACACCCAACTGTATGGACCTTTTAATTTAGGTATTTACGACACCAGAAATTGGTGGCACCAGGAATAGCTGGTATATATGACCGACATGAACTAATTTCAGTTTGTATCATTGTAGCAGTTTGGAAATGAAGTTAAAAGCAAAAAATATGGGTGTGATATGGGTCAAAAAAGTGATTAACTAGGCGCTTCTTCCAAATTAGCAAGAGGGCTTCTTGTCTTAGAGGACTCTAGATGTAGTTTTATTTTATTGCAGATAAATAAGTGTGAACAGTAGGTTAAATATATCTGAACCAACCTCTACCTAACAAAACAAAAATCTCATATCCACAACGATTAGGAGGATAGAGTAGGAGAGTTCAATTTTTCAAGCCTAACACGCATGCATACTATAGTGAGAGTGCAGTACAAAGCGATAAAGCGATAGAAGACTTCACACATCTTGCATGCATAAAAGGTTCTATCACAAAATCTATCACGAACTGACACAAAAATAATTTTTTTATTCCAATTTTATGTCATGCTAGGCCCAACAGTTGATCAACTGAATATACGTAAATCACCACACCCTTGATTTCTAAACTGATAAATTAAACTTAGGAGGATCTTGGTAAACACAGTTTGATCAAGAACAATTCAAGTTAAAAATTTAAACTTTCACAGTAATTACTAATTTAAATTATTAGCTCTAGTGGAGGCTGCCACTTCCGGTACCTTGATGTTCAAGGCATCAATCAACCCTTCAGGGCAGTAGCTGGATTATCGTTGAAAAACGGTTCTTATGAAAACTCATCATTTCCGCATTATTTTAAAAACTGAGAGAGCAGGTTCCTAGTCGTTGACATCCAGCGAGAGCACAGTTCCAGTATTGGACAGCTTGGCCGCTGGAACAGTAACGTTACAAGACCCTTTACTCTAATGACGAACTCGGTTGTAGTAAAAGGTAAAGATACACGAAAGGAACGAGTCGATGATCAGTGTAGAATATCCAAAGGAGATGGCATCACTACCCAATCTTACATCATCTTCTATTGCAGAGGTAGGTAACGGCTGATATACCCGAAAGGACGCCAACATGAAACTATAATAGCGCTGAAGCTTAATATGGATTAACTGCAAGATTTCGTCAAATGACGTTCACCTGTAATGGCCTAGAAAAAGAAATGCAAGAGTGTGTGGTCAAAATTAGAAAGAAAAAAAGTCACCGCTGGCTGAAAAGCGAAAACTCTGGAGAGGAGGAGGGATATAGCTGAAGTGTAACTATAGGGCGCAAGGGCCAGCAAAAAGGAAGAGCGAAATTAAGTAGGAGAAATCAGAATATTGAGGAGAGCTGTTATGTGCGAATATACTAAGCACGGAAAAGTCAACCCAGGGGCGGGATCAGAAACGCTGGACGGAAATGTCAGACGGTAGTGCAATTTTTATGGGAAACAATAATTTCACCAGTTTTGTTACATTGTTTTACAAAAAATTACTAATACTAACCTATAAAAATTGAAAAATTATTCGTCAGCTTGAACTCGCATGAATTTGTATGATTTTGTAAAATAACAGAATAAAACCGTTAGAATTGTTGCTGCTTTTCTATATTAAATTTGAATACCGTCTAAAATTTATGAGCAGTGTGCATGATCCAGCCACAGAATTACAAGAAAAATCTAGGCGAAAATGTGACTCGTATTCGATAAACTAAAAAGGAGAACTATTCAACGAATTTTCTCACGATATTTTGTAAGGGAGTAACGTAGACTGCCACAGTGTCGAGAATTCCAATTGATAAAACTATCGCATTAACGAAGGCCGAGAAAGCCAGGATTGGATTGATAGTTTGCAAAATAAAAGAGCAAATCGTATCAAAAAAATTTTACAGGTTTCAAGATTATGGACACTTGGCACAAGTGTGCCAAACCAAGGATATATCGAAGGTTCCCAGGAGATGCGTCAAAAGAGCGATATACCAAAGTCTTGTAAACTGGATGAGAGTTGCATGCTATGCAGAGGAGAAATCGATCAACCAGGTAAATACATAATAGAGAGTGTCAGCTGCTTAGCATATAGGAGAGCATTTACTCAAACAGGAAGATGAAGGTTATGCAAATTAACCTTAATGATCGCAAGGCAGCCTAAGATTTCTTACGGCAACTTGGAGCACAGAATAAATCAGGTGTGGTCATCATACGAAACCGTTCAAAATACTAATCTGCGTTAAGGGCTTGCCGGAAATATCTCTTCTAAGAAACCACGATGCGACAATAGGATGGATATGCGTTGGTAATGATAAACAGAAAAACATTTCTTCTACAAAGATCACTACCTCTTAGTTATTGCTGGAGACTTCATATCATAGGACGACGAGCGGGGTGGTAATTATTCTAACGCCAGAGATAAGACGCTGCTGAAAGCTTTATCACAGTTGAACAAGTAGTCAACTAGCAACAGAAATTAAATGGCATGTGCCAAGCGAGCAATAATGTGAATATTAGTGATCATCACAGTTATCATCAAAGCAAAGCTAAAATCGTCATCGTATTCATCGCACACTCGGGTGTATCACAAATCTGACTCGCAATCAACTCATTCACTCATCGCCTGTAATCAATTCAAGCCTCTTATATTCGAGGAAAGGTCCACCCTCGATCGAGAGAAAAGTGGTTATGCTTCAGTTGCCCGCACATAGGCTGTTTGACTTGCAAATCCAGCTTGTGCCGGGGTTGCAATAAAAGCCGCCACCCGCTACTACACAATTCGAATTCGAATACCGAATTGTCATCCAATCATCTCATGTCACCACAATCCACGTTTCATCGGCATTCACGGTTATACTGCTCGTGGACGGCACTACGAATCGGCATACTATCACAATGAAGACGGAAGATACTCAGTCTTCCTGCTATTTAAAGGCAACTTATCACCCCTTGGAAGTTCAAGAAAGGTTGCAGTTGAGACTACACCATATGGAGTGATCAACCCTGCTCTGAATACAACCAGTTCATGCGTCTGTCTGGAATCAGGTCATATGGAGTAAGTGCTAAAAGACCACAACAGCTCGCCGTACCAGGCATGCTAGCTTCTTCATCACGGTGTAATGCAACACAAACTGCGTGTGCTATTCGACTCTTCGCACAAAACAGCAATCAGCATGTCGCTAAACTAAAATTTCCGCATTGGTCCCGTTTTCGCAAACATAAATTTGTTTTCGTTACAGATATCAAGCAATTATATCAACAGATAGTGCTCGCGCCCGAACACAGAAACTATTAAAGATTTTCTCGATCCACGATCGATCCACAATCAGTAGCTCAAAAATGGCACATTTACCGAGGTACTTTAAAATCTTTGGAGGCACTCAGAATCGATCGCTGAATAAATAATTAGACAAATTGCAGTAATCTTCAAATTCACAGGTTCTGCAACGCCTCTGAGAAAGCCTAGGCAGCGGTGGTGTATGCTCGTACAACGTTGCCAGATGGATCTATCAGAGTCACTGATGAGCAGCCAGAATAAATTCTTTGTTTGGTGCAATTTATGGGATGGTGGAATCATCGGTCCGTATTTTTTCAAAGATAACGATGGCCGCAACGGTACCGTGAATGGCGCTCGCTATCGTTAGATGATTTTGGACTCTTTTTTGCCCAAACTGCATGCACTGAATCTGGTCGATATGTGGTTTCAGCAAGACAGCGCCACATCATTCAGAGTACGCAAAACCATGGACTTATTGACAAATAAGTTCGGTAAGAAATTTATCTCACGTTTCGATCCGGTGAATCTGCTTAGATCGTGCGATTTGACGCCTCTTGACTATTTTTTATGGAGCTACGAGAAGTCTCTCGTCTATGCCAATAAACCAACAACAATTACAGAATTGGAAGACATCATAAAACGTGTCATTAATGAGATACCAGCCTAAATGCTCGAAAACGTGGTGAAAAATTGGGCATCTCGCATGGACTACTTAAAATGTAGAGCATGGACCACTTTTAAAAGTAAATGGCAAACATTGATTTATCGATTCAAATAAAAATTTTGAAAATAGTTTGTGTTTTTTTTAAATTATAAGCCAAACGCTTAAAAATCACCTCTTATTTGTGAATCGAGTGGTGAGGTGTGAAGCTCTACGTGCAAAAAAAACAGCGTTCGAAACTCGGCTAGTACGAGCTCAATATACAAACTCAAATATTGTTGTTTGACCATCAACTGAATTCTGGTGGTCAAGTGGCTAAGTGTGCGGCCCGCAGAGAACAACTCATGGTTCGACACTTGACCAATGCGAACAGATTTATTTTGATGTTGTGAATTATGTGGAAATTGTGTGACCAGTGCGAGTGAGTGGGTGGTGGAGTCCACCACTAGTAAGAAATAAACGCTCAGAGCACCGGGTTAAAAGTGCATCATAAGGACCCACTGGATAAGTGGTGAATGGAACCGTGCCGAGACAAAAAAGGAATCCACAATATTCAGGTGAGTAGTGGCACATCATACTTTTTACTTTTTAGATTCCCGTTATTTTTCGATTCGGTGTTAGGAGTATGACTACGCCGCGTGTGGTCAAGCGTCACGTGTTTTGTTGTGACCTATACAATTTTTTCCTTTCTTCAATTCCTTATTTTAATTGCGATCGATGTTTTGAAATTAGTAACGGTAGATTAATATGTTGTGTTTCACCATGTCCGTGGGTAAGAAAGCAGAAACCGTGATGTCTTGCAATGACTTATACTACCTACTTGCTCAATGTTCAACGCTCGTAAAATTACTTTGTACCGCAGCTGTCTGCAGACGCTTCAAGGTCGACGCGCTCCAACGCGCTCGAATGACTTCAGCAATGTGCCTGAGCTCAATTGGTTATTCGAGTTATTGGTCAAGTTCGTTCAAGGAACTCATCTCAATAAGATGTCAATCCCGGGAAGATGTATTAGTCAAGAGCCCACTTCGATCCCTGAACCCCCCTGTTGAACAAGGAAACATCCCATTAACCTTCCCAAATACAACCATCAATTTATTTATTTCGCAAGTACATCGTACAACGCTACAAGGCGGAATCCAGCTGATGTTGCCACATACACAAAAACACTACCAGATCCTAAGAAACAAAACCTTGGTTCGGTCGCACGTACATAAATGTGTTGTTTTTGCTATCGCGCGACGAGCCAACAACTGATGGCCAATCTTCCATCAAACTACACAAAGACCGTGGCGGTAAATGAAACCGCTGTATTATTACTTTAAGATAATACCACCATACCCCTTCATTCTCCTTGCCTTGCCGCATTTCGGTGGCTTGTGGGAAGCAGGAGTAAAATGTATCACCAGTTGTGGAAAATTTAGTAGACGAAACACATTTCTCAACTACAGCAACGACCAAGGTGGTTGAGAATCGATGACAACCTCGTCATCCATGGATCAAGTGGTGCTCATAAAAGAGGACACCATACCACCTTCGAAATGAATTATCGAAACGGATCCACGATCTGATGGACGAGTTCGAGTAGTTACACTAAGAAATCAAAGAGACACAGCTGTGCCTGCTGTCTACCTCAGACAACCACAACGACCACTAAAGTAATAAAATACTATAACGAATACCATTTCGAGATAACATCGAGGAACAAAGTCAACAAAAACATTATCGGATAACACCACTCACTATGCACTATGCACTATGATTTCTTACATTCTTACACTAACCTCCCTTCAACACGCTACGGACAAATCAACAAAAAGCCAACAAAGTATACAATCAAATCGTTGTTCACATATGAGACAGGTAGCGCTGTCCAATCGAGCAATGAAAACATTAAATTTTACGGAAAATAGCTAATTTTCTATAAAACGCTCCTCATTGGCCTATCCATACTAAAACTTCAAACTATCAGGTATGGTGGTAGCCACACATCTAGTTGTCATTTATGTCAGAAGTTGTGTTTTGTTCCTAGCGTGAACAGTTGTTAACGAGAACCAGTTCGAATACCAGCACATAACGCAACGCAAAATTTTTTTTCTAAAAACGAAAATGTCGGGTTTGTGCCAAACAAACCGCATTTGCGGGACGCTTTGCTTTTCAACTTCAACTTGAAAAAAATGCAGCTGAAGCACGGTCATTTGCCGGAGGGGGCCTACGGCGAACATGAACCATAGAAAACTACCTGTGAAGATTGGTTTAAACGCTTCAGAAGTGGCGATTTCGACATTGAGAACAAGAAGCGCTCCGGAGGACCAGACACATTTAAAGATGATACGCAAACTCAAGCTCAACTTGCGGAGGCATTAAACACGACTCGCCAAGATATTTTCAAGCGTTTACATGCTATGGAAAAAATTTAAAAGGAGGGGAAATGAGTGCCGCATGAGAAGAGGCACTTGCAACATTTTGATTTTACGGCATGAAAGAAAGAGTTTCCTGCATCGAATTGTTACGGGAGATGAGAAGTAAATCTTTTTTTTAGAATCCCAAACGCAAATAGTCGTCGCTTTCGCCGAAGCATCAGCATCGACGGCATGGCCAAGTCGCTTCGGAAAAATGACAATGCTCTGCGTTTATGTACTATGAGCTGCTGAAACAGGTCGAGTCAATGGGCAACGCTACCGATAACAACTTATAAATCTGAACCCTGCATTGCTCGAAAAACGGCCAGAATGGGACACGAGACACGAACGAGTGATGTTGCAGCACGACAACGCTCCATGTCATCACACTTTCATCGTCCAGGACACCATTAAAACGCTAAGATGGGGTCTGCTACCGCACTCGCCTTATCACACTCGGATTATCACTTGTTCCGGTCGATATGGTGCATGGCTTGGCAGGGCTACACTTGGGAAATTTCGAAGACGTGAAAAATTGGTTGGATGAATGTTTTCGGTTTAAAGGCGCGTCGTTTTATCGCCGTGGTATTCATGTATTGCCAGAGAGATGGCAAAAATGTGTAGATACCAAAGGGCAGTTCTTTGAATAAATCATTATTTTTTTTCATGACCATTTTCATTCACCATTTTTATTTCTGGAATTCAAGAACTTAACATTCATTCTTTATAGTCTAGCGAATCCGATGAGTGAAACCAAGATACTTCAAATTAGTGACTGGGATGGATATGCATGAGTGTTTTTCTAGTACTAGAAAGTTTAATCCGCCCTGTATAGAAATGTCTTTGAGTGAAAGCTAATGTGAATCTTTGCAGAAACTTAGATCATGGATTTTGCAGGTGGAATTTATTTGAGTGAAAATTGATCTCGAATTTTAAAAACACATTGAGATTCACGTATCAGCACCACACGTTACAATATACAATCATGTAAGTACTAATTATAAAACGTAAATCACTAAACTAATAAACATCTAATTCATTTCTAATATAAAAAATAAACACAATACACACGACTAAGTCTATTACTATTACTTAAAACATGTAAAAAAAAAATTTCCACTATACACACTGCAAGTTTTACTCATAAATAAGTCATAACAGTTAAATCCAAGGTAAAAATGTTAGTTTATAACGTGTGTGGGAAATAAACCGAGCAAACAAAAACAAACGAAAAAATTTGCACCTACCTAGCGATACGTTCCAGTTGATTTTTGGCGTTCCGTTTCAACACAAATGGCAACCGATTTGATACGACAATCAAACTATTTTTTATATTCGTTTCCGAAGACACTGCTGTTACCACAATCTCTGGTTCAGTCATTTTAAATTTCTTCAAATTTAACGATTTATTTTCTTAAACACTAACTTTTTTGCTCACAACAATTTCTCTAAAAAAAAAAATGGAAAAACAAGAAAACGGAAAGAAAATTTTGAAAAATTGTTTGGACTCAGTTAACAATAAAAATTGATTTTTTTGGCTCGAAACAATCAAACAATCACTCAATTCGGTGCACTGACCAAAATCTAAATTAAAAATAAATTGTCGGAAATGAAATTTTGCGATTACCTAACTAATTGTTTTATAATGTCAAAAATAAACCGGAATTTACTTTACAATAGTAAAACTGTAACTTTTATTGTGATTTCTAATAACTAAACTAAGTGTTTTTTTCCATGAGAATTTCAAAACGTTTTAGAGTAACGGATAAAATTGCACTGATTGAATTCGTTGCGATTTAAAATAGAAAAATTAATTATTTTCATTTTTATAATCAAATCAAACGATTAACGCATTTCGCGGCCAGGATATTAGACGTCTAGAATTGTACACTAGACAATTCTCGTAACACTTACACTTAACGTAGTAGTAAAACTATACGATGCACTATACAATATCAATGCACTTGAATGTGTTGATTCGAGATCTCAGAATTACACTTATTGATTGACGTATTATTGTGTATTCTTATTATTGTGTGCATTAGAATATTATCTTAAATTATTGCGAAATATATTTGCGGTAAGAGCATTACACTAGTAAATAGCCGAAGTAGATTTTACTGATTTTTATTTTCATATACGAGAACCGTACACATTCACTTCCATCATAGCAAATCAGCTTCCCTTGAATTACGGATGCTGATTGCCGTATCTCATACATATATTTGGCTAATCTAAGCACTGCACTTTCTAGATGGTTCTGTTTCTAGAATGAATCCTGTTAGTGGTGGAATCTTTTAAACAGTTCTGCTATTAAACCTAGAGGTTGTACTTAAATTTCTAATAATATTAGTGCAGCTCTTATACATGATTATGTACTCTTGAATCGAGTTTTCAAAACTAGACTATGGTGTACGAATAGGAAGTTCCCTTTGGTGATTGGTTGTGCGCCTTCCAATAATAGAGAAATTCACCATTTTAAATATTAAATCAGAACTTCAAATACTCAATGTTGACACATCTCTTTTAACGTCAACCTGAAGCGTACGTAACAGGAAGTTAACCGATTGAAAATTATTCTATCTCTAACTCGAACGTCTTCTACACCCTCTAGTAACTAAATCGACTCAAACCTTCAGCGCTCACAGAAAGGCGAATTTTTTCAAAACGGCTTAACCGATTTTCACGAAACATGATTTTTTGAAAGCCTGATATTTTTACTTTAAAATGATACACTTCTCTTGAAAATTGGTTTAGTACTTTTTTTATAATGAATCTTGAATGAAAAGGCAACCGAAATTGATGATTATGAAAAACGGTTCGTATGCGCTTCTCCATTGACCTTATTAAGGTTTTCACAAAGACTTGGGGGATCACCCCCACTCCTCGTCCAACGCAATCTTGAGATCACTGATGTTAGATGCTCAATTGGATTCATGTCTGGGCTGAAGGCTGACCACTTCATCATCTCGGGTCGAACCTCGTCCATGAACTGCCGAGTGATTCGAGCTATGTGAATATGAAATTTTCTCCTATATATCCTGCGTAGGGCACTACATGGTTCAAGAGAATGTCCTCGATATACTTTCAACGGTCAGACTTCATCTGCAGCCTCCAGGTAAAACAAGATCTGTTTTCCCTCAAGCGATATGCGAGCCCACATCATGCACGAAGCACCGCCATACGAGACTGTTTCAGCAAAACAGCACTACGAAAATCGCTCTCCTGGATGCCAGTACACCCGGCCTCTCCTATCACTACCATGGAGTTATATTCTGTACTCGTCGGTGAATAGAACGGACCTCCTGTCAATTTTGGTCCTCAATTTGGCCGTATTGAAGTGAGGTTGGCTTCCTTCAGACATCTATTACTGTCCATTGACTAACAGCTCCATCTCGAACTTGTCTTACCTTCTACTGCATATCGACGCCGGAGAGAATGCGATTTCACGGTGAAGTTCGGACGATAAATCGATCGTCCATCTCAGATGTACGCCGATACCAACTGGTGTGTGGTCTCCGATTGAAGGTACTAGTTTCCTAAAATCTTCTGTATACTCTTGAGATAGCAGATTGTCTCATTGTATTCGTCAACGTCTCATAAGTCACTGATGGCAAATATCGCTCAACGTGGTATTATACAGAATATTGAATAACGCCAATAATTTTCACCGAAACATCGCATTTTGCTATGATTGCTTTAATTTGAAAAGTACTGTATAGATTTTAACGATAAAGGAAACCTCGTAGAGATAAAATACTAAGCTATCAAAAAAAGTTGTTTTACGAAAATCGGTTAAGCCATTTTAAAAAAAAATGCCTTTTTGTACGTGCGAAGGTTTGAGTCGATTTAGTTGCTCGCGAGTGTAGATCCACTAGCAGAAATTCACTCATTTGGAGAATGCCAGGTAACACAAAATAAGGCTAAATGGTCTATTGGGTTCATTTTCGGATAGCGCAAAAGGAATGTAAGAAATTAAAGGCCGTTCTATTTAAGTAGAACTTCTTGGGACAGGTTTTGTGAAGAAATTGGCAGCCTGTCTGGGATTTCTAGTCTAAACAAAACTCTAGCCAAAAAACTACGTGTGTCGACTTTATGTTGTGGCAGTTGTGGGGAACTCTTACTTGTTGCACACATTCCCAGATGCAAACATTACGATCTCTGACAGTATCGCTATATTGGCTTCGAATATTAATGTTGGCTCTACCACACTTCATAAAACTAGTGGTCCGGGTGAGATTTCTCCTTATTCACGGTCATTTGCTCAAGCTGTTCCAGGCTTGTATTGCCGTTGTACGAGGGTTGCCTGAAAAGTTCTGACCTCAACATGAAGATGGCAGTACTCGTCAACAAAAGTGGGGGTGTGTTTGCGCATGCGTTGAAAGGTACGCACCGAAATATCAGCCATTTTGGACGCACAGTTGTTGTTTAACAATCGTTTGAGTGAGTGAAAATGGAAAAAATCAGCTTGGGTGACGATGAACGTTCGGGACGTCCAAAAACTACAACCACTGACGATAACATCACTCAAGTTCACTAAGTGATCCAAGACAACCGTTGGATTAAAGTTAGAGAAAAATCTGTCCACGCGTTAGGTGCTGATTAGTTTGCTCACTTTGGACTGACTAATGCCTGTTGATGAAACTTCGATACATCATTACACTTCAAAATTAAAAGTACAGTCAAAACAGTGGACTGCCAAAGAGGAATTGGCTCAAGAAAAGGCTGTTCCTTCGGCTGGAAAGGTAATGAAAACTGTTTCTGGGACAGTCATGGAGTTATCTTAATCGATTATCTCCACAAAGGGAAAACCATTACAGGAGCATACTACGCATCATTTGTTGACAAGTTGAAATGCAAAAAAAAAATCTTACTCCACCAGAACAATGCGCCGTCTCAGATCTCAGCGGTTGCCATGGCGAAAATCCACGAATTACGGGTTGAACTACTTTATCATCCTCCTTACTAACCAGGTCTGCCCCCAAGCGACTTTTTTTGTTCCCTAAGCTAAAAACTGCTCTCTGAGGATCGAGATTTTCGTTGAATGAGGAGGTCATCACCTTCGTAAACAACTATTTGGCAGAGAAAGACGCGGAGTACTATTTGAACGGGTTGAAGAGATGGAAGCATCGGTGGGAGAAGTATAATGACTTACAAGTAGCTTTCCACCCGATCACTCGGTAATTCTAATGACCCAATGAAAATGGTACTAGAATTATTTACAAACTAATTACAAATTTGTTACACAATTAGTAAAATGTTTACAGGTTTCGTTAAGCTGCAATACACACGAATTGGCTACAACACGCTTTTCGTATTTTTTCTAATATTTATTGAATCGTACTGAGGGTGACACTGGAATTTATTACAAAATATTTACAATTATATGAAAATAGTTTAATTTCCAAGAAATTACCCTAAGGGGTCCAACCCATTAACAACCTTGGTTTTCGACATATGACTGGAATGTAATTCGATCATAATCATCGATTTTTATTAACAGAAATGACAACAAGCATGGTTTATCGAGAAATGTGGTTTTTAAAGATCTGCACCCCTTCGGGGTTGTTTATTAAGGGTTGAACAATGTCAATATGTTGTAATTTATTTGTAAACAAATTGCAGTGCCACTCCCAGTATACGATGCTTTAAATATTAGCAGAAATGGGAAAATCGTGGTATAACGACAAAAAGGGTTTTAAAGGGTTACACACCCTAGGGGTAGTTTTTGGAAGTTGTAATAAACTGATGATGCATCATTAGAGTCATGTAATTCCACTTTTCTTATAGCGTTAGAAATAATCTTAGATACTGCTCCACTCACTAAAATACGACATGCTTACAGAGTTGGACAATCCTAGGAAACTGCTTTAAATTAAACTTATTACTATAGGATTTAAAAATAAAGAGTATCTTGGATCGAGTGCATGCTGTATTGTCGCGGTCGGACTGGATGGATGCTCAGTTTCCGAAAAAATTTCCAAAAATTGTCTACAGGGGGGGGGCCCTTGCCCCTCTCCTGTGACAAACTACAGCTCACTGGTTTTGTTTCATAAAGCAACGCTGATGACTTATTCATAAGTTTTAGCCAGTCACATGAATGGCATATTTGTCAAAATGAAACACGCTCTGCTTATTGTGGAATTATGGTGTGTCGAGAAAGGATTGCACGTTAATCCATCTAAGTCTGGCCGTTTACTGGTCTTTAGTAGATAGAGAAATATAGATGAACTTTCGATCTCTTCTCATTTAGAGCAGACAATTACTACCTAGATCAGACCGTGATAACATCTTGGGCTGTCAACTTTCTTGGAAGTATCATCTTGATGAAAAGTTTATCGCCATTTTTGGCAATGTAGAAGGTAATTTGGTACATCGCCGGCTTTAACCCGAAAACCATGACTTTTATTTACATTTTGTTGGTTTTGCAGTCCATACGCTTCTGCTGTTTGGAGGCTTGTGATCATGCGTTCGACTCCTATTCTAGCTATAAAGATCACTTTGTTCTTGCAACGCTGCACTAGCTCATTCTAGGTCCAACTTGTTCCGTTGCTTTTCAACGCAGATGCATTGAGGCTTGGACAATCTTGGTTCAAATATAGAGCGCAGGACAAAATGTTGCCTGCATTTGATTCCAGCAACACCTTTTCGGTGGTCTATCAATCGAGAGCCATTTGGTTCTCTGCTAGCCATTTGTGTTTTTTGTGGCCAAAAAATCCTAATCCAAAAATTTCTTCAGATGTAATGTAGGGGACTGGTTGCCCCTAATCAAGTTCTCTTAAACTCTCTACCTTTCAATATCTTCTTTTTAGCGACGTATAAATTTTGGTACATAGTTTTCACATTTTTAAAATTACGCAGCAACACACTGACAATGTGGAACACGCTAACAGCACGGAAACAAACCTAATACTAGCTAATGGAGACATCGTAAATTATCTTTACTAGTTATGGAGTTCCTCAAAGATCATTTATTGCTCCATGGATATTTCTTGCTTTTGTCCATGGATTGAAAGTTAAAAAAATTCAAATGTTAAGTTTTTATTGGGAGATGATGTCAAAATTTACACCACTATTAAAGATGTCGGCTACTGTTAAACGGAAATAAAAAGCTTTGACATTTTAAATAGAAGGTGCGTTATCAAAATCCCACCAGAGGGCCGAATGTAAAATGAACTTTTCTCATTCTGATTATGATGGGTGATATTAATAAACAGCAATACGACCCTCTGGTGGAATGTAGATCTCAGCGATCCTTGATATGGAGCTTGCAACATGCAGATTTTATGCTCTATGTACATGTGTGAGTATATTTGAGTGAATACAAATTACCGTAACAGTACAATGACCCTCTTCCGTAGTCGTTCGCCCGAACATTCCCGCTCATTATTACTCAACGTCGTCAACCCCTTGGTTAGTACTTAGTTTACCTTCAGTCATTTACGTTCAGAAATGGCCCAGAAAATAAAAGTCCATTTTCGTGTCATTCAACATACCAAATAATGTCCAGATCGGTTCAGGAATAGCCATATTCCTAGAAGTATTTCAAATCATGATGGGTTAAAAAAGTTTAGTAATATCCCTGTTCGTTTCAGAACTGCATCTAAAAAACACTTAAGAATGCCATTTCCATCACAAAGAGTAATTATTATCACGATAGTTTAAAAACAGACCACTCCTTTTCAGCGCGTGACTCATACATGTAAAGAGCGGGTTGAGAGAAAGGCTAGCAACCTTCTCTCACAAAAACAACTATGTTATAAACCCTAAACAAAGGCGCCGGCTTACTATATCGGTTCATC
The DNA here is from genome assembly GCA_963691935.1 of Nephrotoma guestfalica. Taxonomy (NCBI): domain Eukaryota; kingdom Metazoa; phylum Arthropoda; class Insecta; order Diptera; family Tipulidae; genus Nephrotoma; species Nephrotoma guestfalica. Next base: position 121,315,445 of record OY829913.1, on the reverse strand, counting down.
ACACACACGACCTCGGAACAAGGACAGCTCTTTAAAATTGAGAACATGGAATGTGCTTAGCTTTTCAAGACTTGAAGATCTCTAAAACTATTTGAACCGGCCAAAGATTTACACATTATAGATGTACTCACTCTACAAGAATTTCGATGGTCTGGAAGTAGCATCTATGACGTGGTTACACTCGACATTTCAGCATTGTTGCCTTCCTTTCCAAAGACGCGTGAAGAAAGACTTCATCGACTTTCGCCCTATCAATATGTGGCAATGGGCGGTTTGAATCCGCCCTAAGAAATTTAATAATTCGGCCGTTTTGTACAAGTACCCACCGAAGATAAATCAATTGATTTATGATGACATTATCATTATCGTGCACGTCGCCAATAACATCATTGGTCAACACGTCATCAAACTGAGAATAATGTACAATTTAGTTGTATCAACAACATTTTCCTGATAAGAAAATTCACGAAATTCGAATGAAAACCAAATTGATAACGTCACGATCTCTAATAGATACTCACCAGCATATCCCAATTTAGATCTTACAAATGACCCGACACCTGTGATAGCTTATTGCTTTCAAATACAAATGCAAATTGTCATCCACATTGAATAGCCAAGGACAAAAGACCATCCCGTCCGCCCGTTGGAATGTTGATGCTTTAAAAAATCAAATATCACTGCAAAGTTATCAATCAGTAGTCACTGATTATATACACCGGCACAGTAATAACGAAGAACTCCACTATCGCGGCATAAAATACGAAAGAAAGAAATCCAGCAAGATGCGGCAATGCTAGGTTCAGTGTCCCCGGTCGTCCAAACTAAACAAAAAATTGTGATAAATTGGTTGGCTCGTAACACTAGAAGCACTCTAGCGAGGAGAAAAAGTATAAATGTAGTTGTTAGCACATTGAAAAATGGGAAGTCATCCGGTCTCGGAGGCATCCCCGTAATTAATTAAACTCGGAGGCATTTTCCTTGAATCTATACGATCTCGCCGTCACTATTGACACCAAGACGAGCTGCCGGAGAATTTGTAACTCGCGCTACACTGCTTGCAAATTGTTTGCTAATGCTGTACTTGCCAGGCACATTCCTCTCACTGACAATATCATCGGTGACTGCCAGTGAAACTTTCGCCATAACCAATCAACCACTGACCGACCAGTGCTTCACCGTGAGGTTGATCCTGGAAAAGGTTCGAAATACAGTAGGCAGGCATATGACCGTATCAACCACGACAATCTCTGGACCGTGCTCATAAGTCTGTAATAGTAGTACCAGATTCCTTGGAAATAACATCTCGTGTTCGACAGGGTTGTTCAACCTACCGCTCGAGTACGTATGTAAGAAAAAGCAACATCGAAACGGACCAAATTCTCGGATATGCAGATGACATCGTGCTTCTTACTGTGATAATGAACAGAAGTAAACAAAACTTCTATCAACACTCAGGAGCACCTTCATGGCAAATGTCGGAATTGACGACAACCATTTTGATAGGGTAGTAGACTCCAAATACCTCTAGTTAGTAATAACATCATCAAATGATGCAGGCAGACATACTATCTCGAATTGCTGCCGTACTCGAGTTTTCTACACCCAATCAAGGTTATTGCGATTTAAACGTCTCTCGCAGTCATGTAAGCCGCACGTTGAGACTTTGACCTCTAACAACTGTAGAATGTTATCTACTTTTCAACTTATGTTTAGTGGTGGACTGTAAGTGATATAAAATTAAGACTGGAAAACGTAAAATCCTTAATAAAACAACTGTTGAGCTTGAAAGAGCCAATTTGCGATATGTCGTAAGATCTGATTTTAGGTCTTTCAATACTGATTGAATTGAGTGATCTTATTATTCATAATGTAAAGCACTAGATATATCTAGATAAGACGCGTCTAGAGTCTAGCTCTAGACGATGAAATAAATCACCTATACGATCACGGTGTACGAATATACGAAAAATTCATCTCATGTAATTCAAAAGGTATTATTAGTGACGACTGAACCAATTTTATTCAGATCCCTTCTATTTAAATGGAGGACTGATAAACTTTTAAAGTGGTAATAATGTAAAATGTATATGTAACATTTTAGGAACTCCTTTTATTTTTTGTTAAAAATATTTTAATGCCTCAAATGAATTAGTTACCGTTTGATAAATTGTATACGAGTGTTCGAAGACCTCTCGACGTATTTAATGATATCTTATAGTTACACAACAATCAGTGGCCGAATTGAATTTATTTTATGACTCATTGAAATCAGTTACTTCTGGTAAATACATATAATTAGCTCGAATACTTTCCAAAACTCAAATGTCATTTTGAGTTAAGACATCATTGGAAATATACTTTACATACCTTTTCGCATAACCGATTCGAGTTTCTTTTAGTTTGCAAATGCGATTACTAAACTATAAATTAAAATTAGTGTTGTTTATGTTTTATTATGTTACAAAATGTATTTCCAAACAAATTAATTACAAAATTAACAAAAATTTTTAAATTTAAATTGACTGAACATTATTTTTGAAACCCTCTGATGATAAATTTTTAAACAAAACATGTTGCACACATTCCGTGTTGTCACGTTGATTTAATTCACCAGGCCTGCTTAGTATTTACTATACGTTTATAACGTTTGGCTATACTTCAATAATTTGGTACGCTAATCGTAATTTTCAACATAATAGCCGACATCTGGTGAACAAAATGTGAATTGCAGTTTGTTCTGAAGCAAGGGAGATCAAAACTGTCATAACAATGGATTTGACATTCTCGCTACCTTGTAGATGTAGAAATCAACGCTATTTACGTTCTATGAAAATCGCCAGTAACGAAATGCTAGACACGATTCATATTAATCTAATGTCGAGTGACGTTAGCGATCAAGCGGATGACTGATTACCTCGTTGCAGTATCAAATTTGAAAACTTTACGCAGAGACAGCAATCAGCCACGGTCGAGGGTCGGCAAACTGACGCCAAGCTAGTTCACGCACAGCAGTCGGCCGATACAAAGCTGTCTCGAATCAAGGTTCTCGTCTTCGACGGCGACTACACGAATTGGACCGATTTTGGGAATTTGTTCATTGACCACAAACAGCTAACCTATTCCCAATCAAATGTCGAGTGACGTTAGCGATCAAGCGGATGACTGATTACCTCGTTGCAGTATCAAATTTGAAACCTTTACGCAGAGACAGCAATCAGCCACGGTCGAGAATCGGCAAACTGACGCCAAGCTAGTTCACGTACAACAGTCGGTCGATACAAAGCTGTCTCGAATCAAGGTTCTCGTCTTCGACGGCAACTACACGAATTGGACCGAATTTTTGAATTTGTTCATTGACCTTGTTCACAACCACAAACAGCTAACCAATTCGCAGAGGCTACACTGCTTGAATGCGATCTTCACTTAAGATGCATCATCGTTGCTCAAGTGTGTGAGTATATCGCCAACGACAATTACGGGGAACTATAGCGCCTGCTACGAGATCGATACAACCACCGTTGATTCACCATCAACAGCTTCGAAGGATGAACCTGATGACAATCACTTGAGATGATTTCCATGACTAAAGCACAATTTAATCCACCATAGTCGCACAAAGATGTTCCGTCATCTTCGTCATGTCATCAACTCTCTCACTCATCAAAATTACCAACCCAGTTTGTGCCGGATTTGCAACAACAGACACCACACGCTATTACACTGGAATCCGAATACCGAATCATCAATCATCATCCGTCAAATCATCACAAACTCCGGTCACTCGACCCACGTTGCAGCGCTATTCACGGTTGTGCTGCTTGCCACAGCAATCGCCATAGTCAGCTTCATATCGGAGAGTCCAACAAATCGCATCCGATTAGCGAAAAGACCAGCCGCAGTCACGATCAGTAGGATCTGTGCGAACGAGGCGCCCATGTCGTGTTCAATTCCAGAATTCGTATTACGCTCTTCATCGAGATGTGATCTTCTCGAGATGTGAGTATGCTGCCATCTCAACCAATTGACGCATGCATCAATGGCCACACTTGAAGCAATTGGAACTTGCCGATCCGCATTACCATCTTCCCAACAAGATAGATATTTTATTCGGAGCCGACGTCATTGGAATGATTCGGAAATTATAGTGCTTCAGCCGTATAGTTTAGCGGAAACCAACGAGGACTATGACATCGTCGACAACACGCTCAGGTAATTTTGGGAAATGGAGGATTTTCGTTCATCTTGAAAATTAATTCATGATGGGTCAGAATGCAAACGGCACAACGAATCGACATGCTGTCGAAAGATACAGACGAATACGTCCCCCTCACGAGAAGATGCAGTTCTGCGACTACAGCAAATTGAACGCCGGTTTGCAAAGAACGATCACTACGTTCTGAGTACAACATGTACATGCAGGATTATCTGGAATCGGGTTACATGGAGACAGTGTCACAACTCGCCGGGCCAGACGTGCTATCTTCCTCATCATGGTGTGATGCAACGCAACTTGAGCGTGGTATTCGACGCATCGCACACAACATCAATCGGCTTTATCACTTGCTCGTAACCAGAATTATTAAATTATTCAACACCACGTATTCGAAATACTAACACGTTTCCGCAAACATAAATTTACTTTCATTTCAGATATCAAGCAGATGTACCGGCAGATCTTGATGGCGCCCGAACATAGAAATTATCAGCGGATCGTATGGCGACCTCCTCCAGTTGAACCAGTTCGAGACTATCGTTTGTGCTTCGTATTTCGCAATTTGCACCAACCTCCAGCTAGCACGGAACTAACATAAGTAATACCCAGGTCCAGAGGCAAATGGTGGAACTTGAACAGCCAGCAGCTTCGGGTGCTTCTTGTGGGTGTATACTCGTACAACGTTAGCAGGTGGATCCGCCAAAATCACGATGCTGATATCAAAGATCAAGAGCAGAGCATCTCGTGGTGTTTACCCTTCATTATTACACAGCCATTCGATGTGGTGGATAGGTCCTGTTTGCCTACGAGAAGATTTACACCAATAGCCACGCGAGTGGGGCTTAAATTAATGATCGCAACACATGCAGAAACACATGGCGCCTCACAATACTACCTACACGCTCGATATTCAACGCTAGGAAAATTACTTAAATTTCCAATCCGGAGAACATCTTAGAGCCCCCATGAGCCCACTTAGATTCCTGAACCCAAACACACGGAAGCATCCGATTATTCTTCCCAAAGACAACCAGCTTACGAATTTACTCATTTCGCAAGCAATCGCACACCACTACGCGGTGGTCCACAGATGATATTGGCACACATCCATACATTGGATTTCAAGCATTAAAAACTTGGTACGCTCACACGTACATAAATGTTTTGTGTGCATCGTGTTACTCGTTGGAGGCCGTTTTTGTATAGTGGCGGGGACTATGCAGGCCCAGTGCCCAGGAAGCTACGCAAAGGTTGTGGCAGTGTGATAACAAAGGGATACATTTGTTTTTTCGGCTGCATATATATGAGGGCATTACATTTGGAGCTGCTGTCCGAACTCACCACACAGGTTCACCGTACGAAGGGCGTAATTCAAAACCTGTGAAGCGATTGCACAACCAACTTCTTCGGAGGTAGTAGTCAGCTGGCATTCCGTGCAGAGCACGAAGGTAGTCACTCCGGAAATCGCTGCATTATTGGCTCAGGATGGTACTGATATCTATGCAACGATAGTTATACAACGATATCTTCAAGGGAGATTCGAACTTTCGGAGTGAAATTTCATACTCAAGATTTTTCCATAAATCCGAAGACCGCAGTGATTTTTAACGAGATGACGGATGATTTTTAACGAGATGGGAAGTGACAGCTTCCATTGGAACTTTTTTGTTTTTTGCATTTTATTTTTAAAATCTATCATTATTGGAAAAACGACTATGAATCAAACAATTCTAAATTAATTTTACAACAATATTGGTCCAAATCAGTTTTCTAAAATTTAAGCCGAAATGAGGATTTTTCACGAGAAACTGTATTTCAACAAAAATTCGGATATTTTGCAGTAAAGGTCGATTTTGACTGATAAGGGTGAGTATCCTTATCATAATGCAGGAGATGTCAGGATCTGGGGATTAAGATCTAACCCATTGGTTCTCTGGAACCTAAAGGGTCACGAGTGGTTTCATTCGATATCAATACATTTTATGTTATGTACCACGCCGTTTATCACAAAAATGTCTTCGCTGGTACTTGGATAGTTGCTCTTTTTGAATCTGATAGCGGTGGGAGATTTGATAGTATTATTTGGTAATGATTATTCCAATTTAGTGGAACTAAAAGGGGACCGTATTAAAGAACTATCAGCTAGCCGATGATTTACGTAAAATTAAATTGACGCAGCTCCCGCAGACGGTGAAATCATGATTTTCATTCAATCAATATGTAGCTCTTATAAAATATACAATTCTTATAAAGAGTAATTCAAATGTTACTCCGAGGCTAGTAAACATAAATTCAGCTGCTTTAAAACAAGGATGAGGCTAACGGTTACAGCAACATTTAAAGGGCAGAAATCTGAAGACATTTACAAATCCATAAAACTAAAGAAAAGTTAAAAGATTCATGCGTCCTGGATAGTATACCAGCTTCAAGGAAGTTTTTCTAAGAAGTTGGAATTAACAAGAGTGACCAATATAGTTTTGAGTATTGGTGAAAATGGGATGATACATATTTCATGTTATAGAAGTATAACTTCAATCTCTTCAATTCCGAAGTTATTCGAACTGGTAATATGTAAATGATTCAGGACCGTATGGTACCACGATATACATATCACTAAGTCAACTCGGTTTTATGATAAAAATATAAGCTCCAACCGTTGATGTAGTATATACAGGTTTTGCGAAGGCCTTTGATTCCACCAGTCACTATAAAACCTTAGAATGCTTGTACAAATTTGGTTTCTACAGCCCGTTAGTAACCTGGTTCAAACCATACTTGAGAAACCACCCTCCTCTATAAATCGAGATTACGAACAACATATCTGATTTAATTACAGCCACCTCCTGTGTACCTCAAGGATGCCATATTGGCCCTTGGACCTTCACCATTTCGATTAATGGAGTCACGGCAATAATACATTATTCAAAGATCGTTCAAAGGTCTATTGATCAATGTTTGCAGATGATCTTAAAGTATTTGAAACAGTGGAGAACATCAACGACTTGGTGTAATTCCAACCTTCTCAGTCTCAACATTAGTAAGTGTAAGGCCACATGTTTTCATCGGAAAACTAATCCTGTTATTCAACCATATAAATGATACCTAGGGGTTACTTTCGTTGGAAATATGGATTTCTCTAAATACATCTAGCAGTGTACTGGGGATATTGGCGATAGAGATACAATAAAAATTTAATTCCGAATGTGGTTGGGATTTTTTCCATAGATACATTTAAACCTTAAATGTATATAGTTAAATAAAATGGGCCGTCCCTGGGTCCGACACGAATGGTGATGTGATTTTTTTAAATAATGGACATAATATACCGCATTGAAATTACAAAAGATCGGTGAAGACCCTCGTGGTTCCCGGAAATCATTAATTTAATTTATTTGTGCCAATCAACGGCTTGTCCTCATCATTTTAAAATGTTCTGGGGTTATTTAAAAAATCGTGGGCTAGGATAAAATTAGTATTATCTTATCAACATTTTTATTTTTTCTTGGGTGGAATCGTAAGATAACTTCACACACTTCCAAGTGCAAGGAAAACGGACTAGAGAATTTTGCAATCTAAGTGTTACACGGAATACGATCTTTCATTAAACAATGCTGAAACATGTTGAAATTTTTTTCAAAGTTTTGATTTGGTTTCTAACAAGTATTGTGTAAGTAATTTATAAAATCCGGCAGTTTAAGATGGAATTAGCCCGTTTACAAACTAATGATGTTAAAATTTAGATCGTACAGTTTTATAGCATTCTAAAATATATTTTGAAGGAAATTCTGAAAATCGGTATAATGCTAGCTAGAACTCGGTAATAAACCAATAATGAAGATATTTGGTTGGCGCAGGTTTCTTTTGACCATCTTGTTACAAATCATATTGAAATTTGGTTCGTAGGGTTGGATCGGGATTATAACAGAAATTTGAATGACAATTGGTTTATAAGACTGGTTTTGGATTCTAATATATTTTGGGCCAAGTTCTGAAGTACTTCTATTGCTGGGTGTGTTATTCGTCCACTTATTTGCCAGTAATTTAAAAAAGTCTAAAATTACCAGGTGTGTAAATATGAAACCGGAATTTTTAGTAAAAAGAACACGTTCATCATATGATAATGATTAAGAGTATTTTATTCAAAGTATTGCCCATTAATAATACATTTTTCCCATCTTTCAGGCAATGCGTGGATGCCGCACCAAAAAAACTGTTATCTTTTGAAGCAAACCAGTTATCGAGATATTTTCGTACATTTTCTTATTAAGTGAAGTACTCCTTGCCCGTGGCCCATCGATGCAAATAACTGATAATCGGACGGAGCCAAGTCTGGCGAGTAAGCCACATGTGAAAGTATTTCCCAATTAGGTGCTTCCAACGTTTCCATGATTGGTTTTGCTTTGTGTGATGGTGCTTTATCATGAAGCAAAACCACTTTGTGTTGCTTTTTATTGTGTGACTCTTCACTCTATCCCACCAAATACAGAGCATTATCTTCCGTCCGAAGCGATTTGGCCTTGCAGTCGATGTCGATGGTTGTCCTGGATTAACCAAAGACATTTTGCGCTTTGGCTTTCTCAAAATAGATCCATTTTTTATCGCCACTCACAATTCGATGGAGAAATCACTTTCTTTTGTATCTGCAGCATTTTGCATTTTTCTACTTTACTGTTGCCGTTCATTCCGTTTATGCGGAACCGATTTTCCCAACTTTTGGTTCTTTCTCATAGGTTTTAAACGTATGGAGACGGCTTCTTATAACACATTCAATTGATCCGTGAGTTGTTTTTGTGTTTGAGCTTCATCCTCATTCAACAATGTTTGCAATTCACTGTCTTCACACTTTTTTGATGGTCTTCCACTTTCCTCGTTTCTCACGTCAAAATCACCACTTTTGAATTTATTAAACCACTCGTAGCATTGTGATTTACCAAGATAATGATCATCGTAAGCGTTGACAAGCATTCGATGTGATTCTGCAGCTGTTTTCTTCAAATGATAACAACAAATTAACGATGTCCGCAAATCGTAATATGAAGACACAAAACTCGATATTTTTAACACGTAAAAAACATTCGTTATTGTATGAAACTTCTATGGTTATGAATTGGATGTTGTTGACAGATGTCAAAAGAAAACAATGCACCGATGACGTGGTTTGTCGAAAGATACATTGCCAGCGGGCGCCGTTTATTGGTAAATTATGGTTTCATACTTATACGCCTGGCATATGGCTACAAAGTAAGTACGAGTCGTATAAACCAATTTTCATTCAAATTTATGGTCAAAATAAAGAATTAAAAATGTCTGCCTTGATCGCTGCATTCTTGAGATGAGTAGCGTAAATTGATAAATATGCCAAGCATCACTTAAAGGAAAAATTCGGCTGTGGTCCTTGCTATTATTCTAACAGCTTATGTCTAGGACGGCTGTAAATAACAGTTTATATTCGGCGGATCTTGTCCAATGTAATACTATGAGATTCGGAAAGTGGTCAGTTTAGGATTTTATGTTTTCGCTAAACACAAGCAAATTTCAAATCGTCTCAATATTTGCTCGGTATATCCATGTTTTACTAAATCATTTTGTTTTTATTCAAAATCTCTACGAGTTGCTTGTGATTTTTAATGCCGATATCTTCGATATCTTTGAAAAAAATTTCTTGTTAATCTCTAAGTATTCAAAAGCTTTTCCTATATATTCAATTCGTGTATATGCGAAGGTATAAGATCATAAACTCGGCAATAAAACTACGTTAAGCTTTTACAAATAATAACGATCACGTACAAATAATATGATCTTGATTTTGTATTTATAATTATTAGACGCGTATTTATTATCAGCTTGATAAAATAGTGATCGTTTGCCATACCAAAGTCAAGATCATTTCAAAATCGTTAGTACATAATACAGAGAAAATAATAAGGCTGAACCGACACATAACAAATAGCAGTACTGTGCTACTCTTGAAAATAAGTTCAAAGTATAGTAAATTGCATGTGATTCTCATGAGCCAGGAAATGTTTGTAATACATGCAAGATTGATTGACATCTCTTTCGGGTTGAATACGTGACCTTTTGTAACTATAGTGCGGGTATACAGGGAACGCGATGCTAAGAATACGAATGTCTAAAATTGGTCTTGGTTTTGGATTTAATGATCACGTTAAAGATATTCGATCAATCTGAATTTAAGTATCGCTCATACTAAATTCAGGTAATAATGGACAATGTCAATCTCGACAGATATCTTCGAGTTTTGAATTAACAATACGGTTTGATATCCTTTATAGGAACGTTATCATAAAAACCCTCCACATGACGGGAATTTTTAATAAGATCTTCGAAAGCTTTTATATGGTATCCTTTGACCTGCACCTGAAAATTATTCAAAAAATTATATAGAGTGGTCATTTCTGGCCAAGTACAGTAATACATATATCTGTAGCTTGTTTAAAAGTCGTAAGTTATCTTTAATCGTTTGAAGCAAACGTCTGGAACTCATCCTCAATTATATATTATGTGACACTAGAATATAATTTATTACGGTTCTTACCCCTGTGAGAAATTAATAAAACTATCGTCGGTGATGTGTTCCAGTTTTAGAACAATAAACAACAAAACTGTTTGATAATTTTTATTTATTACTGTGATCAATGAGACTCGAAAATGAACACTGGAGTAATTCTAGATATTCACCCAGTTGCGCTTTCATTGAGCGACCGACGTACTTTGTGTGAAACGTCAAGCAAAATTTTGAGCTAAAGCTAAATATTTTCAACTTTTTGTATTGTATGATACAAATCATAACAAATCAATATATCACTTTGATCGCTAAATCAGCGCTGTTTGAACGCTCTATATTACAACATGGCAGCCAATATCAATGACAGTCGTTCAGAAATCGTTCGAATTCGAAACAATTGTATAAATTTAACAAAAGACGATGATGAACTTTACAATCATTGATGATGCTCTATACGATTACCTGCAGGAGATCGTGTTCGTGATGGTTAAGTCTCTGGGAATAAATTGGTTTACGGAGAAGACATTAAGAGAAAATAATTGCTGTCCTTGGTCTTTCTAAGGCTGTTGTGTAAGTGCCATGTACGCAGTTTTATGATGGAAAGAGATCAAAAAGGGTAGTAGTTTCTATGCCATTATATATGTTACTAAACCAGAAGGGCTCCTTTTAATGGCTGGTGGAGAAGGCATCTAGTGGCTTGTCCTTTATTTCCTCGACAGTACCTTCGACTAGGCGATCCGTAGCTTCCTGTTTTAGACAAGCTCCCGTTGTCCTCCAGGATTGATGCGTTTGGAGGGGCCTCGCCCTCAGTTCTTGAGGAAAGAAGGTCCACCACAATAGAACCGTTTGCTGTGTTAAGGCTATACTTGATCCGTGCTCCGTGATTTATTACAACGAAAATGTTATGTAAATGCGTATTCTAACGAAAATCTTAAGCTCTCGTACTCTCAAATTTTCCCAGAACCGTCAGAATTATATATTGTCTGTTGTATTGAAAGCTTTTAAATGCAGATCACACTAGATACATCAATTTGAGTTTATCAAAGTCATCTAGCTAGTGTTTTTAATTTCACTGAAACTCTTGAAAAGCTTAAATCAATTTTTGGTCAAGTACCAAAAACATCATACATCAAAGACAAATGAAGAAGATTTCGTTTCATATGCTGGTCGAGAATGGTAAACCTATTTTCATTCATGGACTGCAATCACATCGCGATGCTGACATCAGATCTCGGCTGCTTTCAAAATTAGAAGATGAACATCAAAACACCACCATAGACAAATTAGCAGACGAATCTGTACGGCTTTTGAATTTAAAGAAAGGTGCAGCTATGTTTGAAAAACTAGCCAGCATGCATTACGCTGCGATTATTCATAGTTAAATGGTAAATGTGCCAAGTCTGAACTTATAGGGCTTAAAGAAGATTATTGTGTTTGCTATTCAAAATCAAAATCATCAAGGGCGGATAATTTCATGAACATAATTGAATCTGAAGTGCCTGAAAATATATTACAGTTGGAATAAATGACGTTCCAGTTACATTACAGTTTGACTCCGCTTCAGAAATAACCGGTTAGATATGGTTCAGAAATTTGGTCTGTGGAATTTGTCCATCAATCACATTTGTGAAAATTTAAACAAGAGCCATTTGAAAATTCAATCAAAGAACAGTTTAAAGAAGTATTCAAGGACACGATTGGGTCATGCAAGAATCCAAGTAAAACTTCATCTAGATGACCAGACTTGGAGAATTCACTTGATTGGGCATCATATCAAGTGTTATAAAAAGCAAAATGGACGAGTTCAAATTTGTGCTGATTATTCGACGGGACTTTCTATTCAATTCCAGCACCTGATGATATTTTCCCAACATTAAGTGAACCGTATTCAACAACTTAAATTTGCCAGACGCGTTTCTTCAAGTAGAAATTCACAAACATTACTGAAAATTACTCAGTATTAACATAAAGCAGGGTATCTAGCAGTTCAATAGCAGTAACCGGACAAGTGGTGCAGTGGTTGAAGCTTCGGCACTTGGACCGGGTTGTACTGAGTTCGAATCCCTCCAGAGGCTTCATGCAAAGCGAATTTTAGTCATCGATTATGGTGGTGTCGTCAGAATTCAGCTACGACCCACCGTTCATTCGATGTACAGGTTGACATGGAGCTTGCAATGCGCAGGTGATATACTGTAGTAGTGTGGATGGGTGTGGTGTGTGCGTGTATGAAAAAGGGGTATTAATTAACCTTCAAAGGACATTAAATCCATTGAACAATTAATACTTAATTTAAAAAAAAATAAAAAAAATAGATTACCACCAAGGAGTCAAGATAGCTCCTGGAGTATTTTAACAAATTATGAACACAATGTTGGCGGATCTTAAAGATGTGGAAAAGCGCATTTTTCCCGCCTGAAATAAAATATTTGGGCCAGATAATACATAAGGATAACACCCGATCTAGAGAAGATACAGTCAATTATTGAAATATCACCACCGTCAGATTTATCCAGTCTTGGTTCTTATTTGGGTACCATAATTATGGCAAGTTTATCAAACAGATTCACATACTTCAATATACACTTCAAATACATTCTTAAATCCGATCTATTACTAACACATTATGACTTAAAATTACAAATCATTGTTGCAATTAATGAATCAAATCATGGAATAGGCGCTTGTCTTCTTCATCGCATGTGTGACTGATCCGAAAAGGCGGGGTATCAAGTGTCACGCGCGTTGTCAACAGTAGAACAACAGCACAGTCAAACAGAAAAAGAAAGTCTAGTCAGCTTCAGCGTTTCTACGGCAGAGTTGGGACACGCAGACATATTATCGAGACGAATCAATAAAACGTCACGACCAGATGAAAATAATTTGATAGCTTTCATCACACTAGAAAAGGGTGTACGGTAAAATGTAATTGATGCAGTAACTCAATTTCCGATCACTTCAGCATTGATTATTAGTGCTACATCAAAAGGATAAGCTTATCAAAGCAGCTATTAAATATCTCAATACACATTGGTCCAATAAACCATCATTAATTCGGAAGGCATATCTCCAATAGCTGTATTCCAGACGTGAATCACTTTTATGTGTTGGTGCGGACCGAATGAAGTCATTCATGAGAAGTTATGCATATTGGCCAAGCATATAGAGATATCACAGAATATCAGGAGTGACGCAAAACGACGCAACTATGACAGCGTATACATATTGACTACACAGGATCACACAAGTATTTAAACAAGTGTTTGTAAGATTTGAACCTATGAATTGTATGTTGTCAGACCACGGAGCTCAGTTCATCTCCGTACGCTTCCAAATGTTTTGTAATCAAAATGGTATCAAACATCTGCGGGCAGCTCTATACCATCCTCAGTTGAATGAGCAAGCTGAGCGACGTACACATTAAAGCGATTGTTAAATAAAATTCGTGAAAGTGAAGACGTGCCAGATGCCTTATATGTATTTTTAGCAGTTATCGTAGTACACCAAATTCAAGTACACCATATGGAAAATCACCTGCTGAACTTATGTTCGGAAGAAAAATTCGTACGGCTTTTGATCTTCTGTAATCAAATTTAAGGAAACTCAACCCAGGCGCGATACTGGAGCGCCGTCTTGTTGAAACCAAATGTTACCTATGTCCTCCTCTTCAAGTGCCGGAAAAAAAATCGTTTATCATGTTGCGGTAGCGCTCACCATTAACAGAAACGGCGGCTCCTTGCTCATTTTCAAAGAAAAATGGCCCAATGATGCCACGGGACCAAAATCCGGACCAAACAGTCACTCGTTGAGAATGCATCGGCTTCTCTACGATCACGTGTGGGTTCTCCGTGCCCCAAATGCGACAATTCTGCTTGTTTACATAGCCGCCAAGATGGAAATGCGCCTCATCCGAAAAGATGATTTTTTTCTTTATGCAGAATTCGTCGCAATGTTGTGCTTGAAATATTCAATTCTTGAGCACGATGACGAGTTGACGTTCCCTGCGACTCACGCACATTCTCGGCTACAGCATCAACATTTTCGGGTGTACGCTTGGTTGGCTGCTTGGTTTGCGTTGGTTTATTAATTAGCAAGCCTGTTTCTTTAACTTTATTCACTAAATAACGCACATATGGAGCTCCCGGCGCTTCGCTTCTTCCGAAAACCGCACGCAATTTTCGCACACATTCTGCAACATTACCTTGATTTTCGAAGTAATGTTTCAATATTTTCCAGCGTTGTTCAAGCGAATACACAACCATTTTCGTTCAGCGGAAGGATAAAATTAACTTTCTGTCAAATCAGCAGTGACATAACCCTTACCATACTCAAAATAACCGCTAGTTCAAAAAAAATTAGATGGCCCACCATGTATATGCTAAGGTTTATCGCAATAACATATTCAAATGACGATCCGGAAAGGTGATCGAAAGAATTGGAAGTATTTTTTACAATATTTTACTGGAACATAATCATGTTCTAATATAAGTCATATAAATCCACTACGAGCTTGATACACCTTTAGTGATGCTGATAAGTATAACTCGGAACAGCTACAATTGCCGTTATTGCGCATGTTGACGAGATACCTGGTATCCTCACGGCCAAATAGAACAGCGCAGCTTCTCAAAATGTTCGATTCCTATGTTTTGTGGAGGTGTTGGAAGCAATGGGAAAATAACACTTACCTAATTATGGCCAACTTCAAGCAAATAACAGCTAGTAGAGTAAAGAGATTGCAAGCGTGACGAGCAGTCGCATGATTACATCATTCAATTACCAAAGAAAATACAAAGTGAATTATAATTATAATATAATCTATGGTTTTATTTATAATTATATTATTGCACGGCACTACTTTGGGACAGTGAACAATTTATCCCAATTTTCAGTTTTAAAATACAGGAAGTCGTCTCGAACCACAGAACCACCCACTTCCTGGTCTTTCTGTAAGGTTTTCTTTTTAATTTCTAAAATCCCTTCGTTAGTTTTCTTCGTCGAAACTATTCATTTATCTTCACATGCTAAATTAAACGCATCCAAAATAGCTTCTCGGTCTCAATACATTTTAAAACAGGTGCACGACTTAATGCATTACGCAACCACCATCTCGCAACACGAGGTATTAAATTTTTATTCATTGCAGATATTTATGTTGGTTCACAATCCGTCATGAAAACAAACGGTTTATCAAGTATATCCACTCGAAATCGTTCTACTGATTCTACAACAGCAAGTGTTTCCAATTCAAAGCCATGATCATTTTGTTCAACTGCATTTCTCTTCCGACCAAAATATTCGATGGGACTGAACTTGAATCAATATTCCTGCCAGCCAAATGCCACCATGCTTTCAACTGGTAAAATGACGCATCACCCCACACAAAAGCAACGGCCTTTCTCAGTTAAATCAATTACCGGCTTCGCTTCTTCAGCAAACTTAAGAATAAATGTTCTAAAATAGCTTGCTAATCAAATAAATTTGCGCACATTATGAACGTTAGAAGATCTTATCCTTATCCTTATCCGGACGGATACCACGATTGTAGGAATTTATATTTCGGACGTTTCTTAAACCATATTCCCGTAATTTGACCATGCATATTTTAAGCTACAATACACCTTCGTCAATAGTCGTAGACGAAGTGACCACATCATTCACTTGATGGCGTATTAACGAGTCCGAACAGCATATCGGTATTCATCAGCGACTGGAATCTGATAATAAACAGATGCTAAATCAACTATCGAGAAATATTTCATACCAGCCATTCGTTGTAAATGATAATTCATATTTCGCAAGGTAAAGTGGTCTTTAAAGATTTTGTCGATAGCCGCTCTTCTTTTTGACAACCACAATTGATAACGCATATGGTGATATCGATGAACTTACAATTTAATTCTGCAACATCTCTTCCTAACATATATTTCGTACGAGTTTTTCACTGAACATCGGCTATCTAGTTGATACGGTTGAAAGCACACTGATCGATCGTTTTTTAGTTTTATTTCAATTCCGCTTTACGTGTTAATCCAAGCGCCACAAGACCACAAGACAATTTAGAGGAAGAATTTTGAAAACACCTACCTAATTATATTATATACTGCTTCCAATCTGTTAGCTGAACCGCGCGCGTAAACATAATTATAAAGATAATTAATATTTATTGCAAATTTTTATGAATTAAGTAAAAATAATTTATTACATATTATAAATTCAATGTGTATTTTAATGACTAAAACTTAAATTAATAAATAAAGTTTATAACGGCCATCAAAAGTACATTTATAATTGGGAATGTTATGGCAAACAAACCTTTTAAAATCCAATTTAATTTTACATGTTCAAACAATTAATTTAATAAATTGCAAAAAATTGTCATTAACATTTATTTGCAAATTAAATTGGCAAACAACTTATATTATTTACAATTACAAAAATTGCCTTTAAGTTAATAAAGCGTGTACAATGAGTTATAAACCGGTAAGTATTTATATACAAAACTGTTGATGATAAGGGAACTGGAAAGTACGTACAGCATGTGTGATGGTTTTAACATGAATTATCTACTTTTGGTTAATGGAATATATAGGAAGGGAAGGAATATATCTTTGTACCAATGGCAAGACTTGTTCCTCAATTTTTCTTGTTTTACATATACATTTTGTTGATATGATATTAAAATACAGTTACAGACAATAAATTTGTATTTTTTTATAGTAATTAGTTTTTTTTATTATATGTTTTAATTTAATTGAACTTATGTTTTATAATTAAAAATTAAAAGGTCGCGGTATCGGTTTTACGATGAATGCGATAATACCAGCCATGAAAGAATAAAGTAAAATAATAGGATAGGGTATACGGCAAGGGCTTTGCGATTAGCCGGCTGGCTGTTACCCAGGAATACGTATGATGCTAAAATAAAAAGTATGCTTACTATTTACTATCATGTAGTATAAAAAGCTTGAATATGTTTACCGTATGTTGCCCAAGCAAATCCGGTCATGGATGTCACAAATCTTATAAAAAACAAAACCTTAGTCTGGTATGCTAGCAAAATTATCCTACATACAACGAGTGCGGCCGCTATTGGTGCCAGGCAATAGCCTAAAACGCACACAGATTGAAAGAATGATCTGAAAGTTTAAAGAAAATTGTTAGTTACCAATCTTGTTGTGGAATTCTCTAAAATCTTACATGTTGCCACCTAGCAGCTTTGAATTAAGAGTTACAATCATTGCACCTATCCATACGATAACAAATACTTGTGCAAATTCAGGCCCTCCATCATATTCGGCGTCTGATGAACCTTGCAGTATAGTGGCCATGAAAGTGCATAAAACAAGTGGTCCCCACAAATCCCCTAAAATTACAAATAAAATCGGTTTAAGCGATTTGTGTAAGCATGGAATAAAGTGCAGTAAACATCTTACATTCTTTGAGTAAATTTGATTTTTCTTTTGGATATAAAACGTATAAAAATTTAACACCTACTGCCTTAATATCCCTGAGCTGTGGATTAGATTGAAATTAGGTTACAAAACACATTATTTATAATCTATTTACATACAATAGTATCTTTTATTGGTTCATCTAACGTATTAAAATCTGGCGCTCCCGGTTGTGAACGATTTGTTTTGCTTCCTGGAATGGTCATTTCTCCCTCCACCGAATCCGGCAGGTCATCGAAAATCTATAAGCGCCAGCCACCACGCAATGCAAAACAAAAGTTATTTAGTACTCATTTTATTTCTGTTCCACCATCCCACTTACATCCAATCTCGTATCGGATCCAGACATGTTTATTAAAAGGGTATTGATATTTTCGTCAATATAACTCAACTTTCCGAGATTATTGTTTTTATTTCATTTGCCAAAAAAGAACGACAACTCACAACAAAAAATACAAATGAAGATCAAAAAAAATTGTGACAGCTCATTTAAAATTATTGTTGAAGGAATGTCAAAATGAAAACATTTTTGTGACCGTAGCGCTTGCCTACGATTAATACGTGTACTATTTAAAATTTAAAGTTTAATTTTATAAAAACTGGTTTAAGTATAGGATAATGTTTATGAAAGTTTTTTTTACTAATTTTGAATTACATATTAAATACGTATGTTAATTATCAAATCTTGCATATTTTTATGATTTCTAATAATAAATTCATATTCTTCAAACCAATTGAACCGTTTTTTGCAAACTACATTGATTTATCCCTGTTTTGCACATGAAGATTTCTTTTCAATTTTATAAAAGTTATAAATGTCCAGATGACCGCCGTTATGTACAACATGTAGTTTTATTGAGTTCGTTTGAACAACTGGGTCATGTCTAAATTTAGGAATTTAAATATTAACGTGTTTGGTTTTCATGTGTAAGATTAGCAAAATATGATTTTAATAATATGAAGTGTTTGATACAGTATAAATGAGTAACTCGAAAAAAATGAACCTTTGCGCAAATCGGAGGGGAGCGCGCAATCCATTCGCCAATATTTAAAGGTAAGATGAAAATGAAAATTATTCACTATTTTATTTCCAAACTCTCTCACCCAATTAAAATTAGTACAAGAAAACAAAAAACGAAGCGATAACAGGTAAGTTGAACTGTACAGATCCTGTGCACGGGTTACCAAAATCAGAGTAACAGTTTGACTTGGCGCTATGTAATGTAGATAGTTCCACGTGAATCAGACCTACAGTCATATGTACTTGACTTAGCTACTGCATAAGGTTTAGTACGTGAAAAGCAAACCGCGGAACAGTTACGGTGCGCTTCGGCCCGAAAAGAGATTTAAAGATTATAAACAAACGCAGCAAGAATTTTTTAACGTCTCGTTACTACATATTACCTAATTTATATCCGAAAGTTTCGCTAGCCACTGACACTGGTCTATCCAGTATACACGTAACTACAATAACTAATTATAAAGGAGGAGTGCACATACTCTCCATTCCTCCTACTCTCGTTGTTGTTCCGTTTGTAAAACAATTTCAATGGAAAATTTGAAGATGTCGCTCCACTCGCTTATCGGGTTTTAACGGAAAATGATTAAAAATATTTTGTATTTTTTGCTTTTCTTAGGATACAAATATGTTTAGTGCTTCAACATACAAAATTACGATATCCATGTAAAAAATAAAGTTTTTATAAATTATACACATCGAATAAACAAAAATGGTAAGCGCTTTGCTTTACTGCTATACGGTTTCAACTCAAGCGATCGAACGATGTAAAACTGTCTTTGAGATCGGTAGCTATTCGATCGTAAACCACAATATCATCTGCGGACTGTGAAATCATAGAATACAAATATAGCCGTAAATAGTTATGTGGTATGGTTTAATCGTATTCCCAAAATTTTTCCAGAATCATCCGCATAGTGAATCACTAGTCAGTGGTGATCGGTTAGGTCGAAAACCACAATAATATCGCAGATGATATTTTCGGCGAGAACAACGAGTCTGGCAAGTATAATATTACCCAATACTTTGTAGGTAGTGTCCTAGGGTCTGTCATACTGAGAGAATAACAACCACGTTTGTACGCAGTTCTTAATTCCCGTATTTGATGGCCGTACTTCTCGAGTGGAAGTCTTTAGTGATATTTACTTTGTCTTTAGTAAAACAATCTCTTGAGTTTCCTGGTTCCGCGTGGACGCTGGTGTTTTCAATAAATTTTCTCTTGTGTTCACACTTCCTTTGTCGGATATATTTAGTCGTACCTTTCTTACCACGGAGATATTCTGTTATAGTGTTTCTAGTGTTACGAGCCAATCATATCACTAAGCTTTTATTTTCGACGACTTGGGGAGGACTTTGTTCGTCGAACCAGTCATTGCGTGATCTCGGCGGTCTTTCTAAGATAGTATTTTGCGACTCCATAGATATGGCTGACTGTGTAGCGAGCCACTGCTTCTGGTTGTTGTATGTATGTTCTTCGTTATAGTCTGATGGTGACGTTCTCGAATTGAACATTATTGCCATTTCGGTGACGCGCTCGCGGTTGTTATTCGTTATGTACAAGCAACGAAAGATTTTTCGTAGTATTATTGACGTAAATTTTTTTTTTCTGGCATACTATGGTAAGCAGTTGGTGTTGGTGTACATTTTTTCATAAACAAAATTAAATTGGGAATATTTTTCCTATCCAATTTCGATACGGAAAAAATATTTCCTTAATTATAAAAATGTAGATCAAACATGATTTCTCAATAGGTCAAAAAATGATATTTTTGACAAAAATGCTATGTAACTGTTTTTCCTATTTCCTTTTCCTATTGGAAAGCCAGAATCGACCTACAGGGTTGCATGTATGTATATTAACGATCGTAACATTAAATTTTAATTTGTGGTGTCAAGAATCAAACTCCCTGACCATTGAAGCTCTCAATTCTTGAGTACGTGTTTTGTGATGAATCTTATATGTTAATCCGGGGCCTTTGTGTAGGGTTCATAACTTGTTGGGTCACGGACTACTGAAGGAAAACCAGTACTATTTCGTGCAGGCTAACTTGCTAATACGCCCCACTCCCGCACGATGTATTAGCGCACGACATTTACCTACTCTTTGCACTCAAACTATGCAATGTGTTATAATGCGCAAGCAAGAAGTGCACGTAGAATGTTGACTGTAGGCCTTTTATGGCCTTCATGTCTAATCATGACCTTTCACTGTATGCCTTATGAATTACCTTTACCTCTAACTTTCAAAATCTCATTGGGAAGCCCTTGAGTCTAATATTGGTACTATCGCTCAAAAGTCTCAGCGACAACCTTTTTCTTGGGACCCCAATCAGTGGTCTTAAATTTTGCGCTTTTAGATGATGGTTTTATGTTAGCTTGCTTGAGAAATGTGGATGAATGACAGTAGTTTATTCAGCAAGCGCTTCTTCTTAAACCTTGTTTATATGATACTCCAACGTTATCCTGCTGCCGTATGATTACCGTTATCGTGCTGCCGTGTAATACCGGCATTTGTTATTTAAAAGTGTGCCTTATTGAATCACCTTGACAAATAATTCCACTTGCAGGGATGTCCACTTTCATATTCTCCATAATGCCGCTGGTGTGGTTCAGAGTTTTTAATTTTAGTACTGTAAGACTTTTAATCATGGCTATGGTTATGGTTAATTGGGTTTCCTCAAAATGATTTAAGCATTGATTGGACCACCCGGGATTCTTTTGAACCAACCTTCGAAAAGAGTAGCTTTAATAGTAACTGCTGGCATGTTTATTACATAATTTATTAGGTATGAATATTTATTGTTGCCAAATCAATTCCAGTTGCAATTTCGTGTCAGCTTATTACTCAATTAATTTTAATGAGGCTTAGTATGTACTAACAAAACAATAATGACGAATAATTCAAAAGAGCACGTCACAACTCACAATGAACGAACTTGAATTCGATTTCTGTAATTGTTCTGTTGTAGATTTGTTTATGACGTTTTCAAATCTGCTACAAATACCTATAGTCGTTCTATTAGATATGAGTCAATATTTTTGTATCATAAAAATTCCTAATATTCTTCGTAAACTTTTCCATTTGATTTAAAAAAAAATGTATTTCGATTTTTCCTTCATGAATATAAAATGTGCTACTTTATACAAAGCGTATAGGGGCACACGAGGTTTTCACATGTTAAAATCGTGCGATCTGCTTTTTGTCAAAAAATGATTCGTGACATAGTAAATTTAGCTTGTCGAAGGCTAATAATCGCCTTGACAAATTGAATGATGTATTTGCATTTTGCACTTTAGCCCTTGACCTTTTATCGACTTTGCCTACGTATAGAAGTAGAGCATTGAACAAAAATAATGAACTTGGTAAAAATATTTATACATTATTTTAAAAGGCGTTAAATGAACATAGCAGACGTGTATGTAAATTCAAAAATGCTGGTCATGGTGGTATTTGGTTAATTATATTTAGCAATTTTGGGGATTTCTATTATATTTCTAAATGAAGTGTATCGTAATCAAAATTATGATTTATATTACGGATGTAAGATGCTATACAGAGTCTTGTAAAAAAACACTTTGCTTTACTCGGAATTGTAAGACGATATTGGAAGAAATCTGCTATTATGTTACCTTGAAAATGTTATTAAATATTGATGAAGAACTTGGATTCAGATATCACGTTATGTTTTGCTGAACGATGTCAACATTAGTTATCAGAAACAAGACTCTTAGGACTATTTGACCAATAAAGCTTGACGTAACTGTTTCGAGTTTCACATTGCGCAATAAATAATGTGCAGTTTCTAAGTCATCTCTATGTACCATCTCTGGAGGTAATAAATATCGGCCCCGTTTTGAATCACCGTGCAAACTCACTATAGTTTTATTTCATGTACACCATCAGAAATCCTCGTTAGGAGCACCATCAGGTATCTAATTTGAAGTTCTCAAAAATCGATGTTCGCAATTTTCGACGCTTTGAACGATAATTAATACGAATATCGCTTCCTCGAATGGGCTTCACGTATCTTTGCTACTAATCTGTTTAAATTGCTTACTCTGAATAACAACTAACCTAACCAAAGCTGTGTACTTCGTCAACTTTGCATCATTAGCATAAAATATTTGTATTTTAGTATAGTCTCGCTAAACTTCTAGCGCCTCAGCCAACAATGAACCACCAGCTTTCAGTGTCTTGTCCAGTAGTTTTCTTCATTCTCAAGTGGCTTCCACTTGCACTTGAGATACTACTAGTTAATTTTCTGAACATCTCAATGCGTCGGCACATCCTTTAACGATTGTTAATTCACCTTGTCGTTCGGGCTGTCCCATATTTATTTCAAACAACCATTCTCCCACAGGTTCTTCTACTAATGTCAATAAGTCTTTACGATGAGCGTTTTATTTGTGACCTCACTTTATATTGGTTCTTTGTAATGAATTATTACAAATACTTACTATACCGGGACCTGATCTTCGTTCTTGGAAAATGCATGAGCTCTATATTGCCTCCTCGAGATGATCGAAGTAGTCTCGTGCGAAGGGACTCACTTTGATGCATACCGTTCCATCCTGAGAACCATCTTTTTACAACTTTCGTTATCTACCTGACTGTTCGATCCATCCCGATTCAGCGTCTTAAACAATTGTTTATAATGTCTCGGCTGCTCCACAATTACGGGCCACGGTGGTGCAATGCGAATCGGCTTGCTAGTATTTAATCTTGGAATTTATCGTGAATGAAGTTGTTTCAGCGAATGTAAGTGGCTTTAGTTTATTTGTGTGTATTGTCTGGACCACTTGTGATGTTGTTTCATTCACTTTCAAATAAAGAAGATCTCTGAATAAGGTAAACTGAAAGCAATGTTCAACCTCCTACACCCGTTAAACTTTTTGTTCAATGTCCAATTGTACGTGTTCAATTTTCAATCTCCAGAAATTTCAGGCCCGTTTTTTCTAAATTTTTTGGATTGGCTGGCAGTATGAGTACTTTGAGTACAGTATGAGTACTTACATACTTTGCTCTAACTTTAAGTTAATTTTTTCATGGTTTTGACTTTTTTGATCTTACATTTGCATCTATTTTTTTCTATGCTATTATTTGATTTATTGAAGTTGGATTGATCTTTTATTTTCTTCATACATTTGCAACATCTTTAGTTTCATAGCAGCCACAACAAGTTTCGCACAATTATTTTTTCCAGATGGTTTTTCAATCTGAGCTTAACTCTTACTTCTTGCGACTAATCGTTAATAAATTAGCAGCTCTAATTTAGATTTTAATTCTGTAACCGTCAAATCTTCTAAATTTATCTTCTGATATTCACAATCCATACTGATGTACCACTATTTGTGAAAACAGTAATTTGAGGTTAACGACAATTTACGGTGGAAATTTATATATCGTCTGGAATATTCTCGCCTAATATCCACTTAACATAATTGATCACTAGATAATCCCAGAATCACTAAGATTTGGTTCTAAGTCGGTGTTCCCAAAAATGTAAAGGTTGAAATTTTACCTTTAAAGTACCATTGGGGCCCTATCCCTGAATACGATTCGAATACGAAAATACAATATTCATATATGAATTGAATCAGATTCGTACGATTCTTATTTAAAATTGAATAGGATTCTTGTACATTCGTTTTCGTATCGTATTCTGGAATAGGGCCCTACTAAATTTCATTTATAGTGACAGATCTAAAACAAATTTATTTCCGCCATCTAATAGCCGAGCCAGTCGTAAGACCTTAAATTGAACTCTGTTTGGATCATTTCTGTTAGGTTTTCTAATCAACAAACGCGTGAGATCAAGATTTCAACATAAATGAATGAACAAATTCTGAAGTCTCGCTGGTCCTAACTGTAATGCAAATGATCCAATTTGGGCGCTACTTTGGCTCTTAAAGACTGACTTGTTGAGCTTTAATTGCCTGAATGAGGAACATAAAACTAAAAAAACTAGATTTTTAGGTTTATTATTAGTGTCTGCGGGATCTCCACTTTTGGTTTGTTTATCGTTCTTAGTACTAAAATGCCTCAGTATGCGAAAAATATTACGTCCCGAAACTATGTATTGCAATATATAAAGCAAGTTGTAAAATATGGTTATATGGCTAGAGTGCCGATTCGCAGTTCTGTACACTCTGCCTTTTGTCTCTTACCTCTTCGCCAACAAATAAAATTTTGGAGTGGGAATGTTTGTTGCTTGGTACATATAGCAACACTGTTTTATATGCGATTCTTGTTCAAGAAGCTCATGTTTTTTATTCCTATTGAGACGTTTCTGTAATATTGATAAGAATTTCGGACGTTCAATACGAATTCGTAATGAATTTTGCAAATGAAACAATCAGCGTTTAAAATTCGTAAACAGTGGTAGTTAAATTACGACTGTATCTGCATGGTAATTTGCTTGTTGTTAATTCCAGTATTTTCCTTGATGGTTATAGCGCCGCCGTTTACAATTGATTTCGTTATTTCAGTATTCCATTTTTCATGGAATATCATTGTATCACCAAATTAATTATTGTATCTAATTTTTAAGCAAATAAAGTAAAAAAAATCCCGCGACTGTTGAATACACAGTTAAACACGACCGTAAATGCACCAGTTCTCTCTTGGTCCTTGTAATATGGACGAACCCAATATTTAGGTTTTTTTTTGGGAAGATTATTCTTCATCTTCCTCGTCGCTGGTGAAATTAACATTTAATGGATCCAAATCATCCATTCCAAATTGCCCGTCCATCTCAAGTTTATTATTTTTATGTTTATCAAGAACACTCACCATTTTATTAAAATTAACATTCACTACGACGAGTTTTATAATGCCTCATTTAATTTTGTTTTCTAATATTTTTTAGGTCATGTTGCCCCTATTCTGTCACTATTTTGACTATAAATTTTGTTATAAAAAAAAGCAAACCAAAATCTATTTCACTGTGGAATTCACGCATTAGGTGTGTAATGTTGCCATAAAATATACCCTGGTTACTATTTTTTTCCATTTTATTATGGCAACACTGGTTTAACAACGGTGTTTTAACAACGATTTTGTCGGTAAGGTAGTCGAGTCGAGTCTGTGAAATCAGTTAGAGGGAGTGCGCGCATCGTACAGCGGAGTTATATGATTCAGGTGTACAATTGGTCGTTGCGTGTGGCTCATACACCCATTGAAATAAATTCAGTACACCAGAAAAAATTGATTACAGAAAAGCCTAATCAAGCAATCACTACAGACCAACTAAAATTATCGTTGCGATTCTTACGGGCTATGGTCACTTTAAAGAGCATCTCATTCGTTTGTGTCTGGCTCCGACCGCCTTATGCGATGCCTGTTTAAAAGAAATATTCCTTGGTTCAATCTTTTTTAGTTTGCCAAGGAGCCAGATCCCATTTGCGCTCTTAATAGAATCCCCGGATTGTGGCAAAAAGTCTTTTGCTTTGTAAAACTATTCTGCTCCAGTTGAAAACGATGTGAAGAATATGTTCAAAATACTTCGAAGTTCAAAATACTTTGCTCAATCTCTTTGGTTTGACCAAAAATTATCAGGCCACTAATTTCTTCTATTGCTGGCAATAAAGTTAAGATGCAATAGCACTGATCGAAGTCGAAGTTCAGGGTTCATGCTACCGCTGCGCCCTTAATTACACGGTACCCTGTTATTCAATTATAGAGGAGTTGCTTTACGCAATCTCTTTATTAGTACACAAGTTTGTGGTAGCCATAATAAAATTGAAGTAGTTTTAAAACCGGGAATGACATTGAATTTTTGTATTATTGATGTTGTTATTATTGATGTTATTATTGTTGTTCTTATTATTGTTTTGTTGTCTAAAACTATTCTACTTCAATTGATAACGATGGGAAGAATAAGTTGTTTGAACATCGGAGTGCTCAATGCTTTACTCAATTTCTCCATTCTGTCGAATACAGACTAAGTTGGACCAGGCACATAACTTCTTCTGTTTAAGGGCGGGCTTAAAATTATGTTGCAATAGTACTGATCCAAGTCAAAGTTTAGGCTTCTTTCTACCGCCGGGCCCTTAATTAACCGGAGCGCTATTATTAAATTATAGCATAGATCCTTTACGCAATCTCTTTGCTAATACATAAGTTTGTGATAACCATAATTAAATTGATTTAGTTTTAAAACTGGGAATGGCATTGACTTTTTGTATTATTATTGTTGTTATAATTGCTTTGTTGTCTAAAACTACTCTGCTCCAGTTGATAACGATGTGAAGAATATGTTGTTTGAGCATCGGCGTGCAAAATACTTTGCTCTATCTCTCTATGCTGTCGAATACATCCAAGTTAAAGTTCGGGGTTCTTAGTACCGCTGGTCCTTAATTACATGGGACGCTACGAACACGTAAGTTTGTGTAATAAAATTACACAACCATAATAAAATTGAAGTAGTTTTAAAACCGGGAGGGGCATTAACTTTCTGTATTATTGTTGTTGTTATTTAAAACTATTCTGGTTCAATGTCTCTTTCCTGCCGAATACGAGCAGTTAGACCAGGAAAATAACTTCTTTATGCAATAACATTGATCCAAGTCGAAGTTCACGGTTCTGCTACCGCTGGGCCCTTAATTACCCGAGGCCCTATTATTAAATTATAGGAGAGTTGCTTTACGAAATCTCTTTATTAATAGATAAGTTTGTGATAACCATAATAAAATTGAAGTAGTTTTCCACCGGGAATGACATTGCCTTTTTATATTATTGTTGTCATAATAACCTTAACAGCATTGTTTTGCTTTTTCATAGATTAAAATTTCTACACGATGAACGACGTTCCACTTTCAACATTTTTTATTTTGTATTTACTATTTGGATGAAGTTCATGACAACGTGTTATCAACGTAAACAAACACGAACATGGCCAGTTATATTTTATCGTAACCTTGCACAATCTTACCATCATCAACATCGTTGTAATACATAATCCTATGTAATTACGCCCGTGTGTTTATTGCTTATTGATTTATTTTTGTTTTTCATTTCTGTACAATAACCTTACGATGATGATGATACACGTGTTGTTTTTTCTTATGCCCCAGTTAAAAATAGTCCAGATTTGTTTTTATCTCATCTACAATTACCACGGCTAATAAATATTTTGTTATCGTTGTTACAAAGCCCAATCGAACTTTGCTCCCGACTTAGTGAAAAGAGGTTGTCTAGTCACTAATTTACCTTATATAACATAATAGTTTATGAACTCACTTAACATTGAAAATAAATGGAATAAACAAATGGCTGGTATTTTTCCGATAGGTTTACATTGTAGTTGTAGATATGAAAAATTACATTTTTATTTGTTTATCGTATTTTATTATAAAAGTAAATATTAAAAATAAAAATATAGTAATAATAGTTTTTTGTTTTTGTATCGTAAATCTTAGATAATTGTCGTTTAACTAATAAATAATATCTTCACTTGAGAATTTTCCTTACAATAAGATGCATTTCGGGGAGGCGCTTTTCAGTGTAATTTTTGGTTTACTCCTTTATTTTGTTGTGGTTTTTTTGTACTTAACTCCTAAATTTAAACTAGAAGTATTGGTATTAATTAAAACTATAAATAAATTCTCTATTCATATTTTGATGCAATCCATTGCAACATTTGATACACATTTTCTGTTGATGGTAATCTAAAATCGGCATTCGTTGCTATGTCAGGTGTTTCGGATACCCGGAAGCTAATACCTTTACCGTGTAATGCCTGAAATTGAAAATGTAACAAAATGTTATAAGCACATTTCTTTAGAATTTTAGTTACGCGATAATTATTCAGCCAATATTTAAAAATAGTGGGATGTGTTTTATGATCTACATATATTTATGTTAGTAACATACACACGACCGAATGGCCTTGGTTAATAAACTACGATATAATATTGAAAAATTTTCACATAACACGCACGCTATAGTATTTCGCACATGACACACTTACCCGCATTGCATCTTCATCTGTTGTGTCATCACCAACGAAAACGGCTTTCACTTTTTCATGCCAATTTTCACCAAAGCTTGATTTCAAAATTAGTTCAGCTGCGGTGCCTGTAAGTGAATTATATATAACATTGGTTTGGATTGCATAAATATTTTTTTGTAAGTGTGCGAAAGTCACAAATCTATTCACCTTTATTCCATTGTACAGGTGGTTTTGCATCGATTGCTTTATGTGCTTGATTTGCGGTATAACCATGATACAAAATAATTTCATTTGCCCGCTCAACAATAGCATCATGCTCCTCTTCCGGTGCCTCACGGTAATGCACGGTTAACGATGTTTTCTTATTCTCTATCCAGGTACCATCCTTTTCGACTTCTTCCCGTAGAATATCATACATTTTGGTAAAATTTTCGATTACATCATTTGGAATGTAATGATCATATTTTCTACCATCCGAATATAAAATTTCTAGTCCATGATTGCCGGCATACACAATACCTTCGATACCAACTTTGCCCTTGACATCGGTAATCCCGCGACCCGATATTACAGCGGCAAACACATTTGAATTATTACACAAACGGTTTAAAATATCACTTGTTGGTTTTGGTATTATGGTGTTGTCAGGATGTGGTGTAATTGGAGCAAGTGTACCATCGAAATCCATTAATAGGGCTATCGTATCATTGTGATGTATAAAACTAAAATAAAATAAAATATTTTAGTTAATAATTAATGTTAAACCACTAAACTGTTTTTTTGTTTTTAAACACTCACTTTGGCAGATAAACACTAAATTCATCCAACGATTCAATTGTGGGAACAGACATTCTCTTAATAATTTTTTCTTCTTGTATTATATTTTCACTTTGACTTGAACACAGTTTAATCAGTACTGACCAACTAACTAAAATTATAATCAAATTTATAGAAAATATTAAGTCTAAGCAGCAATTGAAAAACAACAAAACAAAAACAAAAAAAAAATTAAATTATTTGTTTCCCTTGTTATTTTCGCGGCTCGCGATTTCATATGTTTTTTTTTCGCGAATCAGAAAGAAATTTTTTTATGGGTCACCTATTTTTAATTTTTTTTATGTACATTAATATGTATTATCTATTTTATTACGTTTGTGTGTTTGAAAAATCAAAAATTTGTTTTTAATAACAAAAAAAATAAATAAATATAATTTTGGGCCGAAAATGAATTTTCCAATTTTGAACAAACAACTTTACTCCGCCACAACCGAGACTGGCAAATTGTTTGAGTCAATTAAATTGAAAAAAAAAATAGAAAAACATAAAATAAAATAAAAGTATTGAAGTAAAAATAAATTTTTTAGTATTTCCGTGTACGATCTACTTTAATTACTAAAAGACACTACAAAACTGTTTGGACAGAATAGTTTGGAGTTTTGTATTTTTATGGAATAGTAATTAATTATCAACGAATGTAAATAATCAATATTATTCTAAGAATATATTTTTTCTATCGTCTGCTGTTTATTTTATCCGGCGTTTTGTGTGTGTCGAGTCGAGTGAAGATCTTGATAGGCGAGCGTGTTTGGTTAATCTATATTAATGTGTCTGGGCGAACCGGAATGATGTAGTTAGTGCACTAAGTAGAAATTAAATAGTTTTGATAAGAAACTTTATTAGTTAATTGCTTTAATCCATCAATAAATTTATAATAATTTTCAAGTTCATTGTGGTTTTGTGCCGGTCGAATGGCAATGTAACATGTGTGGTTTTTCCTATGAGTGTGCTGTTGTTGTTGTGTAAATTATTACGAAACACATTTTTTCTATGACGAAATAAGTACGTTGTCTTTTAAGTTTTTACTGTTGATTGTTTTTCATGTGATTTTTATAATATTAGTGATAAATTCTATGAGTAAAAATGTTGTTAGAAAAATTTGTTATTACTAGTATTATAATAAATTTGCGATTGATACAGAAAGATATTCGTAGGAGTAGAACGTTTAGATTGTTTCAGAATTGTCAACATGTTTTTGTTTTTATGACTTTGTTTAGCAATCAACTAATAATAACCGTTTATAATCAGTCTTTCCACACGTGTATTTAGCACAACATATCTTGCCAACAAAAAGGTGCATTTAAACATTATGTTCTAGATTGTTTGTACTTTATGATAGCATTGAACATAGCATGTGTAAAGTACACATTCCCTGCTTTTCATATGCCACTCGAAATTTCGTAAACAACAATTAATAATCGCGACAATTTAATTAAAATGATATCAATTGTGGACACTCGTTTAATTCGCCTTTTTTACTGTCATGATTTGTTGTGATCAATAAGAGTGAGGAAAGGCACAATAAAGGCCCAACCAGTCACAAATAAAAACTTAACAAAATTTTAACGATACCAATTGTCTTTCTTTTTTTTTGACATTCCAGCCATTCTCAACTTATAATTCTTAAGTAATAATAAAATCAGCGCGATGTTAATTTACAAGATTTATGAATAAAACATGATAAGATTTTTATGTATTTTGATTAATTTATTATACAAACATTTAATAATAAATGGTAAAGCCAGACCAATATTTAATTTTAGCACTCTTATTTTTTATTAAGTTATGTTTTTATTCTTGACTGGTCCCCACTTAAGAGTTCTATACCATCCCAGTGGCACTAATATGGTAATTCCCCGGGTATAGGGAACTGGGGAAAGAATTTATGTGTAATTTCTGCTTAAATATTTCTTTTCCGGCCTACTGAGGACAAAAGTTTGTGTAAAGATTTACAAATTGGGAATAATTTTCTGCACATCTAAATTGGCAAGGAAGTTTATTCCCCATTTAATTTTGTTTTCAAAAAAATTAACACAAACTTTTTACCTTAGTATGCCAGAACAAAAATGTTTATATACAAATTGCATATAAATTCTTTCCCCAATTCCCTATTCCCATGGAATTACCAGAATAGTGCCACAGCCGGAAAGTTATTAACGACACACTAATGACTCATCAGAGACAGGCAAGCATGACACATATATAGAAATTTATCAGTAAATGGGACTAATTTTCGTTTGTGATATGTCTGGGATGAATCGCATGTGACATGTCTGACATTAATTGAGAAATCATGTGTTAGGAAGCTAGGACAGTTCATAGACGTATATTATGTGGTATGCCTAAAATCTATTGTATACAACATATCTGAGATGAGATTGACATTTTAATAAACCATTTTATTTAAAGGAAGGAAACTATTACTAAATTATTAATCACTATGAAGTATTAAGTTGTTGACTTTCAAAATATTGTATAAACATTCAATTTCCTTAAAAAATAAGTTACACTGTCAACTGGCGGAAGTTTGCCTTGAATATAAAAGCATAAATTTGTTTAATTATAAAATAAATTAAAAATTGGAAATATTTAAAATAATGTAAATTTCAAAACGTTTACTAACCTATTGGTCAAATAAAATATAAACAAAATTGTTCAACACTACATATATTATTGAAAAAATTAAACTGATCATGACAAGCGAAATGTTTTTTTATCGATTGTTTGTTTACTTTACAATTTTCAAAAAAATAGCGATAGAATGAGAAATATCGAAGACTCGTCATATATGTTTCACTCAAGACATTGTCAAGTAAGAAGTGATGTACTTGACATATCTTGTCATAAATTAGTCATTTGTAAACATAACATCAAAAAACGACCAAAAATAAACTTTTTCATACACATTTAGCAAAATGGGCAAGAAATAGAAACGTATGTTTTCGTGAAAAATGATTCACATGGATGTTGACAAATTTCCAACTAGGTTGTTTCCATGAACCAGATTGGAGTTAGGTTGAGTTGAAATTAGGGTTTCGTTTCTTCCAAAATGGCGTTGATCGTTTCCATTAGAGTTAGGTTGAGTTGACATTTTGATAACCGCTTGATACATTTAATTTTATTTGTCCTTAATCCTTTATAAATAATTATATGCCTTGAAAATTATTTTAAAATATTTCTTTGTTTTAAATATACATATTTGTGGTTAAATATATATAAATTTCTTTGATATTAAGAATGATAATTCTTCATTGCCATCATTTTGAATTTCAACTCTTCTCAATCCCATTAGTTTCGTCGAGTTCAAAATAATTTAACGAAAACTCAACTCTACTTTGTTCCCATGTACTTTGTTTCCATGCTGAGTTAAAAGTGGCTTGAATTGGAGTTAGCATTCATGAAAACAGAGTTTTCGTTAAATTATTTTGAACTCGACGAAACTAATGGGGTCGAGTAGAGTTGAAATATAAAATGGCGGCAATGAAAAATTGTCATTCTTAATATCAATGAAATTTATATTATATTATTTATAACATATGTATATTTAAAACAAATATTTTAAAATAATTTTCAGCACATAGAAGTGTACATATAGGATTATTAGGATTAAATTTATTAAGCGGTTATCAAAATTTCAACTCAACCAAAATCTACTCCATGGAAACGATCAACGCCAACCTAATTAACGAAAACCTAATTTCAACTCAACCTAACCCCAACCTGGTTCATGAAAATATGGTAATGGACACTAACTCCAGCTCAAGCCACTTTCAACTCTGCATGGAAATAAGATACTCGTATGTACGTGAATGCAGGATAACTTTTGTTATAAACGGAGTCGAGTCAACTTCACAGCGGCGCTTCAGATATCAGCGCCTTAGAAGAAAAGATCCCTTAGATCTAGCTAACTAATTCATATAAACAACAAACCAAATAGTGCGTACTAATATTAAGAATTACCATAGGTTAGGATTTAACAATTTTTCTCGTTAAATTAGCTTGTAAGATTTGAAAACAATTTGTGAGTTTCCCAAGATAGGAAAGATTCAAGAATAAAGCCAAGGGCAGCTATAAAAAAAAATTATATGATATAATATGAGCATCTTTTGCTTAAGAAATTGTCATTAAAGAGGCAATATATATGACATGTCTCACACTTGTTGTCGAACGTAGACAGTCTGTTGACGAGTCATTTGTCAAATTAATGTGACTTGTCATAAATAAATTAGTCATTTAGTCAACATAACATCAAAAATAGACAACAAATTATTTTTCTTTTTCATACACATTTAGAAAAAAAGGTAAGAAATATAAACGTATGCCATTCCTAAAATAATATTCACATGCATGTTGACAAATGTCCAACTGGCAATTGTAGTTAGCTTGACTCGATCCAAAATCTAGTAACAACATTTTAATTTCTATTATATACGAGCTATATACGCCAATTATGTCAAAACTCTTCGAAAAATTATAACTAAAAAGACTTAAACCAATAATTGAGGACTGACATCTAATTACTCCATATCAATTTGGATTCAGAGAAAAGCACTCCAATGAATAGGTGCATAGAATCACCAACATTATTGAAAGAACGTTAGAACGTAAAAAAGTATGCTCCAGCATATTTCTGGACGTCGCCCAAGCATTCGATAAAGTCTGGCACAGTGAACTGGAATTCAAGCTGCATAGAGATCTGTCGAGGCAATTCTATGCCATACTAAGATCTTATTTATCCAATAGACATTTTCGTGTGAAATATGAGGATGAATACTCTGAACTAAAGAGAATCTCTGCCGCTGTCCCACAGAAGAGTCTTAGGACCAATCCTGTATTTATTATATACAAGGAATATTCCAACATCAGATGAAGGAACCATAGCCACCTTTGCAGATGACACAGCAATCATGGCGATTGAAAGTAATGTCGCTGATGCAACGAGCAAACTCCAGAAGATTACCAATACGGATTGTAACTGGACTAAGCGCTGGCGAATCAAGGAACGAAATCCACGCATATTAACTTTACATATCAAAAGGCTTCCCATCTACCGATAGCAATTAACTCACGACCGGTGCCATATGCAAACAAAGCTAAATATCTTGGCATGATACTCGATGCTTAGCTCAAGTAGAGAGAGCATGTCAAAATGAAAAAAGCAAAACTTAATATTAAGTTCAGAAAAAAGTATTGGCTACCGTAGATCCATATCGGCAAATACTGAAGTCGTTATGGACCTACGGTATTCAACTTTAGGGATGTACAAGGTTCTCCGTAAACGATTAAAGATGAAATAAAAAAGCATGCCGCCAAACACGAAATAAGGCTCCAGGAACATGGAAACCCCTATATTCGTCATATGATAGATAACCCTGTCGTTGAAAGAAGACTTCAAAGAACGAGGCCACTTCATCTAGTAAATATACCAAATTAATAAACGAAACGAAATTTTTAATTATAATTTTTTTTATAAGAGCATACGAGTAGCTGCATCTAGGTACGAGAGCATTTTTTTCCGATTTTATTTTAATATGCTTTCCCTTAAAATAATTTCATTCGTCTAGACATTTTTAACTCGTTTCGACTAGATCCTAAGGGAACTCTCCATTAAAAACGCCAAAAAAGATCAATACAAGCAGGGCCATATATATTTAACCTGCCTGGTTGCGTGAAAAGTGGCACTTTCGATGTCGGGTACCCAAATGACCATTTTTTATGGAAAACGGGGATTTTCGAACGTTATATTATGAGGTAAAATGCAGTTGCTTTCTTTTTGTAATCGTTTATATTCAAGGTGTCTGGGTTTGGCATGTTAATCTGTTAAGGAGCGATTCCTTGGTTCACTCTGTGAAAAAAATCGTATGGGGGTGAGGCGGGAATCAATTTTTGATATACTTTGAGATACAGGGTGTTTAAGAAATTTGGTTCAGAAAAAAGGTACACACAAATATTAGACTGTAACTTCCAAAATATTTATCGGAGAGGAACCAACTTAGTCGTATTTGACTGTTTGAGAACTATAATGCTTTAAAGTAATTTTTTTTTAAATTCGTTTTTTCTCAAAAAAAACTGCTCCAATTTTTTCTTTTTCCTAAATTCGCCACAAGAGACATTAAATTGTAAAGCGAGCCTCTTTATGCTAATATACGAATTTGCTCGACGTCTTCAGTTCGACCAAAATGATAGAATTATCACGATATTTTTTGTGACTCTAACTTAACTCTGTTTAATTTTATATCAACACCGAGTGAACAAACTAAATAGAAACAAAATTGTAGATTAATAATGTACGTCAATATACGCTTGTGCTTGTCATAACAAAAATTTAATACCAATTTCTAATGACAATCAACATGATACAATTTACATCACGTACTACAAATTTAGTGCATCTCTAGCACCTTAGCCATCAACAGAAAGCAACAAACGGAACTCAAAAACCCCAACCACATGAAACATAGTAGTTCTACTTTCTAACGATACGATAGGATTTCCTAGCACTAGCAAAAGTCCAGAGATTAATACCGAATTAATTATAATTGTATTTAATAAAACACAAAAAATATTTTTATTCTTTCTATCAAAATGCTAGACACAGCTTTGAATTGTTTCGTTATAAATATGAAATTAATTTTAATGGATTAGTA
The DNA here is from genome assembly GCA_963691935.1 of Nephrotoma guestfalica. Classification (NCBI taxonomy): domain Eukaryota; kingdom Metazoa; phylum Arthropoda; class Insecta; order Diptera; family Tipulidae; genus Nephrotoma; species Nephrotoma guestfalica. Next base: position 121,278,797 of record OY829913.1, on the reverse strand, counting down.
ATAGTTGATAACCGTTTAACATATATGTAATTATGACATTTGATGTTAACAAACTCTTTTCTAATGGGGCATTTACATGCGACCAACACTTTTCTTCTACAAAATGAAAGAGATATAACATTGACTTTTTGCACATGAGAGACAAGAAAATAAATATATCCCATCAAAGATTTGTAGAAGATTTTTTGAGCCACTACACTTCAAAAACCACTATAAAAATGAAAATGTTGCCATAAAATATATTCGATCCGAGTATTTTTATGGCAACATTTTTAAAATTAACAAAAAAAAAAAAATTATTTTATATTTACAAAAGATTGAGGAATCATAATAAAAACAGACGCTATAGATAAAAATGTAAATTTCTCATTTGAACTAATTAAAAATAAATTAATAATTTTCCTATACAAAAAATATGGGATTACTGTATATGTTTATTTCTTTCTCGCATATTGAATATTTTTATATAGTAGATGCTTCTTATTTACCTACAAAAATTTGCAGACGAAACAATTTTCTACATGTAAATGGTTAAGCCCCATTTACATGTAGATCATAAAAAAATATTACAAAAATATCAAAAAATTTGTTTTATTTCTAAACTTCAAATAAGTAATAAAATCCTGTTTAATATCTTCAATACATAAAAATTCACATTTATTTGAAAAGTAAATAGTTGAGGACATAACTATGCACAAAAATAATTCTGACAGTTGTCAAAATCAGACAGAAATCAAATAATTTCTTGGATTTTTTGTGATAAATGGGTGTGTTTTATGGCAAAAAGTGGTAAAAACATATCATGATATTTTTTATCATTTTTTCACTCGTTTTATGACGTCTACTATTTAGAATTTCCGGCTCTTCGTATTCACGTTTGGTGTTTCCTTGTAAAGTTAAGGAACGTTTTTGATTTTATGTTTTTTTTATGTGTTTAGTTTTAATTTTACAGCTTTACTTATGTTTATATTTTTTTTTCTGTGCACTGTTACATTGCTAATTATTTCTTCGTCGACATCCAAATGATTGACAATGACGCAAAAACTATGGCACGTGGGTAAAAATAATGTATTGGAGGCTTGTAGGGGGAATCATGGTGAATTAAAATTACGTAAAAATAAAAAAATTGTAACTGTTTTTTTTTAGAAAAACTGAATTTTATAATTTTTTTTTACTTTCGCTCTCAAACGGATGCAAATGCAAGATAACCACCTAGATCTTAAATAAGGCTATACCATTTCCAGTCAAATAAGCCTAAGTTGGTTGCTCTCCGATAAATATTTTGAAAGTTACGTACATCCTGTATCTCAAAGGATATCAACAATTGACTCCTTCCCTCCCATACGATTTTTTTCACAGAATGAACTAAGGAATTACTCCTTAACGGATTATCATCCCAAACCCGGACCCTCTGTATATAGCAAATATCTTTATATGCCTCTGGTTTTAAATTTAATCCACACAAATTACAAGAAAAGATATAAATAATTTAAAAAAGAATACCATTGTCCAAGCTTTTCCCAATTTTAATGACGTTTTTAATTTTTTTGGTGGTACCAGATGAATATTTACATATTTATAATAATTTTGAGTTGCTAACTACTGTATAACACTAAATGTCATTTAACCGAGTATAAAACATTCAAAATAAAACAACAAATACCTACGATTTAAAAGTCATACATCTCGATCATAAAAACTATCAGCATAAAAATTGCTCATATAGTAATCAAAACACTTTTACTAATTGAGTGCAATTCGTTTTGGAAGATTCCTTTTTGCGCAATAGGCATTTTGATGATTATCCCAATAATTTCACACATTGGTCTGGTTAATGTCGCATATATATGGGCCATAAATCAAGAGGGCTTTTGAATTTCAGCAAATTAAGCATCCAGTTTCCGATTGATAAAGCAGGCGAATTCAAACAAGCGATTGGTATCGATTTTCACTCTATCGAAACGCCAAAAAACATGATCAACCCGTGCAAAAGCATCAAACATTTTTGATGTTTGTCAAAATTTGTCGTGTCTTATTTCTTCGTATTCCCAATTTCAAAAGGCTCTGATGAGCTGAATAATGAATTTCACACAAATTTTACGAATAACCTAACCGAAATTTATGTGGTAAACAAACCAAATATAAATGACGTTAAAGTCATGAACCACTTTATATGATAAAAAGGTGCTGTTTTATGGCGATGTAAATCGACGTCTGGCAGCTCGACCAAAGCTCAAAATTTTATAATTTTTTTTTTTGAAGTACTTTTTATTTTATTGTGTTTGTCAATGGATTGCAAACTAGGTGCAATTAAAAAATTTTGTAACGTATATTAACAAATAATTTGTAAAATCAGTTTTATTTATTTTACCCTCTTTTACCCATATAAAATACTCGTTTGGGTGCCCATATTGAAAGCTCGATAACTTTTTTTTATATACAACCAGGCCTGTATTTCTTTGGCCTTGTTACAAGTTAACCTGATACGATAACTATAACTTGAACTCGCATTGTAAACAGTGTAATAAACACATACTAAGCACGTGCTATTTTTAAAATTCGACGTGTTTTTCTTCCATAGTGCGTTACTTTAAATTTTCCACTTAATTATTTATCGGCACTAAAACTTTCTGTTAAACGTCGGATATTTATCTGTTCCCTTTCAATTAATTGTCGATTTTCATGATTCTTTTTAAATTTTATGGTTTTAATAAATGTTGAAAACGCTAGTATGACCTTGAATTTTTATAAGGAATTTTCAGTGCATTTCTCAAATTTTAGTCGACTAAGTATGTTTTAGGTGCTTGGTTTTACGTAGTAAAATATTAATTCCAATTTCTGAAAATCGCTAGCAAAGTATCATCTGGCGTTGTCAGAATAAAATGAAACATTCATTATCATTAAAAATATTGTTAAAAACATTGCTTTATCATTCTTATGTGATTCTCAAGCACGCGTCAAAAAAAATGTTTATTTTAACACTGTTTAAATGTGAATCATAGACGTCACAAGAGCATATAACAATGAACGTTGGAGGTGCAATTTTAAATCGGTGGTATCTCCGTCGATGCGACCAGATATGGTCACCTTATCACGGCTCTCGATTCGCAAACAGTAATGTGTGTACGAGGTCAAATTCTAAAACAACCATATATTGATAAGAACGAAGCTTTGAAAGGAGTTATTATCGAGCGATTGTGTGAGTCGGCGAAAATCCAGCTCGACTGACATCGGGATTGCAACTGGGCGATAAAAAAACCATCACGGCTTTTGAGGGAAATTTAAACATTATCCACCGGTCAAGTTACTGAACCGGTTCTGCGAAACTTGTGGTTGCAACGACTTCCGACACAAGCACAAGAAATATTATCCTGTGTGGGACGACATAAATCTAAGTAAACTTGCCAAAACAGCCGACAAAATCTTTGATGCGCAGAAGCCATCTTGTGTGTACAATTTAAATGCGTCAGTAAAAACTAGCAATACACAACGGGACGATTTGGTTTACAAGATCATTGCATTGCCACGCGAGTCGAGGAACAGTTCGGTCGGTTCGATGCAAGTAATACGAAATCATCTCGTAGTCGTTCACAAACATTCAACGACCGATGCCAGCCAAAGCTATTAGGCTCTGCACTTCATGTGACAAGCGCTGGTAGCCAAGATTCAAACAACCGTTTTATAGTAATTGATTCACAAAATAAGCTACAATTTCTAGTTGACACAGGCTCTGTGGTTTCGGTGATTCCACCGAAAATAAATTGATAACCGAAGCCGATTCGTACGACTCGGGCATCATAGGGCTGCTACACGAATTGAAAGCAATTACGCATACGCATGAATCGTTGAGTCTAAATACTGTAAAGCGTAAAATTACTCACTGCATCGAAACAACTGGTCAACCTTATCACGCAAAAGTCCTACGCCTTAATGCAGACAAAATGGCCATCGCAAAGTTCGAAATGAGTTTAATTGCGTAAGGAGTTTGTCGGTCTTCAAAAAGCAACGACAAAGAATAAACTTCTGTTACTCGATGAGGATGCTTGGCTTCTCTACGATTACTTGTGTACAAAAAAATGAATTTTCGAGCCAGAATAAATGAGAATAAATGAAAAAGTTCAAATCAAAAATTAATCGCCAATTTTCGTCAGGCTGGAACATTAGTTCAGTTCCTGCGATCTAACACTAGTCGTAGTTCTTAGATTGAGTCTCACACTTTCGTCTACAGCAGCAATATTCTCAGTTTTATGTACTGTACTAGCAGGGGATCCATCTGTTCGGCCGAAATTTAATTTCAAAATTCGAATTGTTTCGGGAAATAATTTTCCAATATTTTCCAACGTTGATCAAACGTAAATGTATTCATTTCAATGTTCTTGTCAATATTTCGAGTGTGTCCACCAGTTATTAGTTTTTATTTTAGATTATATTGGGAAGTAGGTCGGCTACACAAATTCTACCCATACGGTTGGAGTCAGGCAGAGTCAGTTCTTACGGTAGAGTACAAAAACAACAAATAAAATAAAAGCCCGTGTTTGAATATAAGAGTGTTGTTGTTGTGTATACAAATTAAATTTTTTTTTTCGTCTGGCGACGGGTTAAAACTGAAAAAAACTGAAAGGGGATGAAATCGTTTTGTTTCGTGTTCGAATATTATAATTCTGGGGATCAAGTCGCGTTCCGTGAAAATAGGAAAATGAAAATTTTTTTTTTATTGCCAATCGTTCATTATTTCACGGAACACATTATTTCACACTGAGTCCACAATCTGTTTGTGGTACGTCGTACACCAAAATACGTTTACCATTCTTCGAAGCATTTGTTGCAGTATACCGTCGAACTACAGCTGGACCCCATAATTGTATTCCATAAGTTCAGGTAGCTTTTATTTTATCAATTTTCAAATTCTAGGGTAAGCTGGCCATGCAATTTTTAAGGCACTATTAGGAATTTTCGTGAAAAGGTATGACAGACAGCGCACACCTTCCCACGAATGTCCCTCATAAATCAAATCTATGTAACATTGGTTCATTAGAACACTAGTGCTTTAAATCGGTACCTCTACCAAATGAGCCCTCATGATGACACCTAAGTCATAATTGATGCCACTTTTGTTACAATTTACAACACCAAGTTACGATATCGTTACATAAGAATAGATACGTCGACGATATCTTAACATGTGATTTAGGTGTAACCGGACTCTTAAGAATTTAGTTAAAAAAAGGTAAAATGATGACGCCCCTCCTGCTACATCTTCTTATAGTTTAATTTACTTCCCATCAGTGGGCTAAGCGGTATGAAGGCCGCAGTAGTTTCCACCAACATGTTAGTCTCTATTGTTCCAACCCTCTCGAATATTTAGCTACAATTTTATTGCGTTTAGAGCAGTAAAACGGGTTTTCTAATTTTATGCAGGTTTATCGATATATTTGTTTTAAAAATTTTGGAGAGAAGCCTTATAAATTTTAACATGTACTTTAATTTATAGAGGCAAGGGGGAGAATAAGTTAAAATTTTTGGTAAAGCGATTAAATTTAAGATTTTATCTTACGCTTGCGTCAAGCTGTATAACTTTCCTTATTTTTCTTTTCCTCCATTTTCCTTTCCTACCTTTACGGGTTCCAATCGCGCGCGTCGTTTTAAAATTGATTTCAAAATTTCAAAGCGTTGAAAATGCTCAACGCTGAGTGTAATTTTACTCATATATTGTTTTAAAACTTCATTTAAATCTTCCGCTGCTAAATCTAGAAACGAGCGCACATCAAAATAAAATGCTTTCAAATTTCACATTTACACGATTCAAGTTTGTATTGGATTAGCTTCAAAACTAATGACTTATTCCAAACTCACAAATAAATATGAAATTTAGTATTTAATTTTAGTATTATTAAAACTGAATTAATTTCCATTTGGTTAAAAAAATAAACCCAAATCAAAATAATTTCCCTTATGGATCAGGTCAGTCTCAAAACGCACTCATCTACATTTATTATAAAAGAGAGAGTTTGTTTATTTATTGTTGTGTATTTATTGTTTATTTAACTTTGTTCTTTTAAATTTAGAATTACCCTATTTGGTACTCTACTTGGTGCTTTTACTATGGTCGAGTTTCGGAATGGCATGGAATTAAAATAGTTTTAATTCAATAATTGGCAGTATAATTATAATTTGTGTTACGCTTGGTGCATGGGACAAAGAACCGCCTTGATGGTATTCTAACCAAGGAAATTTTTGATGAGTTGCTCGAGCTTTTGGAATCATGATCCGATTTGAAAACATTTATGGGTGTAGCACTGCATCCGAAACAACCCACTTCTTGCAAAATATTCAACCATACAATCAAACTTTACAAAAGACCTCTTTTGGAACCAATACAATTTTTGAAGGATAATTTTAGCGTTGTCAAATATTTCAAATATTAGTTCCACTACATCGATTACCTAACGAAGAACCAAAATATTGTCAGCTGTATTTTGTTGGAGCTAATGCAATGAAGTGGCTGCACCGGTCAAGGACCGGTAACCCACGGTACGGCGGTAGAGTGATAGTTCACCATAATTCTATAAATTATATTATGTGGGCAAGAAGCAACCTTTTCATCAATTGCTGTTGGCATATTGAAAAATAAAGTAGAAAGAAAGTGTTACATTTGAACTGATCAAAGAGAATTTAAGTGTGCTTCATAACGTAACAGGATATTATCCCTTGGATATTACCCTTCCGGACAATACCCCACGCCATTAGCGCGGGTCCGTTACCTCACCCCAGCCATTACCCTTTGGTCCGCCATTATGAATAGTTTCGATGTATTGTATCTGAACACAATTCGTTTTCCACATTTTTCGGGTTTTAAAGGGATTTCCTATCGAGATTTTACTATTCATCGAAATAAAATGATATCGATATTAAGTTTTGAAGCGGACTGCATAACATATTTGTAACAATTTCAATAGCTATAATAATTGGAACATTCCGGGAACTTATGAAATTACAAAAATATATTTCCGTGATTACGTGAGTTGTTTTGACAAATCCCACTAAAAACATGATGATTGACAAAAAACTCGAAAAACAATCCACAACATTAAAACAATTTCAAAAAATTCTGTTGTTTATTATGACGGATTCGAGTTCATCTTAAAAAGCTGAATCTAAAACTATAATATACTAGATGTCGCTCTATCATGCGTCGGTCGATCGCCTATTAGTAATCACGGAAATAATTTTTCCCGAAGAAATCTTTAATCTTCTAATTTTTCCCAATAATATTCTTGTTTTTATATAATTTGGTACTTGGAACCAACCACTTAGCCCCTAAGTTCCCGGAAAGTTCGAATTATTGCAATTGAAATTGTTTCAAATAATTTGTGCATTTATGCTCATGACAATAATTCACTTCAAAATCTACTTAATAATATCGATTAATCGAGGAGAAGGAGAAGGTAATGACCGGGGGTAAAGGCAGCGAGTAATGGCGGGGAGTAATGGCGGAGGTGTAATCATGGAGGGGAGTAAATACGGAAGGTATTGTCCGGGGGCTAATATATGGATTGATAAGGTCCTATACCCGATTAATTTATACGTGTAAGAGGTGTGACCGGCGAAACTACACAATGATTGAAGTTTTGGTGTTTGAATCGGGAGGTAGCGGGTTGGAATCCCGATAGAGGCAGGGATGCAAATGGAAGTTTTCATCATCAGATTACGATCTGTGGTGAAAAGGAACACAACTATAACCCGCTGTCGGAGTGCAGAACTCATAGAGCGACTATTTTTCCACGCCCTTACTATAGGCTGGCTTGGAGCTATGCAATGTTCAGACGGTTCTCCGAAAATCTGATCTATAGCCGAGCAGTCTCAAATTGACTGGCAACAGTGTAAAAGTAAGGACCGGCCAAGCGAACCTTGAAAGAGTTGGCGGAGCCTCGGCTTCGGAAGAGTTTGCAAAGAGGTATGATAAAATCCTCAGAAGTCTGGACAACTTTGCATTCTACTAATCAACTTCAGAGTGCTTCATTTCCTGGATAAACGTTCATTCAAAGGTGGTTAATTTAATGACAAAATTTAACTTTTTTTTGGCCAGTAAGGTGTCATATGCATAATTTCGAATGACAAAAATGATTACCTCATTCTCATATTTTGATTTAATTGACCAATAAACTCACAGAAAGAGAAGTTGGGTTATCCATCGTATCGAGAAGAAAGTCTGATCATGGCGGATTTACAATATAATTATAAAATACGAAGAGATGGATAGTTCCTTACTGCTCCCTTCACTAAAACCTCCGAAAAATATCCTCTACAATATCTACCCGTTTCTTTAGAAAAAGGACAAATGGTTTTTGGTTTAAAAAAAATGGAAATTATGAAAGAAAGAGACTGAAGTTAAACTTCACCCAGACATCAGATCCAAATTAGCCTGAAATGCCCCTTTATCATGCGCGTCAAATTTTGAAACGATCAGACCTATTTGCATAGAACTTATTACAACTTGGCGAAGTTTTTCGACACTAGTACCAAAAATGTAACAGTCAATTTGATCCACCAGCAACTGCAACATAATATTTCCGTTGACCGGTACGTTCACAATGATATTTAAACGCGCATTGTAGGCGACACTTTTGCACTGATGATTGTGTTAAAAAAATCTTACGATAAGGACCTGTATATTTTTTATTCATAGTTTAAAGTCGAATCAGCTTGAAATTGTTTAACTACATATTATGGGGTGAATGGCGCCACAATTTTAACGAGAAACAATTCGATGATTAAATATTGTATCGGACAACAATTCACGCTTGTGTACACACGTGTAATTTACGTCAGTTGACATAGCAAATACAATAAATTTCAAAATCAGAATGGACGCAATAGACCCCGAAATAAATTTGTTGACATAATGCTGTGTGTTGAGTGATACGCGTAGAGAGTTCAACATTCTATGTTATATAGTCAGATGCAAAACGTTAAAGTACTCTGAAATGTGATAACATTATCATTTTTAAATATGCCGTATACCATTTATTGAATGACGTATTGAGATCATGAGGTTGTTGTTGTATTATTGTACACATAATATTGACGTACGTAAATATTGTACACGATTAAAAATATAATCTGCCCTCGTTATACGGAGCTTGTATACAAATTTAGTTCGCAATTTCATGTCAAAAGGTAACATAGACTATATAGATTACAGTACAGATATATTTGTTTGTTGCCAAGCCATGCACATGCTACATGTAAGAATGGACCTTGATCAGATCTGTTTTATCGATGTTATATTCTTCTCTATAGAATTATACATAATTATCAGAGCCAAGTTTTTTTTATCATTTGTTTTTCATAAAACCGCGATTCGCGAACTTAAAAATAGTTCACAGCGTTTGATCACACAAAATGATTTAAGAAATCACATTGGAAAATTGAGGAGATATTGTTGTGCCTAATTAATGATTAATGCCATTCAAAATGATTACATTTTGTCTTATAATAGCAAAACATGACAAGACGTCTCAGAAGATGTAAATAAATCGGCAAACAATTTATATACGCTAATGAGTACTGAACAATAAACAACAATAAAATTACGAGATGCAGATTCACGGCCTGCACAGGAAATAAGATAGAGATTGACCTTGAAGTAAATAAGAATTTAAACTTGATTTTTTTTATAAAATCTCTTTTGTTTACGTCGTTCGCTCTACGCGTGATACTTTTATTATTGGTGCATTGTTACAAGTAATGACTCTATGTGCACGGTAACGAGTCCTTAATTTATGTGGGCGAACGTTTATTTCTAGCCGGTACATGAACGGTTTGCCCTTGTAAATCCGCAAATTAAATTTTTTTGGCAAAATTTTAAAAATACCAAAATCATAATTGTCTTAAGATCGGTTTAAGTTCCACTCTATTTACAAAGTTTATCAACAATTAACTGTATGTAGGTCGAAATTAACAATTACTGGCAACACATTTTTTCTCCCTAAATTAGCAATAAGCTTGTAGTCTTAAGATTAAATTTATTTATTTAGTTTAGTTGTTTCAATATATGTGCTGTCCAATATGAGATTTTTATCAGTACGAATTTTTCGGAATACATAGTGATAATTATATTTAGAACGTTACATGGGTTTTTCGTTCATTTCGCATAATGATGGTTTTGGTTTTGTGGTGTGGCAGAAATTTGTTGTTGCGTGAATAACCAATATGTTAACACATCGCCTGAAAAGTTCCCGGTCTAACAAAGAAGACACATTTTTTGGGGGGAAAAGTACATTTGATTCATCAACATAATTTCCTTCTAGAGCGATACAATCAGTCCAACCCCTCTCTAACATTTCGAAGCCTTTTTTGTAGAACGATTTATCGTTCTCTTCGAAATAAGCTTCAGTTTCGGCAATCCCTTCTTCATTGGATCCAAATCTCTTGCCCTGGAGCTTTTTTTGAGGTCTGACCAACACATTCCCTTATGACCAACACGTTCCATTGATATCTTTACAATATCAGCTATCTCACGCAACCTCACTTTACGGTCGAGAACACAGCCTCATTTGGGCGTCCAGGGCGAGGTGCTTCATCGGTGATTGTACGCCCATGTTTAAATTCATCATACCAGTCAATGATGGTTGATTTTCCCGGTGCAGAGTCCGTATAACTCTTATCAAGTCACTGCTTTGCTTGAACGGTATTTTTCCTCATCAAAAAGCAGTGTTTACAGTGGCACCATCTAAGTGTCAGGCCAGGAACTTTTTAAGTGATGTAATATATGTGGCACTAAATATGTAAATAACGGATGTCCTGTCTAGCGTTTGAAATTTCAACTACCGGTTATTTTGAGTGTGGCAAAACTTACGTCATTCTTATTATTACAGAAAATTAGTTTAATGTTTGACATTTACGGAATGGGCTGCTTTACGCTTGTACAAAATTGGGAAATATTGTAAACTTACTTTCAAAGTGGTGAGTGTTCTACCCAAACTGTAAGAAATTTACGTGAAAAATTCCACAAATGCCTACAAGGTAATTTGTGAACCGAGTTCGTGAGACTGAATTTTTATTGGATAAACCAACACGTGCATTTATAGCCGAGAACATTGCAGCTGTTGCTCAGAAAGCATCCATCAACATCAAATCGCCAGCGGGTCTGTGATGATAGTTTTGCATGAAGACCTCGGTATGAAGGCATATAAAGTTCAATTAGTGCAGGAGCTGAAGCAAAATGCCCATCCGCAATCTTTTGGGTTCGCTGATTGGCTTGGAATAAAATGAGCATTTTTACCGAAAAATCAGCTTTTTCGACGAAGCTCATTTTCATCTCGAAGACTACGTCAACAAGCAAAATTGTCGCATTTGGGGCACAGAAAATTCACACGTAACCATGGAAAATCCGATGCATCCACAACGAGTGACAGTTTGATGTGAATTTTGGACCGGCGGCATCATTGGTACATTTTTTTTTTGAAAATGAGCAAGGGGCCGCCCTCACAGTCAATGGAGAGGAGGACACACGATATTTGGTTTCAACAGGATGGTGCAAATTGATACACAGCCAACGAAACAATCGGTATTTTGCACACTGTCTTCGGGGATCGAATAATCAACCGTAACGGAGATGTCAATTGGCCACCACGCAGCTGCGATTTGACTACGTTGAATTTTTGTTTTGGGGGGAGGGGGACCCGTCAAGGATAAGTGTTACGCTAACCATCCAAAGACTATTCAAGACTTAAAAGATCAAATCGAAGTTGCCATTGATAAGATAGGTATAATCGAAAATGGCCACCCATACAATGGCCACTCGTTATATATTCGCCTATAGTTCAAGTATAAGACTCGAAATATATCACTTTTTTAAGTCTTCAGTTGCCTTAAACCATTTGACCAGCGTCAAACGATCAATGGCTGATATGCCTTTGTATATTTGAACAGACTCTTGTTCGCCTTCACATCTTGTACTAAATATCAATCATTGCCAATATATTTAACCATTTCGTAGGGACGACGATACTGACAAGCTAATTTACGACCACCTCCTGTCACAAGTGCGTTTTTTTACAATCACCAAGCGCTTGGGACTTAACTTTGGAGCTGTCCGACGATGTTTGTTAAATTTCTTGGAAACTTCTCTATTTTTTTCCAATAACCCTTCGACGTCTTGTCCTTCACGTTACTTTCAATTATCGTCATTTGTAATGTTGGTTCCGTCTATAAGTTGATTTTGTTTTGTGTCTCCCTTCGTACCTGAATATTACCCTAAACGGCGTTATGAAAACAACTGGTTTTCGTCATATGATGCTCTGCGTTGTTAATAGCTTATTGTACTTCAACCAATTTGTTGTCCCAATTCCGTTTTTTTTCTTCGGACAATATTGCCAAAGTAGTTGTGATTGTTTGGTTTACTCGTTCTTTTTAAGCCATTTAAGCACTAGCAATTTTAGAGTTAGTTATATCATTAGTTACACAAAATCCATCAAACTTGCCAGCGGTAAATGCGGCGCTCCTGTCAGTTATGATCCTTACGGGTTTTGCATAATGTGACATGAAGCTGTGAACAAATTCTACAGAACAGCATGCAGTACTACATATTTACTGAAAGCGTTGATCAATGCTGCCACGCACTTGTTTCCTTCAAACAATTAATTTTACTTTCCGTTTTGAAGAATTTTTGTTCGAATTTTAAAATTAGTTGCCTTAATGTTTGCTATAACAAATTTTTTGCTTAGGAATTATTCCATTCATGCTTGTGTGCAGGAGTATGAAATTTTCGCTAAACCATTCGTAATTTTTTTTTACTTAGGATAGAGTTTTTTAGAAGGCATACTATAACACTTTCTTACTGGGTTAGTTTCATGAAACTGAAACGCGTCCAATCGGCACAATTGAATTTAAAACGCAATCTAATTATGGTTGGAAGATGCTAGTTTGCCACATCTAAACAACAATCCTCCTAATCCCACACTTTTAAAAAAATGGGCTGTGGAAGCGATTGAGCATCATAAGTTTGAGTAAGTTAGTGATTTTCGGAACTTAAAATGCAATTGTGACACTTGGACGCATATAAGTTACATGGAACCGCTCAGTATGAAGAACGTAGTTTGCCACATCTAGAAACCATTCGTCCTAATCCGACACTTTATAAAAATGGGCTATGGAAGCGATTGAGCATCAAAAGTTTGAGTAATTTAATGATTTTCGGATCTTAAAATTCAATGTGACCCTTGAAACTGACTTAGTATGAAGATGTTAGTATTCCACATGTAAAACGCAACATTATCCCAATCCTATAAACTTTTGTATAAATTTTTATAATAAAATGTTTTTTTTTTAATTTTAGGTTTTTATTGTTATGTCGTGACAGTATAATATTTATGACATAATATAATGATAGTTTGATTAGAATTGCTAAAGCATATATTTGGTTGTTATGGGATGTAAGTCTGGGACAACTTTTTACTTTTCGTTTTCTTGTGAACATTCATATTATTGTGTTAACGGATACATGGGTTAAATCAGCCAGCGGGATAGATGGGATAATCTGTTAGTAGACGACGCCAACATACCCTATTATCAAAGATACAAACACTAGTAAAAATTTACCTTGGACCCAATATTTTGGATATGGTGTTGGATAACAATATTGAAACTCGAAATGTGAGCGGTAATATAGTTGATCATATTTCATGTTTCTTTTCCAACATTTATCGTATTCCTAATCAGACAACAAATACAATCATTTACAAAGTTTAGAAATAATTAACTGTATGTAGTTCGGAATTGACAATTACTGATAAGAAGTTATTTCTCCCTAAATTAGCAATAAGCTTATAGTCTTAAGATTAAATTTATTTATTTAGTTTTGTGTTTTATTATATTTGCTGTCCAATATGATATTTTAATCATTACGAGTTATACGGAATACATAGTGATAATTATATTTAGAAAGTTAAATGTATATTCTGTATCGAACACATAATGATGGATTTGGTTGTTATAGTGATATGGCAGAAATTTATCGTTGCTAATCGCCGATTGTACGTACACCAATTTTTGTTCATAACTTTCCAATTATACGTAAACTGTATACGGAAGGTGCTTTAAAAATGTACGCAATTTTTTATGCACGGGTACTGTACATTTGTAATACTCAAACCTCAATTTAAAAGAGTTTCTGTTTTGTTCGATCTATCTAACTTTCTATAAATTTTCCAAGTTTTTAATGGTCCAAAATTAAACTAACAAATGGAGCAAGGTGCGTGCGCTTCGTGAGTCATTGTTTTTTTTGAAGTAAAACTTACCGCTAGATGCTTTAGCAGATTTAGGCCGTTTCAAGCCAATTTTGAAGGTCCATTAATTCCATTATTGCCAAAAATCTAGTATGCGTGGAGCTATTATGAGCTATTTATGACCCCTCAAAATCCATAAACCAACAATTTTGGGCTTTTAAATAAAAGTAAATAATAAATTTAATTAAATGTAGTGAGGGAGGGTTGCGTTACTCTCGCTCTCGATTTTTGAGCCCACCCTTAAAACCACGAACAATCGCATATTGTTTTCTTAGAAATGACAATTCTGTTAAAATTGCAAAAACTAAATACTTATTTCAAAGTCGAATATGATGTATCGATTTATGAGCTCACGAAATGCAAACTCATGCAAAGATCAATTGCTTATTTCGTGACCTCATAAATTGCTACATCACCTCTGGCATTGAAATGTTAATTTTATTCAATTTTAAAAGAATCTTTTTCTTTTTCTCAAATTTCAGATTCCTTTTAAACATTAATAGGGTGATAGAATTTGCCCTTACCATTGTCAATTTAAATACATCAAGAACTAATTCCGGCCAAATACGGCTAGTGATGATTTTTTACTTTTTTTTTGTAAAATATAGTTATCATAAAAAATTTTGACCTCGAGATTTTTACAAATTTACCTTTCCCTATGTCGCTGTGTGTGTGTGTGTGGTTCCGTGCCGACTAAATGTCTGTTGGCGCTCTATTGCCCAGGCGGATTGACTGATCAAGGGAAAATTTTATACTGAGGAATATGATCGCAATTATGAAATTTGTAACGTCCAGATCGGTTTTCCAAAAATTAAGCGGAAATGATAATTTTTGTCAAAAACTGTTTTCAACAAAACTTCGGTTTCGGTCCACACGGATTGATTGTTCGGGATGACACTTCTTTTACACTCCAATTGTCATTGTCGTCTCACGTCATTTTAAACGACTGCAGTCACGTCACTTAATTTTTACTATTACCATAGTCGTTTCTTACGCCTATAGTCATTTTAATCGACAAATGTCACTTAAAGTGACATTCTCGCCAGATCAATTTTACAAGTGAGAAGAAGTGACTAGTATGTATTTTCTTCTTAGTTGTCAGAAGGAAAAGAAGTGACTATAGTATTTTCTTCTTATTTTTCTTAATTGCCGCTTGGATCGACTTCAACAATACCAATTTTTGCGTGACGTGATACGTCTCTAGTCACGTCACTTGAAATGAGACGACTATGACAATTGGGGTGTTAAACTTTTCTCTATAAATTTAAAGATTGAATTTTCTACAAGGGTTGACCTTGATGGTTTTCTGAAATTTAAGCAGTGATAATTTTTTTTGGATTATACAAGGCTGTTTTACCAAACGTCCGGTAAGTTTAATTGTTCTCTTTAGAATAAAATTTAATTCTGGACAAACTTGTGAAGTTTATCCTAAATCCTGAAAAACCATATTTGTATGCGTGAATATAGTAAACTTTTTTTCGGATAAACTAATAAACTGAATTATTTATCTTTTATAACGAATTTTTAAAAGTATGGAAATTGCCAAATAAAGATTTCATTGAGACGACAAACATATTTCGCAAATAACGAAGTCGGTCATGGTTGGTAAAATCAGTTGTAAATTTTTATCACTGACTACAAAAATCAAAAAAAAAAATCACCGACCAAATGGTACAGTGGTTAAAGCTTTGGCGTTTGGATCGGGAGGTACCGGATTCGAATCCAAATAGGAGCAGGATGCAAGGGGAATTTTCATCAACAGATTACGATCTGTGATGAAATGGAACACATCTATGACCGCCTGTCGGAGTGCAAAACTCATGGGCCGACCCATATTCCAAGGGCCACCGATTCACAGGAAATTTTACTGTATATAAAACGATTTGTCAAGCTGGTCACATGCTAGGTTTATCAATCATCAAATCGTCAAATAACCTGTCTGCTGTAATAGGTGCTGTAGGAGCCAAATTATCCAAGAACCCGGTATCATACGCCCTTGTGTTTTGATCAAATGGGCCATGTGCCATTTTCCTAACAGTTTTCCGTAATTTGGAATTATTCAGTACAGTCTTGCTAGTTTTTGTTGATTCTCATTTTGCGTATGCTTATTGAAAGACACCCTGGCAGAGAAATGTACCTCCACAGATACCTTAAACCTATTAGTTCAAATTGGAATGGAAATTATTTCCACTTTATGGGTCCACAAGTTCAGAACCCCGAGTGACGTATAAGTAGTTCTCTACTCCTGGTCTCCTTCATTAGTTTGTTACTGAAATGTAAGATTATTAAAACAGTTTGCAATTAACATTTTAATGGTGCCAAGGCACATTCTTGATATTTTCATAACATGTCTTGATAATGTTTTTTAAACACATCGTCTTGCAGAAACCATATGGCCATGTGCAGTGCTTCCAAATTTTTCTAAAATAAATTCTGATTCATCGAACAGACAAATCAAACGTGATGATGGTGTCTCATTCAAATATCGATGAACTTACTTTTTCTTAGACAAGAGTTGAACACCTCCACTCCATAACAGAGGTACTGCTAGCATCTATGTACATCTAGTATAGGGAGGAAGTGGAATTGGTATTTCTGCAACTTTAGCATTCGCGTAAAGAACCAGTAGATGAATTAAAACAGCGTAGGTTCATTAAAGTTCAAACGGAATGGCCTTGCGATTGCTTTGAGTGTTATTCCTTTTATCGAAAGCGATTCGCTAACAATCTAGTGTATTGTACTGTGCAAAACATCATCCCGAACTGAGCCTGCCTCAAGTAGAGCTTAATCTCCTATTTGTTTTGGTGCCATTCTAAAAAACAATCCAGGAAACGAAAGAGTTGTTCCGTTAACTTCATTGATTAAAAATACTAGTTTGGTTAAGACCATCGAATTTTTGGGTTCTGGGTTTTACACTCCCCTTTTAATTCTACCTACCAGGGTAGGGTTCTACTGATGCCCCTGACATTACGAATATGCCATAGAGCCCACCGAATTGTTCCGTTAAACCCACCTCCAAGCTCGTCTGAGGCTAAGTTTACCCCGGGATATGTGTCTGTGTGATATACTTAATTTGTGCCCTCTCTAAAATTCAGCCGGATTAACTGATAGGATGACACTTCATTCTTAAGTTTTCCTCATAACATTTACATTTGTAATTTGGAATAAGTTGTGAGTTGATAGTTTAAATGAGAATTTAGTGAAGAGCTGCATTGAGAGTAAGGTTGAGAAGAATTGAAATTTAACTAGAGATTTAAGTTAGGGATTGATTTGAGAGTTGTGTAAGGAGAGATGAGTTGAAAATTAAGAGTTGAATTGAATTGAGTTAAGAAATTAATTTAAAGTTGAAGCGAGAGTTGAATCTCTTAATTAAGTTGAGAGGTGAACTGAGAATTAAGTTGAGGTTAGTTAAGCGTTAGATTGAGATTTGAGAGTAGAGATGAAAATTCAGTTAAGCTTTGAAATAAGTTTGGATTAAAACTTAAGTTGAGTTGGGAGTTTTGTTTAATATTCTGTTGAAGACCAGTTCAGGTTGAAGATCATTTACAGGGTGTAATGCAAGTTGTGTTGAGAATTAAGTGAGTTGAGAGGAGAATTGTATTAGGAAATAAGCTAAAGGTTGAGTTAATAATTTAATTGAGAAATTATTTCGGTCCTGAGGTGATCGTTAAGTTTTGATTTGGGAGTTTAGTATTGAATTGAAAGTTGATGAGAGATTCGTTCAGTTAAAAATTCAGTTAAGTTTAGAATTCATTTGAGGTTTGAGTACTATTATGATTTTTAAATTGTGATGAGAGTTGAGTTGAGAGGTTAATTTAAAGGTGAGAATTGAGTTAATAAAACTATTTTGCCAACTCAAATATTAATATAGGGGATTCACCGGTAACACTGGTTTTTGTATAACTTTATAGAGAATGAAAACAAAATAATTAAATTCTGATAAATGTTTTACTGAATGTTGAGAATTACTTGTTGATGTTGTCTGTTTTTCAATTTAAGCTAAATGGCCGCCATTGTCCCGCTGATGCCAAAACCTCAATTCTTCGGATTAAAAATAGAACGACTTTAGGAAAAAATTGAAATTGCTCAAGTTATTCTTGAGATATCAACGGTATAGATAACCGGAGAAATTTTTATTTGCATTTTTAGGCTTTGGAACGTCCAAAACGTCGAAAAAAGTGGTTTTGGCCAAGGCATTTTTTTGTCATCTTTATCAGAATTTCAAAAACTAGTACCAAGTTACAGATCGAATAAATGCTATATAAAATGGGTCAAATCAAAGGACTTTTTTAGTGACTGTATCATACTTTTTAAGGAATAACGAAGATCGAGAATTTAAGCTCACATTAAAATCAATTCTAAAATCGAAAGCATTTCACAACATTTTTAACAAACCGTATGCTATAGGTTGGAAACGCAGTGGTTCATTGCGTACTATATCTATTCAGTTTAACTTAACCTAAACCGATTTAAGTCTCAGATTTTGAGTAATAATTAATGCAGAAAGCAATCAGTGATCACTAGTTCATAGAAAGACATCGGGCCACCCCGCCTTTGGAAAACGTTAAGCGTATTAGCGAAAATGTGTTTAAAGCCTCACATTTATCTACTATTCATGGATTTTTGTATATGCTGATTGGATTAGGTTTTGATAAAATATGTGGTTTTAACATATCATAACAATATAGATATTAAAGAAACCGGATTAAAATAATAATAACCTACGTAATATCAAAAATGGTGGTTTTATTTGGCCACCGCGGTCAGCGGATTTAACTACATCGAATATTTTATCTGTTGAACCATTTGAAAGTTTACACCAAAACACTATCTATACTCTGCAACAGCCTAATGAGAACATTCGAGCTGAAATAGCTGTAATATCAGAAGAGGCCTTTGCGAATGCCAATGGAAATGCTTCAGAAAGAGTTGGATCAGTGTTGTGCCGTATTGTCTACACAGCGTAGATAATTAATATTCTAGACGTGTAGACAATGTAAGTAGAAAATTATTGTAAAAAACTGGCGTTAACAATGTAGACAATGCCGAAAATTATTATTTCTGTTAGCAATCATCAAAATTTTATGAGTTCTTTGTAAATAGAACCATTTCAAGATGATATTCATTCTTTCTTCACATTTAAAAATTTGACCTTAAGTTTTTCTATGGTAATAAAGTATATTTATGTTTATGTTACGGTTAGGGCCTATGCTACCGACATGTTTGTTGATCCCTTCACCTATGCTATCTCCCTTTATCAATAAAAATTTACATAATCCTTCGTTAAAAATAAGAACTTTATATACAATTAAATTTATTTTTGAATGGAATCTGGTTACAACTACAATTCACGTATTTCGCATACTTACAGAATGTTCACGAAAGGAGAAATAATCTCTGAATAATTTCCAAATATTTACGTTACTACTGGAATATTCCCTAAATATTCGGACAATAATTTCCTGATTTTATTTTATCAACACTAATCACAACAACAAATAATTTCCACAATTATTTATTAATTCACCATTTATAATTTTTAACACTATTTATTAATATTTCGCACTCCTTACTTTTAATATTTCGCGTACTGAATCTCCCAAATGAGTAACTAAAACTGACTCATTATGTTAATTGCACTCGTATTTATACACCGATCGAATATTCGAGATTCGCCTAGATCTGTTCTAAACTTTTATAAGCTGCTACAAAATAATCTGATATACATTTTTTTAGTACTACTATTAAACCCCAGATGTTATCAATCTCGCTTAAAAGAAAACAGTTAAGTCCTAAACCTTAATTAAACAATTTTTTTAACATGAACGTCGCCTCGTCAACCTAACAGGCGAGATACAGCATCCAGACTACCGCCTCTGTAGGCCAGATCGTGTAACGCAAGCCATTTCAACTTCACATTCGTCCCCGTCTCCCGACGCCGTTTAATAAAGCCGTTGTTCTCCATGTTCGACTGTATCTCAACCACATCCTTCATGTCAATTCATTCCATCATTGTTTGCACGTTACGCTCCTCTTCTACCTTCGCCACAACTTGCTCACCTATTTCTTCATCCATATTGTTTTTCTTGCAAACAGCCAATGCCCCATTGCTAACGCTCTCTTGAGCCCACATTTCTTAAGTGATGTTTTCCGCCTTCATTTGTGCCTCTCGAACTTTAGCGGCAAAGGTGTATGGCCCGTTCAATCTTACATCGCTGTCGCACCTCATAATTTCTGGCAATTTGTTCAATTCTTTGATATGCCGTCTTTCATGCCGATCGCTCTCCATAGGGCTCTTCAAAACTCATACGGCCCACGCTGACCTTCTGCAATATTAACTCGCTTTAGCCGATATTTCTTCCAGACACATCCCAATATTCCCTTCAACGGAGCTCCATCTGATCCTAAGATGACCGCGCCAATAATCACATATCGATCTGGCCAGAATTCGTTCAAGTTATGTTTGTGCCCGCCTAAACGTACCTGCCACAATTGCTCTTCAGCATCATCCTTGCGCTGCGATCCGTTAACCTCAACGCCATCAACATCATCATTCTCATCCAGTTTGCTGCACAACCCCAGGTTACTGTAGTTCTCCGTTACCAATCCCTGCACCAAAATCGTCGAAACTATTTTAGCTAGATGCTCCGTTATTAACCCCAATCACCATTAGCACCTCCTCTTCCGCCTCCCGCTGACCAACAAATGGCTCACTATGACGCTTTGATTCTGTATTCGGTTGAGCATCCCAAATATCTAGTAGTTCGTTTTGTTCTTCTTGAACTATGGTAATATCCCGGTTGAAACGTTCATCATTTTCGACCTGGCTCAGCTGATCCTCATTATCTGCCCGTTTCCAACTTCTGCTCTGTGTTTGCCAAATATGATGTCTACAATTTGACTGAGCTTCTACTCGATCCATTCTCTACCTATTTTGATTTTTTTCTTGTTTCAAAGCTTGCATCAAATTTTTACTTTGTTGTAATTGAATATTTGGTTTTGTTGAGTTATAACAGCCAATAATTGTGTCATATCGAAGGTAATTCGTGAAATGCTTCCACCATCTCACGTCTATCATCTTTTTTTTCCTTGCTTCTCCATGCACTCACGTAGACGCAATAATAACTCCGTTACCGTTAAATCCTTAACATCCATCTTCTAATATTCACAATCCGACTGCTGTCACCAATTATTACGAATTTTCCCTGACAAATCCGGTCCGTAACTGGATTGTTATTATTGTAATATAATTTGACGTTTACAACAACAATTCACGTAAATCACACACTTACAGATTATTCGCAAATATACCGGAAATAATCTCTGTATAATTACCAAATATTTACCTAATATTTACGTTACTACTGGCATATTTCCTAAATGTTCCGATAATAAGTTTCCCATTTTATCAACACTAAATCACAACAACCAATGATTTCTAACTAAAACTGACTCATTGTGTTAGTTGCACTCGTATTTACACACCGATCGAATATTCTAGATACGCCTAGATGTTTTGTTCCAGACTTTAATAATCTGCTACACAATAAACTGATATAAAATTCTTTAGTATTACTATTAAACCTCAGATGTCACCAATCTCGCATACAAGAGTATATAGTTAAGTTATGAACCTTAATTCAACAATTTTTGTAGAATAAACGTTTCGTTAACCGAATAGACGAGATCGTAACAATATTAACTGGTTTCTATTCCACTAGTGCCCCTTTGCCGTAGCTATTTGTTTTTAATATGGCGACGCCTTATTCATTGCGTCCAGAGAATAAATTACAGGTAATTTTCCTTCGATTGTGTTTATTGGGCAAAAATTTCGATTTTGTAAAGTTTTATTTCTTTTTGTGCTACCTTTGATGTCTTCTGTTAGAGTTCTGATCTTTCAATTTCCGATTCGTGGCCGTATAAGATAGCCGAGGGTCGATATTTGCCAGTTTGTATTATCTCAATATTCGTTTCTGTGTAGTCATTTTTTTTTTAATAATGAATAATTGGCCCATTATATCCAGGCCAGCTCCTAGAGCTTCTTAGTAAGGTATATACTGGCAGGCCGAGTTTGTGGGGATAGGGGATGTTTCTTTCCATTCCATTATTCCATTAATTTGTAATAACCCAGGCAATGCTTGCTTGGTGATGAAGTTGTTGTAGTCTTATCTACCTCTACCACTCGCCCTCCATTTCAAGCAAGATAACTTCACATTGAAAAAGGACCGGAAAAAACAAATGTCGATTGTTAGTTAACTGGTGAATCTCTCGAACAAATGTAATTCTGAGCTAACTTGAACAAAATGGATATCGCTTTCATCATTAAAATTCCCCACCTGTATTCTTGTTCAAGACAATATGAATCACAGTTATCAGACAATTTTACTCTGGAGAACCACATAAAACAATCGGTTGTGCACAAACTCGTCATGATGGCCACATTTTTATTATATTTTTGTTTACTCAATAAACAAATTAAAACAAAGTAAAATCAATCAAAAAAACACATTTATCCTATAAGTTTTGTATTCCGTATTCAACTTCGTTGAAAATGTTCATGACAGACGGCACATTTAGCACAGCAGCTTTCTTTTAAATCATAACCAAATTTAGCCTCGTACAGGGTTATGATAATCGATTAAGCTCAGGAGAGTGAATTTTGCATACCGACATTTTATTTGATCTCGTTACGAAACTAACGTGATTTCAACCAGAATGAAAATTACTTATTAAAGAAATTAATAATTTTCATTTTCAAGCCTACTGAGTACAGAAAAAAATTTCACAAGATTCTCTCATTTTTCGGATTCTCTTTCGAAGGATTACATCGACTTCAATATAAAATCGACACTACAAATCAGCAACTGTTACAGGATCGTGTAAACGGGTGCTAAAGTGAACTCTTAAGAAATGCCAACTATACATTTGTATAATAAAATTTATTTTATTAAACCTGGATTTACAAAATAATTTCATTTTATTCCACGAACGAAAATGAAATCGCTTATGGTTGTATCAATATCGAATGACCAATAAATATATTTAAACCTCACCTATCGTTATATATAATTCTTCTGTACGTGTGTATGTCACTGAACTCCTAACCGGCTGGAACGATTTTGATGAATTTTTTGTTCGTGTTTTTGAATGGGTCCCTGGATGGTTTGGATTCACAATTGGACCCGGTAGGTGGCGATGTAATCGGGTTCTAGGAATTTTATTTTTTTAAGAATTTAAATTTAAATTTTTCGCATACGTATAACCCCAAAATTTTTGTCCCCCCAGCACTCCCCAATTTTTGGTAAAATGATAAAAATCAATAATCAATGAATATTTGACCGTTAAAACCTTCTGAGAAGTTCATGAATAATTGACTTCAGAGAATAATTCAGTTATATTCGTGTACCATAGATGGCGCTGATGTCGAATTCTGTGGTGTGTAACGTACTCATCAATACATGCGCAAGTCACATGCGCCGTAGATTGGCATTGT
Source organism: Nephrotoma guestfalica (assembly GCA_963691935.1). Taxonomy (NCBI): domain Eukaryota; kingdom Metazoa; phylum Arthropoda; class Insecta; order Diptera; family Tipulidae; genus Nephrotoma; species Nephrotoma guestfalica. The sequence continues at coordinate 121,255,016 of OY829913.1, read as the reverse complement.
TTTGACATTTCAATTTCTGCTCGCTGTGTTTCGATATTCCATGTATCACATTTGCGTGCATATTGAGTGTATTATTCATCGACAAAACATATTGAAGTAACGTTTCAAATCATAAATTAACTGTTTTTAAACACAAACATTGTGTAAGGTCCTGTGTTGAAGTGAATATCTTACATGAATTTCAATTATATACATGTGCATTCAATGACAATCAATCTAACCAGCAACTCTTTTTTTTCAGTGCTTATTTGTGTCGATGATTCTATAAAATTTACGGACTGTTAAACGGCTCCTCGAACATAAACAACTTCAAAGTTTGTTCAACAAATTATAACATGCATAAAATTAAAATACAAGTTACTTATATTTATATGTTGTGTGTTTATTAAAGAACAATGCCACACCTTCGTGAACGAGGAGGAAATATTGGTTGACGTACACGGAATTCACAAATAGTCCACACCAGTCGGTTAAATAGAATAGCAGAAGATCAATGGATGGACAATGCAAACTTGAGTGACCAGGTTGGAAACACACGTGAAAATAAAAGTCAACAGCAACGCAACGAACGTCTTCGAGCTAATGCATTAAGCCAAAGACAGGCGCGTCAATGAACCACCAACGCACACAGAGCACATGAACGACAGCGCGCATTGATACGTGCATTACTTCTCCGCTTTGCATTCGAATATGAGTCGGACATCGACTATTCGTTACATTCACAAATTGTCATCGGCGCTAAGGACACTCTTGCATTCAAATACAGAGCCATTGGAATCACTATTGTCTGGAGCCAGACCTCAATCAAAATAAATTTTGCGTAAAATTAGTAAATTTAATTCTTGCTTCCAAATGACATCATTTGGAGCAACAAAAATTGTTCAGAATGAGGATGGTCGGAATTTTGAATCAACGTTTAGGATTCGGGGCCAAATGGAAAAAATGGCCAAATTCAGGGCAAAATGGAAAATGGATATGGTTTCAACATCAAAAAAAGATATCCAGCGACAGGTACAATCTACACATTATTTTTAGACATTTACACACATACAACAACAGCAATATCTTTTTTGCAATCATATTATTATACTTACCACCAATCTCATAAAAATGCCGCCTTTTTCGCCAAATGGTGCCAATGACAAACACCAAATATCGTCTGGCCATGACACAAGAATTGAACGGCGCAGGATAACGAGAAATTTCACTCATTTTTTGATTTTGCTTTGGGTAACAGAAAATCACACAAAGGCGAAACGAAAAGATTGAAATGTCAAACTCATGTCAAATGGCACTTAGTATATAGTTTATCGAAAATTCGAATATCGAAGAAACGTTTGCTGAACCCGGTAATAGCAGGCAAGCCAACATTGGAAAACTATATAAGATGACGACTTGGTACAGAAAAAAATAGAAAAAACAAAAAGCAGTAATCTACATTGTTTACGAATTGTATACATACTCTACCAATCCTCGACATTGTCTACTCAAAAATCAATTGTGCACGCTATTTTCGACATCAACATGTAGACAACTCGGGAATTCGCGTAGACGCACAACCCCGGTTTGTGCTTGTTACCACTCACGTGGAACGACTGATTTTGGAACACCCTATAAATATTATCGTAAAAACACACAAGAACTACATTCAATATTGCCTGGGAACTAATTATCTATTATCAAAACATAACATGTACTATATACCATAACTATATACCGAGATCGCATAGAAGATGGATTTCGCAAATTAAATGTCTCTTGTAGATAAAAAGCTACTTGTACCACAGATTTTCCCACTATAACTGAAGGAAATGTGTAAAAGTTCTAAATATTGGAATGGTCAATACCTGATCTATCACGTAAATACCTATGCGAGTATTAATTCAATTCATAAGATTAATCGCGTACGCATAAAACAAAGTTATATTAATGCGGTTATAGCAAATAAAGTAACTGTCCAATGAATAATATGATTCGCTACCGGAGATCACATCTCCATATAAATTAATACAATTTGTTTTCATTTATATGCGATGTTAACCCTGAACTTCGTCATGTGACTTTAGCAGAACACTTATGTTTTACTCGTAAATCGAATTTAATAAAATATATACTCAAGGCCAACGCATCACTATATAATGAGTCAAGCCCCTGAAATTATGTATACTGAAGATTTTTTTTTTGGTAAAGTTGATTTAGTATGAACAGATTTACGTCAATTACCATTTAATTCTCAAATTTTTATATAAAGCAGATTTTGCACATAATACGTAGTAGTACGTAAACGGAAAACCAAAATTTATTTCGATATTTAAATTATCAACAATTTTCACATATTATGTCCACTTTGACATTCACCTAATTTAGAATTTAAACACTTTGTTCTAATTTAAAACAATAAAAATTATTTCGGTTTGCGAAAATTATACATTGGGTAAATTATTTGGTTGGATGTTGGTTTTGGCTACGTTTCGACTCTAAATTGGATAATGTGCGCGCTTTGCCTACATGCTGATTAGTCTAATGCACATTTGAAATTATACAACACACGCAACACATAACACCCGATTAGGAATTATTATTTGCTTACCTAATAGTAAAAAGCACATTTTTGCTATCATTTTGTCCGTTGATGATAAGAATTTTCTTTTATATAACAATGCTTATAAATTTCGGTCCAACGCAAAGATGATAAAAGTTATAAATTATTGTGTGCGATGTTTTGTTTTCTGAGAACACAATAAACTTTATGTTTATTTTCAGTGCAATAAAAATTCAATGTAAATTTTCGTACGACCGCCGCACGTAGCTTTGTATTTTTTACTGAAATTTGTCTGTGAAAAATGTGAGAAAACACTTGTCCACATACTTAAGGTTCGTGGAATATAAATATATATATAACTGCGTAGTTATATCAATTTTGTTCTATACAAATCCTATACACATAGCTACAAGTAGAACGGTGAATCAAGCTATTCTCAGCTCGTCATGCTCTCAATAAATATGTAAGATGATTGCGGTTTAGTCATATTTTTAAATTTTAGTCATCGCCCGAAAGTAATCCGATAAAATGTATTAATAATTTTCGTTTTGCTTGACTGTCGGGTTTCTAGTAAATCATATATTGTTGGATCATAATGCGAACATTTATTTTCCAAATTATTGTACCGTGAACTAGCGTGAATTAGCGTGAACAATACACATTGGCAATGAAACATTCAAAAAGTGTAGAATACACTTATAACCATACAAAAAAAAAGCAAATAAGAATAACACAAATATCTAGAAAAGAATCGAAACGATCAGTGTGCTAGTGGGACTTGTCAACACTGCGTTTTAAGATAATTCAAAACTACACCATATAACCAGTAACAAACAGTTAATTTTCACGGCCATCCTCGAAATGGGTGAGCAGATCTAACTAGCCCGTTTTGACCTAGACGGGTATTGTTATAAATTTCGGCGGTTCGATAGGATTCGTAATAGTTCGTAATAGTATAAGTTTTGCAAATAAATGCTGTATAGTGCCATGGACAGTCACAAAATTTATCGTAATCATTTCCAATCGCGATTACACTTCAAAAACTACAGTTTTTATCTGTTCTTGCCCAGTTTGAATTATGTCGAACCAATTACGATGAATTTGCATAAATTGTTCATGTCAAAATTTACAGAATTTTAAATTTTAATCGTGGATTTAATGCTGTAAAGTAGGGATTTATAGAAAATTATACATATTGTCATTTCTCTTTCAAATCTACTGCCTATTTCTTATTTTGCATTTATACTATTTCTACAACCCGATTGTAATAACCGAATTTTATAAACGTAATAAGTCTGTTTTGACGAAAATCGTGTAATGGCAGACCGAAAAAAAAATCATAATAATCAAATATTCCCCATTATTGAGTTTGTGTCTGACTGCGATATATGATAGCAGAACATTTCCAGAAAAAAATATATTTTTGCTATTCACCGCTAAAAGCAACACTATCACAAAAAGATTTTTGATGAGTCATTGTAACAACGAGAATCGATTGAATTCATCACTGGTTTTTCCACTGTTGCCGTAAATGTTCTAGTTTTTGATCATCAATGTTTATTGTTGGGTAGGTTGGACCCTACAGTCATTTTAGCCCGCCCCAATACGTGATATGGTTTAATTATTGGACAGGTTTTAATCCTCGTATTAGTTTGTTGTTACATTAGTGTTGGATTGTATCTCTGTTATTATGTTGGCCTCTTGTGCTTCGTCCATCTGCTATTTTCGAGTTAAGCGACCTGATACATATTATCCATCCAAATTCTGATTTTTGAGCTACACACTTATAATGCGGTCTATTAAAAGATTAATACGTCTGGCAGTGCCGAAGATAGGACCAACTAAGAAGAAGAAGTAATATGTTTGGAAGCGGTTTAGTAATAGTCGTTAAAACTAGAGCTTCATGTTGTATCTTAAAGATTGGTTCTGGAACTGATGTCTATTATTATCTGTTGATGCGACCATCCCTTTGTTGCTGAAATTCTGGAAACCTCGGCTAGAACCGTTTTTCTTGGCAAGCCGAGTTGTCGTGTTGCTTCTTCTGTGACGAATGTGGCCTGTGATCTTGGGTCTATATTAGAGCCTGCAACATGTTGAATCCACCGTAAATATTCTATACTTTTACCAGAGCTGTTGCTAAAAGTACCGTGTCACAATCCTTGTCTAAAGTTGAAATCTTTAATTTTGCATAACTGTTTTGTTGTTTCGGGTTTATTACGTATACCAAAGTTTTTTGACAATCTTTAAAGATTTTAAAGATTAACAACGCCTCTCTATGAGTTTAAAAAATTTGCTTGTCTCTTGAAATTTCCTTGCGTTTTCTAGAGAACTTTCATATAAACGTCGTTCCTCGTTGTCCAATTTTTTTAATAAAGTGAAGATAATGAATACACTCCATGTGCCGATACCTGTATATATTCCTTATGACATATAGACACTTGGTTGTTGTATCCTATAAGCTTTTGATCGCAGTAAACTAGATACGAGTAATCTTTTATTATTGAACCGATTCTGTAAAATCTTCCAAGCTATATTGTAATTATCTCCAGTAGGTTAGAAATGGTTCACTAATTTTCCAGGGGTCCTTGAACGTGGCTTTGTAGGTAGTTCATTTGGTTAATAAGCGTCATATTGTTATGAACTAACTGTTTAACAGGGGTGCCCAGAAATCATGGAAGAGATGGCCAAATATTTACAAGAACAAAAATGACTGGCCGCTCGGAAAAAAAATAAATTAACGAGTATAAATTATGTTAAGATTTTTTATTTCAATTAAGTCGCGAACATTATATTCTAGTGTAGTATTACTAATTCTTAGTGCGCTTTTCAAATTAATGTCAGTTAGTATATTTTTATAGGAATTTTTTGCAAATTTTAATCCTGAGAAAAATGGTTCACAATTATACGTTGTTCCAAATAACGTAATTAGTTTTAAAAACAATTATCTTATATTTGGATAATCTTTCTTATTTAAATAAATTGCGAAGAAACTGTTTTTATCGTTTAAAAATGTCTGCTTAGCAAGTATATCATTTTGTAGTTGCTATAATTCCAACTGAAATTTTAAATCAACTAAATTAATGTTGATCGAAAATGGATACGAAAACAACTCAATTTCATTTTTTAAGCTAAAAAGTTTCGAAAATTCTATCGTTAAGTAGTACTATCAATTTCTCAGTATCGAAAGCAAATCTTTTTGTGTCTTTCTCATTCATAGATACGGATTGGATTGCTTTGAAATGGGCCCACTGCATCCTTCCCTTGGAGTTTAGTATTGACCTGGGTTGCATCCTTCCCTTGGAGTTTAGTATTGAGCTCAGTTAGGTATTTTGTAGTGTCAACGAAGAATGTCAAATTAAGAATAAATTCCTTATCAGAAAATTAATGTGTTTCCATTCCGTCGGATTCCGTAAATGTTTTAATTTCATGTCGGACGTCAAAACATCTCTTCAAGCAATTCCCTCGGCTAAGCCATTTCACATTCGTATAGTAAATTACATCGGATCCTTCAGCTTCTTCAATCGTAGTTAAAAATTATAAATAAATAATAAGCAGTGTACATCAACTTCTTGGAAATTAGGGTTTATTTCACGAAGTTGAGTTGTTTAAAAGGTTTCACTTTGTCTGGGACTAATACACGCTCAACTGCTTATAAGCATTCTTTTACGAATTCACCATCTGAATGTGGCTTTAATTTTGTAGCAATTTGTTGGGAAACCAAAATGCTGGCTAATTTTGTATTTTCACATTCGTCATTTACACGTTTAAAAAACTTAAGGCCTATTTATATAGCCGACAACGAAACGGACCGAAACGAAAGGCAAATTTGTGATGGTTATATAGCCGAATCGGTTTTTGACCATTTTATTTTTTTGTGTTTCATGTTTGATAAAAAGACAAACCCCGACTTCGACCGAAAACGAACCGAAAAGAAATTGAAATGAATCAATCTATCAGTTCGTTTTCCTTTCGGTTCGTCTCCCAAGTATTTTTATATCCGAAAATTTTTGAATTTTTCTGACATCTAGCTGAAATCATCACCGACTTTTTTCAGCACGAATGTCCGATTTTATCTAAGATTTACTATGAATGTTGTCGCCAAAACTCGGAAATGATGAAAAGAAAAAGTTAGGTTATGTAATATTTTTCCGGTAAAAAAGTGGGTGGAGCTTATTTTCGATTTTAGCGGCATATTTTAAATTTTGAATTTTTAAATAAAAACAGAAAAATAATTCGTTTCAGTAAATGTTTCATTTATAACAAATAATTATTTATTATATTTGATTTTTAAATGCACTGTGTGAAAACACACACAGATCCATATTAAAATATTAAACATAAATTATGAAAAATCGGAAATATCTTAAATTAATACAATCACAGTTGTAAATTACAGACTAATTAAATTTAAATAATCGAAATTCTCCCCTAAAGAGATGGAAAATTGATTTTCGGTTGATTCTAGATGCTCCTCAATAAACATTAAAGGATTCAAAAATTCGGGTTGAGTGTCGGCTTTGACTTTTGAAGTTTTCTTTGCTGTTCCAATTTTATTCGCCTTTGTTGGGTTCGTTTCGACATTTTCTAGTTGTTGAAATAAAAAATAAATTGAAATTGTAGGTTGTAGGTTAGTAAAGCTAAGCTTTGTTTAAGTGTAAATAATTATTTAAAAATGGTAAACGATTACCCTGATATTCGCTGGCAGCCTATGTAAACAAATAATGGGAACGCATAACCTCAAATTTAACAAAAAAATTTAAAACTTTTAATAATTTAAAATTAATAATTTATAATAATTTAAAATATAAAACCTCACAGATTTAGATCCAAAACGTTAAAAATATAAACTTTAATGAAAATTAATAATACAAAATTTTTATATATTTACATAGAACGTACACACAAACAACCGTAATGGCGGTCTCACCTCAACTCAACAAGAAAAATCGATATGTGTTTATTAATAAACAACAATAACAAAAAATCATCATTTCCGAGTTTTTATACCAAAAACCGGAAAACAGTGCCTTACCGGTTCAACTTTTCAGTTTTGTTATACTTGGGATTCAATTCATATCCCAAGTATAACAAAACTGAAAAGTTGAACCGGTAAGGCACTGTTTTCCGGTTTTTGGTATAAAAACTCGGAAATGATGATTTTTGTTATTGTTGTTTATTAATAAACACATATCGATTTTTCTTGTTTAGTTGAGGTGAGACGCAATTACGGTTGTTTGTGTGTACGTCCTTTATATACGTTTTTATACGTTGTATATAAAATTTTCATTAAAGTTTATATTTTTAACGTTTTGGATCTAAATCTGTGAGGTAAATATTAAAGATTTATATTTTAAATTATTAAAAGTTTTAAATTTTTTTGTTAAATGTGTTGTTAAATGCGTTCCCATTATTTGTTTATATAGGTTGCCAGCGAATATCAGGGTAATCGTTTACCATTTTTAAATAATTATTTACACTTAAACAAAGCTTAGCTCTACTAACCTACAACCTACAATTTCAATTTATTTTTTATTTCAACAACTAGAAAATGTCGAAACGGACCCAACAAAGGCGAATAAAATTGGAACAGCAAAGAAAACTTCAAAAGTCGAAGCCGACACTCAACCCGAATTTTTGAATCCTTTAATGTTTATTGAGGAGCATCTAGAATCAACCGAAAATCAATTTTCCATCTCTTTAGGGGAGAATTTCGATTAATTAAATTTATTTAGTCTGTAATTTACAACTGTGATTGTATTAATTTAATATTTCCGATTTTTCATAATTTATGTTTAATATTTTAATATGGAACTGTGTGTGTTTTCACACAGTGCCTTTAAAAATCAAATATAATAAATAATTATTTGTTATAAATGAAACATTTACGGAAATGAATTAATTTTTTGTTTTTATTTAAAAATTCAAAATGTAAAATATGCCGCTAAAATCGAAAATAAGCTCCACCCACTTTTTGACCAGAAAAGTATTACATAACCTAACTTTTTCTTTTCATCATTTCCGAGTTTTGGCGACAACATTCATAGTAAATCTTAGATAAAATCGGACATTCGTGCTGAAAAAAGTCGGTGATGATTTCAGCTAGATGTCAGAAAAATTCAAAAATTTTCGGATATAAAAATACTTGGGATCCCAAGTATAACAAAACTGAAAAGTTGAACCGGTAAGGCACTGTTTTCCGGTTTTGGTATAAAAACTCGGAAATGATGATTTTTTGTTATGTTGTTTATTAATAAAGACATATCGAATTTTCTTGTTGAGTTGAGGTGAGACCGCCATTACGGTTGTTTGTGTGTACGTTCTATGTAAATATATAAAATTTTTGTATTATTAATTTTCATTAAAGTTTATATTTTTAACGTTTTGGATCTAAATCTGTGAGGTAAATATTAAACATTTATATTTTAAATTATTAAGTTTTAAATTTTTTTGTTAAATGTGAGGTTATGCGTCCCTATTATTTGTTGACATATGCTGCCAGCGAATATCAGGGTAATCGTTTCCCATTTTTAAATAATTATTTACACTTAAACAAAGCTTAGCTCTACTAACTTACAACCTAAAATTTCAATTTATTTTTTATTTCAGCAACTAGAAAATGTCGAAACGAACCCAACAAATGCGAATAAAATTGGAACAGCAAAGAAAACTTCAAAAGTCAAAGCCGACACTCAACCCGAATTTTTGAATCCTTTAATGTTTATTGAGGAACATCTAGAATCAACCGAAAATCAATTTTCCATCTCTTTAGGGGAGAATTTCGATTAATTAAATTTAATTAGTCTGTAATTTACAAATTTACAACTGTGATTGTATTAATTTAAGATATTTCCGATTTTTCATAATTTATGTTTAATATTTTAATATGGAACTGTGTGTGTGTTTTCACACAGTGCATTTAAAAATCAAATATAATAAGTAATTATTTGTTATAAATGAAACATTTACTGAAATGAATTAATTTTTTGTTTTTATTTAAAAATTCAAAATTAAAAATATGCCGCTAAAATCGAAAATAAGCTCCACTCACTTTTTTACCGGAAAAGTATTACATAACCTAACTTTTTCTTTTCATCATTTCCGAGCTTTGGCGACAACATTCATAGTAAATCTTAGATAAAATCGGACATTCGTGCTGAAAAAAGTCGGTGATGATTTCAGCTAGATGTCAGAAAAATTCAAAAATTTTCGGATATAAAAATACTTGGGATGTTCTGTTTCGGTCCGTTTCGTTTTCGTTTCGTTTTCGGCTATATAACTAGGCCTTTAGTTGATTTAGTTTTTCTTTTCGTAATTTATCGACCTCATGATGCCGTTGTTGAATTGATAACTGGTTATACTTTTGCTTGTGCCTATTCAAATAATGCTCCTTAATATTGCGGCCTTTAAGGATGATAGCTGCATCACATATCAAACATGTAACACCGACTCCCTTTGGTTCAACAAGAAAGTCATTGGGCCAGGATTCCTTGAATGAGTGATTTTTATCTTTCAATCTACGTTTTTTTTCTTTGTTGTATGCCTTTTTTTACCTGTAGAAGAAACATGCATTCTTTATATTTAATTTTAATTTAATATTCTTACCGTTGTCAAATTTAATGAAAATAATATTGCAAATGTCGCCAAATTTGATTCACAAAATATCTTCGTTATTTTCAAATTCCGTTTTCTTTATTTCTTCCATTTCATAGCCTGTCAAATATTGCCCATTTACATGTAGAAAATTGTTTTCTTCTACAAATTTGTGTAGGTAAATAAGAAGCATCCGCTATATAAAGATATTCAATATGCGAGAAAGAAATAAACAAATATAGTAATGCCATATTTTTTTTATAGGAAAATTATTAATTTATTTTTAATTAATTCAAATGCGAAATTTAGATTTTTATCTATAGTGTCTGTTTTTATTATGATTCCTTAACCTTTTGTAAATATAAAATAATTTTTTTTTTGTTAATTTTAAAAATGTTGCCATAAAAATACTCGGATCGGATATATTTTATGGCAACATTTTGATTTTTATAGTGGTTTTGGTGGTGTAGTGGCTCAAAAAATCTTCTACAAAATTTTGTTGGGATATATTTGTTTTCTTGTCTCTCAGGTGCAAAAAGTCAATCAATGTTATATCTCGGGGGGTATATTTGTGTTTCATTTTTTATGCTATGAACACAATGAACCTAAAACCGCTGAATATCCGCTGAATAAAAACAATGACCAAAGCACAATTACTAAGAACTAAGCAAACCTAATGCACAAATGTATTTGAGTTAGAATTTAGTATGTATAACCAAAATATTGTACTTTTTAAAACGGAAATTATTTTTATTGTGGTATTAGTTGCTATTTTTATAATTTTTTTTACTGGCCGTACCAAATCATAAAACTGGTCAGCTGGCCGCACTTTGAGCACCGCTGGTTTAAATGTATCTGCACCAACCCATTTCGCATAGTTGTGGTATGTGGCATCTGTATTTGATTTGAAGGGAATCAATTTGTATGGTTATGTTTAGATAATGAAGCCCGCATAAATTGATCTTTTACGCAATATACTCGTAGCTACTATAAAACAAGCTACTTTAATTTTTATTAAAATTTGCTTATATAAGATACACAGAAAAGCTTTGCTAACCATCTAACAATCTAGATGGTAAGATATTTTAGAAATATTTGGTTCTTATTTTTTCTTCCAAAGCTGATTAATTAGAAAACATGTGCCTCTTACAAAATATAGAGTTCGAATCTTGATTTTTAAATTGTTTCTTTGGTCATAACATGACGCACACACTATGTAGGCATTATGTTTATATTATATTTTTTGCTTTTTTGATTAAGCTAATCAGCCGGTCTATTTCGCTTTCGTATATTCAGTCATTATAGATACAGCATAGACAATTAATTTTGATGCTACTACTCCAGTAACCTGGAGTACACGATAAAGTAAAAGTTCAAGTATGTTTCTAGCTGAACTCAAGAGAACAAACATTCGATTGTATAAAACATAGTCTTTTAGGTTATGTTATCATTACGAAATTAGTTTTCGATTCTAAAACACTGTCTTATCTTATTTGTTTATTTTGGAGCTGTTCAAATATTTTTGAGCGCATACAAACTCACATTATTACACACGAAAACGAAGCCAACATAAATTGTAATTTACAAATCTATTGAACCGGATGGGTGATCACATCAACAAAGTGTAGCAGCACTCTGGTTTACCATTTTTCAAACATTATTTATGTCAACGACTTCTCTGCACTCTTTGATAGTTCCTGGTCGACGATATGCTCTTTTTTAATTTATTATTAACATCCTATTTAAGTTAGCCCGGCATCAAAATTTTACTCCTTCAAGTCGATAATAAACATTCAGATTTACTTAAAATATGGCCCAACTCAAAATATCAATAAATAAGCATTTCGCATAAACATTCACCAAAAGAGATGCTACTAGGTATGTATTGTACAGTATATATTGTATTGGTATTTCTTTAGTTTGCAGCAACTGTTCTGTAACGTCATCATTCGCTAGGTCTATGCCAGACAGATAATTGGTCAGAAATTCTAAACTTTCCGATGCTATCAAATGAAGGAAAGGGATGTTTGATAAGTATAATGGGGTATATGTGATTTGAAGTTAGTAAATTGTTCTGTAACTTCAGAATTTCCCCCGGTTGCTCATCGATTATATCGTGGTATTTCGATAGGTACTAATCCTAGGTCAGCCGGGAAAATTTTATGAGAATAAATAGGTATTTTGATTGCTCGTACTTTCGGTAAAGTTAATTCTACAGTTCTAATGTCACATACTATTGTGTGCTAACTGTATGCGGTCGACCTGGCATCTGTTCGAAAGTGAACTTTAAATTGGAACTATGTATGTTTATAAATTTAAAACCAAATTGTGAACTGATCACATGTCAAAAGCAATCTGATACTTTCATAACGGTAATAATAAAATATTTTCATATTGTTAGTAATTGTTGATTGATTTTAATGAAATGTTGTTCGCGAATATTACTTATATTCGCGGATTTGTTTCAGTGTGTGTAGACCGCCGAATACTGCAGCTGTCATTTCTCGACTTATTCAGGCAGAATTAAACAATCATAAGTCTACGAGTAGCGAAAGAGAAATAAACCTCGTGTTAAATAGATAATTTATCGCAACTGGCTGTAATATCGTTAGGATTTCGTCTATTGGGCTAATAAACGTCGATTCATCGTAAACTGGTCCGTTATAGTGACACCTAGATTTTAGTATTAGTAAATAGTATATATTAGTTATTTTATAACAGTTTAGTCTAGAAAATAATCTTTGCAAATGTTTTTGTGGTATCTAGAATGCTCACCGCAGTATGCAAATACGGGCGCGATGAACTTGGAAAAATTAATAGTCGTGTTTAAAGTGAAATGAATTATACTGTAATTAACCAGCTGAAAAATGTCGGCAAGGCAGATTCGGCTGTAAAAATCATACTAAAATTATCATTTTTAATATTCCAACCGAAAAATGTCGATATAGAAGATTATAGATAGATAGATAGAATAGATTGCCGAAAACGTTGGTAATGCAGGTTCGTATGTAATAACCTACAACTTATGTAACCAACTGACAAATGTCAGTAATGCAAATCCAAATTATCATTATAAATATTGCCTCCGAAAAATATCGGTATAGAGGATTAATTTCAATAAACAGTCGCCACATTTTGGTAATGCAGATTCGGCAGTAACGACCAGCCAAGCAAGCATTTAAAAACATTTTTTTCGTGAAACAACGTAAACTTAGCAAAACAAACTAATAACACAAATTTATTGAATGGATCTACGCAAAATTTGATAGTATATGATTAACGATGTATTTTCCAATATTCCAATTTTTTACCGTCTTTTGCTTAGTATAAAATAAACCATAATGAGAAAAATGAGGTTTCGAACTTTTTGTAGATTTACCGCTATAGTGCGCGGGCGTGTGTAAGTGGTGCCGACTAAATGTCTGTAGCCGCTGCAGCCCAGACGTTGACTGATTGGCCTGAAACTTCATACTTAAGCTTTTCGGAGAAAAGCCATACATTCGGAGAATCCAGTGTTTTTTGGTCGAAATGGGTCTACCCGAAGTGGTAGCTTACAAAGGAGCTTTGTTGTTTTATGCAAATATTTTCAAAAGTATATCGCACTTACGAAAAAGAAAATTAAATAAAAAGATTGTAAATTAAATTTCAAATAAAATTAGTTCAGATCTGATATTTTACCGGAAATGGCGAGTTTTGATTAAAAAGCTTTCTTGCGGATTAACTATTTGGAATAAAGCTTCATACTAAAGCTTTTTCCATAAGTTTGGGGAGCTATGCGAAATGTGGTGGACAACTGCTTACCAGTAGTGGCAGCTTCGGTAGGAGGTTTTTAATTTTTGCAATGAAGATTAAATTTTTGATAACTTTTCTGAAATTTAAGCAGGAATAATGATTCTTGATTATATTAAAAGACCATTAACTGTAATATTTATGATGATGAATTTAGAGTTTTTTTCGCATTTTGACCTGGTTCAGGTTGACAGGAATTTAAATAAATGTGGTGCAGCTGATGCAACGTTAACTCAGCTCCCCATCACTCAAGAGAGCCCGTGAAGTTTCTAACAAAAAATAACACGTATATACGTATACGGTTACAATTGAAAAAATGGCTGAAACAAGATTCTTATTGGATTCAAATAGATTTCAATAGCCGCCATATTGAATTGTTTTAGTATTGGCGATTCACACTCTTAATATTTTATAAATGCAAATTAGTGAAAATTTTATAAAAAATTATAATTATATTAAATAAATTGATAATTTATATAGGGTTTTCCTATAAGAGTGATATGATGAGCAATAATACAATTGTTGCACTTGTTGTGTGGCACGTAGCCCCGTCTTGTTGGAACCAAATGTTGTCAAGATCAACTTCTTCCAATTTCGGCCATTAAAAGTTGGTTATCATCGATCTATACCGATCTCCATTGACAGTAACGGTGTTACCAGCTTCATTTCGAAAAAAATACGGACCGATGATTCCACCAGACCAAAAACCACACCAAACTGTCAATTTAGGTGAATGTAATGGTTTTTCATGAATAATTTGTGGATTTTCTTCGCACCAGAATCGACAGTTTTGTTTATTTACCGCACCACTCAGATGAAAGTGAGCCTTATCGGAGAAGATGATTTTAATAAAAAAACCGTTATCGTTTTCAGGTTGTTCCAAGGCAAAATCAGCACGTAAATTTGCTTTACGTTTACGGTGGTCTAATGGCTTCAGTTCTTGAGTGAGAACAATTTTATACGGATGCAAACCCAAATCCTTTCTCAGGGGGGCCGGGTTGTGGTTTGAGGCAGTCCAAATTCTTGAGAACTTCTTGGAATCGACAAATTGCGGTCTTCAGCAACACTTGCCTGAACGGCAGCAATATTTGCATTACTTCGAGCGAATCTTTGTCTTATTGGCACTTCAACATTATGTAAAGAAAATGTACGCTCAAAATTTTCAACAATTCAACGAATAGCGAGCACACTTGGACGATTATTACGACTATAAAATGGCGCACGAAAAGTTACAATTGGAGACGATTATTTTGATAATAAAACTGAATAATTTGTAAACGTTGTTCTTGCGTATATCTCACCATGATGAAATTGTAAACACTACTGAATACAATGAAACCAAAAATGACAGATCACGACATATCACAAATGGCCGAAACGTTACTTAAACATCATATCATTTCTATTGGAAAACCCTATATAAGAAAATTTAAAAAAGTTAATAAATTCAATAGATATTAAAGAAATATATAGACAGATAACATAAAGAAAAAAGTAACCAAATAGAATGTTTAAATGGCCGAATTAACCTATCTTTAGAGCACATTTTCCGATACAAGGTTTTTTCGCGCGAAGAAAATGTAACCTTATTAATTAGCAATTTTCCATCGCAAATCTTGAGTATTTTATCAATCTGGGCAAATAACAAATCACTTCCAAAAATTGGGGCAAAATAGCCTATATATGTCGAATTGGCCTATATTCACATAACGTTTTCCCGTATTAGGTATTTCCTCCAGCTCTGGAAGTAGCTTGTTATTGGCCCAATTGATAAAATACTCTAGATTTGCGGTGGAAAATCGCTATTGACAAGGTTACATTTTCTTCGCTCGGAAAAACCTTTTACAGAAAAATGTTCTCTAAAGATAGGCGAGTTCCTTTTTAGTGGTATCTTGCCCCAATCTCTGGAAGTGGCTTTTGATCGAAAAATTTCAATAAACAATTCTGATATTTTTGCTGCTAAATCTTTGATTTTTATTTATTTGTTTACTAATTCATCCATGATTTTGTTTGTATTTTGACTTATTTGTTTATTTGCTTATTAATTATTGTATAGGATTTAATTATTTATTTATTTATTTACCATACTATGCAATTGGTTATTTACAGAATTATATAAGATATAATAATTAAAACAACAAAAAGGAAAATTAGCCATATAAATTAAGAATTAAAGTTCTGACAAAATGAAAACAAAAAATGGCACTAAAATCAAACCATTAACAACAATTAATAATTATAAATTACAATTTCTAATTACATTCATTTATTTATTAAGGTGAGCAGGGACAAACAATGGTGGCACCAAGTCAAAACTGCAAACCAGTGATTGCCCTCTTAAAAGCATTGCGAGAAATGTGAAAATTAAAATACTCAGCAACGGTGTTAAGATCTCGTTGGATGCGTTTTGCAGGACCATGGTAGCTGTAGTTACTGTCGGCAGTTGGAGTACGAAGAAACTCCCGTGGGCGCAAGGTGCGTTGAGGAGCGTGAATATTAAAGAGTGAAAGTGTGTCAGGACAATCAACTTTACCACAAATAATATCACGTGCAAAGGTAGTATTGGCACATATACGCCTAGATGCCAGTGACTGAACGAACAGGAAACGACAACGATCAAGGTAAGGTGAGAGACTTTATTCGTCGCGCTGTAAAGAAGGTAATTGAAACTGCTTAACGAATCAGTTAAATTTGAGTTGAAATTAAAAGGAGCTTATGATTTTAAACGCAGTTTTTGACATTTTGTTTTATATAAAAACAAAAGCGTCTTTTTTCTTGAAGTGTACATTTTTGTTATTAATAAAATATATCTCGTGGAGTACAGATGCTGAGTTTTATTTCCAATCACATAAGTTTATTTTGTTGAGTGAACAAAAAGCCACGGTAATAATCTGAAAGAGTAAAAAGAGATTGTTAAGTTTAAACTATTATTATCAACATGGTGAACTCAACCAAAATACAGATTAACAAACTGGATAATAATAATTATCAAGTGTGGAAATATAAATTGGAACTACTTTTAATAAAGGAGGATTTATATAGCATTGTTGAGTCAGCACCACCAAATCCAGTAACAACAGCATGGTCTACAAAAGATGCTAAAGCACGGGCACATATTGGTCTTCTTGTCGAAGATAATCAATTAATTCACATCAAGAAGGAGAAGTCCGCAACAACTATGTGGGAAGCCTTACGTAAATACCACGAAAAATCGACATTGTCAAATAGAGTGCGACTACTAAGACAACTGTGTAAAATGACGATGTCCGAGGGCGACGATCTTGAAAATGCATTGACTGAGCCATTGACAGTGGCGTTCTATTTAAGCAGTTTGAACAAGAGCTATTCCACGCTCGTTACAGCATTTGAATCGCATGCCGAAATGGATTTAACCTCAATTTCAGTGAAAGGAAAATTGCTGGAGGAATACGTTAGAAGAAAAGAAATGGAAAATTCGACTAGGAACGGCAGAAGAGCATTGAATATAAACAGTAAGCCGATTTTATCAAAGTTTAAGTCAAAGTCAGTGACATGTTATTTTTACAAAAGGGCTGGCCATATCAAAGCAGATTGCAGAAAATTTTTGACATGGAAAAATAAAAGGGAAACTGGTAGTACAAAATTAATAAATAAAGTCGAAAAGGAAGAACCGAAAAATCAAGACGCATATATTTGTTTGATGGTCGCGACACCGAAACAATCCGGTACTATGGAGTGGTGTGTAGATTCGGGTGCATCGGCACATATGTGCAATGACAAAAATTGTTTCATTGAAATCGACGAAACACAAAGAAGTACAGTGACTTTGGCCGATGGTAGAAAACTACAAATTAAAGGTAATGGGACAGTCAGGTTCAAAACTGCAACAAGTCAGTTACAATTAGAAGTTGTATTCGAAATTGAGTGAGGTGGCAGTAAACGTCAGAATAGAAAATTGTCAACATTCGGATGAATGTGAAATTGTCTCCAAAGCAAATCAAAGAGGGATTCATTCCCGAAAGAATCCACATTGAAAACGTCAGAAAGATTAGATTTGGTACACACGGATTTGTGTGGGCCTATGCAGCTAGTTACTCCCAGCGGAAACCGATATATTTTGACATTGATTGATGATTTTACAAGATATTCGTTTTTTTATTTAGTTAAAAATAAATCCGATGTGACTGACAAAATCATAGAATACGTGGAGTTGATGAAGACCCAGTTTGGAAAAGTGCCAAAAGAATTTCTCTCGGACAGAGGCGGAGAGTATATGGATCATCGACTGCAAAGTTTTTTGAGAAAAAGTGGAATCAAGGTTCAGTTGACAGTACCGAAGACACCACAATAAAACTGTAGTACTTGAGTTCTTGTGTTTACTGAACTTTAAAATCCTTAAGACCTAAGTCTTTATGCAAAATACGGTGTAATGTCGTTTGTGGAATGTCTAATTCCAAAGATCGACGAGGAATCGACAAACATGGGTTTTCGTCAACACTGCGGGCTACAGCAGCAATATTCTCAGTTGCTCTTGAGCGACGCTCACGGTTGTGAATGGGAATTTTAACAATTTCAATGCGTTGTTGAAGCGTGTATGGTAAAATTTTTAGTAATGGCGTTTTTACTTTTCAAATGTCAAAATATGACTGCTTCAAAAATGACAGCTGCCCAAATAGCAGGCTGTTCAAAATGAAACCTCTTATTGGAAAACACTGTACTTATTACAGCAAAAAACGAATTGCCCACCTGATTATAAATGAATTCTAAGCTCAAAATGGAGTGTAAGGTTCGCGAATTGTGCTAAAATAAAAACATAAATAAATATTTTCAATAATATTTTATTGTAGAATTAGGTGTTGGAGCTTTGCTCAACCTTAAAACAACAAGCAACCCCTTCGGGTTTGCAACATTCGTATACTTTTTTATACTTTTCTCACGAAATACGTGCAGTTTAATTTTTGAGCTGCTACCCCTTAACACGAGAATACCACCTCTAATTTCTCAAAACGCACAAAAACCGCCAAAAAATTTATATGGTACAAACTACCAACACTTCCAAAATTGCCATGAACTAAATATTTTTGTGATATCAAATGTGGTGGTGCGTACAGTTACAACCAAGAATCATTTCTCAAATTTTCTGCAAAAACATATGATTGTTAAAAATTTTCTATCGACAATTCGATTCGACTTTGGAGCTGCAACTGTTTCATAAGGAAAATATTTTAAAGTTTTGTGCAATAATCATATCGTATAGTTTGGAACATTTTTTATCAGCATAGCCATTTCATTTGTCAAATGTTTCTTTAAAACAAAACACTTTCATACATCTGCAATACTTTTATGAAAGTCACCAATAACTTACACCTCAAAAATAATTAAAGGAGCTGCAAAACATAAAGTGTACAGAAAATAAAAGAAAAATCTGGCAAATATTATCTAATTATTTTACTTCTAAACTTGCAAATTCAAAAATCAAATAACTGAATATACGAGCACCTGTTTCAGGTTGAACAATAGTTTCAACACCGATACAATTTCCTCTCGATCATTAGGATAAATCTCCCAAAAGACCTTTTTTTGCTCCCATCCCAATAAATTTTGCATTTTCGGTAAAAAAATTATGCTGAATTTATAAAATGGGAAACTCTTCTTTCATACAGGCCACCTCTCGCCACACTTGGGAAATTTTGGATGGTATTCGTGCTAAGGAGTAGCTGCTCAAAAACCAAACTGCACGAATTTCCTGAGCTTAAAAATCTGTGCATCATATCTGACATTGAAATGTTTAAATTTTCTAAATTTATAAGAATTTGTAGTTTTCACTTGAGAAATTGGGGGTGGTATATTCGTGCTAAGAGAGTAGCAGTTCAAAAATCAAACTTCACCTACGAGATTACGTGAGCTCATAAATTGCAAAACAATCTTAGAACATTATGCGGGATTGAGCTATAGGAATTGTTAGGCTTTGAACAATTCTTATATTTTCTGAAATCGAACGATCGAAAATCATCGGTTTATTGCGAAAATTTGTTGAGTACTCCTCATGTCCGGACATTGGGACTGTTGAAAAATAGCCTGGAAAGTTTCACGAAAACTAGTGGCCAATCAATCGTAACCACACAACGACCAAACTCTAAACATCATTTCTATCAAAATCTTAGAATGAGGTGCTAAAACAGCAGAGGCCGATCGTTGTGTTAAATGAATGTCTCAAATTTGTGATACTTGTGCTCAGCATCAGCAGAAATTATTTTTTGTGGCCATGATGATGTCCCTAGTGGTAAGAAGGAATAATAACTTTTCTTTGCTTAAATTTGTCGCTATCTTATACAACATGGAATAACCTAAGATTCATAGAACCATTCAGACAAATTCAACACTTTGATGTATCAACGTCTTCAAGTAGTTAGAATTGGCTTGGCTTATAAACTCTTTATAATTTATATGATAAATATAAAATTCAAGTTCGTATGCAAATTAAATATGTCAAAACTAATAAATTTTAAAATACTATTTCTGTGTTAAATGAATTTGTTCCTAATCATATTTTACCATTATGACTGGTATATGTGTTTGTACTCGTATAATGTGAAAATCTATGTATGATAATATTCTATAACCTATTATCGCTCACATCAAATTTTATCTTCATTTTCTACGAGTAATATCAATGGAAATTTTTAAAATATTCTTAATTTTTACAAAATCAATAAACTCGCGTAAATTTTCTTTTTGCCAACAACCGCTTGTTACTAGCAGCGTGATACGAGCGATATGTGGCTTACAAGGTATTTGTGTTTTCTTTTTAATTTGCGTAAATATTTATTTCGTGTCAGAATGAATTAATATTTTCTCCCATTGAACAAAATAAATAAAAATTGTCATAAGAATATTTTTAATTGGGTGCCAAAATTGATTACGGTTCAAGAACATATTTTATGCATTTGTGTATACGTCCTTAGGTGTATGCTGTGCAAATGAATCGCACCAAAAATAATATTTTATCAAAATATTATGTAAATAATCTTATTCTAGATTTTATATGCTTACCGCATGCCTCATTCTGCCTGCTTAAACAGTGAATATAGCCATCAACATTTTACACCAATTTTTAAATATTAAAATAATTAATCTTAAATTATTTTTGTTTGTGTGGCACGCGTCTTATTGTTTTTCAAGTCGCGAACCTCAAGGTTGTAAATAATATTGTTGATTGTTATAGTGTTTGGCAGCTGATCACAATTGTGTCTAAATGAATACAGAAAAATAAACAATTCATTTGTAATTTCTTAGACAACATTTAGGCGATAGTTAACTATGTGCTAAACCGATAGGCGTTTTTTGTTATAAATGTAATTTTTCAATTGGAAACCGATTTAATAAAAAATATTTCTGGCAAAATGACCAGATACACATGTCTGGAATGCGCTCTCGAATATTGCTTACAGAAAAAAACTAACGAATATACAGCCGCATTTACATTACATTTCACTAATTTCACTGTTTCGCGTATATGTAAAAATTGTTATAAATATTTATCTATCTATCTAAAATATTTGATCCATTTAATCTATCGCTAATCTATTAGATCTCTAATCTGTCTAATTTATCTAATCTATCTTATTTATACTTAATAAACACATTTTTTTAATTACTTGTTTTTTTGTTTCGCATGTTCTAGAAGCACTACGAACAACTAATGTACATTTTCCGAGGTTGAAAGGTTGGACTTTCATATTTTGAACGCAATTGTTTTTATTTTCTTAAAATTTCATAACATTGCGGAAAACAAATAAATGGATCGAGTTTTTCCGGTATATTATACAACATTCCTCCCCTTTTGAGAGAAGCAAATCTTGTGGAAGAAGATTTTTCTTTATGGAATATGGTCTATAGTGTATTGGAATATGCTTCATTCGAATGTTGTAATGGATTGTTTGAATATTTTCTAATATTTTAGTTCTTTATTGATGGCATTGTGCTGATTTTGATTGGCTAGGAATTTGAATGTTTTCGCTTAATAATTAAATCTGTTACACAAGCATCTGGGTTCGATTGTTTATTGTTTAGATTGGAAGATTGTTTGGTTTGATTTAATTTGACTGATCGTGGTTGATGAGCGTTTGAATATGTTTACTTATAAACTAGATTTGATGATTGAACGACTTGATTTTGGTGGGATAATTGAATGATTTGATTTGATTTGGTTGATTGATGAGTATATGGATTCATTGACTTGGCAACAAGATTTGATCATAGGCTTTTTAACTATAAAGTTGCGTATGATTTGGCATGATCTTGGGTGTACTTATTGACTTTCGCTTGTTGGTAGAACGAGTGATGTTGCGGTCTTTTTGTATGCTTATTACCGAGTAGGACATATCCTTAGTTTTGTTTATAATTTCGGAAAGAATTTTCTTGATTTGTAGCGACATATTTTACTTGAATATGAATTTGTGTTGTGCGTCGTGATTTGTAGCTGTAGGTTTTGCTCGACGATGAATTCTTGTTAACCTTCGGAATTGTAGCGATGGATTTTATTTAATGTTAGATTATTGATTAATTTTGTTATGCAGCGGGATTTATTAGATAATCGATTGTTGATTACTCTGTTTTTTTCTGTATGGTGTTTATTTGAGCTTTAACGTTGATTGTTATTCGTGGTGACTATACTTCTTCTTCGTTGGATTTTCTTTTTCTTGTATATTTTGAATGATCAAATTGATTTCAATTTGCACTTGTTTAATGTCATCCTTATACGTTTACGATTATGCTTATCCCAAAAATGTTCGCGGATTCTCTTTAACATATTCAAATAGTTTAGGATATTATCGATTATTAATTATTATTGTGAAAACACCAAAGTTTTCAAAATTTAAAACTTTTTAGTTTTCAATTTGATTCTTAATAGGAAATTTTGGTATTTTTACTAATTGGAATTTCATGTTCACAGGGTTACGTTTTTAAATTTGAATAGTTCAAAGTTTCGACTATCGATAGAACCTAGAACCTTTCAAGAATTTTAACAATATTATGAATATATATCATGAATATCATCAACTTTAAACTATCCAATAGTATAAGCGTGACCCTGTGAACATCTCAAGAATTTAAGTTATTTGATTGTTTTTGCAATAATCGGGTTCGTAGCTTATTAGGGAATGCCAATTGGTGAAATTCCAATATGCGAAATTACCAAAATACCCAATTGAGAATAAATCTGAAAATTTTTAAATTTTGGAAACTATGGTGAAAATCGAAAATTTTCTGACCCGTTCGAATTTAAATGGAAGAGAAACCGGAATATTTCTGCAATGTATCCGTAAACATAAAAATGTCTTTAGAGAAGTAAAAAATCATCATAATTAGATCCCGTTCAGCACACACACATTGGGATTTGACTGAGCTATCCGACCACGTAGGACGAAACATCTCTAGGATCGGTGAAATAAAATTTGAAAATTTATTCAAATCCATGAAACTTCTATGTGATACGAACGATAGTTGAAACTTTGAACTATTCAAAGGCATAAACGTGACCCTGTGAACATCGATAGTAATTCAGTTAATTGATTATTTTTACAATAAATCGGGTTTGTAGCTTTTTGGGAATGTCAATTGGGTAAAATTGCCATTTGAGAATAAAATATTTTTAAATTTGGAAAAAATGGTAAAAGTCATTATATGTGTCTCGTATTCACGACATTGACAGAGAACATGAAAGAGAATTCATGAACATTTCTAGAATGTGTGATGTAACGGTAAACGTAAAAATGTCTCTGGACAAGTTAAAAATCATCATAATTAGATCCCGTTCTTCACATACATTGGGATTTGACCGACCATGTAGCTGAGACTCCGCGGACATCTCCAGGATCGGTGAAACAAAATTTGAAAATTTATTCATATCCATGGAACTTCTAAGTAGCTTATGGTACAGTAAATATCATCATAACTAAACCATGTTCATTTTAATGTTAGGACTTCGTCTAGGCTATCCTAAAATACATTCAAAAGATTATGAACATCTTTAGGACCGCTAATAGAAAAATTGGAAAATATTTTCCAATTTTTCTATTACCGATCCTAGTTTAGTTATGATGATATTTACTGTACCATATATGCTACTTAGAAGTTCTATGGATATTAATAAATTTCTAAAGTTTGTTTCATCGATCCTGGAGATGCTCGTGGAGTCATCTACCTCGTCGGCCACATCCCAATGTATGTGAAAATCAAAAATCACAAATGTTTAAACTACGCTGGACAATTTAACAATCATCATAATTATATCCCGTTCATTTAGCCAGTCGGTCATATAGGTAAGACCCCGCTAATTTATCGGGCTCTTCTTCTGGGAGAGCTCCACGAGGTGCTTTATACGGTCCAAGGCAACAAGCCAAGGAATATCTAATAAAATGTGCTAAACTAAATTTCAAATATTTCTGCCCATGGATAGATTCTATATAGAACGCCCGTTGCAGTATACGAAAACATTTCTTTTCCCGTTAACTATAATAGAATTCGCATGCTCAATTTTTAAAACGATACGGTCAAAGGGAGTCCTTTTCGCATAACATCCAAATAAACTAATACACTTCTAGTAATTAAGATTGTTTTGTTTTGGTAACAAGTCACTTGTCACACTACATGCTTATAATACCAGAAGCAACTACAATTTATGGTTGTGCATAAACCGATTTTACATGTATCATATTTCGCGTCTTCATTAATAATTTATCGATGATACAAAAGCAAAATATTGTAGAACACCAATTTAGTTATATGGGGATATTGAATTTCATTACAATGACGGAATTGGAATGTGGTTTATGAACTAGTTTTTGTTGGTTGGTAAGATCGCAACCACAGAAGTTTTTATTAATTTTATATTCATTCATGTAAACGACAAGCTAAAGCGAAGCCAACATAACTACCAACCGAATTATTTGAATTGAACCTTTCTTTATTATTGTTCATGATTTTTTTTTAAAATTATTTTTCGTTACAAATTTCTGCATTTTCATTAATATTTTCCAATTATTAATCAAAATAATTTTCTCCAAGTGCTACACAGTTTCAAAGCCAAATAAAATCAATTTTTGTTTGAGTTATTAAGCAAATTTAAAAAAAAACGTTTTTTAATTTCAGGTGCCTTTCACGAAGCCTCGACGATTGTAAAAACTACAAAACACTGCTGGTGGTTCAGGTTGCAACTAACCTAACTACAAAAAATGACATGTGATCGATATGCCGACAAAATCTAGGATAAACATTGTTTAATTCATATAAGTGTTATTCATTTAATATTAAATCGCGTGAAAAGTTCCCGGTCTGATACATAGATGGTGCCACAAATTTAAAACCCATATGATTTTTAAATTCTACCAATCTTCAAACGATATGTTTCAAAATTGGATTATATTACGACCATTAGTTTACAAGTTAAGTTGCAGTTGTGTTAGAGCGTCACTTTTGTTAATTTCAAAACAATGAAAAAAAAATTCATGTGTTGATTAAACACAGTGGCTTGGTAAGTGTTATCCGGACTCTGCACCAGGAAAATCAACCACCATTGACTGGCATGCTGAAATGAAACGTTGTCGTACAACCACCGATGATGCATTATGCTCTGGACGCCCAAATGAAGCTGTGTCTCCAGAAAACGCAAACAAATCCATGAAATTGGTTTGAAAGACCGTAAAGTGAAGTTGCGTGAAATAGCTGACATTGTAAAGATACCAGTGGAACGTGTTGGTCGAATTTTACACGAACATTTGTCCATGAACAAAATTGCTCTTTCATCAAGACAATCCACCATGTCACAAGTCGATCGCAACAATGGCAAAATTTCACGAATTGCTTCCGCGTTCACCCTATTCGCAAGATTTGGCCCCCAGCGATTATTACTTGTTTGCAGACCTCAAAAAAAGCTCCAGGGAAAAGACTTGGCTCTAATGAAGAAGAGATTGCCGAAATTGAAGCTTATTTTGAAGAGAAAGATAAATCGTTCTACAAAAAGGCATCAAAATGTTAGAGAGGCGTTGGACTGATATATGTATTTTTCCCAAAAAATTGTGTTTTCTTTGTTAGACCGGGAATTTTTCAGGCGATGTGTCATGTCACAAAATCACTAATTATATAAAAATTTTATCTTGTTTTACTTTCAAATTTTAAATAAAATTAAACCCAATTAAACTAGCATAAATGTCAAAATTCATAGTTATCAAAGTTTACTGAAAATCCACTAGATGGAATCCGTGATACTCTAATCGTCAATAAGGTTGGATTATTTTTGTATCAACTTGAATACAGGCAAACATGAAATTTAATCAAAAAATTCATCTGCTGCTGTAACGCCAGTTATAGGTTTTCTATTGCTTCAGTTAGAAATAACATAAATTATTATGAAGGAATTTGCAGCCTAACAGTTGTGGCAAGGCAACATTTTTGTTTCTCCGAATGATTTTACATAAATATTTATCTCACATATTTAAGCTCTCTTAAGACTGCATGGTACTCAAATTACCAAAACGATGTTTACTAAAAATTATTTTTTACCCTAAAATATTACCGATTGACCTAATTCTTTCTCTAGGACGAAATTAAATATATAAGAAGGATGTAATGAATGATTATCGAAATAAAATGTTTAGTTTGACTACGGTTAGGCTTCAATATTCATAGTTCTTGTAGAAACGTACAAATCAATTTTCTTAATATTTTACCTCTAACCCGCGAGAAATTTTTACACCTTGGTGTAAAAGAACATAAAATCGTGGTCCAGCACTCCTCGACACGGGTGCTTGCAATACCTCTATGAGGAAAGCTTGTCCATTAACAGAGCTGATGGGAAAGCGAAAACCTGTTTGGTGGACCTCGGCACTTGCGGAGTGCCGAAAAGTCTGTGGGTCTGCTTTCAATAGAGCGAAAAGATCAAGAGAAAGTCAATACTGGGACTTCTATAAGGAATGCCTCAGAATATACAAAAGGGAAACAAGGAAGGCACAAAGGAATTCGTGGAGGTTATTTTGTGATAGAATGGAAGAGGTCTCAGATACCTCGCGCTTAAGAAAAATTCTCACTACTAGTCCAGCTGTTCCAGGCTATCTGATAAAACCGGATGGCGAATAGACGGTTTCTAGTGAGGATACTCTTGATCTTTTGATGGAAAGTAACTTCCCGGGTAGTAAGGATGCGTCGATTGCGGGGCCTTTGGATGACTGCGAGTCTAGGGATGACTGCGGGTCTAGTGACGACTGCTGCGTCCAACTGTTGTGTACAGGAGATGTTCTGAATACCCGGAAGATAAAATGGGATATTAAAAGTTTTAAGCCTTTTAAGTCATCATTAGTCCGGATGGGGTTGTGCTAGCATAAATTCAGAAGAACTCAGAGGTCTTACTTCCCTGGCTGGGGGTTATCTTCAAACGGTGTCTGAATCTGGGGTACGCCCCGAAAAAATGGAGGGAGACTTCATCCCGAACGCGGGTAGAAGCTCGTACAGCAACCCTAAGGACTTAAGACCAATATCTCTATCATCTTTTCTGCTGAAAACCATAGAAAGATTACAGGATGTCCATATTCGTTCGAGAATTGTACCCAGAAACTGTGCACAGTCCTATCCTTCGCGTACCATAAGGGTAAGTCCATGGACACGGCATTACATACCTTGGTTTGGGAAATTGAGAAGTCACTGGATTTTCGAGAATTCTCGTTTTTTGGCGTTTCTCGATTCGAGGGCGCTTTTAGCCACGTGAAGGTGGAGGCAGTTAGAGAAGGATTGTTGCCACTTGAATACCTGATTGAATACCTCGTAATCAAGCCAATTAATCACCTTCTAGGTAGCAGAAGGGTTATAGCGGAGATGGGGAAGTCTCCGTTAGAAAACGGGTTGTTCGGGGAACACCCTAGGGAGGTGTCCTCTCTACCATTCTCTGGAATGTAGTAATCAATGGACTACTATTGGAACTGGAGAGGGGAGGAATAGGTGTGGCTGCTTTTGCCGATGACGTAGCGATATCTGTCTCGGAGATGTGATGAAGAATGCGTTTAAATTACTGTGGGTTGGGCCAGCAGATGTGGATTGGGGATCAACCCATCTAAAACAGAGCTGGTCCTTTTCACTAGGAGATATAAAATTCCGGTAATGGTCTCACCAAGTTTAAATGGTACTATGCTGACCTTTAATGATAAGGCGAGATTCCTAGGGATTCTTCTCGACAGTACGCTTAGTTGGAAACCAAACACGATAGAAAGCGTAAAGAAGGCTACTGTGGCACTCTATTATTGTAAAAATGCTATCGGAAGGAAATGGGGCTTGAAACCGGAGCTGGTGCACTGCTGGAATGCAGCTCTGGTGAAATTATCATACATGAACATGATGGCGAAGGTGCAGAGGGCAGCCTGTTTGTTCATTAGTGCGGCGTCGAAAACGACCCCCACTAGTGCCTTAGAGGTCATGCTGTAAATTCTCCCGTTGGATACTATCGGTAAGCAAATGGCAGTCAATAAGGCCGCCCTGCAAAAAGGGCACTCAACTATAGTTAATTCTGTGAGGGGTGGCCTGATGAATTTGGATTATATAACACTCCTTTTAACCGATCAAATGGCATAGTGGTTAAAGCTTTGGCGTTTGGATCGGGAGGTACTGGGTTCGAATCTCGATAGAGGCAGGATGCAAAGGGAAATTTTATCATCAAATTACGATTTGTGATGAAATGGAACACATCTATGACCCCCTGTCGGAGTGCGAAACTCATGCTATAAAACAGAAAATAAAACTCTTTCGGTATATCTCGACGGCGTCTCTATGGCAATTTCTGTTACCAGGATGAATATTCATCTTAACATGTTAATATCCAATCTTAAAAGCGTACACTCAACAGGTTACGGAATTGGAACCGTATTCCCTTTCGCTCTCAATGAATTATATTTTATGTTAAATCATGGGCCGACCCATCTTCCATGCAAGTATAGGCTGGCATGGAGCTATGCAACGGACCTATATCCGTACGTCCTCGAATTGGCCAATACAGGCGTAAAGGTAAGGACGTAGAATAGATAGCAGGCAATAGAAAAAAACACTCCTTTTGTGCTTTTGCAAGCATTTAAAGTGATTCTCCCGTCTAGAGAGGATTGGAAGAACGGTCTCATTATGGAGACGGGAGAGTTAAACTATTCACCGACGGCTCCAAGCTCGATGGTAGAGTGGGAGTGGTGTGGTGGTGTGTTCTGTGGGGAGTTAAACGTAAGTCTATCTTTTCGTCTACCTGTTTGCTGCAGTGTGTGCCAGGCTGAAGTTATAGCGATTGAAGAGGTCTTGTACTGGTTGAAACACAGAGTAATATTGTTGACTGATATCACTATCTGTGTGGGCAGTCTCGCGAACATTCTTTCACTGGATTCAGTTTTCCTGGCGTCAAGGGTGGCGTCGGATTATCACACATCTCTTAACGAGATGAGTGAACACTTTAATATCCAGTTGGTCTGGGTTCCGGGCCACTCTGACGTTGAGGGAAATTAAAGGGCAGATGAATTGGCAAGGTACGGTACGACTCCAACTGGAACCAGGGGGAGAATGTGTAGGAAGACCTATGTCTGTGCTGAAAGCACCGAGTCATAGGAAAGCAGTTGCCTTGGCAAATGCTAAGTTAAGTGGCTCGACAGTCTGACTGGCAGGGTAGCGAAGCAAGTATAGCCTGAGCTGAGCTTGAAGCGATTCAAGATCTTGATCACACTAAGCAAGCGTGACTTAGGTAGAATTATAAGGGTACTTACCGGACACTACCTTTTCGAAGATCATGGGAGAAGGCTGGGTCTGGATGCAAATGACTTCTGCAGAAGCTGCAAGGACGAGGAGGAGGAGGAGACTCTTGTTGACTTATTATGCTCATGTATTGCACTCGTTGGCAGAAGACTTGATCACTTGGACAAATACACTATGGACAGCCTCTCTGACATCGAAAGCTGTAATGTGAGAGATCTTTTACGTTATTTGAATAGCACTAGATGGGTTTAAAGAGAGTTTAAGTGTGCGATAGCAACCACTGAAATCTAACCTAGCCTAGTGCTGCCACTTGTGGAGAGTAGCGTAATCTCTTATCCGCTGGTAATTCCGCTTAATTTGAATTTTACTCATAAAAATTACGAATCTCCTGAAATTTTGTATTACGACCGATTTCTGTTGAATTAAGACTTTAGGACAAAACCGAAATTGTTATTGTTCTCTCCATTACCTCCCATATCTAATTAAGATGGTCAACAAACTACACATTGGTTACAAAATCAAATTACGGTGCAGTATGTGAAAGAAAGAAATAAATTCGCACACACAACGTACGTATCGAATTTTATTGCAGTGAATTAAAAAAACGCTTAGCTGGATTGTATTTCTGCACTTGACATACTGTACGTCACGTCTTTTTGTGTGTTGTGTAATGCTACACCATTTGTCTTTATCGTACAAGATTTTTATTTTTATATTATACTTATTCTAATTTAAAAAAAAAAAATTGTCTCTCTTATTTTATAAATAAATTTTATATTTCGATTATTTTTATTTAATTCCAGAAATACGAGCGCATAAAGTGTTTTAATGAACTTGAACTGAATTAACGACGTTACGATATTATTTGTAACAAGTATTAAATGAGATGCACGTCATGCAACAAAGATGTTATTACTATCAAGAACAATCATATTTATGAGGTTGTTCTGAACAAATTACCCGACTGGAATTGCGGTAAGAGGTGTTCCAACAATCCCTTAGCTTAGGGGGTATCGATTGAGTCTGAACAAACCTTAAATTTGGGTGTTAACTAGCAACAGCACAATGCTGTTCAATGAAAATATGTTTTTACATCATTCTGCGTTAATTTGACTGTTTATTTCCCTGAACCCATTCAATTTTATGAAATCATGTACAAATTGATTGAAGCATTAAAACAATTATATGACGATACGGTTGAATTCAGGTTTAAATTTAATATAGAATTTGGTTAATAGGTCAATCAAAAATATATAAATAAATAAGTATAAAATCAATATCAATATTGCAATTGGTAATCAAACGTATAAAGTTTGTTTATACTTTATACGTTTGATTACCAAATTGCAATATTGATATTGATTTTATACTTTATTACGTAACTCTATGTGGTATTGTATTTAAAATATTTCCATCTAAGGGCTGCGGCACTGGACATTCCGTGCCACAATCCCACGGCTGTTTTTGTTAGTGCGCATAACACAGGTGCTATAGGTTGCGCAATGCTAAATCGCAGATGGAACTTTGCCTGCATATACGTGTGCCTATTTTTTACGGCAGTTTGACAGAGCATAACCCGTCAAATTAACATGGAATTTAATTGATTGTAAAAATAAACTTTGTTCTAGTTGTCCAGATTATTTTTATTGGTTCAAAGTTGTTATTTAATAATTCTACATTAATGTCTAAAGGCGCTATATAAACGCCGAAATTGTAATCGAAAAACGACCGAGAACAATCGATGATGAGAGAACTGAGAAATTGGGTTGTGTTGTAAATGAGTGAGGCAGAATAATTAGTGCGTTCTGGTGCACGAACACAACATTTCTCGCTCCTTATTTTGATGGAGTCTTCAATCATGATGAAAGATGACATTTTATCACTGATTGTCGAATTATTGCTGAGCGACATGATAACTCTTGACCAGCTTCAGAGTAGGTATCTGTCGATGAATTGATTTTGACTATTAAAAATTCCAGCGACAATAAACGAAATCAGGATTAGGTATTCGAGCTCGGGTTTGGTTTGGTAACTACACTATAAATCACTTTGCCCTGCAGTTTCCCACGAAAACAGGCTGCCTCACAATGAACTTTGTCCGCCTAACTTCGTTGAAGTTGAATACGGCTACATGAAAGATAAGAAAGTCCTTGGTTGCCGACAATGAAGTTTTTCGCTCGGAGATTTACTATCAGGACTCGGCGAAAAATTGGTAACTGCTAAGGAACGCCAGCTTCGCCGTTTCTTCATCGCGGTTTTGAAAGATCTCGCAATACTTTTCTGCCACCCCATTTTACGAGGGATGGAAAGGGGCAATTCTTAAGTGATTAATGCTATTGCGTTTACCGGACTCTTGAAAATCTGCTAATGAAAACGCTGTTCCATTATCACTTATAATGCTTTCTGACAACCCTTCCATTAGTAGATTTGGTAGTAATGTCTCGCACCTTCATGACGTATGGATATCGAGTGAAACTTTCTACACATAATATTCACATATGAACTAGAAACGGTCCAGCCATGTCGACATGTAACCATTCCCACGGCTTCGTTGCGATTCGAAAACTTTCGAAAACCTTCGATTTCGTTGTCGATGTTCATCCTAGCAATGTCGACGGTATGACTGCTTCATTTGTACAATGTCTCAATGTTCAGTATGCAACAAAGGCAAGTCTTCCGCACTGAGCGAGATCTCCCGTGGAATTTTGTCTCCGTTGGTGCCGACTTCAGGGTCTGTTTTATGGTACGATTTTGGTAACATGGAATGTGTTTGAGCCATATCAGCCTATTCCAATTATATCTGTTCAGATCATTTCTAATCTAGGGGTCCAGTTCGGATCCTATATATTTCTCCATCTTTAATAAAGCCTATCATACACACTCGTGTTGTTATCTTCAAAGACTCGCTACCAAAATTGGTCTTATCAGCGCTATGTAGTTGAAAATGTTAATGTTAGCGTAGAATAGTTATATTTGTAGGTAATTAAACTCATTCACTTTTTCATATTGTTGGTGACACCTGTTGGGCTGTTGTTTTCAATGGCAGCAGAACTTCTTTGGCAGACACGATGTTATGCGACCGAAGATACATATGTCGTCCGCATCAGCTAATATTTAGCGTGATTTATAATATAAACAGCTGCGCTGCGCTATGCTGAGCTATGCTGAGCCGGCGAATTACATATTCTAACGAAATGTTGAATAGAATTTGGGCTATTGGGTCCCCTTAAAGTGTTCCTAGTGAAGCTATCATGCGCCTGTTGAAAATCTATGAATAAAACATGCGCAAGGTTCTTTCCGTACTACTTTTCTAACACAATCCTCAGAGAAAAACTTTCATCGGTTGTTGATCTGCCTGAACGAAAAACACATTGGTAGTCGTCCAATATGCGCTCGCTGTAAATTGTTAACTTGTCAGCAACTACGGTCAACAAAACCTTGTAGCTGTTACAATTCAGCCGGTCACCAATTTTATGAAGTGGAAAATTAGAGCTGCACAGATGCCATCCTCATTAGGTATATTTTTCATAAACCGGTAGCGATTTTAAGCACTTGTTGTTTGTGCCATTTACGTTTCGTTCTCTATACAATCTGCTGGGGTGTTTTCTCACGATCAAATAGTCGTTGTGTGGTTGCCTTGTTTATGGCTTGTGACCGATCCTCTTCTTGAACTGAAGCTAGACAATTCTCACCCAACCACGTGTTTCTAGATTTTGATGTATTTTTACCTAGATTCGCCGTTGAAGAAGTTGTCAGCACCAATTGGGTTGTATGGTTGGCTATCCAGGGTTTCTTATGTACTAGCTTCGAAGTTGGTCTGGGTAACTTGACTGTTCATTGCGGATGAAGATGTCCAATTGAGACGCAGGAAAATAAACGCAAACTAAAATTACAAATATTTATTTTTGAATCAAGGTGGGTACTTTATTAAGAAGGTTTATCGATGCCATTTATGTATGAAAAATGATATCACTCAAATGTTCACCACGGCTGGATTTACAGACGTCGACCTGATGGTCAACATTTATGATGACATTTTCTAATACGGACATTTCTAGGCATTTACCTCGACAATGATGTTGTTTTTTAGGTCTTGGATGGTGGCTGGACCATCAACGTACACTTTGCTTTTAGAAAATCACCATACAAAGTAATATAATGGCGTTAAATCGCATGATCTTGCAGGCCAATTCACATTTCCGCGCAGTTGCATGTAAATTCAAGTCCTTTTGCATAATTCGCAACAAACTGATCCTTGACATGCCCAATTCAACGATATTATCTGGTGTGCGAACAGTTTTTGGCCTGCCAGGCTTAGGTGCATCACAGAGCCCGTAGCCTCGAATTTACACACCAAATAACCGATGGTTGTTTCATTTGGGCGGCTATGGTGACCAGAATATTGACGAATTTCGCGGAACGTGTGTTTTATTTTTTCACCATTTTTGTAGTGCTCTTGAATAACTTTAACATGGTTTCCAATCGAATACGACCCCATAGCGATAAATGACAAACATTGAATAACGAAATCGCAAGAAATGACAGAAAACAAATATGGCGTCTTTGCAAAATTATTTTTATTTTTCTGCGTCTCATTTGGAACACTATTTACTTGGTTGATATTCGGACGGTATATTTCGCAACTGCCAGAAAAACCTTGATACTATAAAAATGCCTTTTGCACACGAGGATGGTGCGTATGCCGTTGTTGTTTGATGCAAGGTGTAGGGAATCTGGGCCAATGGTACCACGATGAATACTGTGTGCATCACTGACTTGCGCGTTGAAGTTAGCCACAACAATCTTTACTTCGATTTGGGAAGTTTTGTTTAAAACGCTTTCGAGGTGGTCGTGGTTCGAGATGCCTGGAACATTCCACGCTCAAAATTTTAAATCCTTGCCTTTATTTCGACGCCAAGATCTTTGTTGTAAATCCTTTTGTTGAAGGTTTGTAACAATTGTTTTTTTAGGTTGAGTTGTTAGCCGAACACAAACTCCCTGTGGAGGACCACAGTGCTCACACACTTAGGTTACCTCAGGCACGGCCTAGTTACTGGTGGCCACCACAAGGAGGCGGTGTGACACTTGCTGCAGTTGCATACAAAGACGGCACTGGATATGAATCCTGTGTAATCCCTCTGTCTGCATCCCAATCTGACCACCAACACACCAACTCTTCACGACCAAATTTCACATCCGCACCAACGGGAAGTTGTACCTTATACACCTTTGTGAAGTTATTCCGTAAAGTTATCCCGGAAAATGATTATGGTAGTTAAATATGGCAATAAAATTATATATTTAAGGAATTATAATGAAAAATAAAATACAAAATGGCGGCATTATTAATAAAACACTATAGAACAAATAATTTATTATTTAAATTAGATGTTTATTGTTTAAATTAGATGTGCAAGTAGAAATTCGGCTTTGAAGTTGGTTGCATTAAAATATACTTGAACGCGTCCAAATCGGCCGCCATTTTGGACATATATATGTAGCTTAGTCATTGCTGTTTTTATGATATACGAGTCAGTCATTTACAAGTTGCCGTTCCATGTGCATCAATTTTAAGAGATGGATGTTAATAAGCAACATTTACGTCATTGTATTCTATTCTGTTTTCAAGGTTTCTGGTTTCTATTCTATGGAATTGATTAATTCGACTTTGAGTGAACATTCTGTGAGTCATTCAACACTAAAAAAGTGGTTTGCGCGATCCACGTCCAGGTACAGTAAAACAATTTGAAGACGAAGAACTTAAAATACTTACTGGATGAAAATCCGCGTCAAACTCAAAAGAGCGTGCAGAACAGTTAGGAGTTAGTCACCAAGCAATACAGCAGGACGGAAAATGGGTTCCTTATAAACTGACCGAAGAAAACAAAACCCGAAGAGTTGATATCTGCATGAATTTGGTTTCTCGTTACAAAAGAAAGAATTTTTTGCACAAAATCATTACGGGTGATGAAAAGTGCGTTTTGTACGATAATCCTAAACGCAGGAAACATCGGTTGAAGAGAGTGTTCCTGTGTGTCTGGTGGGTTTGGAAAGGAATCATTTAGTTCGAGCTTCTGGAACCTGGCCAAACTGTTACAGCTGAACGTTACCATTGTTTACAGTAATCCGTGCTGGATATGTAAATTGGTCTTGTAATTGCTGCAACTGGAAAATTCTTGCGTCCTGATTCTAGCGTGGGTCGTGATGTTTGTGTGTTAAGTTCCAAATCCAAAGAAAACAGTCGAAGGTCCAAAATATGATGTTAATTGTTTGCCGTCTCCGGAGAGAGAGCTGTGGTATTAAATTAACGGGCGATATTCGGCTGCGTTGGTAAATGTAATAAAACACGTTTTAATTTTAACTTTAATCACGCTTCTTCTTTTGGTGTTGATACGCTGAAGGCACTTTCTAAAAGAGCGAATACTTTTTATTTTACAAATTTAAAGAACTTTGATATTTATGTTATAGTGACATCTACCGTGTGAAATTCATAATGATTAGTAAAAGGCTTTCAGTGTTATTGTCATGAATCTATCATAAGATAGAGGTCTCTATACTATGAAATGAAATGGATTTCTCTTTTTAGGAATGTCAACGTATATAATTAATAATTTAAAGATAATAAATTTAAATACGATTATAATTTTAAGTAAAAAATTGTCTACTAATAACGTTTGACATAATTTTTGGGAGATGGCCAAACTCTACACAAGAGTGTCTACACACTACCACATATTGTGAATTGACCTTTAAAAACGTCAAAAATAACATATGTGAACAAACAATGGGCTAAGTACAAAATTGTTAGATTAAATGCTAACTTATAATTGTGTATTCGTTTTCCAGGTGTTTCAACATCCCGAGAACACTGGCTCATGAACATCCACATGCGGCGTATTCTCCAGAGTTGGCTCCCTCTGATTACCACTTATTCAGATCGATGACATCATATTTGAAAGACCAACGATTCACGATAGTTGAAGATTCGCGAAAATGGCTCGATGACTGTTTTGCTTCGAAACCACCAACACTCGCAAAGGCATTCATCATCATCTTATTAATCTTTGTAACAATTATATTTTCAATAAAGTTGAATTTGACCAAAAAGGCCGAGTTTCTACTTGCATACCTAATATAATAAGTAATAATTTAATTTGTAATCAACAACAATGTCACAACAATTTGGTTTGTTGGCCTGTAGAAATAACAAGCGCTAAAAAAATTCTATTATTTAGAGCTCCGCTGTAGTCGTCTGAATTCGTAATAGATGTCTATTACTCAAAACCAGACTACATGGGTATTTTAGTTCAGGGATTGACCCTGTTTAAATAACAAGTGGCATACAAATTCTATGATTTAGAGCTCCGCTTTAGTCGTCTGAATTCGTAGTATTGTATTTTATTGCCACTTGTTATTTAAACAGACCAATTCCTGAACTACAAAACCTATATAGTCCGGTTTCTGGTAATGGAGATCAACTAGGAACTTTTTGAAGTAATAAGATCTCCCGTTATTGCTACATAATTTTTACGGGTTGGCATCCTTTTTTCAATACAAGTTTTTTTGAGTTGATATAGTAAAAAATTGTTATGACATATTTTTTTAGGGATGACATTGAAAAGTATCGCGATATTTGTATTTTAGTGCTAAAATTCGGAGCTAAATGCACAGGCAAGAATTATACTTGATAGTAAAGGGTGGCGCATAAGTGACGTTATGATTTCAATCAACTTTGAAAAACTTGGGAAATTTTTGGAGGAAAGACTCAGCACTCAACAAAAACCAAAGGTGTTCATTTTGAAAGTCAGCATTCGATTATTCAGACACAAAGATCATATCGATATTTCTTTCATGTTCGAAATGCACCTAGCGCTCCAACAATTTACTGATTTGTTCAGCGTTTCCGGCAACAAGGGTCTGTCTGTGATCTTCCGCGTGCTGAAGGACCTCATACAGGTCGAAATAATGTGAACATTCCTCGGGTGCAAACAAGTATTGAAGAAAACCCCGAAACTTCCACCAAGCGACGTTCTCAGTAGTTGGTGATGTCTAGGCGGCCTTTACAAAGAATTTTACATAAGTTACACCTTTTCCCATATAACATTCACTTGGTTCACGAGTTAAAACCAAATGATGTACAAATACGCATTCAATATAGTGGCCGTTTTCAAGAATTGTGCCTGGAAAACAACGAATTTAATCACAAACTCATAAAGAGCGATGAGGCCCATTTTCACCTCAATGGTCACGTGAATAAACAAAGTTGCAGAATAAGGGGCACCCAAAATCCAAGAATAATTGTTGAAGATCAAATGCATCCACTTAGATGCACAGTATGGTGTGAAATAACTTCAGAAAGGATCATTGGACCGAATTTCTTGGTAAAACGACGAACAAGTTGCGGTTAATGTGAATGGCATTCAATACCGGGCAATGATTGAAATTTTTTTAAGGCCAGCAGAGGTAGAGAACAATCCAAAATTGTGGTTCCAACAATATGGAGCCATAGCTCGTCCAACTATGACTCTCCGACCCGAAATTTTTGGCGATCGAATAATATCGTTTTTTTGATTTTCATCGTGTTATGTTCGCTTCTAATGCTGGAATCGATTGTGGTTTATCGATATAAACAAGCGATTTCAGATACCCCATAAAAAGTAATCTAACGGCGTTAGATCATAATATCTTTGAGGCCAATTCACGGGTCCGTTTCTTGATATGATGATCTCGTTAAAATTTTCTTTCAATAAATCGATGGTTTGGCCCTGCTGTGTGGCACGTTGCACCATTCTGTTGAAAGCACAAGTCGGCTACACCAATATCTTGAATTGATGACAATAAAAATTCATTGATCATTGAAGTTTACACGCTGTCCTGCCGCATTTTGAAAGAAA
This sequence comes from Nephrotoma guestfalica, assembly GCA_963691935.1. Taxonomy (NCBI): domain Eukaryota; kingdom Metazoa; phylum Arthropoda; class Insecta; order Diptera; family Tipulidae; genus Nephrotoma; species Nephrotoma guestfalica. The sequence continues at coordinate 121,216,451 of OY829913.1, read as the reverse complement.
TACGGTCCGATGATGCCACCTGCCCATAAACCGCGCCAAACAGTGCATTTTTCAGAATGCATTGGAAGCTCTTGAATCTCTTCTGGCTGTTCATCAGCTCAAATACGACAATTTTGTTTGTTGACGTATCCATTCTGCCAAAAATGAGCTTCATCGTTAAATACAATTTTTCGATAAAAAACGGATCAATTTGGAGCTGTTCCAACGCCCATAAACCAAATCGATGACGCAAAGGAATGTCAACCGGTTTCAATTCTTGAACAAGCTGTATTTTGTATGCCTTCAAACCAAGATCTCTCTTCAAAATAAGCCACAATATGCCATATGAGAGAACCCAGAGCTTGAGAACGGAGACAAATTGATTGATTGCGGTCTTCACGTACACTTTCAGCTACAGCAGCAATATTCACAAAAGGTCGACTTGTACGCACTCTAGTCGGTTGAGGAATATTCAATAATGAAAAAGTCGTTCGAAATTTATTGATTGTTTCGCGAATAGTGCGTTTAGTTGGACGATTATGAACACCATAAAATGGACGAAGAGCACCAAAACAATTTTTCACTGAACACTGATTTTTGAAATAAATTTCCACAATTTGTTAACGTTGTTCTCGCGTAAGTCTATTCATGGTGAAATGTCAATGAATACTGAACACAAATGTCATATGAACATGACAGTTGTTGCGCGTGAATCCCAATGAGAATCCCAATTGGAAAAAGTACCTCCTATTGGATCACTCTTTATAACAAGAAAAATCACTGAGGGAGATTAAATTGCCTTAACCTACTTTTAAAATTTATTTATTTTGTTAATATAGGAACTTCTCTGGGAAATGCAATTGGAAGTGACAGGGACATTAACAAATTTAATACAATACATTCTAATCCGAATTCAATATTCCTATCATCCACTACTCCTGTAGAAATTTTCAATAGTATCTCCGGTTTGAGCAGTAGTAAGGGTGGTGGTCCGGATAATATTCGAAATTCTTGCTGGAATGATTAATAATGTATTTGAGACTGGTGTATATTCGGATATTTTAAAAATTGCCAAGGTCGTTCCACTTTTTAAAAGCGACGATAAAGATTTAATTTCCAATTACAGACCAATCTCACAGTTAATGTTGAGATAACTCTTATTTGATAAGATTTTTGAAAAGTAATTAACACTCGCTTCAGGAGTTTCTTAAATGATTCAAAATTATCTCGAAGAATATATTATCTATGCGTATCAATAAGGTTTTAGGGAAGGCTCTGGCTCTGAACACACGTGTGAGCTTAGACCTAACTTAATCCTAATCAACAAAAACAAACGAAAATTTGTATGCCTTGGTTAAAATGTATAACAAGAATGTCATTTAGGCGAAACATTGAATTTGTGAACTAATTCCAATTTGAATTTATAATAAATAATTGGGATTTTTTGCTATGCTTTACTAACCTGAGAAGGTAGGATTTTCTTAAGAAATTGAATATTTCGAGACGTAATATGTTTATCAAGAATGTTATTATATTTTTCTGACAAGTCTAGTTTTTGCTAGATTTTCTAGAATTTTTGATTTTCGAGAAGTCAGGATTTTCTTAAGAAAGACTAATCTAGACCTATCAGAAAAACGTAATAACATTCTTGATAAACATATTAGGTCTCGAGATATTTAATTTCTTAAGAAAATCCTAACTTCTCAGGTTAGTAAAGCATAGTAAAAAATCCTAATTATTTATTATAAATTCAAATTGGAATTAGTTCACAAATTCAATGTTTCGCCTAAATGACATTCTTGTTATACTTTTTAACCAATGCATACACATTTTTGTTTTTTTTTGTTGGTTAGGATTAAGTTAGGTCTAACTTCAAACGCGTGTACTGAACAAGCTCTTGTGGAGATTTCAAACATGTTCTATAACGCATTTGATAGTCAAAAATATGTAGGAACATTAGTTCTTGATCTTAAAAAAGCATTTGATACTGTTGACCACAAGTTGCTTCTTGATAAATTATACCGCTACGGATTTCGCTCGGAGTCCTCCAAATTAGTTGAAAGTTACTTAAATAACCGTCAGCAATATGTCACAGTTAATGACACGACTCCCTCAAGGGTTATTTTCCCTCATTTTTATTAATGATATCTCAAATTTGGCCTTGATTGGCCATGTCCGTATCTTTGCTGATGATACTGCCTCTTCTATGAGACTAGCGACCCACTCTCAATAATTAGCAGTAAAGCCCTTTTAATGCATTATCTTTTAATATAAATAATATTGTTTGTTGAGAGAGTGGAATATTTTAAATACTTAGGGGTAACATTTGATTCTCGTATGTCTTGGGATGAACACATAAAAACAATAAGTAGTAAAATGGCTCGTTTAGTAAGCCTTGTTAGAAGACTTTCTGACCTGATTTTGTTAACAAATATGTATTGAGAAGAATGTGTTGTGCATTTATTCACTCTCGAATTTCTTACGGAATTATTGTTTATGGTAACACTATCTGGAGTATTTTAGAAAAAATTCAAAGAATGCAAAATAATGGTCTAACAAAAATCAAATAAATAGTTAATTCTATTGAAACTCTTACACATCATCTTCACTGGTTCATTATCGCCTTAGTTGGTTCTGTGTCTATCTAAGTGCAGGAAGTCATGATCTCTTAGATGTCTACCAGGAACCTTTATTTTAATTGACTTTAGCACATCCGGTGCGTCGATTAGGCCTAGTAGGAGATTACCAATAAACGTACTTTTTAGCAATTCGCGTCTATTTTCTAGAGTTGTCAAATTTTATATTTTGCACCCGGTTAAATATGGTGGTTGTTGCTGTATGTTTGTACGTGGTATGGTAAAACATGATCATAAACCCATCCTTCTTTCCAGATCAAGTCGCGTATAAACTTTTCTCAATGCTTTGGATATTATCTTCGTAGAACGGACACCACACATTAACAGTATATTCCAGCTGGGGTCGAACGTAAGCACAATACAGGATCTTAATGGTTTTCACATCAAAAATGTCACCCGTCCAACGTTTGGCAAATCCGAGCATGGAGTTCGCTCTAACGATGCACACCTCAATGTGCTTGGTCATGTTTTTAACGAAAGTAACCCCTAGGTCTTTACTTTCAACTATTACGTAAAGGAGTACACCATTTATCTTGTGGCCTTGTGTAACAGGGTTAGCTTTTCGGTGAAATGATAGAGATTTGCACTTTCCAATATTGAGACTCAGAGAACTAAACTCGCACCATAATGCTGCCTCGATGGCTTTGTAAATTTTGAGGTTGTCTGCGAACATCAGGATATTGGTATGTTTTATTACTTCAGTAATACCATTATTGAAAATCGTGAAAATCCATGGGCTATGATATCCACAATATCCAACTGCTCACCACAATGTTCAAGGAGTAACTTTTGATTCAATAACTGGTGGTGGTCTGGTGTAATAAATTATTAAAGATGGTAAAATCGACGTTTTAATTACCTATTTGAAGCCTCTACAGTTTAGAGCCAATTCCGCTTATCCTGACACAACAATAATTTATTACATACCAGGATAACTCTCGACAAGACTTCAAGAGCAACATTTTTCCCAAAATCTGGTGGCAGTCTGGTGCAACAAAAATTATTAAAATTGGTTAAATTGACGTTTTTGAAATGAATAATCGTTTTGAGTTGAAATTTACCCTTAGGCAAGTTATAGAGATGGTCTTGAACTAACTTATTCAATATAATTATTGTAATTTGTAATAACCAGCCGGATATCAATAGCTACATCAAAAGTTACAATTTTTTGCGGTGCAGGTTTAATTGTAAGCTAAACCGACCACTCGTTCCTCGAAAACGGTAACTGATTGATTGATTGATTGATTTTGAATGTACGACCAAGTTCCTAGGCTTGAGTTCCCGGATGACGCCGGGTCCACCGTACACCCTTTTTTACACATAACAAAACCGAAGGATTGGATAGGTTAGTTAAGTGGGACAGAATCGGCCCGGTTACAGACACCTAGGTATAGCCGATAGTTAGTAACACAAAGACAACACAATTCTAATCTACTAGATGAAGGATAAAGGCTTAATAGGTTAATGGATAACGATGGTATTGGTCTTCAACAATTGCTTCTTTAAAACGGCAACCTAAGAAAAAATATTATTATTTCACATGCATCTGGAATTTTCCTGAAATTTAATTCTATTAATACTTTTCGGCTTCCTAACCAAAATTGGTTGACTCGACCCGTTACAGACACCTATGTAAAGTCGTTAGTAATAAAATGACAACACAATTCTAAACTACACAATCAGCAATTACAATGAAGCATTAATTCACAAGCATCTGTAAATTTCCTGAAATTTAATTCTAAATTCATATTTTCCGGCTTCGTAAATAATTGAAACATTTATTAATTTAATCATTCTGCAACTCCGCAACTTACAGTAGAATTTCCTGAAACCAAAGTTATTTGAACTATATTCAAAATAACTCTAAAATTCATTAGTATTTAACCGTTGAATTGGGCGAACACGAAATAGCAAAAAAAAAAAAACAGATTAACTAGATTAACTAGTGCAGGATTGCATTCAAATATCCCTTAAAATATCCATCCATTAAAATATCCTAAATAATTTAGAATTCGCAAAAATTTCGTATGTTTACTAAAATTTTTTTATAAAACTGATGAATTTTTCCCGACGCCCATCCTTTTTCACAAGGAAACAAATACTTTTATCACTACTTTTGCACTAGTTCTGGAACTTCTTCTACGTTTGCTGGGGATATATCACATACAATTAATCTCAGACATGACACATGCGACTCGTCTATGACTTGTCACCTCGTATTAGACTTGTCATAAACGATTCATCTCAGACTGCTAACAAACGTAAATTAGTAATTAGTGTGTCGTCAATGGCTTTCCTGCTGGAAGGTAATATTTAAGTAAAGGCAACTAGATAAAATTTGAAAAAATTATTCTAAAATGAATGATAAATAAGTTTATTTTCTAATTTTTATAATTAAATATAAATCGTACCAGTATCTTAAACGAGGGATAATATGTACTCGTATATTAAATATATTTGAATGAGATTTCCTGAGAACCGAATTATTTTAATATAATAGCTCAGCACTGTACATGTAGATTAATATTTAGGGTTGATTTGAAATTGGGAATTAATAATTATAATTCTTGTACTAAAACAGTCAAGATTGGCAACGTTGCATTTTATGACAAACATCCAGTCGTTGGTGTATTGAAGTATACAAACCTTCTCTTTCTTTTGAATAATTATATTAATTATATCAAATATTTCTAGCTTTTCAGTTACATAGATATAACGAAGTTGCCGATAAACCATGCCGATGGATAGTTGCAATTAATCTTGCAAAAATGATGGATTATGAAGGAAATACAATATAGAAAACAGCTAATCATAAATTACCTACACTATATTCTCAATGCACAGAAGAAATACGGAAACGGAAAATTCTATCGCTAATCAAACCAAAATAAAAATATAACAATTTATTACACAAACGCTGAATAATAGGATGAAGGAACATCACCAAAAAGCTGTCTCCGAAAATCTCCGAAATCAAAGCGTGGAAGAAACCACCTCTACAAACAATCGTAGTAAAATGTACCAAGAGAATTATGCAATGTCCATCCAGGAGCTAAAATTACCTCGAAACGATCCCAACAGACGGCATGAATCTTCCCACCATGAAACCACTACCATCCACCAAGCGACCTCCTGCCAACACCACCATTCAACAAAAACCACGCTTCACAAAGCCGTGACGAATCCATGACAGATCACAAACGAACCATGGCAACCCTACAGCCCAAAAACTTCAGCGTACGACCGATCATACCAAAACTCCCAAAATGATTCAGCCCCCGCCAAATCGACAGCAAACTCCAACAAAAACACCCGAAGCATTCAGCAAAGAAACCAATTTGGACATACAAATCCAACATTAAGGCAATGATTCAATACAAAACTGCAAATCCGCCCTCATACACTAACAAATGAGAACTACCTCAAGTCCTAAACAAAACAACCCAAACAGTCAAAAATACCTTATAAATATAGGTAACGACAGAACACACATGAACACAACTCTCCGCAAGTTGAGAAACACAACGTTCAACGAATAACCACCACAAACCGCAGACACCGAGCCATTACTCACCATGAACGAAACACATTCAAATCACTCCAAATATCAAAAAAGATTCACTGCAATACAGCTGCAGCCCATCCTCGCCGCACATCCTGTGTAAACCAATCACACACATACACCACTCGTCAAAATCTAATCCAGTTTTCACACCACAGAGAAAAAGTATAACCCCCTCCTAATCGCCAAAAATATACATTCCTTTATATGTACAATATTCATTTTGCGCGATCTCGACCTGCGACAACATCCACCCCTTGCCGATGACGCCAACCCAGGTCGACAAGGAGAGGTCAACGTCAGCCGCCTCTCCACAACGACGGCAAAAAATCTCACAAAGTTAACAAAAGTCTAAATTATTATACATATAACAAATCAACAAATTATGAACAATTAAAGTCTAATCGACTTTCCCAATTCACAAATTGAATCATCCACATTCAAGAACATTTAGTGCAAATCCAAAGAAATTCGCCCATTTAGACAACGTAATACGAAGTCTTAGTGTAATCCACTACAAAAATATAAATACAACCGCGAGAGAGCAGAGAATATTATACGATCATTTTGTTTATATTTTGCGCATCCCATATACCATATTTTCACTTATATGTGTATCCTTAAATAAAAAAATTAAAAGAAATAAGGATTTCAGTACAACATGCAATAAAGACTTGATATCCAAATTTTAAATTAGCTTTTTGGTCGTGATTTGTTCAACTTTTCCAAGAAAATACCATCTACTCATATAACGAAATTTAACAAAATCACTGTGTACATAAAAAACTATAAACAATACGTATGCGAGAGAAAAAACAAAATTATAAAAATTAGAGACCACGACAGTATTTTTCATAGAAACAGATTACATAGAATGAATGCCAGCAACTGTCGTCACAAACTGTTTCATACCACAACAACACAAATAACTCATCCATACGATTCATTGATTATTATGTAATAAAATATAATGTATAATGTAAAATAAAGTAATAAAAATAACACTTATCTTAAGCATCCTTTGTAATCAAAAAAGTCCTACAAATTGAATATTAACATACAATGCGTACGATGCATTCAAACAACGGTGTCGAAAAACATATAAACGAAATTGTTATATACGTATCCTACACCATTGCAAGCGCACCGCACACAAATTAATATATTTATTAACACAATACGTATAACTTTTCACTTTACTTATTACTTCTTTACACACAAATTATTATTAATATTATTATTTATTTATTTCATAAGACATATATTAATAAATAATATTATGATTAATATTATAATTAATATTATAATTAATCAATTATTAACACATATTTAAACTATTTATTTATTTATTTAAAGGAGAGACAAAAATCACGTCTTTCCTTTACGACGTTCAATCGCCGACCACTCGTTCCTCGAAAACGGTAACTGTAATAAAATCGGCATCTGTTGTAATAAATTTGTAACAAATTTGGTCAGTGCAGGTTTAGAGAACTTATTTTGGTCTTAGTTTGGTTTTCAACCAATGTTTTTTGTTTTATCGGCTTAGTGTGTGTTACAACTGATGATTGGGCCGCAAGCTGATTGCTAAAAAAGATAAAACACAAAGAATCAATTTTTAATTTAATACTCCACATAATTTATACTTATCTAAAATTACCAGCTGATCTTGCTACCTTCAACCAGCTTTGTGGTTAGGAGCTAACCGTAACTTTATTTTTGCTGCAAATAAACGTTGTAACCTAAAACAATAATTTAGAATAGTTAATAATTTTGCATTATAGAGGTATAAAACATTCCACTTTCATTAATTTTAATTGATTAATTTACTATTTACTATTCTATTCTTATATACAGGGTGGCTGAGACCAAATGTTACTGACTTCACTCTGCTCTCATTTGTGTAGTTGTTATTTTAGCGCGTCAATTTTTTGACAGATTGAAGTTTGGTTAGTTGTTTACATGTGGTCAACAAATAATTGTTCTAAATTAATATCTCAAAAAAAAATCGTAATGGAATTCAAACGTAATAGTGTAATTGCACTGTATTTGGGTGGAAATTCACAAACAGCAATAGTTCGCCAGCTCCAGCATTTGAATGTGAATAAAATGTTTGTGTATCGAACCATAACTCGATACAACGAAACTGGTAGCATCGCTAAACGCAACAGAGGCGGTCCTAAAAAGACAGCAACATCAAAAGAAATGATACGAAATGTGAAGAAACGAATCCAACGAAATCGTCGTCAAAGTGCCAATCAATTAGCCGCACGTCTACATGTTTCACGATTCAGCATTCAAATCATATTGGAAAATGAACTACACTTGAAGCCCTACAAGATACAAAAAGTTCAAGATCTTACGGAGGCACAAAAAAAAGTTAGGCTTGAAAGAACACGAGCATTGAAGGCCTTGGCCGAACGTGATGAGATTCCAAAAATTGTCTTTTCTAATGAGAAAATTTTCACCATTCAACAGTATGTAAATAAACAAAATGATCGTGTTTGGTTAGAGCACAAGTCCAACGATAATTTGGACACAAGAGTTGCCATGAACAAGCAATCACCAGCTTATGTTATGGTTTGGGCTGCAGTGACTGCAGATGGACGCACTCCTCTGGTTTTCATCGAACATGGAGTCAAGGTAAACCAAGAGGTGTACCGCCAAAAGATCCTAAACGATGCTTTGCTACCTTGGGCACGTAAACACTTTGGTAAGAACCGTTGGACTTTCCAACAGGACTCGGCACCGTCACACAAAGCTCGAACGACACAGCAATTTTTACAAAATTGCGTTCCGCGGCTGATTTCGTCGAAAGAATGGCCACCATATTCATCAGACTTGATTCTCATGGATTTCTCTATATGGTCCATTTTGGAAAGTAAGGTGTCTACTAAAAAATACGAAAGTGTTGATGCATTGAAGTCAGCTCTTGTTCGAGAATGGAATACAATTCCGCAAGCTCACGTTCGGGCAGCATGCAATGCTTTCTATGGAAGACTGAATCAAATAATCAGAGCCAAAGGAGGTCATATCGAGCAGTAACATGTTTTTCATAAAATGTAATATGTTTTCAACATATTCCACGAAATTTCAATAAAAAATAATCAAAATTAAAAAAATTACAGCGTCTCAGCCACTCTGTATTTACCTTAAATTGTACACTATTGCATTTTTGATGACAGCTGTTTGTTTATCAACGGCAGTTATAGATATTATTTACAACAATTAGGTATGAGCCTTAATTATGGCATATCTATACATTTTTATGGTTAAGGGTATCAATTTGATTTAGTTTAATGATGAATTGCTAGATGTCATAAGTTGTTATTTATTTTATATAAACGTTAACTCTTTTTTAAAAATCAAAATTATATGTCAACAAAAATTGTAATCATTATGAAAATACACAGTGATTTAGAGTGCATCTAAAAAATCTTACAAACAGTGATTAAATTATACCATTTTTTGTGAAGTATACTGGACCGACATTGGATATTCGAGACACCGCTTCTGGTTAAAATAACGACCCGCAATTTGTATACTTGGATTTCAGAAACATCGCATCGAAAGATTTTGACACAAACGTTTTAAGGTGATTACGTGTACTTTGGTGCCAACAGAAAATAGCCGGCAATATTTAATTATCATTAATTGAACTGAGGCATTGGAATTATACTGCGATACTACTAGCATCCGGGAATTTGCTAGCATACAATAATTACCAACCAAGTTCATTGGCATATTTTACACGGCCCTTCTAGCCGGATAGGCGCGAATTAAGTAAGTAAGACCATTAATAATTTATAAGTGCAAAATACAAAAGTGAAATACAGTTTAAAAGAGTCATAAATTAAACAGTGAACTCTAAATAATTCTTTTAATAATATCGAGAAATCTGTGTATTTAACAGTGAATAAATTACCGCATTCTTTATTACTAATTGGCGAATCATTATAATGGCGGAAACAAGAGCATTAAAGCGTATACTAAAAAGTTACGAATCAATTAAATCGCAAATTGTAACATTCAACACGAATACTCGCATGAATGAAGTTAGAGCATGTTGAGCCATATTGTCAGATGAGTGGAAAGAATTCCAAACTCTCGAGAAAACGCTCAAGGGATAATTCGATGACGCAAACTTGGAAACTGTAGACAAAATCGAAAACAGTCATTTCGATTTAAGGAAAAGGCTCTTCCAATGGGAAAAATTAATTGAGGAAAGCAATTGTCAAGGGAATACGACCATGGAGGAATTGTTATTAAACCAAAGCAATTTTGTTCAAGAAATATCCTCGATTATAGAAGAGAAAGTGAAGTGCGTTTACCGCGTGTAAATATTCCCGTATTCAGTGGGGATATTCGGAATTTCCATCGTTTCACAATCTTTTCGGGGCATCAATTCATCATAATACAAATATTGCGAAAGTGCATAAGCTGCAATATTTGAAAGGATTACTAAAAGGAGAAGCGTACGCATTGATTAATCACTTTAAAGTTACAGACGCTAATTATGATGAAGTATGAAAAAAAATAAAAGCAAGGTACGACAAACGTAAACGTGCTACAAAACTGCGCAAAATCACTTCGTCAGTTGTCAGATATTTCCGATGAAGTAATGTGAGGACTAAAGGTGCTTGGGGATCAAGCTGAAGCGCGCGACCCATGGCTAATTTATATTTTAACAAATAAATTAGATGTCGATACGAAGGAGGCATGGGCCTACGAGGCCACTAAGATGGATTTTCCTACTCTTATTCAACTGTTCATATTTCTTAATAAGAGAAGCGATGCTTTAGAAAGTTTAAATGTAGGCCAAATAAAACGACTCAATGCTTCAAAACGAGTCAGTTTTTTGATGTCACATAATCATACACAGTTGTTTGTCCGTTATGTTCAGGAGAGCATTACTTAAGTAAATGCGAGACATTTATGGAGTTACCCAGTTTCAAGGGAAAACAATTAGTAGTAAACAAAACACTATGTTTCAACTGTCTGTCGTCTACTCACCAATCGAAGGTTTGCAAATCTAGATACAGTTGTAGAATTTGCAGACGAAGGCATCATTTAACTTTACATCCTGAGCCTCCGGTGGAAAACCAAGATAATAAGTCAGCGGTTTGTTCAACGGAACAACAAGAATCAACAAGCTGCAATGCGATGTTAAGAGTGAAATATTTACAGATTGGACAACCTCAAGTGATTCTACCAACGGCAATTGTTTTAGTGAAGGATACATTTGGAAAACAGCATAAATGCCGAATCCTGCTGGATTCAGGATCCCAATGTTCATTCATTTCTGAGAATTACACACATAGGTTACAAATAGAAATGCAATGAGCAATGTGAATATAACAGGTATTACACCTGGTTCTATGGTTTCGAGAGGAAAGGCGTGTATAATGATGAGATCGCTATATATTCCCAGTATACAAATAGAATTGAACGCATTAATAATCAACCAGTTACCGTCTAATCTACCAAGGTACCCTATTGATGTTCAGGATAAACGGTTTATTGAAAATATGGAACTGGCTGACATCAATTTCGACACACCAGGTCCTATAAACTTTCTAATTGGAGCTGATCAACTTTTCACAATTCTTGAGAATGGCAAGAAGCAATTTAACTCCATTCTTTTGCAGAAAACTGTGTTTGGTTGTATAGTATCTGGCCAAACGAAATCGGCGCCAGCGAAGATTGCTGTATGTTCCTACTCGTCTCTACATGTTCAAATTGATGTAAATGTTGACGAAACTCTTCAACGATTTTGGGAAATTGAGGAGATACCAAATGTTAACAACGTTTCTCCAGAAGAAGCTGAAAGCGAGGAATTTTACGACCGTACACATAAAAAGCAGAAAGATGGCAGAAACTTCCATTTAAAACTAAATCGCCAGAGTTGGGAAACTCATTAATTGTCGCAACGCAACGTTTTCTATCACTTGAACGCAAATTAAACCATAATTAGAAATTAAAGGAACAGTATGTCAATCAAATCAGAGAGTATATTGAAATGGGGCATATGATGGAAATTTCTCAACCTAACACCATAAAGGATTCGCGTTTGTACTATCTGCCGCATCATTCCGTGATCAAAGAAACTAGGGACACTACAAAGGTTAGAGTAGTATTCGATGGTTCAAGCAAGAACTCCACAGACGTTTCTCTAAACGACAAATGATGGTTGGTCCAACCATTCAACCAACATTATGGGCTACACTTATGAGGTTTAGGTAACACCGACTCGCGATCACTGCCGACATTGAAAAAATGTATAGGCAAGTTTTAGCATTCCCTGACGATGCAAACTATCAACGGGTCTTGTGGCGTGAACATCCTAATGAGAAACTAAGATACTACAAGTTAAATCGAGTGACGTTTGAAATTGCTTGTTAAGCATATTTAGCAATAGGCACTCTTCAACAGTTGGCTCGAAGAAGAGACAATCACTCAGCATATCGTGAACGATTTTTACGTCGATGACTTCTTATCTGGATCTTGTTATCTAGAAGGTGCGGTTCGACTCAAACAAATAATAATGGGAGTATTGCGACAAGGAGGTTTTGTATTGAGAAAATGGTAATCTAACGTAAAATGTCTGTCAGATGAAGGAGGAAAAGAAATCACAACAAAATTATGCAGTGATGGTGGTATATCAGCAGTAACGATTCTGGGATTACATTGACATCCTACGTCTGATTTATTGACGTTCAGGATGTGTCCCGAGAAAACTACAGAGGTGACGAAGCGAAAAGTACTATCCGAAGATTCTCGAGTGTTTGATCCATTAGGATTTTTAGCCACTTCAACTGTAATTTTAAAAATACTATTCCAAAGGCTCTGACTTTTAAAATTAGATTGGGATGATAAGCTACCAGAATGTTATAGTAAAATGTACAGAAAGGTCAGAGACAAATTTCGATATTTTGAAAATATAAAACGGATCATTATGATAATACGCAAATACATGGTTTCTCAGATGTGAGTGAGGTCGCTTAACCGTTATTTACAGCCGAAGCATAAATAAATTAGGAGAAAAAAGGTTTCTTTGCCTAACTTGGTGCTGTGTGCCGTACACTGTGAATCCGGCATAATGGGTACTTACGTAAAGAAAAAGCGCTAAAACGCTCATATATGTGCCAAATTTAATACTCATTTTTGTTTTCATCGATAGATAACATTATCAAATATTGCAAATTGATTTAGGTATTTAGAAGTGATCTGGCTAATCTCAACGAATACATGTGGATAAAACACATTTTGTTCAAATAGAATTTTGCTAGGTTTTTAATCCCCCCGGCTCTTCACATTATCACTGAAAATAGATAAACGATGTGAAAATCGGTAAATTACGTAGCATATTTTCTGCTTTTTTATTCTGTTTGGCAATGTTCTCACATCCCAAGTAAAAACAAATTGATTATTATCGTAAGTGTATATTGTTATATTGCTGATATTAATCAATATAATATTGTGTGTTACAGCCTTAGGAACAAGATAATATTAACTGTTTGATAGGCTAAACATAGCAAAATGTAATATCACATAATATTCAGAATTGATGTTTGTGGCATAAAATGTGAATAAAATAAGGGAAAAAAGTACAAAATAAATATTTATGTTTGGCTGTTATCAAAACGATATATCAGAAAAATAACGATATTTAATGTTGTGCGAGGGGAGGTGGTACGCGCTACCTCGAAATGTGATTGTTACACTTTCCTTTGATTTCACTCCCGACGTCAATAGTTTTTTGAACTTGAAAACAATTAAATGCCATGTCATTAAAAGTTAACGAAATGATTTTAAACATTTATCACTCGTTTATTTGGTGTAATACCGTATGTCCTTTTGAAAAGTTTCTACTTGACACAAGACTGAACAAAATTACGGGCTAGCTAACAAACGGAAAAACCTTTCCCAATTACTTGCTAGTATATGCACGATTTACAACATTAGTTATAATAAAATAAAATACGCGAGAGAACTTTTTACTAAATTTTACTAAATGTCGCTTGCTATTCATTTGCATATATCCAGGGGCAAATATTTAATTTCTTTTAAAATATCAAATATATTTTAATTTATAATCGTTAACATTTTTTTTAACAACTTTATTGATATGGCTACTACAATCTTAAACATTATTAATTCATTGGTAAGGTTGACATTAGTACTTATGGGATAAGCATAAACTTGTGTGGGTCTTCTGGACCAGTGTCCAGTTCCCTTGGTTTATAATTTTCATACGGTTAGCTCATGTGGTTTGATTCGTTTGAGCCGCCTTACTTCGTTTGTACTGTCCAGTAGTTGTACGGCCTCAAGATTGGTGTGGGTAAGAAGTCTCTTCTCATGTTTTATGGCACATTCGCGGATAACGTTGTCTATCGTCGTTTATTTTGGCTTCGTTATATAATGTCTCTATTGGATTTATGTGTACAACCCCATAGCTGAGCACCATACATCCATATTGGTTTGAAGATAGTCTGGTATACCAGTCTTTTGCAATACAGGTTCATTCTGGAATAATGTCCAATTAACCAGTACATTTGACGTTGTTTCAATCGTATCTGTTCAGCTTTTTGTCTCACGTGATGTTTCCAGTTGAGCCTGGAATCTAAATGTAGACCAAGGTATTTTGCCGATTCAGCCTGCGGCACTTGCACTCCTTTGAGGTGTATATGAAGAGTGTTATTTTTATGTCGGAGCGTAAATGTCACATATGTTGATTTGAGCTCATTCAGTGCGATTTTCCAGTCAATTGTCCATTTAGTAACGTTGTCCATTGCTCGTTGAAGATTTTCCACAGCTCTTGATTGAGATTCGTCTACAGACATAATTACAGTGTCGTCAGCGAACGTGCCGATGAATGTTTTATTCGTTGTAGGTATGTCCGCAGTATAAAGAAGGTAGAGGAGGGGACCCAATACGCTTCCCTGCGGAACTCCCGCAATCGCTGGATAAAAGTCAGAACATGTTTCTTCATGAATGACTCTGAATTGGCGATCAGAGAGGTATGATTCAAGCAGCTGGCAATAATTTTGTGGTAGAATTTTGCTCATTTTGAATGTCAATCCCTCATGCCAAACCCTATCGAAGGCCTGGGATACATCCAGAAATACGGCGGAGCAATATTTCCTTTCTTCTAACACTTGCTCTATTACCGCAGTTATTCGATGGACTTGATCTATGGTGGAGTGGTTATTCCTGAATCCAAATTGGAAATCAGGAACGTTTACCATTGGCTTTAGACGTTTTAGTAGCAGTTTCTCGAACAGCTTTGATAAGGTCGGAAGCAGCGAGATCTCTGTATGATGTTACTTCTTCATCTGGTTTACCTGGTTTCTTTAGCATAATTATTAGGGCCATTTTGAAGCATTTGGGTACATACTTCAATCTCATACAGGCATTAAATAAGTATGTGATCAAGATGATTGCTTTACGTGGAAGTTCCTTGAATAGACCCGGTGATATTTAATCAATTCCTGGTGCTTTTTTATGATTAAGATTTTTGTCGATTTCTTTAGCAATTCCCATTGGCATGATCCTTTTAAAGTCCTGATTTGGTTGATAAACAGGTGTTACATCAATGTTGGATTGAATGTCATGGGGCTGGAACACTGCTGCTAGGTGTTGAGCAAAGTGTTCCGATTTTTCTTTGACTTGTCGAACACAACTTCCTTGAGCATTCCTTAAAGGTGGTACTCGAACTACAGGTCGTTTAAATCTTCTGGTTGCTTTCCATAACGAGTAGTCTTTATCCATTTCTGGACCTAGCCCGCTTAAGTAGTTATCGAGGCAATTCTGTTTGAAATTTTTGATTAGTCTATTGACTTTGTTACTTATTCGATTAAAAGTTGTCTTGTCAGCGGGATTTCTGGTGAGGTGCCATATTCTCCTCGCCCTTCTTCTTGCCTTGATTTGTTCCCTGATTTCAGCTAGGTATTTGACTTCAATCTCCGCTTTGCCCTTTGATTCAGGAGTAGCTAGTCTGGTAGCCATTCGAGTGTATTCAATAAAATTGTTTGTTTGTTGTTCCAATTCTTCATTGCTTTTGATACTAACTTTTAATTCAACCAGCTCTTCCAATTTTTCTCTGAAGATGTCCCAATCCGTGAATCTATTAGTAAGGTTTTGCTGTTTCTGTTTCTTTATTACTGTAGCGCTTACTGACAACAGTACAGGAATGTGGTCAGATGTTAGGTCGTTAATTCCTTCGACTCTCGTGTAACTTAGAGGAATACCTTTTATGATGAAGAAATCCAGTAGATCTGGTATTTTTCCTGCATCCGTTGGCCAATACGTTGGCCCCTCTGAGGACAGATATTCGCATTTGTTTTCATGAGTGGCATTGAACAAGGTGTTACCTTGCCCAGGAGAAATAAGCCTGGAACCCCAAGCTGTATGTTTTATATTGTAGTCCCCTCCAATAATGAATCTTGGACCGAGCTTATTGAAGACGTTATTAAATTGTAACTTCGTTGGTGTATGCCGTGGAGGACAGTACGCTGCTGCAATATTTAGATCTGCGCCATTATATTGGATTGAGATAACAGTTGCTTGCAAATAGTTTTCACGAATATCCTCTTGTCGATTGTGTTTGATATTATTTTTGATTAGTACAGCTGAACCACCTCTAGCTCTTTCACTAGGACGGGTTGTCCAGTAGGAATTAAAACCCCTTATTCTGATAAAGCTTTTGTTGGAGAAGTGCGTCTCAGAAATCAGCGCAATATCAATGTTGTTTGTATGGAGAAATATTTCCAGTTCGTGGGCTCGTTGGTTGAGTCCATTAGCGTTCCAAGCTACAATGCGTTGGAACGAGTGAACCATTTGTGAGTATGCTGACTTTTTTGCTTGGTGGATGGATATAGGTTTCCAGTTTTGCCACCCTCTCTGCTAGATGACCAAGTGACTGTTGAATTTGGCTAAACATTTTAATAATTTCAGTGTTATTTGACTCATTGGCGCTTTGCGCATAGGATAATCCAACTGTGGATGGTGTGATTGTTGTTTGTGGTTTAGCAACTTTGGTTTGTAATCGCTGCACTGCGCTTGTTCTATTATTCTGTTGACTTTTAATTTTATTCTGATATACACGGCATCCTTTATAATTTGCAGTATGCCCTGGTTGTTGACAAAGAGCACAAGAAGGCGCGATATCTGGTGTTTTCTTGCATTTTGTCGTGTGGTGATTTTCCGCGCATTTAACGCATTTGGTTTGACGATAGCAAAAGCTCTTGGTATGTCCAAGTTGTTGACAATTCGTACATTGTGGAATTCCCCTTGTCTTGTTAGGTGGCTCAATTTTAACTATACAGTACGCAACTTTCTTGATGTTGTATACTTCTTTATTGTTGTCTTTTTGTTTTAAGTCGATGTAAAACAATGGAAAGTGTTTCCTGACTTTTACACCATCAATTGTGACCATTTTGTATACGTTGGTAATACCTGCAACTTCATGTCCCATTTTTTCTAAGTCTGCTTTAATTTCATCGTGGCTAATAGAAGAAGGTAAGCCTCTGATAACCACTCTATAGGCCTTTTCACTCTTCAGCTGGTAGGTGTGATATTGAATATTTTCTAGTTGGTTGCTAGATTCATTTTTTAATTCTTCCAGTAATTTTTTGACATTTCTGTAATCATTTTCATTTTGAAAGGTAATTCTAATTTCACTATTTGAGAGCGCCTTAAAATTAGTTGATTCACTAGTGGTTTTTATTATTTTTTGTCGAAAAAGTTCGAAATTGTGGATATTGCTCACATTAATGGGTGGAGGCAGTGGTATTTTTGGTTTTTCTGTTCAGTGTTACTGTTCACACTTTGTGTATTATTTTTTGGGGGAGTTTTCGTTTTTGTGTGCCTACGTTTCTTAGGATTTCTGTTATTAGCTCTGGAAAGTTCTTCTTCAAGTTCTTCCTCATCTGTGAAATAATTTTCTATACTCAGAGCATTAAATCTATTATTCTGTCGAGAGACTGGAAATTGCTGCAGCAACCAGTTGGAATTATTTGAATGATGTTGACTTGTTGATGGCTGAATATGGTTGATAGGCAGATTGTTAGCTCGTGCTGAATTCTCAGCTTTACTATTTTTAACCTTTTCTTTTAGTGTAGAGTTTTCTCTCTTAAGTTCAGCAACTTCATTGCTCAGCTGTGGGATTAGTTTCTCCATTTTCTGAAACTTGGATAACAGATCCTCGCTGTTTATAATGTTTGCACTCGGTATTTGTAATGAAGTTCCTTTTTCAGTAGAGACCGCGTCTTTTGCAGTTACTGTGGACGCAGTCGCTGTTGGCACAGTTGTCTTTAATTGTAGTGTACGTCTACTTACATTTGGAGGTGGTGATCTCAACATTTTCATGCTCTTAGGAAAGTTGTTCCCTTTATTTTCCAAGGGTTGGTTCCCCCCAGAATCTATGGTACTAGAATCCGAAGAGTATATGGAGCGGCCCGGTTGATTTGATGCTTCTATAGACGCATCCGTCTCGTTTCCTAATATTATTAGGCTATTATTTTCATCATTATTTTTCATCATAAATTTTTATTTTATTCCCACGAGTAGCACGAGAAATTAACGGTCGCCTTTGACAGAGCTCTGCGTTATCATAAGAAGGCTATGGGTTTAAACCGAATGACGCCAAATTCGGAGTTCACATACTAACGACTAAGCACCCTCTTAGCCACGCAGCCATCGGCGCATGTAGTACCACCTTAGCTTTGGTGTGCTATTTTTTGGTCTGCCCCGAGTATTTAATTTAAGCATTCAAGCACTCCGCCACCTATCCGCCACCCGGGGAGGCGCCTGATGGGGGTAATAGCAAACTCCACACAGGATTTCGTTAACATGATTTAATAATTTTAAAGAGATTAGTTAATCAAAATAAATTATGTAAATTTATTTAACTAGAATTAGGAATTAATTAACCTTAATTTATTTTTGAATTTTTTTTTTTTTTGTTTTTTTTTTGAATTTTTGACTTATAGATGGCTAATGTGTAAGAATCACAACAATCAGTTTCGAACAAATGAGACTATTGATTTGAAAAAATAAGTCTTCTCATCAGGCCGCGACGACTGATATTGTATTAACTACATTGGAATATTGTCTATATATATAGAACATAACAAGTAGTTGTACTACTAGCGAATTACTGCATAGCGTACGAAATTTGATCCTTTCACATTTCCATCTATATTCCTGGTTATGTTAAAAGAACAGACAATTAGGCAAAATAACCATCTATCTCACACTATTTTTACGTTAGCTAATTAATAATTCTGTAACGTTAAAAAAATTTCAAGATAATCCCTTAAGGTTTACTACCCCTACGCTCTAAATAACTGAAAATAGTGATTATTTACTAAGTTCCATCGTCAATACACTGAAGAATACAAAAGGTAGTTCCACCAAATTACCATCGGTCATTTTTTTAATCTTTGACGTAGAATCGCCCTAATTCTCCCCATAATCTTAATTATGAATTTTTCTAACCTGCTTATTTGAACAATCACACCCGTCCCATTTATTTTAAATTAATCGGATTATACCATGAATGAAATTAAGCGGCATTCAATTGATCATCACGCTAATTAGAATTTTTTTAAATATATTTATTTATTACAACTGATTTACAGATCATCTAGTAATTGGAGTACGGGATTGACAGCCTCCACGAAGTATTCATAAATGGATACGGGCGTATTCTGGGCAATTATCTGTAGAACGAACAGTAGTGGCACCCAACCCCTTCGTAGTAGTGAAGCAGAATAGCTAATTAGTCAATCAAAACTATGCAATGGTACAAACAGAAGGAAATGATACCCCAGATGGTACACCAATATGAATCTCTTGGCGAGACTAGAGCATGTGGTGCAATTATTTGCCAAGCTAAGTGAAGAAATTGAGTATCTAAAGCGAGAAAATGAAAACCTAAAAATGAATCGGGATTCAAAAGAAGATTGCGATATAGGAAGCATTGAACCAGACAAACTCATCTACTCCACTAATGAAGATGAATTACAAAGAGAGACGGACTGGATCCTAAAAAAGAAAAAACAGTCCAGGAAGAGTAAGAAAAGTAAAGCTGAATCGTCACCTGAGGCTGAGAAATTAAATGGTAGTGGACAATCTAGTCCAGATTCAAATGATGCTCTACACAAAGCCAATCAACCAAAAGGTAGTAAATCTACCAAGGACATTACACCAAATTTGGTGCATTCGAAAGAAAAATCACTCCCACCAATAAATATTGTGGGTGTAACCAGTAACCCAGAAATTCTGTCACTGATGAAATCGGTTACTGACAAAGACTATAAGGTAACAGCGTTAAATAATGACGTTTGGAAAATTATTACTCTGGACTCAGATACTTATAGAACCCTATCTATGAAATTGAATGCTGAAAAGTATCAGTGGTTCACTTACAAGAACAAACAGGCCCGACCTATACAAGTCATGGCAAGAGGTTTGCATCACACTTGCTCAAGCAAACAAAACATGGAAGACTTACAAAATAAAAGTTTTGAAATCCTAGATGCTGTGAGTATCGTTAAAAAAGAGAGAACAGAAATCCAGGAAGTAACCAAAATTTTTTGTATAAGGAGGCTCCCTCTTTTTGTGAGAATATTCAAAACATTTATGGAATAAAAGAAATCCTTCACATGAAGGTGAAAATCGAATCAATGAGGAGAACCACAACGCGCATACCCCAACGCAAATGTTGGGCATTTAATCACACCCAAAGATATTGCGGCCGGGATCCAAGATGTGTAAAGTGCTCAGGTAATCATGTTACTCAGGCATGTACAATACAGGGAGAGATGTGCCAGCCAAGGGTAAAAATTGTAGGGGCCAACATCCAGCTAATTATCGAGGCTGTGAGGTTGCTGAACAACTACAAAAATTAAGAGATTACCAAGAAATTAACCGCAAAATCACGAAAATAACCAAAGCTACTCAGGGCATAGAAGTTCATTTGCCCAGGTAGTGAAAGGTTTGGGTTCAACCAAACATAAGGGCTTCGAAAATAACCAAATTATGGAAAACATTATGAACAGCATTGCAGCTATTACAAAGCGGCTAGATGACCAAAGTAATTTGAACAACATGATACTTGATCAACTGAAGAAATTGCAACTCCCTCAGCGCAATCCAACGAAAATTGTTAAGTAAGAACACAATTTTCAAAATAGCAATCTGGAATGCGAATGGGATTATGCAACGTATACCAGAAATAGAAATATTTTTAAATTCAGAAAAAGTCGACATTTTCTTAATATCAAAAAGCCATCTAGTTAAATCTTCGTTTGTTCAAATACGGGGTTATCACTTATATCACTCCATTCATCCAGCGGAAAGAGCAAGAGCTGGTTCGGCATTACTATCGAAATATCGAAGAAGAAACAATGCAAATCACTACTGTAAGGATCCAAATTAAACACAGATAGCTTACTGTCTCTGCAATATATTGTCCTCCCCGGTATAACTTGAAAATGGAGGACTACCTGAAACTATTTAAATTGCTTGGGCTTTATTATTGGAGGTGACTTTAATGCGAAAAACATCTATCAGGGATCTAGACTTACGACGTCAAAAAGTAAAAAATTTTACTCTGGTGGTTCCCCAACATACTGGTCCAGTGACGGAACGAAGATGACCTAATAGACTTTTATGTAGCAAGAGGTATATCCCAGAACTACATTCTTAATGAAGACAGTAATTCTCTAGTATCGGATCATTCCCCATTTAAAATGACAGTCGGTGAAATGGTAATTCAAAGGGAGAGTGTACCCAGATTAACAAATTCAAAAACAAACTGGGATCTCTTTCGTGAGGTATTTGAGGAAAAAATCAATCTTCAGGTGCCGATAAGAAATTCACACCAGTTGGAAGATGATTTATAACAACTCAATGAAGCAATTCACTATGCTGCTTTGGCAAGTACCCTCATTATACAAAATAAGAAGAAGCTTAACATATCCTACCCAATGGAAGTTAGAGAGTAGGTAAGAGAAAAAAGGTGGACACGGAAAACCTGGCAAATAACTATAACACCGGAGAACAAAATAATTCTTAACAATTTAGGTAACAGTATCAAATCTCTTCTTAGAGAAGTTAAAAATGCATCAATCAACTAGTTAGCATAACCGATGAAAAAAGACCCAAAATGCAAGTGCTTCCACTTTAAAAGAGGGATGGAACCTGGGCAAGAGGTCCTAAAGAGAAGGCTGATCTGTTTGCAGAGTATCTCGAGGATACCTTCGGCCAATAAAACGGCCAATAAAAATATAATCTCAATACACAAGCTAGATAATTTTGATATACGCCCAGTAACTCTCAAAGAAGTAAAAAGCAACATGAATGTTAAAAAAGCCCCAGGGTATGACTTGATTACTTGCCAAATAATCAAGGCTCTACTAGGCAAAGGATTTCGTAAGCTGTTACACATAATCAATGCAAGCTTTCGGTTAAAATATGTTCCGTGGCAATGGAAAGTAGCAGAAGTAATCATGATAGCAAAACCTGATAAACCACCTAACGATACAAAATCATACAGGCCAATTTCATTGCAGCCAATTATGTGAAAATTCTTTGAAAAATTATTACTAAAAAGACTCAAACCAATACTTGAGGACCGACAACTAATTCCTCCACATCAATTTGGATTCAGGGAAAAGCACTCCACAATTGAACAGGTGCATGGAATCACCAACGTTATTGAAAAAACGTTAGAACGCAAAAAATTATGCTCCAGCATATTTCTGGACGTCGCCCAAGCATTCGATAAAGTCTTGCACAATGAACTGGAATTCAAGCTGCACAGAGATCTGCCGAGGCAATTCTATGCCATACTAAGATCTCATTTATCCAATAGACATTTTCGTGTGAAATATGAGGATAAATACTCTGAACTAAAGAAAACCTCTGCCGGTGTCCCACAGGGAAGTGTTTTAGGACCAACCCTGTATTTATTATATACAAGGGATAATCTAACAACAGATGAAGGAACCATAGCCAACTTTGCAGATAACACAGGCTTCCCATCTACCGATAAAAATTAACTCACGACCGGTGCCATATACAAACAAAGCTAAATATCTTGGCATGACACTCGATGCCTAGCTCAAGTGGAGAGAGCATGTCAAAAAGAAAAAAGAAGAACTTAACATTAAGTTCAGAAAAATGTATTGGGTCATAGGTAGAGGCTCAAGCCGCTGATCGGCAAATACTGAAGCCGATATGGACCTACGGTATTCAACTCTGGTGATGTACTAAGCAAACAAACGCCAAAATGATACAGACGTTTCAAAACAAGGTTCTCTGTAGCATCGTAAATGCTCCGTGGTACACAAGAAATGAAGACCTTCACAGGGACTTACAGATGGAATACATCAAAGATGAAATAAAACCGCATGTCGCCAAACACGAAATAAGGGTCCAAGAACATGAAAACCCCTATATTCGCCATATGATAGATAACCCTGTCGTTGAAAGAAAACTTCAAAGAACGAGGCCACTTGACCTAGTGAACATACCAAATTAAATTAAGTTTTTTAAATAGGTTTAATTATTATTGGGACTAACCATTGGGTTTCACCCCAACAAATCAGAATTGTTTAAGAAATGTAAACAGTCTCAGTTGTAGTTAATAAAGGGGGGAAAATCTAGTAATTTATCTTTCATAATTTATATTCTTGTTTGGAGGGTTGTAGCCCTTTGGCTAGTCCCTAGATCTGGTCTAGATCATGTGGTTTCTTCCTTCGCAGCCGTCTTACTGAGTTTGAATCATCCAACATACGACGTATCTCAGCATTTTGGTGTAGACTAATACGTTGCATGTGTTTTCTCGCGTGTTGGCTTATTTCTTCACTAACGAAATCCATCTTCAGATCTCTATGTAGGTTGTCATTTCTTATGGACCACGGTGCATTAACTATTCCACGTACGACTTTGCTTTGGAATGACTGGATGATATTGACATTGGTTTATTTTGTACAGCCCCAGAGCTGAATACCGTAAGTCCACACAGGTTTTAGGATTTGCCGGTATAGTAGCAATTTATTATGTAGAGTTAGCTCAGAATTTCTTTCTAAGAGCCAATCCATCTTTCTGTATTTGATGTTTAACTCTTATTTTTTCTTTTTCACATGCTCTTTCCATTTTAGTTTCGCGTCTAGAGTCATGTCTAGATATTTTGCCGTGGTTGCATAGGGAATTTGCTGAGAGTTCAGTTCTACTGGTAACCAGTTGACCTTCTTCTTGGTAAAGTTTACGTGAACAGATTTTGTTTCATTAAGTTTTATTCGCCATCTCTTGGTCCAGGTACTGACAATATTAGTAGCTCTTTGCAATTTTGCTAGCTTGTGGATTCTTCTATGCAATTAGCAACTGCTACGATGGCCGTATCATCCGCAAACGTCGCTACGTTAGTCTCCTCTATCGTTGACAGGTCCGAGGTGTATAGAACATATAAAGTTGGTCCCAGAACGCTACCTTGTGGTATCCCTGCTGATATTTTCTTCATTTCTGAGTATTCGCCATCTAATTTAACTCGAAAGTGTCGGTTAGATATGTAATATTTTAGAATTTCATAAAACTGCTTTGGTAATTCTCTTTGTAATTCATATTCCAAACCTTTATGCAATTGTTCTTGTCAAAGGCCTGTGCTACATCCAAGAAGACGCTTGAACATACTTTCTTTTTTTCAAGTACGTCTTCAATTATGTTTGTAATTCGGTGTCTTGTTCTATTGTTGTATGGTTTCCTCTGAAGCCAAATTGGTGTGGAGAAATTAGATGTCGGTCCTCAATTATTGGTTGAAGCAATGAAATTGGCCTGTATGATTTTGTATCGTTAGGTGGTTTATCAGGTTTTGCTATCATGATTACTTCTGCTACTTTCCATTGCCACGGAACATATTTTAACCGAAAGCTTGCATTGATTATGTGTAACAGCTTACGAAATCCTTTGCCTGGTAGAGCCCTGATTATTTGGCAAGTAATCAAGTCATACCCTGGGGCGTTTTTAACATTCATGTTGCTTTTTACTTCTTCTTTTACGAATTTTTATCATTTAGTGGTTTGTTGGGTTTAGGAGTCATAATTACTTCTGCTACTTTCCATTGATTTGGAACGTGTTTAAGTCTGAACAGTGCGTTAATTATTTGGAGTAGATTACGTAGTCCTTTTTCATGAAGAGCTGTTACTATTTGTCCTGTAATTAAGTCATATCTTTGTATTTAGGTTAAGATTGATTTCCTCTTTTAATTCTTGTAATGTGACAGGAGATATATTGCAGGTATCCATTTTATTTACTGGTGGCATGCTTCCTCGAGGTGGGTTGCAAACAACGAAGCTTTTTGCTTTGCACCTATAGCCCATGTGCCATGTCAATTTTTAACTGGTGGAATTTGTAGTTTAGGTCGTTTTAAACTTTTTGTCGCTTTCCAAAGGGAGTACTCGGTATGTTTTCCCCAGTAAGGCCATTCAAGTATTTATTAATGAATTCTTTTATTAGCAACTTTAGTATATTGGATAAACAATTTAGCGTTGTTTTATATTCTGGCGGTCTACTTATTTGCCAGGCCTTTCTTGCTTTTCGTTTTGCTGTAACCAGTTCCCTAACTTCCAAAGGATAAATAGCATTTCGGCGCATTTCCTTTGAACTTAAGGGGGTACTACTCTACGCCGCTTCTTGTATATTGTTGTTGAGTTGTTCTAGTTCTTCAGCAGGGTTTTTTGTTAGTTAGTGAAGATGGACTAGTTTTTTAACAATCTTTGCACTGATTGTCATAATAACAGGCGTGTGTAGTATATGTATGTAGTATATGTATATATACTACTTTGTTTGTTTATGATTTTTGATTAAATGAAAGAGAATGGATCTTATATTGATAAATGTCGGCAATTATGTATGGAATACAATATCAGATAAATGTCCGCCTCTGTTAGCCTCACAAATGCGAGCCCTTTTGAGCACATTTTTCATTACATTCTCACACATTTCACGCGGTATTTCATTAATAACGCTTGAGTTGCTCAAGCGTTTCTGGTTTGTTTGCACTTGCATTAGATTTCCTCACAAAAAGAAGTCCGGAGCAGTCAAATCAGGCGACCGTGGGGGCCAATCAACATCACCATTTTTTGAAATAACTTGTTATGGAAAGAGTTCTCGCAGTAATTCCATTGTAATCCTGGCTGTATGCGATGTGGCACCGTCTTGTTGATACCACATGTTAATCAAGCCCAAAGTATGCAGTTGTGGTGTTAAAAAGTTTTCAATCTTATCACGATATCGCTTCCCATTCACAGTTACCGTTACGCCGTTTTCATTTTCAAAGAAGTAAGGTCCAATGATTTCTCCTGACCAAATTGCACACCAGACTGTCACTTTTAATGGATGTAAAGGTGACTGGTGAATAATGTGAGGGTTTTCCATTGCCCAGAACCGACTATTCTGTTTATTCACATATCCATTTAAATGAAAATGTGCCTCGTCACTCATTATGATTTTTTCATGAAAATCGGGGTTGTCATGGGCGAGCTGTAACATCCTATTGGCATATGTGCGGCGGCGTAAATGGTCTTGTGGAAGAAGCTCTTGTGTCAACTGAATCTTAAATGGAAACAAATGCAAATCCTTGTGCAAAATTGTGGCCAAACTGGTTCTTTGAAGACCAAGCTCCTAAGCACGGCGTCGAATTGAGGTTGATGGATTATTTTGTACACTTTCTTGAACAGCAGTAATGTTTTCAGCCGATCTTGCAGTACGTTGTGGCCCATGCTTGGGCCTATCACTTACAGACCCTCTGTGTTCGAAATCATTCACTACACGATAAATAGTGCGTTTTGTTGGCACGTTGTTTCTCCCAAAAATTTCACGCAACTTTCTCATCAACACAGTAATCGATGATTGATTTTGATAAAATGTTTTAACGATTAAAACACGAAACCGACCAAATGGCACAGTGGTTAAAGCTTTGGCGTTTGGATCGGGAGGTACCGGGTTCGAATCCCGATAGAGGCAGGATGCAAAAGGAAATTTTCATCAACAGATTACGATCTGTGATTAAAAGGAACACAACTACGACCCCCTATATATATTGACGATACACACAATATATTGACAATATATTGACAATATATTGACGATACACTATATTCTTTGTTATTATTCATGAGCAGTTTACGATTTTTTTCAATTTGTTTGGCGTGCATCTTTCTGTTTTGTTAATCCGTTGTCACATTTGATGTTTACAACCCCTTCTGCACATGACGGAATTCCAAGTTTATCAAACTCTTGTTTTATGTTGGCTCCCACATTTTCAACAGGTTCCTCAGGTACTCCATGGAAGATTAAATTGTTTCTGTGAGAGTCAGCCTCAATTACCCCCAATTTGATATTAAACTCTGTTAATTGTTTTTTTAATTCAACATTTTCAATTTGTAATTGTTTTATTTGTTGACCTTGATTTTTAACAACGGTGGATAATTGATGGAAACTTTAAAAAATTTCCTTCGATGTTATTTATTAATGGTTTGAGTGGAAATTTTCCAAATGAACCCCTGGCGTAGGTACAATTTACCGAATGTGTAGAAAAAATTTTGCACATCCAATTATAAATTTTTCTCCACCTAGATATTTGCATATGTCATGTATATTGATATGTACGTACAATGCACATACGAGTATTTGAAATGATATCATGCATTAAATTATTAATAATTCGTTATTGAATGTCATATAAATCTATAAACAATTGTTCTTCTTCATACGTTGTAACGTACGTACGGTACTGTACAAATATATATTCCTGAAGTAGATTCTCGGTCGTTATACTACTAGAACTAGAACTCTATTGTTTAATCGAATCGAGTTTTTGATTAAATATAAATATTTATGATAACATTTTTGTCTGACTAGATTTACATTTAGTAAATTTCGCTTGGTTGTTGAATCTTGAATGTTTATTCAACGAGAGCTAGACCGAAAATCACAACTTTGGTTATTTATTTAATTATCAATAACGACATTTTACTTCCTTTCACGTAGTAAAAAAAAGTAAAGCAACCATTAACAATTTTGACCTTGAGATTTTTGCAGATTTACCAATCGCTATTCTATATCGCGGGTCAAAAAGTAGTTTTTATATAACTCTCTCTGTGTGGTTCTGTGCAGACTAAATGTTTCTTTGTTCTTACCGCCCATACGGAATGACTAATCGAGGTAAAACGTCATATTTAAGTTGTTTTCATAAATTGTGAGATCCCGACGATATGTCCAGAAGTGGCAGCTTCCGTAGGACCTTTTCGTTTTTTGAAAATATTTTCATTAACGAGATAAAAGACTAACTAAAAGATTCAAAATTAATTTTGCAACAGTACCGGTTCAGGCCAATATATTTGAAAAGCAGAAACAATTTTTAGAAATGCACGCATGCAAAACGATGGTACATCTACTAAGTAAATGATGTGCGTATACTATGTACAAGTTCACCATTGGCAATTGGCAACGATTATATTTCAAAACATTGTTACGAATTTGCCCTGTCAAATCCGGTTCATATCACTGGATTGTGAATATCGTTATAGAATTTGACGGTTACAACACCAGTTCTTCGGATAATATCGGAAATAATTTCTGTATATTTCCAAATATTTACAAACTATTTATGCCACTACTGGAATATTCCTGAAATATTCCGGCAATAATATTCCCACTTTTATTTTACCAACACTAAATCACAACAACAAATTATTTAATTTAGTCAACTCCAGATATCACCAATCTCACAACAAGGGTGTTTCAGCAAGAGCGCCGGATTTAAATTTGCCGCCAGTTTGTTAATACGAGTTGTACGGTGATTTTTTTTTTTGACAGCTGCCACGTACAGACCACGCGATTTACGAATAAGCAGAAGTATTCAAATCAGCAACGAATTTTGGTAAAAGATCAGCATTTGCACGCGTACATGGTTCAAGTGGTGCAAAAAATCAAGCCAAGGGAACATGCGCAGCGCCGTGAATTTGCTGATTGGGTGTTGGAACATCATCAAATTAATGCGGATTTTCGAAGAAAATCATTTTTTCAGATGAGGCACATTTTCAGCTCGACGAATACGTAAATAAGCAAAACTGTTTGATTTGTGGTGCTAAAAATCCTCGTGTGATACTCAAACAACCAATGCATCCAACGCGAGTAATTGTTTGGTATGCATTTTGTGCGGGAGGAGTAATTGGGAAGCATTTCTTTGAAAATGCGGCTGGAAATGCGCTTACTGTTAATGGAGTACGGTATCGCGAAATGTTAACTGAGTTTTTGTGGCCCGAATTGGATTTAATTGATGTGGAGGACATTTTTTCCAACAAGACGGTGCGACCTGGTGGTAATGATATTACTGCAGACTAAGTTTCCAGGCCGTTTCAATTCTCGATTTGGCGATCAACATTGGCCACCAAGATCGTGCGATCTAGCACCGATGGACTTTTTTCTTGGGGCTATGTGAAGGAAAAGGTGTGTGCGAATAAGCCTGGAACAGTTGAACATCTTAAAGGGGAAATACGGCCCGTTATTGGTGAAATACAGCCACATTTATGAGAAAATGTTATTCAAAATTTCAACAAAAACTTGGTACAGAGTTAGCCAGAGGTTTCGTGGTGGCCATTTGCCTGATGTTGTATTTCACGTTTAGTAAGAACTATTTTTCTTTATGTTTAAATATTCAAAAATAAATGTGTTTTTCTATAAAATTAAATCCGGCGCTCTTGCTGAGACACCCTTTATTATTCTAAACCTTAAATGAGCAACTTTTGTTCAATAGATGTCTCGCCCATGCTGAGTTAATTGTTCATCAAACCAATAGGCGAGGATATCTTGACGACAATTCATCCATCACTTCTGGTATGCCCTTCCTTACACACAGCCAACGCCATCTTTAGCCTTCATCAGTCTCTCTCGAATTTTAGCAATATAGAGTCCAGTGCCTTTGAATAAATATTGCTGTCGCTCGCCCAAATTCCTGGCCATTTGTGGACCTCTTGCATAGACCGTATTTCCTACCGATCGCCCTCTACACCGGTCTAGCTCCCCTTTCTTTCCAACAGTGCTTACAGTCACTTTGGCAGATATGTTCCACGCATCTCTCTTTCATCCATGGGCCGTTGCAAAACACATAGGGCTCGATTTTCTTCCTATAAATTGCCAATCGCTAATCACCGCTTGATAACCCTTGCTGCCCTAACAGTCACAACTGGTGGACCATCTGCAATTCTCACTCGTCTTGGCCGGTATCTCCGACAGACACATTTAAATGTTTTATCCATCGAAAATTTACCCGATTCTAAACTGAACACTCTAATAGTCTCAGATCGATCTGGCCAACAATCGTTTAAGTTATATCTTTCTATCCAGTCCAAACGTAGCTGCCACAATTGCTCTTCGACATCATCCGAGAGCATCGCCACACCTGCAACGAGTTTCTCATTTTGATTTTCTCCGTCAGCTCTTCACCTCCAGCACCAGCATTATCACTTTCATCAAGTTTGATGCATAACCCTGGATTACCGTCCTTCTCCGTTATATAACCAACCCCTGCAACAAAATTGTCGTCACCATCCCCACCAGGTGATCTGCCGTTAATCCCATTCACTATGGACACCAACTCTCCTGGTTCCTGCTGACTAATAAATGGCTCAGATTCTAGGTCCGGTTGAGCATTCAAAGTCCCGAGTAGTCCGTTTCTTTCTTCTTGAACTGTGGCAATATCCCGGCTGAATTGTTCATCATTTTCAAGCTGGCTCAGCTGATTCTTCTTATAGCCATTTCTAACATCTGCTCTTCACCGTTATGAGAATGCTTGATGTTCAGTTTTGTTTCGCCTAACAAATTATAGCGTCTAATGGGAAATGCGAAATTGGGAATATTAGAAGATAAATACGTTTCCGAGAAACGACGACTGGGACCCCATTAAAAGTATGACGAAGTTCCTCAATATTTAACGACTCTGAACGTTTAAGGTAACTCATTAAATAAGTTGAACCTACTGCGAAGAATAGATTTAAATAAAAGCGAGAATAAAGAAAAACTTCTCGTGGCTCACTCAATAATAACTTAAATAATTAGAATTTTCCTCCGGAGACACGGACCCTAAACATCCCGCAACCCTAAACGTCAAGATCTGAAAAGAAAAAATAAAAGAAGCCAAATAATATCGGAAATAGAAACTATAGGAACGATACTTTTCTAATAAATTTGCTGATTTTTCGAAAAAAAAACAAGCACGCTCGTCAACTAGACTCGCTACAACCTGAACTGCTGAGTGTTTCAACTGTTTTTTTGAGTTCTTCATTTTCTTTCTTTAAAGTTGTAAATTCACCTTAGTTTAGCTTACGCAGTTCGCTTTTTTCTTCTCATTTTGGTGATCTTGTTTGGAACGTCGTCCAAATGGTTTAAGCAATGGTTTGTCCACCCCAGAATCCTCTGGGCTAGGCTCCGAAGAGCCTACCACTTACGGTATTACATTTGACTTTGCTATTGCCCACGTAGTACCCGCTACTGCGGTTTGGACGCGGCTAGCTAGGTATACACAGGGATAGCCAAAGCCGCCTGGGTATCTTATACAATTTTCATACATAACTTTTGAAGGTTGGTACTTTTTAAAAATCATATAAATTTTTAATTTTTAATTATTTTAAACTATACCCTTCCCTATATTCCTTCTGAAAATATACAAAATCAATAGTTTAGATTGAGACTCCTAGTTTATGGTCAGAATACCATTCCACTTTATTTACAACCGAAAATTTTATGGTGTGAATTGTACGTTGAACAATTGCAGTGATCATTTAGAGTGGTGTTCTTAACAATAGCGATCACATTCTACGTGCGGTTGCGTACCGTGGAGAACGAAGTCCGAGATTGTACTTCCTCGTGGTTTCCTCTCTCTGGGCAATTCTAAATAAACTAGGCGGTGTAGTGGAGGCGATGCAACGGAGATTCTGCTTATAGTCATATTCGCACTACATGTCACGGCGAGTTATTGGTATCGTAAAAGCAAAACCAAATCAGCTTCTGTTCTCCAGGTTATAAGCTGCTAAATTGGTTTCTGTCTTGTATTAAGCGGCTCGCTCTATAAATATGTTCACGGTATAACTGATTTCTTTAAGGCTCTTTACCAATATGTGACTCACACATGTAACAAGTGGGTTAAGTGGCAGGTAAATCAACTACGTTGTGTCACGACGGAATCTGCGCATAATTTATTTCGTAGGCCCTACTCTTGCATCAAGTCTATTCGATTTAACCGTCTCTATTTGGGGCTAAGACGAGGTGCCGGAGAATTAGATTACCGCGCTCATATGTCTGCAGCACAAAAAGGCGATCGTTTTAATGTGAAAACTATAGTCATACAGCTTTGTTGAACACTGCCCTCAAAGTGTTGGCTAACGTGGTACTTGCCTGATTAGTCTCATCCCTCTGGCCGAAAACATCATAGGTAGCTATCAGTGTGTTTTCGTCCCATTGACCAACCACAGACCAGTACCTCACCAAGAGGATGATTGAAATGAAACTCGTTTCTAACGTATCAAAATGTATCAGACTCTTTTGAAATAATATCTGTTGATCGACAGGGAGATACAGTCGCAAAAGCAATATTGAAACTTCTCGCTGTATATTTAATAAATCAAGCAAAATTCTTGGATATAACACTAAGGCCTGTATTAGCTTTCGGAAGGGATAGTTCGGCACTGACCTCTAAAGGGCATTTTGAAAAAATGTGCAGATCTAGCAAACGTCATACAAGTGAAGTAACACTTGGAGATTCAACGAATAGTTTTAAAGAAGTGTATATAGAGACGATAACAAAAATTGGTTTGAGGAGATCCAGATTGCGAAAACGAATGTCAAAGTTAAGCTTGACACGGGTGTGCAGTGTAACGTCCTGCCAAAATATATAGTGGATGGAACAAACATTCAAAATACAACCATTTAGTGCAAAACATCTGATAGTGTTCAACAATGAAAAATTAAGCGTATTTGGTGCAATAAAAGCAAGATGTTTAGTTCGAAAAGTAAATGCGGATATCAAATTTTTAGTAATTAATGCGAACGTGTCGCCTATTTTGGGTAAACAAACTTGTGAAAGTTTAAAATTAGTGCTATTTAAATTGAGTGCAAGAACTGCAGGTTTACGAGGAAATCTTTCACGGGTTGGGATATATAAAAAATTACATCTACGATATCGATTTAGTGGAAAATCCTAAGTTCGAAATTCAACCGGTTCGCAAAGTATCTTTGGCTATAAAACAGCAAGTAAAAAACTAAATAGACAGTATGGTAAAATTAGGTGTTCTGGAGAAAACACACAAAGTCACACCAATAGTATCGCTTATGGTGATAGTGAAGAAAATAACAAAATATGTATTGACCCGACGGATGTCAACAAAAATATAATTCGAAGATATCATCCTTTAAAAACAGCGGAAGAAATCATATCAAAAATCCGAAAGTTCAAGTTTTTTACAATAATGGATTGCAAAAGAGGGTTTTGGCAAATTCAAGTGTCATCAAGAACGCAGAAATATTTAATGATGGGTACTCCGTGGGAACGATATTCTTATAAACGGTTACCATTCGGATTAGCGTCAGCACCAGAAGTATTTCAGGATGTAATGAGTCAAATCCTAATGTCACTGGAAAACATAGAAAATTCCATGGATGATATATTAATACATGCCGAAACGTTGGAACAACTAGAAGCACTTACTTCAAAGATAATCATAAAGTTGTTAGAATGTGGAATTAAGCTAAACAAAGCAAAATGTGTATTCAATCAAAAAAAAGTAAAGTTTTTGGGACACATTTTTAGTGCAGAAGGATTATCAGCGGATCCAATAAATACAAAAGCGATCCAACAATTAAATAAAGCAGGCAATATATCGTAAATACAACGATTTTTTGGAATGACAACATACTTGTCAAAATTCGTCCCAAATTTGTCAGGTATAACGCAACCACTCAGACAGCTGCCAGTAAAAAATTCAGAATGGATATGGACTGATCAGCACGATAAAGCCCTCAAAGATTTGTAAGAAGCATTTTCAACATCACCTGTGTTAAAGTTTTTTGATACCAGTCAAGATGTAACTATTCAGGTCGATGTCAGTTTTAAAAGTTTTGGAGCTGCATTGTTGCAAGAAGATCAGCCAATAGCGTGTGCGTCCAAAGCCTTGACAAAATTCCATGAGTACATATACGGAAAAAACTCACCATACAAAGTGATCATAAACCTTTAGAAATCATTTTCAAGAAATTATTGACGTCAGCTCCAGCCAGATTACAGAGAATACTTTTTGATGTAAAACAGTAACGAAGAAGAAGAAGAAGAATTTCAAGTTTACTTAGTGCTAGATATGTCGAAGAATGCAAATGAAGAACTCGTTGAGTCAGCAAAAAACGATCACGAACTGCAAGAAGTCGCTGAAGTTAGCCCGAACCCGAATATTTTTGGTTGTTGTCTTAGATAAGTGTAGTCATCCCGAAAAAGTGTAAATAGTAAAAAAATGTAGCCTCATCCCAAAAAAATTGAAAAATGAAAAATTAAAGCAATTTTAAAAAAAAAAATATTAAAGTGTAAAATAATGTTTTCGAAGCAGTAGAAAACAAAAACATGAATTTTAAATAATATTAAAGCCACAAAGCAAAAAAGATAAATACTGTTTAAAATTAAATTATGCATAAATTATACACCGAAAAATGATCTCCATATACTGTCATACAACGGGATAAACGGCTAAATAAACCAAAGTACTGACTACGATGTAGAAACTACCCTATGTCCATATCAGGTGGAAATAACCTGTTTTTTGGTTTGTTTATGTAACCGAAGAGCGATTTTTTGTGTAGTTAGCATGGACCCACATTAAATTTTGTACTGAAATACCTAGAGATATAGCCACTCAATGACGTACACGGTCAGATCGGCCATAGTACTAGCTAAGACGTACAAACCACCCTAGGTCAATATCAGGTGGAAATAACCTTTCTTTATTTGTTTATTTAACCGAAGAGCGATTTTTTGTGTAGTTACCACAGGCCCACATTAAATTCTGAACTCAAATACCTAGAGATATAGCCACCCAATGGCGTACATGGCCAGATAGGCCAATGCACTAGCTAAGACGTACAAACCACCCTAGGTCAATATCAGGTGGAAATAACCTTTCTTTATTTGTTTATTTAACCGAAGAGCGATTTTTTGTGTAGTTACCATGGACCCACATTAAATTTTGTACTGAAATACCTAGAGATATAGCCACCCAATGGCGTACACGGTCAGATAGGCCAATGTACTGACTACGATGTAGAAACTACCCTATGTCCATATCAGGTGGAAATAACCTGTTTTTTGGTTTGTTTATGTAACCGAAGAGCGATTTTTTGTGTAGTTAGCATGGACCCACATTAAATTTTGTACTGAAATACCTAGAGATATAGCCACCCAATGGCGTATCCGGTCAGATAGGCCAATGTACTGACTACGATGTAGAAACTACCCTATCTCCATATCAGGTGGAAATAACCTGTTTTTTGGTTTGTTTATGTAACAGAAAAGCGATTTTTTGTGTAGTTACTATGGACCCACATTAAATTCTGTACTGAAATACCTAGAGATATAGCCACTCAATGACGTACACGGTCAGATCGGCCATTGTACTAGCTAAGACGTACAAACCACCCTAGGTCAATATCAGGTGGAAATAACCTTTCTTTATTTGTTTATTTAACCGAAGAGCGATTTTTTGTGTAGTTACCATGTACATTAACCTATTTGGCCGTTTACGCCATTGAGTGGCTATATCTCTAGTTATTTCAGTACAGAATTTAATGTGGGCCCATAGTAACTACACAAAAAATCGCTTTTCTGTTACATAAACAAACCAAAAAACAGGTTATTTCCACCTGATATGGACATAGGGTAGTTTCTACATCGTAGTCAGTACATTGGCCTATCTGACCGGATACACCATTGGGTGGCTATATCTCTAGGTATTTCAGTACAAAATTTAATGTGGGTCCATGCTAACTACACAAAAAATCGCTCTTCGGTTACATAAACAAACCAAAAAACAGGTTATTTCCACCTGATATGGACATAGGGTAGTTTCTACATCGTAGTCAGTACTTTGGTTTATTTAGCCGTTTATCCCGTTGTATGACAGTATATGGAGATCATTTTTCGGTGTATAATTTATGCATAATTTAATTTTAAACAGTATTTATCTTTTTTGCTTTGTGGCTTTAATATTATTTAAAATTCATGTTTTTGTTTTCTACTGCTTCGAAAACATTATTTTACACTTTAATATTTTTTTTTTTAAAATTGCTTTAATTTTTCATTTTTCAATTTTTTTGGGATGAGGCTACATTTTTTTACTATTTACACTTTTTCGGGATGACTACACTTATCTAAGACAACAACCAAAAATATTCGGGTTCGGGCTAACTTCAGCGACTTACTGCAAGAAGTAATAAAAATTATAAAAGAAGGGTGGCCAGACGATCCAAAGGAGTTGGATAATCTTTTGAAACCATACCATAATTTTAGAGACGAAATTGCTTATTACAATGGTATAGTTTTTAAAGGTATGAAAATCATAGTGCCGTTGTCACAAAGAAAAAAATTGTTCAAAGCAATACATATTGGACATTTTGGTATAACAAGATGTCTTGGTAGAGCAAGACAAATGTTCTACTGGCGTGGGATGTCTAAAGAGATTACAGAGTATGTGAATAATTGTGTAGTTTGTCAGCAAAACCAAAATTCAAAATAAAAAGATCCACTAATCCACCAAATCATAGCAAACGATTTATTTCACTTCCAAGGAAATGAATACCTATTACTGGTTGATAATTATTCTGGATTTTTAGACTTCAAATTGATGAACAGGATAGGTTCAGAGGAGGTTATTAAGGAGTTAAAATCGTAGTTTGCTGTACATGGAATTCCTGAAATTCTGGAATCAGATAACGGAACGCAATATTCGTCAGAAAGATTTCAAAGTTTTACGAAAGAATGGTCTATAATACAACAATGTTCTAGTCTGAGGTATCCACGATCCAACGGTCTAGCAGAAAGATTAGTAGAAACAGCGAAAAATTTGCTGAATAAATGTAGTAAAGATGGGACAGATGTATATTTAGCTCTGTTAAACTATAGGAACATGCCGAGGGACGAGTA
Organism: Nephrotoma guestfalica; assembly: GCA_963691935.1. Lineage (NCBI taxonomy): Eukaryota > Metazoa > Arthropoda > Insecta > Diptera > Tipulidae > Nephrotoma > Nephrotoma guestfalica. Next base: position 121,179,031 of record OY829913.1, on the reverse strand, counting down.
CATACAATCACCAAATCAGAGATTACTTAGTCGAATCACCAGACCAACTATACCAACTACAAAAGAATTACTAAAACCTGCCGTAGTAGATAATGTAGCCGATCACCTTACAAATCTTCGTAAAAGAACAGTAAAAAGTTACGCAGACCAGAGTAATACGTCATCGGAGGAGTTTAAACCAGGTGTTGCAGTAAGAATCCAATTAAGTCACAGAAATTGGGGGTCGGGAAAAATCAAAAGTCTAGCAGTTGCACCAAGGTCGTACATTCAATAGAAAGAAAGAAATTCAAAACCTATCGCCAAATGCCGAGCTACAATTCAATCGCCAAGAGAAATTGTTGTCATGCCGTCACAATACAACAGTAATAGTGAGACACAATCGTATCAATCGTTACCTCAACTCAATAATGGTGCGAATGACAAAGATAATGTCAACTGTATGATGAGACAAACTGCAACCATCGTTAAGATAAAACAAACAACAATCCAGGGATAAAGACAACCAGATATGGACGCATCATAAAACCGATTAAAAAATTAAATTTATAAAAATTTTGTATTTTATGTTCATTATTATCTAGTTATTAGTAGGATTTCATTGCATTATTGAATTTAAGTAATGGAATTGAAAACAAATATTCATTGCAATATTGGATTAATTGAAAAAAAAGATGTAACGTAAAGTGTATGTAGGGCTAACCTAACATTATTATAATATTGAACGCACCCACCAGTCTTAGGCTTAACCTCAACACCACCACAAGTTGTTTCATTACAGTTTATATGTGTAAAATTAATTAATACATTTATTATTTTTTATTATTGTTGATCTAAATATTGCATATTATAATAAATTACTAACCACTTATCTTGGACACATTTTTCAAAAATAGTCGCCATTGCGGCGAAAAAACATATCAACTTATCGTGTGACGTAATTTTTCGATCGATAAAACTCGAAATTTTTAATATTTTTAAAATAAATTTTACATTTTCAACGTCATTTCAAGATTAATATTTATAATCTTGTATTAATCCCTCGATTATACATCTACTAAGTTCATGCTAAATAAAGAATTAGGTCAGTTGGTAATATTTTATGGTCAAAAACTGATTTCGGTCGTTTTTGACAATTTCGGTACCATACAGCGTTAATCAGAAATGTAAATTTTCAAAATAATTTATGAATTACATCCAATTTAAGAATGAGTTATTACATTTTAAACGGATTATTGTGATTACATAATAATATGTTTTGAAATCAAAAAGCATGAATCTAAAACTGGACGCATATTAAATTTTGCCAGCGGAGTCCAATCCATGATCCTAATGCTGCAGCAGCACTTGTAGCACAATCCAATGAAAATGGTACTGAAATTTTTTATAAATTAATTACAAATTTGTTACACAGTTAGAAAATTTTTTACAAGTCCCGTTATTCTGCAATTCGTGTGTGGGCTGGCATTAGACAAAGCTACACCACACTTTTCGAATTTTTGTTAATATTTATTGTATCGGGCTGGGGGTGGCACTGGATTTTTTTACAAATTAACTACAACATATCGGCATAGTTCAATCCGAAAAAACTACCCCTAAGGAGTGCAATTCTTCTAAAACCATATTTGTCGTTACAACATGCTTATCGCATTTCTAGTAATTTTCTGTTAATATTTGTTGTATCGTTGTATCGTACTGGGGGTGGTACTGTATTTTTTTACAAATTAACTACAACATATTGGAATAGCTCAACCCCCAAAAACTACCCACAAGCGGTGTAATTTGTACACCCTTAATTTATTACAACTGCCCACACCCACAAAAATCATTCAAAATGAATCGAACTTCCCTCCAATGCAAGAATTAGGTAAGGATTCCTAATTCTTGCATTGGAAGGAAGTTCGATACATTTTGGTCGGTTTTTGTGGGTGTGGGCTGTTGTAATAAATTCAGGGATACTTATTTCTTGCATTGGAAGGAAGTTCGATACATTTTGATCGATTTTTGTAGTTGTGGGCTGTTGTAATAAATTCAGGGATACCTAATTCTTGCATAGGAAGGAAGTTCGATGCATTTTGATCGATTATTGTGTGTGTGGGCTATTGTAATAAATTCAGGGATACTTATTTCTTGCTAAGGAAGAAAGTTCGATGCATTTTGATTGATTTTTGTGCGTGTAGGCTATTGTAACAAATTCAGGGATACCTAATTCTTGCTAAGGAAGGAAGTTCGATACATTACGATCGATTTTTGTGGGTGTGGGCTGTTGTAATAAATTAAGGATGTACAAATTACAGCGCTTGGGGGTAGTTTTTGGTGGTTGAGCTATTCCAATATGTTGTACTTAATTTGTAAAAAATTAAAGTACCACCCCCAGTACGATAAAACGATACAACAAATATTTACAGAAAATTTACAGAAATGCGATAAGCATGTTGTAACGTCAAATATGGTTTTAGAAGAATTACACCCCTTAGGGGTAGTTTTTTGGGGGTTGAACTATGCCGATATGTTGTAATTAGTTTGTAAAAAATTCCAGTACCATTTTCATTGGATTGTGCTACAAGTGCTGGTGCAGCATTAGGGTGATGTCCAATCCGTTTTATATGTACCGGCTATACTAATTTGAATAGGCTCGAGTTCCTACTATTCGATAATAGTAGTGACTATATTGCGGAAACTCTAGGATGAACTGTTAATTGTGTGTGTATGATCAGCTTTCATACAATATTTTTGTCAACATATCAAATTTTGTCAGAGAAGTCCAACCCTTTGCGTATAAGATAAGTCCGTATAAATTAATTGCATGTTAAATATAGATTATTTTCTTACACTTTTAAAAATGTTTTTGTGTATGCTACACTTTTTTGTTAATTTGTGTAGCTACACTTTTAATTAACGTTAGTAAGCAGATCCACTAGATTTATTAAACTAAGAAATATATTAAGTATTATCATAGGTTAAGGCTTGCGATAAAAAAATATAGTTTTAAGAATTTCCCACTTCTTGTTAGTTTCGTACAAAGAAAGGTTCAAGGATAAAGCCCTTGGCAATAGTTACAAAAAAAAATTAAAAAAAGGACAATGGATGTAGCAAACACGAACAACTTATTAAAATTTGTTCTGCTAAGTACCAAAATTTAATTAGACCGAAATATTAAATGATGTCGGTATTAGCTTGATTATCACCAAATAAGTTTCCGGTATTAATAATTATTGTATCGACTGTGTACAAGTACATTTAAGATGTTCACCGCTGGCATACTTTCAAAGCTGTGCAACGACCGTGTATTTTGGACCATTTCCAATTAGGCAATTCAATGTGATTTATACGGATCGTAACGAGCAATATTCAAACGTTATCCTATACACTCAATATTTATCACATATCCATTACGACACGACTCATAGCGTTATGGTAAAATGTTTTGTAGAATCAACAGACTCATTTCTTTAATTTCACTAAATAAACAAATCCATTCCTCAAGAATATATCGACTTGAATAAATCGCGCGAAAATCAACACCAAACATCTGATTTGCGCCTAAAAACATTTACAAACTACCGAAATACAAACACCAATTTACTAACCGCAAATTACTACATCGTTACTGCGAATCAATTATCGTACGCCAAACCATCGCACCGCCACCGCCTAACCCAACCAATAAAACGCTGTAGTGTACTTTGCGTTGCGTAAAAAATTCGTTTTGTATAGATTTTCCCGAACAAAACAAAAATAAAATAGAAAATAAAATACCGAACAATTTTCCAACTTGATTTTGTTTTGGTGCGATATAAATTTTCTGATTTTACTTTTTCAGTTTCATTTTATGTCATTGTGGTTTCACATTATCTTGCAGTAGGTTAGGTGTAGTACAAACATAAATTTTGTGTCGTCTGTGAGTGTTGTCGCAAGTCGAGTGATTTTTTTTAGAGCAATTTACGATCGCATAGTGTTTTTATTGTACAGTGCAAACAGAAAAGTGATTTAATTTTCAATTTCAGTTTGTTATCAAAATTTAAATAATTCTTTGTGTTTTTAATTATTAAAATGTGAATGTAGTAATTGAATATGTGAAGTAAAGTGGAAAATTAGATTTGATTAATTAAAAAATAAAATTTAAAAAAAATATTTATACAGAGACGAAAATTGTTTAAAAGATGAATGGATCATCTTTTGCCAAATTAGGAATTCATACAAAACCTAAACCACTGAAAATTATGGTTTTAGGCCAAACAGGCGTTGGGAAAACAGGTAAATAAGAAAATTGTTGATTAAATTAAAATTGTTTTCATTAAAATCGTTTTAATTGAGCGCGCGATTTGCGTGTTTCCAAAAATTTTAATTTAATTCAATTAAATGTGTTATTGATATTTAAATGAAAATATTTTGTTTTGTGATTTAATTAAAAAGAATTTAAAGGATTTCACAAGAATCTTTTAATATAAGGGTGAATTTTAAGGTGTCGGAATTTTTTTAATAATCGTTTTTACGCTGTTAATGGATTTTAAGCGAATCTTCCGATTTTAAGTGCTATACGGATTATTCTTAATGCGCTGTGTGATTACCTTAAATTTGTTTACATTGTGTTTAAGTATCTTAAACGTAAACGTTTTCGTAAGCATTTTGGTTCTACTAAAAATATTTTTGTTTGTAAAAATTTATGATAGCTAACTGTACATAAACAAACTGTTACTATCTTAAGAGTAACATAAATTATATTTGCGATTTAATATTTGTATACATCACATTTCTCAACAGTGTGTGCTAAAACAGTAGTAGTACACTGAAATAAATGGCTCTGTGGTAAATTAACCTTAACCCTGTTAAGTTCCACTACGCAGTGGAACGAATAAAATAAATGCTGGCATGAAATTCAATCATTGTGTTTCTTGGTCACTGTCAAAAATACAACAAGTCTCTTACAATTGAGCAGAGAGTGCTTTCACTAATTTCAACATTTCCACTTTTACTTTTGGTAACGCTTTATGGTCATTATGTTGGCAACCTGTTCATTCTGTGCCACAAAATCCAGATTAAAAGTTCCATCCTCATACCTCTCTCTGATGAAATGATATCGAACGTCTATGTGAGTGGTCTGTATAAGAGGGGAATTCTGAATTTTTGAGGAGCCGCACTCGGTTGTCGACAACGCCAATGACTTTTGGCATTCTGAGCTAACTTATAATTATATTTTAATTATATTTTAAGCATGAACATATACCCGAACGTCGACCACCTGGTTTCGAAATCTCAAATCAATGCCTCTTGCAAATCGAATTCCCATGTCCATTCTGTATGTTTATAAAATACATAAATTTATAATGCATATTACCGCATGTGCTGCCGCAAGGTATCTCTGAATGTCGTCTAGCATTGCCAACAGCGAAAATACTGGTGTGAAGTACTTAACGTTAATAAAAAGTGTAGTTACACATTTTAACGAAAAGTGTAGACTCAAAAAGTGTAGATACTCACTTTGAAGTCAAAGTGTAGAAATCAATTTTCCGTATCGTGAGGTGGGTACCCGTGGTATTTGGGTATATCAGTTTCGCACGCGTCTGAAGTATTTAACGTTAATAAAAAGTGTAGCTATACATTTTAACGAAAAGTGTAGATACATAAATTATCACAAGAAAAAGTTTGGAATTCAGAATACGTCGTTTAATTAGAATTATTAAAAATAAACCAAAAATATTGAGAATCACAATCAATTCTCAACATCTCAACTTGGCATGGTGTTTGAAATTTGTACAAAGAATTTCAAGTCAATTTAAATGTTGTGATTGGCGGATATGGCGCTACACGTGGAAGTGCCTTTGGAGCCAAATTCACTTAATTCTTTAATAATTCATAAAACCATCGAAACAATGAGTGACGAGTGTGGAATTTAGTGTTCTCAACTTGACACAGTATCTAAAATGTTTACAAAAAATTTCAAGACAATTTGCATGTTGTGCATGTGAATTTGTCCAAAGATACTTCTACTTGTAGGGTCATATCGCCAATCACAACATGCAAATTGTCTTGAAATTTTTTGTACAAATTTCAGACACCATGCCAAGTTGAGAACACTAAATTCTACACTCGGTACTCATTGTTCTAAAGATTTTCTGAATTAGAAAGACTTTGAAATTACTTTTTGTGTAAAGAAGATATAAAAACTTATTATTGTACTAGTAGTGTAGTGATTCGCAATATTTTTTGCTTATTTTTAATAATTTTAATTAAACCACGTATTTCGAATTACACCTTCCATTACACCTTTTCATAATTTGTGTAAATACACTTTTTGAGTCTACATTTTTTGTTAAAATATGTAGCTACACATTTTAGTAACGTTAAGTACTTCAGATCGGTGCGAAACTGATATACCCAAATACCACGGCCACCCACCTCACGATACGGAAAATTGATTTCTCAGTCCGCTTCAAAATTTCAAAGATTCTGGGCAAAACGGTTGAGTACCTGTTTCGCATACGTCTGCAATTCACATGAATCGATCCATTTGTACAATGTTCGATTTCAAGCCTCAAGAAACTTATGAGCTTAACTAGTTTTAGCTCAAATGGCAAAGTAATGAAGTTTGTGTTAAAAAATTATAAAAAATTACACTGTTAAATTTGTTATTTTGGAATTTATTTTCAAAAGAAAATTACAAAATTGGACACGATTCTAAATGTTGGGCAGTCGAATCTAGAAATATCTTCAGATTCCAGCTGATTTTTTTGAGAAGGTAAAGCCTAGACCTATTTCTAAGATTTAAGTAAAGTATGTTTTTGAAATTCGTTCTATTATATTTAGAAAATGAGCATTTTTGACGGGTTTCAAACAATATTTCAGCCAATTTTGGAGATGTCCACGGGGTCTCAATAACATGTTCAAGCGAGCTAAATATATTCACAGACCCTGGGCATTGTTTACAAATAGATCAGACAAACCACTACTCTCGAGGTGACCAATACGGAACCCGGTATTCCTTTTATTAATTTTTTACAAACTAGGTTCAATAATTAGGTGCCATTTGACCCTATTTCATAAAAATAAAATTTTTTATTTTAATTTTCTTCTATTCACCTTTCACACATCAATCCCATTTCATACTTCTATTTGGTCCATTCTAATAAAAGCATACACATTCTTATATATGTATGTTCATTCCCATTCGTAATATCTCAACCAAATTCCTTGCTCTCAAGAGAACATTAAACATTTGCCTGGTCTCGATGTCCTCCACAACCAAGTAACTTTCACATAATTCATCCGCAATCAAATTGCGTTTCTTCAAGCATTCTTTCCAACTTCCATGATTCAATCTCACGCGCTCTAACGTGCGTATCATTCTAATATCTCCTTTGAGAACCTTAAAGAAAGGTTGGCTCAAAGAAGTACTAACCAACTCAAACTACTTCTTGCCTTTCACCTGACATTTTTCAACAAATTCCCCCTTCCATTTTCTCCATAGATTCACCTGAAATATGCGAAGTACACCTCTTGCATCCATTCATACTCATTTGCAACCTCAACCAAACAGCCCCGTTTCGCAAGCATATCGGCTCTTTCATAACCTTCAATTTGCAGATGGCATCCATTGAAGAATACCTCACTCTCACAAGATGGACGGTACTCATTCAACATTTCCACATACCATTATCATGGGTTCCCCCGTCCTTACTAATTAATTCTAACCCACTTCGGGAGTCGGAGAATAACACTACTCCCCTCCTTTCCTGCGTCATTGCCAACTTGGTTCCTGCTATAATTCCAATCAACTCTGCGTTCATTACACATATACTGTCATGCACTCTTACCATTTTCTCTTTCGTCATTGAAGGAATAAAAATTCCTTCTCCTACTCGATCATCGTTTACATCAGTATGCACTTCCACATGTGTATAATAACTCATTCGCATTTTGCAAAACTCACTCTTAACCGATAACACATTCATCATCGCTTTTGTTGTATCACCAAACTTCAATTGCACAATTAGATTGTTCGGAGGGACTTTTAGCTTTACGGGCCTAATCTTAGAAAATACATATATATTCTCCAAGACCTTTGTGTTCTTTGGTGCTCCGTCTCACTTTGCAAACTCTCTTTCATTTCATTCACCAATTTATTGCCCTTAGTCAACATTCGCACAGTCTCTCGCACGGTGTTCCACTCCCTTTTATAATTAAGAGATGAGCCACTCAAAGCAGACCATAGAGTGTGTATTGGGGTTGAATTATTCGCCCCCAATCCCACTCTGGCACAACCATTCTCCACAGTTACTCGCTTTCTAAACCCGACTTTGGACCCATCACCATAAACACTCATTCTATACGCAATTTTGGATGACAGTAGCTCCTTTCGTAACATATCAGTCACACCCTTTTATTCACGTTCAATCTGCTCTTTCAATTGTCGGCTTATCTGTTTATATGCACTCTAAAATTCAATCGCTTATCTATCCACATTCCCAAGTACCTAGTCAAATTTACACACTCAATTCGGTCAATATTCCCTTGCACATCGACCATGCGATTCGTTCGAAAAGCCATACTACAACATTTTCTCGAATTTACACGCAAATTCAATTCAGTCAAATATTCTGTTACCTGATTCACACATTCTTGAGCCCGACTCAAGGCCTCCTCAATGGTCCTCCCCTTGCCCATCAATACAAAGTCATCCGCAAATTGCAGAATGAGTCTGTCCGAGGAGTTAAACCTATGAATCGAGCTCGTGTACAGGTTGAAAAGACCGGTAAGATTTGACTGCCTTGGGGGAGGCTTATATTCACCGCTCCCTCCAACCTATACCCGCTACCAAACAACATTGAGTTTCTCTCATTCATAAACGCATACACTCACGGCATTAAACCAATATTTTTAGATCGATCAAAATATTTTCAAAACTGGATTTAATTCCCAATGAACTTTGCTATGTATTTAACAATTTGAAACATTAAACGAAATTTGATTATTTTTAATAATTTGTACCGCCAACTCTGCAGATATTCACGGATTGTAGCCGATTGTTTCCAATAGTTCGACCAGTAAACAAAAATTGTATGAACGTTACTCGATTCTGATGAGCCTTGGTTTGGTTAATTTCGACAGCTTATAATATTTTCTATCTATGGCGGGAATATGGAATTATAATCAGCTTTTTGGAATTTTCCGTTCCGTGATTTTGAAAACAAAAAATAATTTCCTTCTACAAGTTTTTAGCAATTTCTCCAAGGTTTAATTACAGCCCCCTTTTCATTCATGCACACACCACCGCGAATTCTGCACTCCAACAAGAGGGCCTTGGTTGTGTTTATTAACAATCGCTGAAGAAAATTCGCTTTGCATCCTGCCTCTGGCGGGATTCGAACTTAGTATCTCCCGGTTCAAGTGCCGCAGCATTAACCACGGCACCAAACCTTGCGGTTTTTACAAAATTTAGAAATTTTTAGAAAATTCTATGTATATTGATGTATTTTACAAATATCTATGACTACTCCTGCAGATGTCCACGCGGAAATTTAAGGCCGGCTCCATGACGATTTCTGACGATCACCACTATATACGAGTATGTCTTATTTATTAAAGGATTTTTCGATTATTTTCAAAATTGTATTCCGTCAATCCTGTAGACGTGTTGTGGCCTATGATATTCTACATTTCGAGGATTACACTAAAATTGTAAAGAACGTTACTCGACTTTTGTTAATAAAATAGAGATTTCCACAGGTTCTCATCCATCTTTTTGGAACAGATTACACTACTCGTGGAGGTTTCCAGGATTGTCGATATAAAGTTTTGAAATTCATCAAAAATCGAAAAATCCTTTAATCATTAAGGCATTGTAGTGATCGTCAGAAATCAATCCCATTCTCACATATAAAGAAGTCAGAATCAAATTTCCGCGTGGATATCTGCAAGAGTGGTTATAGATATTTATAAAATATACCAAACCACATAGAATTTTCAAAAAATTTCTAAATTTTGAAAAAACATCAAAACCCGCCAGAATTTTGTCCGTGGACGCCATCATAATTTATCTAAGCATTCCCTAATAAAGGGGTTTTCAATAAGGACATAACAATTTTGTATTTAAATAAAACACAGAATAATTGAGATACTGGGTGAAATTCGATCTTGTTCATTTGGCCACCGCGAGCACGTTTGTATAGCGATCGATTCTTTGGAGCCAATTTGCCACCACTCAGAGCTCCTCATTCCAGAGCTTTTCTAACGTTGTTGGTTTGGTGACATAAATAACGACTTAACGTAACCCCATAAAAAGAAATCCAATGGCGTTAAATCGCATGAGCGAGGTGGCCATTCGATCGGACCAGCTGTGTGACACATGGCATAATCTTGTTGGAACTACATATCACTGATGTCCAATTTTGGCTAAAAATATTATTCCAACATGACACGATAGTGAACTCCATTGACCGTAACATGGCGATCATTTCCATAGACGACAAAATATGGTCCAATCACACCTCCAGCATACAATCCACACCATACGGTCATTTTTTCTGGGTGTAATGAAGTCTCTTGAAGCACATGTTGGTTTGTTGCTGTCCAATATCGCATATTTTGCTTATTGACAAAGCCATTAAGTCAAAAATGAGCTTCACCGCTGAAGATGATTTTTCGATGAAATTCAAGATTTTCTTCAAACTTTATCAGAGCCCAATGTTCAAGAGGCTTCAGTTTTTGAGTTAATTTGATCTTGTATAAGGGTGTAAGCCAAGATCTTTATGCAAAATTCACCACAGTGTGGTTTAAGAGATTCACAATTCCTGCGAACGGCGTGTAATCGACTGATTTGTCACATTTTGAACTGGAGCACTTACGACTGTGATAGTTTTCGGAACTTCGACCGGAGTATTGTCTCACTGGCACAAGAACATCCAACAGTGAATATTTTGAGTCGAATTTATCCACTATAGCACGGACAACCTGTCTGGTGGGACGCGCTCTTAAAGTTGCGACCACTGACTCAGAATTGCGGTAGTTATTTTTAATAATTTCCAAAGGTTGCTCGTTCGTGAACTACACCATCACCTTGACTGACGTTTTGACGTTGCCAGATCACGATAAACGTTTAAGGATGCTTTCGTAATAAAATACAAAATTGCTCGGATTATCTAGAGCATGTATAGTTTTCCAGATTATTAAATAAATCTTTTAAAACGGGTTCGTCGCTTGTTCGGGAATGTCCATTTAAAATCCAATTGGAGATTATTGCTAAAATCTTGTTGAAGGAAATAATATTTTTTTTTTAAATTACGGAACTTCAAAATTCCAAAAATCATTGTTAGACTCATTATAATTGGCCAATTGACCCATAGCCCCCCATAGATTGAAATTATGATAAGCTGTCGAAAAATGTAGTTGAGATTTAGTGGACACCGACCAAATGGCACAGTGGTTAATCTTTTTCATTTGGATCGGAAGGTACCGGGTTCGACTCCCGATAGGGGCAAGATGCAAAGGGAATTTTCATCAACAGATTACGATCTGTGATGAAATGGAACACATCTATAACTCCCTGTCGGAGTGCAAAAGTCATGGGCCGACCCATCTTCCATGTCCGGTACTATAGGCTGGCATGGAGCTATGCAATGCGCAGATGGTAACTTAAATCGGTCCTATAGCCGTACGTCCTCAAATTGGCCGACACTGGTGTAAAAGTAAGGATGGAAAAAGCAAACCGCGAAAGATTTGGGAGAGCCTTGGCCCCAGAACAGATTGCAGGGATAACAAAAAAATAAATAAATTCCGTGGACATCTTTGGTAATGGCAGTACAAATGAAAACATGAATTCTATTATAGACATAGCAAACTACATTAGAATCGGTTGCCAATCACTATTTCGGTAGAATATTGTGTAATCTATTCGAAAATGAGACTGAGAACTAAAGCAAGTTTCATCAGAAACGAGTAACGTTCACAACAATTTTAGTTTACTGGTCGAGCTATTAGAAACAATTAGCCATAATCCGTGAACATCTCCAGGATTGACGGTACAGTGCGGATCCTAGACCACGCTAAACAAAATTTTATATTTAACCGTTAAAATTTGAATAAAATTAATAAAAGGCGTACCGTATTGGCCATCTCTAGTGGTTTCACTGATCTATTCGTAAACAATGTCCATGACCTGTGAATATGTTTAGCTCGCCCGTTATAAAATGTGAAATACTTTAGTAAAATCCATCATAATTTTATCCCAGTCGCTATAGAGTCAGTAGATAGGATGATATATTTGAAAAGGTTATTGAGACCCCGTGAACATCTCCAAAATTGGCTGAAATATTGTTTGAAACCCGCCAAATGGTCGCTTTCTAAATATAATTTTCAATAGAACGAATCTCAAAATTATACTTTACTTAAATCTTAGAAATAGTCTTCCAATAATTTTTGTTGGCACAAAAAAATGACGTAAACTTTTATGTTTCTGTAGCGGAACGCTTGTTTGAACCGGTACAAGTTCTTTGATAACTTGCCCACTCTTCTGCAATCTCATTCGTTTTGATGCCTTCAGCGCCAGACCTGCACTAATCAATGTAAGGTTAACCACAGGGCTGAACGTTTATGTGTAATCCAGGATACCATACTCCTGTATGAACGGGCACTATCTATAGTGCTTTATATCGGTCAATGCTTCCATCGGGATTTTGCTTTAGTTTATAGACAAAACTCTTCTAGTGCCAGTTCCAGGTATGATGTTTTATTAGCGAATCATACTTCTCGTTCATTGCGTGCTGCCGCTGCTCGTCTTCATCCGGTCCAATTCATATGTTATTGGTGCAGTATCTGTCACGTTCGCGATTTCCTCGGCCTTCTTATTAGTATTAGTAATATCCAGTGCAGCCATTGATTCTTCCAGAAGAAAAATGACGTCACGAGCTATCTCAATTTTGTTTGCGTCCGCATTCCACACTCGAGACGATTTCGAATGATAATCGTGTTCAACGAACACTCAATTAACTGGCTTTGGATCCAGTTTTGTCGGTTTGTCTTTGGATTGCGAAAGACGTTAAGCTACTTCTCGACTGTAATGAGGTGACCATTGTGTCACTAAAAAGAAAGTGGTTCGGTAATACGAACATATTCGAATTACCACTACCGTCATTACTAAGCGACGAAGTTCTTTCTAAGTTCCGACAGTACTGTGCTGAACTGATTACTATCTTAGGTGAGCAAAATAGTATAGTAGACCGGAAATCCGGACTGTACATGTCTCCACGCGGCTATTGATGAAAACGTCACCATATTTTAATTGTTTGCATTAATGAATGCGCGAAGTTTCCGTTTGGATTACGATAATAAACCCATTGTTACATCCCATTGTAACACTTTACTTATATTTTATTTATTATATATTGCACTCATCGGTTTTACTTCTGTACCTCACAAATAAAATTTTCCTTAAACGCCTAAATGTCTACTTCAACATTTTCAGGCTAATCTTGCATAAATTAAAGAATTTTACTTCAAGGCTGTATGGTACTGAGAAAAACAAATATCTTTTTTAGGCTGTGTGTCAAAATTAAGGTAAAAGTCAATTTTAAGTAAATTTCTCGGTAAATTCATTTATTTTTCAAAAACTCTTTGGCAAAATGATCGAAAAATCTGTCCTAAAACCGGGTTTCCCGTAGTAAACGATTTACCTTAAGTTTACTATCAGCAGTCTATCGATATTTTAATGCCCCTAAATGTATGTACTGGTTTGTTTCTTTAATAAGCTTGAGCACCATAATTTCGTATAATTTACTTACATTGTTTATATGTGTAACATTAATTAATAAATTTATTATTTTTCATTATTGCTGATCTAAACATTCCATATTATAATAAATTAATAACCACTTATCTTGGACACACTTTTTGTTTCGCAATTTGCCATCTAGAGACAGCAAATTTTCCAAACATAATCGTCATTGCGGCGTAAAAACAAATAAGCTTATCGTTTGACGTAATTAATTTTTTTTTTTGGTCTAAATTTTACATTTTCTATGTCATTTCAAGACTAATCTTGATAATGATGCATTAATCCCTCAATATATCTAAGTTCATTATAAAGAACTAATTAGGTCAATTGGTATTATTTTATGGTCAAAAATTGGTTTTTACTAAACATCGTTTTTGACAATTTGGGTACTATACAGCCTTAATGTAGATTAACAACGAAAATAGATTGGTGACCCTCCTAAACCTATTTTGTTACAAAAGTGGGTTACCGGGCCTAACTTTGTTACTACCAACATTGGTTCGATGAATCCAAGTGTTTCGAGGAATGATCGGAAGGTTATGTTACCGGGTCAGGATCCTCGCTTCAATATGTACATCCTCGAGATGATCGTATTTAGGGTAATATCAGGTTCATAGATTATTTAATATTTTTTATGTTTACCTCGTGTTCAAATATCCCCCATGCCTGGGGGTAAACATAAAATAGAGTTTTAGGCCTGATTAACTATCTCTAACATCTGATCTTGAAATCCTCAATAAAGGCTCTGAGACAAGCTCCATCAATTCAGTAAGGAGGGAGGTGATTGGTATTAGTATGTGTTCTATGTCTATTGTTGATTTGGTATTTAATTGGAAATTGGCTAATGACATCGTTTCCTCAGACCAAAAATGCCTCGCTTGTAACATAAATCTAATCTTCAAAGACTCCTTAACCTTATTTGAATACAAAACTAATAAATTGGGAACCCTTCTTTTGTGAGCTTAAAACTTAGCTGATTTCACTGGGCGAGATACTTTCGAATTGTGATCATCGTCTTTGGGGAAAGTAATCACTTTAGCTACATAACACTACAATTAACTTGCTCGATCAGGACTTAGCCCTCAGACTCACTCTCGAAGTCTTGTCCTAGAGCTTATTCTCCATTCCATTTTTTAAAGCAGGTAGGTCCAGATTGAGCTATTTCTGCTGAATTGCAGGATGGAATTTCTCCCACTCGGGATCACTTACTCCCACTCTGTGCCAGCTTGCATTGCTTTTGGAACAGTTCCACAATCTTAGAACGGTCATTCCTCCATTCCACGTGGACTTGTTACAATGATTTAAAGATTCGATTAATAATATGGAGTTTCTCGTGGGAAATTGGTTAGATATTACAGGTGTCTTTGGTAGCACTTCGTATTCTACTATTATTGAAGCCTGTCAAGCTCTGTTAAAGTTTCCAACCTGGTCGTTACGGTTTCCGGTAAACACTTAAATCTCTTATTTGATTTAGTGCAATGCGCTGACCAAAACGAAGAGTTGTCGTGCCTTTAAACTCCATTTAAACTGGCTTACTTCTTTACTAAACAAAGAAATACTGATGAATTGTCTGCCCCGTTTTTTTGTTATCTTAGGTTGTAAATTTTCCTGGAAACCTCACCTTGAAAGTACATTTTAAAAATCCACTTCCATTTTTTTGGCAGTTTAGAGAAGCATTTGAAAGCCATGAGGTTTGACTTCCAAAATCTTGATGTTTATACAAATCGTTAGTTTTACCTACATCCTACGCTTCTATTGTTTAGTGGTCTGCGGTTAACTCAAACTCAGTTTCAGAGATCTGATTAGTTGCAGATGCTATGCCTACGACTCCGATCCTCGCATTGCAGACCATTTTGTTCCTACCTCCATTCCAGTCTTTCAACCTAGGTTAGTTCTGCCCCTTTAAGACTAAGGTGTGTGCGTGCGTGGAACAACCTCTGTTTGGTTGCAGGACATAGTCTAATTTTTATTTTGCTTCTCCAAATATGATTAATATGCTCCATAATTCCCCTTCAGTGGTCTACCCTTAAAGGTAGAATGGTAGTTTTTAAACTTCAGCGACTTCGTTTCAGAGTTGTTACTTTTTCTCTGGAGGCTCTCACTCTAAATATTCTTCGCTAGATCTACGATCTTACGCCACACTAAGTTCAACCTGCACCATGTTTCAGGTCGAGCTGATAGCACTCAATTTTATGGAAAAGAACTACTTTGATTACCTAGCCAAGCACAAATGGCTTGCTTCCTCTTGCTCCTCTCTTGCTTTCCTTTATGACGACTGTTTTGAAGAGGATGATAACCGCATTCACTTGATATTGACATGTTTTTTCCATATCAGTTATTTTCAGTACCTTTCTTCAAGCTCTTACCTAGCTCTTCTCTTCTAGGTTAGCATCGTTCTGTTTGCACCAAAGGCCCAATGTGGCATGGAAGTCGGAACCTTGCTGAATTCTAGCCAAGTTAAATAAATAAATAATTACATCATTCTATTAACTTATGATTAATATTATTGTATTAACCCGACAAGTGGTGCAATGGATGGCATTTGAACAGGGAGCTACTTGGTTCGAATCCCATCAGAGTCAAGATACAAGCATCGAAGAATTACGGTGATGTTAATAAACAAAATTATGACCAAAAGTTGGAGTGCAGACCTCGGCGAAGACCCGTGTTAATATGCAGGTTAATGTGGAACTTGCAACCATACAGATGGTTCCAGTGTGTTTGTCACGAAGGTGAAAGGGCGAGGAAACTGCGCTACAGGCGCGGGGTTTGTGAGTGCCAAGAAGTGGAACCTAATAATTTTGATATTAAATGACAAAGTATGTTAGTGTTTGTTCGCCATATATTTCTAAGCCCTTCATTGGATCAGATCGGATCCAAATATGGTTCAATTAATGTATGTTTCCAAATGTAAGCGGATATATTTAATGCGTTTTACCATAAGCCATCATGTACGCTGATTATTTATTGATTTAATATATTTATACAGAAATAATTTCGATTTGATTAAAATTATAAAATTAAAGTAATTAATTGTTCCTTATGGCTCAGGTCAGTCACAAAACGCACTCATGTACATTTATATACAGGGGTCGGCACTCGAAGTGTTACCAATTAAAAATGCGTAAATTTGTGAATTTTATTTTAATTCCAAAACTTCAGTATAACGTAAAAACATTTCAAATTTATGTAGCCTTCTTGCCACCTTTATTTACTGCGGGTAATAGCATCGAGTGTGTTCAACGAGCAATCTTTAAGGCGTTGACCTTCTTATATTTTTTAGTTAATACTTTGGCCTTCGGAACGGACTACATGGAAAAATCCAGTGGGTTTAAGTTTGGGAATATGATGGCCATTGTTGTGAAGAAATGAAGCTGGGAACTTTTTCTTGTAGTAAAACGTTGAATTTTATGGACTTTTTGGGATGGTGCTGAGTCTTGTTGAAACGTCCAAGGGTTTCTACCGAATTGTTTACGTGCCCAAGGTAACAAAGCATCGTTTAAAATATGTCCACGTTAGATTTGTTGATTTACCTTTACGCCCTGTTCAATGAAAATAAGCCATCAATGACGCAGAGCAATTCGCTGGTTTAAATTGTCTTTTGATTTGCACTCTAACCAAGCACGATCGTTTTGTTTATTTACTCGTACATGTTGCTGAACCGTAAAATATTTTTCATCAGAAAAGTCCAAATTCTCAAGCTCGCCACCAACATGCAAATGTTTTAACGCCTTTGCTCTTGCTAGTTAATTCTTGCGCTTTTTGTATTTTGTATGAATCGTAGATCATTTTATAATATTGACACATTGAGATTTTTCGCTAATTGAACTGTGCTTTGTCGAGCATTACTCGGAATTCTGGCCTTCACCTTTCGAACCATTTCTGGCGAAGTTACTATTTTTGGATGTCCACCTCCATGTCGTTTTATGGTGCTACGAGTATCATTGTAACGTGTAATGGTTCGATACACAAACATTTTGTTCACATATCGTAACTCATTAACAATGGCTGGTTGCGATTTTCCAGTCAAATACAAAGCAATAACACTGTTGTGTTTCAATTCCATTTCGATAACTTTTTTAAACTGTGACGTAAAACGATTTGCTTCCGTAGGCTTTTAAGCAACATAACAGACTGACGCTTGCCGAAAAATCAGCGCGCTGCCATTTCGAACTCCAATATTTTGACAAATCTGTTTTATATTGTTTTTTATTTATACCAAATTTTCATGCAGCTTTCTAGCACATATGATAAATGAAAGTCTACGGAACGGGAAATCTTGAGTGGTATGACTACCAGTACGATTTTTCCATTTTGTTGTTTGGTTTTCGTTTTTCGAAATTACCTTGGTTAACGCAGATCAAACTAATATTTGTTTCTAAATTTCACTTTTCTCGTTTCAAGCTTATACTGGAAGCTACGAAACTAATGATCATTTCAAAATTCACAAAAAGTTTTAATATGTAAGAAAAATAGTTCGAGAAGGCTCAGGTTAGTCACAAAACGCACTCATTTAAATTTATTATAAAATACAATGATATTTTGTCCTTCTTGCAACTTTGTTATTTTAAATTGTAGTCACCAAAATTGGCACACTATATCTTGATGCTTCTACTACGATAGTAGTAGAGTTTCAGAAAGGAATGGAGTTTAATTAGTTTTAATTCTAATTCGCAGTATAATTATGCTTTTAATTATAATTACTATTAAATTAATGTCAAAAATTTGTGTTACGTGTTGTGCTAAGAAGTGGTAAAAAGAGTCATCATAATGGTATTGTAGCAACGGAAAAATTTGTTTGGCAGAGTTTTAAAATCATCAGATCCTTTAAAAACCGCTTCTTGCAAAAGATTTAAATACAATAAATAGTCAAGCTTTTAATATGGCCTCATTTGGTGCCAAGTTGATTTACTCTTCCAAAATGCAATTAGGTAGCTGTGATCATTACTGGTCTAGAACACGGTAAACGAGATATTATAATTAAAAACAGAGATAATAACCTGAAATATATAAATGACACATTATTCAATCGAGAATATGTTTCCCAATTCATTGATCGTAATCCTCTGAAGACAAATTTTTGTAAATCTTTACTATTTGCTACTTTGAATTATGTTTAATTTGCTGAACTGTAAGACCAATTCAACATAATTACGTTAGTACTTCGAACACGAGTTGGGTGCTTCAGGTATCATAGAAACTAATACTAAGAATGCAACAACACTAAGGCATCGTAATGTACAGGAAAAATATTTTCAAGTTGAAGGTAAATAAAACTTGATTCAATTTAATAAATAATGAGATGCATTTCTTATATTAATGGAGTATAGCAAAAATGCAATAAAACGATGTGGGTGGTTTGAAAATATTCTAATTTAAAAATAAATTTTATTGGTATGGAATAAATTGCAGATAAAAAGTAATCGTAATCATATATTATTGCGTCGACATATGTCAGGATGAATTACAAATAGTCCGGTCAAGAAATCGTTGGTTTGATTGCCAGGCTTTCATATAAACCTAAGCTACTCATGTCCGAGAAAATTCGCGGTGAACATTTTCGATACAAAATCACCAAACACAACCGACTACTTGTATTGTGTCGAATATAGATGTGTCAGACATTGATGTAGACAGTGAAACTAACTAACGATCTGCCTTCTATTTAACTCGGGAATAATGCGAGATAATACAACTTTTGACTGCATCTTTATTAGACTCTTCTCTCTCTCAACACACATAAAAAGAATAAAAACTTAGAGTTGACCGAAAAATTGATGTTGTCGTCGTATTACTGTTCAAACCAGGCAACAGATGGCCGCCATCGTGATGGAGGGAGGTTGTCATTTTGAATGACAACTACGTAGCTGATTTGGAGGTTCTGTTCCATTCATGCCCATTTACTACGTGTCCGTAATAAAGAAGTGAGGTAATCCCGTTGCCAGCGTTGCCAAAAATCTTGAAACATTCGCTGTAACCTTTGGCAATACTTTAACCGATTGTCTGTTATGTTCGGCACAGTTGACTGTGGCAACGATGCGACGCTATTTGAATGATAAATTGCGTATTAACACCAGCATCAGCATACGTTGTTGATTGTGAGTATTATTCCACTCACTGAGTTTATTTAGGAGAAGTCGATCAGCACCGACGAACTGATTACCGTTTTCACTGTACAATGTTGTGCATTTGCAACGTTACCAACAAATCTATTAAACACGCAGCCAACGTTAAGTATTTCATGTTTAGATACACTTGGAGAATTAAACATGGCTACTCTCAAATGGTTAGATACGCGTTCTCGTCACAATCACTTATAACAGGATTTTTTTAGGTATAGGTAGCTAGATAAACAGAAGCCAAAATAACCTCCATGTAACCATTCGAAGAATCGACGATTAGAGTTTAGAAGAGACATTCTATGAACCGGAGATGATCCTAAAGAAAATCCTGTGCAAAACGTACTGGAGCGAATTTCAGGAACCCTTAATTGTCTCGAAAGATTTGCGGTTCACCCAAAAAATAGTGGCATGGCATTTAACCTCGTGCTTATGTAGGACGCCCTTCCAATATTTAGTTGACACAATCGGGTTCATTAGTCTTATATTTTTAATATTACAATAAGATCCTCAGGTAAATCAGGGGCCCAGGTATATGTTAGTAGACGTTTCGAAGAATAGACATCGAAGATAGAAACAGACAACCAGTTGCCAATTGTTCCAGTTATCAGTGATTTTAGAAATTTCATCACAAAACCACATATAAGTTTCGTCATTAGCACATTTAAAGGGTGGTTAAATTTTTAGGGCCCATGTTGATTTTGAATAAAACACAAATTATTTAGGAAATTATTGTCAATTCTTTTTATTATGATAATATGGTATGGTTCAATTATGTATGGAACAAAATATCGGACAAATGGCCGCCGCGACCTCGGCGGCACACCTCTACCCGATGGTCCAAATTTTCGATGATGCTTAGGCACAATTGAGGTTCTATGCCGTTAATGTGCCGAATTATCTCATCCTTTGCTCTTGAATTGTTGCTGGCTTATCGACGTACACCTTTTCTTTCAAATAACCTCAAAGAAAGAAGTCCAACGGTGTCAAATCACATGATCATGGCGGCCAATTGACATTGCCACCACGTGAGATAACACGGCCGTTGAATTTGTCGCGCAAAAGAGCCATTGTTTCGTTAGCTGTGTGGCACCGTCCTGTTGAAACCACATATCGTCCACATCCATATCTTCCAATTCGGGCCATAAAAAGTTCGTTATCATCTCACGATAGCGAACACCATTCACAGTAACTGCCTGACCGGCCTCATTTTGGAAAAAATACGGCCCGATGATGCCGCCAGCCCATAAACCGCACCAAACAGTCACTCTTTGTGGGTGCATTGGTTTTTCGACAATCACTCTTGGATTATGATTCGCCCAAATGCGGCAATTCTGCTTATTGACGAATCCACTGAGGTGAAAATGTGCCTCATCACTGAAGATGATTTTCTTCGAAAATTGATCATTCATTGTTGCCATTTCTTGCCACCATTCTGACCATTGACGACGTTTGGAATGGTCAAGAGGCTTTAGTTCTTGAGTCAATTGCACCTTATAAGCGTGTAAATGCAAGTCTTTATGCATAATGTTCATCAACGACGAGCGTGAGAGGTGCAATTGTTGGGCACGACGACGAGTTGAGGTGGACGGCTCTTCAGCCACACTATCGCGAACAGCAGCAATATTTTCTGCTGTACAAGCTGTACGAGCATGCACTGGTGTTTTAAAATCTCCTACAGACCCAGTTTGCTCAAATTTTTGCACGATTTTTCCGATTGTACGCACGTTTGGACGATTAAATTGACCGAAAAAATCACGAAGTGCACGATATGCATTTTGATTTGAACGCCCATCATCATAATATGCCTGAATAACTTTAACGCGTTGCTCGATTTTGTATCTTTCCATGGTTCAGATTGAGTTAGTCTGAAATTGAGAAATGTCAAATTAAATGCAGAAAAAAATTTGACGTTTAGGTGTGGTTCACATTCAACGTCGGCCCTTAAAATTTAACCAGCCTTTATTGGGGATAAAATTTGTCGTTTTGATGCTCTACTAATCAAAACTGATGGTCGAATTTATATCACGTAGTGCAAATGGTCGCCTCATCGACCGTAGCTCCAAATGAACTGGTATTCTCTGCAGACGCTATACGATTACGCTTGCGTGTAAATGCATCTAGTACCTCGACGCTGAGGGACTGCATTAGTACCCTCAGTATTTGATTTTAAAAGGGAAATTACTGGTTTTGAAGATAATTTAAGGCTCGTTGAATGACCGTTTTGACAATCTTTTTCAACTGCTGATTTTAAATTCCTGGGATGGTGTGTTAATTGGCCGTTCACTATTTTCACTCAAACTCATATTTCAAATATTTCTTTTTCTTTCAAATTTCTTATCCTTAGTGAGGAAGTTGATTTTGGGCTGGTTGAATGAATCATTTAACAATATATTGCAGATGCCATCCGAACCTGAATCCGCATCTCCTTTAAGGAGAGTTATTGGCCATTTAATCAAACTGAAATACTTTTAAAAAATTCATGTCAAATACATTTTTTTATTAGTGGAATTTTTTGATATGCTTGAGTCGGAAATTGTGATTATTGCTTTTAGTTAATTCAATACTTTACAAACTAATATAAATTGTAAAAACAATATTTTTTGTATTTTAAATAATGCATATCGCTACGCAGGTTCTTAGAAGAAACAAAATCAAATCATGTACACAAACTAAATGAAATAATTTAGTACATTAATTTAGTACAAAGTCGTTGACGCCAGATGTCTCTAGTATTACAGGTTACTGATTAATAAGAGATCCAAACGTATAATTTGAGGATACATAAAATCTTAATAATTTGATAGAACTCCGTAAAACGGTGCATAGAATCAAATAAATAAAAATATTTTGGCCAGGTCCCAGGGCCGCTTAATGGCATGCGTAGTAGGATGCCACGCTGTTCTCACGAAATTTGTACTAACGCAAGAAATGGTTGCTTGGCGTTGATATTGTGAAGTTCTACTCGCATTATCTCTTTCTCATGCATGTGAAGTGTGTCCTAATTTTCCACTAGATTTAAAAAAATGGCGTTTAGTACTAGTTTAGGAAAAATTTCACACGCTTATATAGAGATGTGAAGATTATACTAAACAAAAATATACCAAAAAAAGTGAGAAAGTTTAGTGAATTGCAAACATTTAGGCGATTCCAAAAAATAAAAACTGTCTAATATTTGCGAACAGCTGAGTATTTGTATGGCATGCTTGAATAGCCAGTTTCAATAGTTCTAATAAACTGGAAAAATACTCTTTCAAATTTAGATTAGAATAAAAATGCCCCTCTCTCACTAACAATTGAAAAATACTACACACAGATCCACATTTTTCTATTTGTTTTCCCGATAACTATTAGCAAAAGTAACTTCTGTTCACCCAAGCCGAATCACGAAGTTCTAATAAAATCTACACCCTCAAATTTGGCCTGGATCGCATCTAGCCCCTAATTTTGTTCGATCACTCACATTTAGTGTAATACTAAACACATTTCCAGGTTTTTATCATCGGTTTCCTTGACAGCACAGTTAGATAATGGTAATACCTGTTCACTCAAGCCGAATCATGAAGTTCTAATAAAATCTACACCCTCAAATTTGGCCTGGATCGCATCTACCCCCTAATTTTGTTCGATCACTCACATTTAGTGTAATACTAAACACATTTCCAGGTTTTTATCATCGGTTTCCTTGACAGCACAGTTAGATAATGGTAATACCTGTTTACTCAAGCCGAATCATGAAGTTCTAATAAAATCTACACCCTCAAAGTTGGCCTGGATCGCATCTACCCCCTAATTTTGTTCGATCACTCGCATTTAGCGTAATACTAAACACATTTCCAGGTTTTTATCATCGGTTTCCTTGACAGCACAATTAGATAATGGTAATACCTGTTTACTCATGCCGAATCATGAAGTTCTAATAAAATCTACACCCTCAAAGTTGGCCTGGATCGCATCTACCCCCTAATTTTGTTCGATCACTCGCATTTAGCGTAATATCCAGGAAACCGATGATAAAAACCTGAAAATGTGTTTAGTATTACGCTAAATGTAAGTGAATAAACATAATTAGGGGTAGGTACAATCCAGGACAAATATTAGATTAGTATCGTTTTAAAATTCAGCAATCATTGGAATAAAATAGTTAAATAATTTATAGTTGAAAATTGCAGCTTTAATTATAAAATTAAAGTTTTTGATAATGGTATTTTTGCAGTTTGAATTCAACTATATTTTTAAATAAAAACGCCTAAATGTTATCTTTTTTACTCATACATTTATAAAATATGTTGTTTTTGTAGTTTTAGGATAAATTTAGTAAAAACTTCATATCGGTTCTTCCTCTTCCATGCGTCTTCAAATGAAAGCTTCGGAATGCACAGTTACAATTTAGAATTGCATTTTCCTTAAACCATTTAAATTTTTTTTTGTTGTTACATAAGCAACCTACCATTTTCATGTGACCTGCTTCTTTAAAGCTTGATTATACTTACGTTACTCCACCGGCGTTCTAAGTTAAATATAAATCAAATATTATCGAGATAAAATACTTCCGCTTTATAACGCTCAGCAAAAACCATAAAAACGAAGGAAAGAACGTAACTATAAAATTGCCATGTTACCTCGAAAATTGCATTTAATATAAGTTTCAGGCCACCCTTATCGTTTTATTGCATCCGCACTCTATTAAAAATCCCATTAATATAACCATTTCCTTATTTATTCATTAAATTCAATCAATTCCTACCTCTAGCTTTAAAATATACATACATTACTTATTTGAAGCACGTTGTTGTTGCATTTTAATTTTCATATTTTATCGGAAACTATAACAGTTAGGAGGAAACAATTTTAAAAGACGTTAGAAACAAGAATAAAGAAGAAAAAACCTTTTAATTTTCTTTGAAACAACTTTTAAAATCAATAAAGCCAAGATATAACAAGTAACTTCTCAAATTTTAAAAAATAGCATGAGTCAACTTTTAAACGATTGCTTCCAACATCTGAGGATGGCGTCTCAAATTTTTCGCCGTTGGCGACTTTAATTTGCCTGATCTTATGCGCTCGAGTTCTGAGGATACCACGCATTACATAACTACTGATAAAATACACGTAAAATTTGTTTGTTAAATAAAAAAAGTCATTCTCCTTCATATATTTTATATGAATTTCTGCCGACTGGAATATTTCATCTTCTACATCAAAATAGGAGTGGTAATAATAGTTTAGAAAGGTAGATAATAGATAGCGCTAGTAGTTTTCAAAAAATTAAAATCGTTTATAAAATCTTCGCAGTGTACAACTAAAATTTCCTCTCAATTGGCTCTCTCAATTTCAAATGTCACTTTGACTTTGGCTGCATCGACCGTATTGCTGTTATTGGTAAAAGGACATTGCTGATGTGCGATTTAGAAGAATCATAGACAAAATAAAACGAGAAATACAGGAAACACCGCCTTTTGGAACAAGCTGCAGTCGACATCGAAAAATGAAAAAAACGTTTAAATCAGTTTTAGAAAAGGGCCTAAAAACAATCGATCGATTAAACCGTAAAATAGATAGTGATATTCAACGTGTTGGTAATTTATTGCCAGATGATGATCAGGGATATTTTTTATCGTATGCTCATTACGGTATTCATCACGATATGTTAACGGATGAAGTACGAACGAATACTTAACAAATAAAATTGTTTTCATCCTAGATGATGTGGCGCCTCCATTCTCTCAATGTCCTCGTCAAAGGTTGGCACTCAAACCGTAATTGGCGTTGATAATTCTGATATTATTTATCAGGCCATGGATACTCGTATTATACGACGAAATAAATTTAAGAATATTAAATTGGTGAAGGGTCGGATTGAGGGTTGTGAACAACCTAAACATAAAGTTGATTGTGTCGGAGTGGATAGGTTATTTTTTACTGTTCGAAGGGGTGTCTCATTTATGCAAGAAAACAACATTTAAAAGACGGTGGAATCCTTCTGCTGAATAGATGTAACATTAGTATTGTGGGATACGGTGATACAAATCGATACAAAAATGTATCGATTATTGGCACATGTCTACTACGTCGTGCATGGAAAGAAGTTCTAAGGCAGACGACCATACAAATCTGTAAACCAAAATGTGTTCTTACCTCATTGAATGTTAAAGCGGATTTTTACTTAATGACGGTGGATATAAACTGCCCTAATTTCATATACGAATTTAAATTAAATGTTACAAAGGGTGGACCGCAATAGTTGGATATTTTGATACATTTTTGAGTTACCGAATCCGATTAGGTTTTCCACATCGCCCGCATGCAAACCAACCCATTGGAAACAAATCGTATTTTATATGAGGGAAGTGATTGAGGTGAACGAAAGGGATTCAAGCACTGGGAATTTATACTAGACTAGATTTGCAGGTTGGGGATTCCCGATATCGGAGTAGGAGTTGTCGAGCTAGATGAGAGTTGGGATCTCAGTGAATGTATATCATTCATATAATTTACGGGCATTGGTGAGTTCATTTGATGCTGCTGCGTTGTTGCATTATGTTTGGTGAAGTCGACTAGGTATATTGATGGATGGGGATGGTGCGCTAGACTAAGATCCATTTTTGATATTTGGTATGGAATGTCTTGATATTATTGGCTCTATAACGGAATTTGTGGTCGATTCCGTTGTAGTATTTAGTGGAATGTATCCAATGCGATTTACTCGATTTGCGTTTGTATACCGATTATGATTATTTACACTTCGCGCTCTGGGATGTGTTTGTAGTGCGGATTCCACAAACTAATGGTTTTTCTCTAGTATACCGCCGAATTTGTAAGTGTTAAATCATGTGATTGGGTAAAAGCTCGATCGCAATATGTACACTTATATGGCCGAACGCCTGATCTGGAAAAACCTTTACCACAAATTGTGCATAGTCATGGTTTTTCACTTGTATGGATAAACTATTGCATTTGACATTGATAACGTATCGGATTAATGTTTCGCGATCTTCGGTTTGGTGTAATTTTGATAAAATCGAATAGTGTCGCATGCACATTCACAATTTGAAATGAATTTATATCCGTATGAGAGAGAGAGAATTTATTTTTACACTTCTAAATGTTTTTTACATGTTTTTAATTTGTAAACACTTGTGATTTTGTTTTAAGAATTAGAGCCATCTATTGGCGTACGTAGGAACTATTTTAGGGGTATTGTCAAAGAAATTATGGTTTCTACCTAGAATACTACAGGCCACTTAGAGAAAATTTAAGAATTTAAGAAATAGCACTCGTTAGTAGATCGATCGATACAACCCATTGGGTTTCATATCAGAGGTGTTCAACACCTTTAATTCAAAGACTAAGATATTTAATCCATTTTATGATTAAAGTTACTTACGATATATTTAAAATTTATTAATTCTCGGCAAATATGTTTTTCGAATAGTGAGTTAATTTAGTATTTATGATGCTTATGTATATAAAACCACGTTAGGGGTAAAAACGGGTAATTAAAAAGTAGTTAAGTGGCCTCGATTAGTTTATACCATTCCGCTAAAAGGTTGGGACAACGTTTGCCAAAATAGTACAAGAAAAATGCCGAATCGTATAAGTTCCCAAATGGGACACCACTTATAGTATAAATAGAAAATCCTCAAGATTAACCAGCCATTTTGAAGAGATATTTACATTCAAATTTTGATCTTTTGAATTGGACGCAAAGCTAAAGCTCTGTAGCTTGGCCTTCGCAATTACTTAAATTAGTAAATGTCCATTAAAATTATTGTTGTCGGGGCGACTTATGTTTACACACAAATATTTATTAATAAAAAAACAATTTATATTTTAATTATTTTATTTATTTTTTATTTATTTAAACTCTTTACTTTATTTTTAATTACAATTTTATTTTTATTTAATTGTTCCCTAATCGAATGATAACTTAAACTTCTGACATAAATGCATTTATGCCAGATTGCAATTCGCACGGTTGCATTTATGTATATTCAGCGATTTCGATGCGCGTGGTTTTACTCCGCGCGTCGTTTGTGCATCATAGAAAATTAGTTCTATGTTACTTTATTGTTGTGTCGCGTGTAGAGGATCGTTACTCCTCCCGCCGAAGAGAAGGCGATAGGGATTTAATTATGGTCTTTGGTTCCGTTGTTGATGACGTATTGACTTCTATTGCTACAGGCTGTGTGACTTGATTCCAATAATAGAGATTGTAATTATGTTTGTAATGCTGTATCCCTGTATGTTGTGAGATAACGCCCGTTCTTGTAATCGCGTGATGTGATCTCTATGTTGTAGGGTCCAATTAGTCATTTGTAATAACGACAATGACTGAATAACGTTTTGACTTGCCACGTCGTGATATGGTATAATGACGTCCTGGCCTTCCCGGTAGACGTGTTTGGTACTGCTGTAGGTAATGCCCGAGATATTAACATCGCAGTTGTCGAATTCAATTAACGCTTGGCTCTTGATAGACTACGTAGATTGTTGACAGGTAGGTGAGAATTCTACTTCGGTTCGTAGACAGTGTGATTACATTGAGCTGGTTGTGTGAAATGATGCTTGGTATGCAGGTGTTGCTTAATGTTTGTAGTGATTGTTTAGTGCAGTAATAAGTGTTTTCGGTTGTACGATGTATTGATAGTAATTTTGCTCGTTTAGGATGATATTATATGAGGTAATTGGGGTAATTTTGAGGTTTTTGGATGGAATTGGTTTAATTTTGAAATAACTGAATATTGTTTCATAGAAGGCCGGAACTTGTACACTGAGAATAATTCTAGACTGATTGTAATATCCCTGTAATGTCAATATATCATAAATATTGTTTGGTTTGATAATTTCAATTCGGTCGAGGTACAGTACATCGTTAATAAAATGAATTTGATTGTTAGATAATAAATGTCGAGAGATGCGTCTGTGTCTAGCTGAGCTGAGTGCGTCTAAAATGTCATCTATATGTTGAGTCAAGGTATCTATTGTGTTAATTAGTTTAAAGATGTATTGATCTATTTTTGTCATTTGTATTCCTGATTGTGTTGTGTTACTGAGCCTATTTAATTCGCGCGCCTATTTAATATGCGACCTTCTTATTACTATCCTTTACATACTTTTGTAGGTAATTGAATCTGTCAATCATTCCTTTATTTATCTCGATTTGAGCGTCATTTTGTTTATTTAGATTATTTTGATTCTCGTAAAGACTGTGCATTGCGGAACTGATTTCGTCTAGATCGTGTTGATCTAAGTTTCCCGTAATGTCTTTGATCAAGGAACCCAGTCCGTTAATAAGTCCTCTTTTGATCCGTGTAGGTTTCAAAAGGTTAACATTGGCTTGTAGTTCCTTAAAGTTGTATTCAATGATTTCTAATTTGTTTTTAAATGCATACTTGTATTCCATATTATCGTTAACGGTTCCTGCGACTACGTCGATGTTATCTTGGATAACGCGAAGATTTGAATTAATAGAATTGGATCTCGTTAACGTGGACGATCCTTTTATAACTATTGATTATTCTGGCCTGACCCATCTTGACCGGTATCAAGCCATTGTTGTTGTTCAGGTCGGTCACTTTCAGCGTCTGGCTCGTGACGAGCGTACACCTGAAATCTTTATCAGTTTCTTGTGGTATTTGCCGTCTTTAGTTAAGATAGTGACTTTGTTATCTTTATGAATCTTCTTAGTGACATATCCGGGTTTGATCTTTGAGCGTTTTTTATTACAAACGTGCACTGTTTGGTCGATTCTCATTTTTGGGGGGTTTATCTCGACCAATATTGAGTTTATTGATGAACTTAACCTTTTTTGCATGAGTTTCCTCATGTATACGCTTGCATAGCTCCTCGTTTGGTATTCTTGTGCATTTGGGAGTGTAGGATTGATAGGTTTCCCTAAAATAGTATAGTGTCCACTCAATAATTCGAACGGTGTAAATTTTGTTGTTAAATGGATGGAGTTGTTGTAGGAGAAAATAGCACGATTCATTAACTCTTTGATACCTAATTGAGGGGAATTTAAATGTGCAATTTTGACAAGCTCTTGAAGAGTTGAGTGCAATCTTTCAACAGGAGGGTTCCTTGTTGACGAATATGATTATGTGTGGTGTAATTCAATATGATGTTCTTCTAAGAAGGCTCTGAACGACGGTGTGTTCCTTCATTGTCGGTAATGATTTTTACTGGTTTACAGAATTTCATCGCTAGTGCGTGTCTTCATGTAGAAGGCTTCAGCGAATTTTGTGAATTTGTCGAGGGAGCGAGAGAAATGCATGTTTTTGGAAGAAACAGAAATCTAAAATGGAGGATTTCCATGGGTCGTTTCGGTGTTTCTGTGATCTCATACTCTACTTTCAGTGGATGTCTGTCATATTTGGTCTGAAGGCATACCGTGCAGGTGTTGATGTAATTTGTGATAATGTCCTTCATATTCGGGAAATAGTAAGTTCTTTTAATGAACTCGTAGTTTTCGACTATTCCACGGTGGTAATTTTCCTCATGCCTTTTCCTTATTATAGATTGTTGGTCCTCAGGATTGAACACATCTGTTAAAAGAGTGAGTGTTCTTACCAGATATGGTTTGTGAGAATTACCGAATTTCTCTCGGTAAGCTTCCGTAGCTATTTGGAATACTATATCGTCACACAATATTCCGGTTACTCGATGTTTGGTTACTTGTGTTGAAATATTTAGGCGGATGGTTGGTAAATGATGCCTCTGCATGTATATTATCACTCTATGTTTGCCAAATGGATGTTCATATTGAACATTTATCCCTTGCATTTCGGGATCAAAAGTTATGATTAATTGGGAACTAAAATGATTTATAGGTGTACTAGTAATTGGTACAATGGTTTGTTCGTCATTGTTTGAGATTTGGGTACCTGTAGAGGAATCTGAGGTTTCGGAGGTGTTCAAGTTATTGATAACGTTAAGTTCAGGTTGCATTCATGAGAGTACATCGTATTCTTCCAATTTCAATCTCCAATGAACCAACTTCGGGTTGGGTTCCTTGAGGTTGAAAAGACACGTCAGAGGCTTATGGTCGGTGACGATCTTTAACTGTTGGACAAATAAGTACGGTCGAAAGTACTTAGTTGCCCAGACGATGGCTAGAAGCTCTTTCTCTATAGTAGAGTAGTTTTGCTCCGTGGCCGTTATTGTCCTAGATGCTAGCATATAGGTTTATCTTTATCTCTAGTGTCGAGGGGGATCTTTTCGTCTTTTCTCAAGCATTCCGTTAAGGGCTTGGTAATTTCGGAGAAGTTTCTGATGAATTTGCGGTAATATCCCAGAAGACCCAAAAAGCTTTTAATTTGCTTAATAGCTTTTATTTTGTCGGGGTTGGGTTTAACTCCGTCGCAAGTAACGATATGGCCCAAAAATGCAATTTCTCGATGCAGAAATTCCGATTTGTCCATTTGTACTTTTAAGTTCGCTTTTCTCAATTTATTAAAGACGTTTTTTAGGCTTTCCATGTGCTCCTGAAGTGAGGTGGAAAAGACGATAATATCGTCCATGTAGCACAAACAAGATTTACCTTGGATATCGCCTATCATATTATCCATGACCCTTTGAAAAGTTGAAGGGGTATTCTTAAGACCGAATGACCTTCTTATGTACTCATAATGGCCATGATCTACGGAAAATGCGGTGTTAGGAATATCTTGTTTCCTGACGTCTATCTGGTGAAATCCAGATGAAAGGTCCAAGGTAGAGAAATACATACATTTCCCTAGTTCATCGAGAATATCGGTGATGTTTGGTATGGAGTACCGATCGTCGATTGTCTTCTCGTTTAGCCTGCGATAGTCTATTACCAATCGCCACTTGATTTTATCGCTTGCATCGGCCTTTTTCGGCACGATTCAGATGGGTGATGACTAAGGAGAGAAGCTGGGACGGATAATTCCATCCTGGAGCATTTTGTCAATTTGCTTCTTTACCTCTTCTTTCTGGATGAAACAGTATCGGTAGCTTTTGGTGAAAATAGGTTTATCGTCTTTTAAATTTATTTCGTGTTTCACATCATTAGTGAATGATAATCTTTGTTCCGTTTTAAGCAATAGATCCTCGTATTGGTGGCAAAGTTTAATAATGGCTGCTTTTTCTTCAGAATTGAGATGTTCAATTCTGATAAGATTTGAAAAATCATCGTCTTGTTGTTCACTCAATTCTTGCACATTGCAGTGGTGAGATTACACTCGAAAAGATTTTTTAAACAGCTCGACCCTGATCGGTTGTTCAATCATGAAGGTGTGCTTTTTATTGATATAACTAACGATTTCTATAGGCGCGTACCAATTTCAACTATGGTATATTCCTTCGGGAATAATTAGGTTACCATTAATTGTAGTTGGCATTACATAGATATCGCCGTTTTCTATATCTACCGGAAGTTCAGTGACTAGATGAATAATTTGGTTTGAATTGAAGCGGGATCTCGACCTTGTCGGTTTTGAGAATCGATTTGGCAAGGTCTAAAGTTACTTCTAGTTGTTGCATCGTCTCCAAACCAATTAGACCATCAAAATATTTATGAAATTTAAAAAGAAGGAATTCGAAAGTTTTCTTTGTTTTAAATTCCATGAGTCGGTGATCGTTAAACATAGTTTTAACGTTGATCGGAAGTATGGAGCGTATCCGTGAAGGATGAATGAACTCTGGCTTCAGGAAGGATTTATTTGATCCCGTGTCTATCAAGATTTTAAGGATTTTAGTTTTATTTAAGTGAATATAGATGTATGGAAGGGAATACGACTGATGTTTATTGACATTTACGTATCCGATTGCCGTGGGGAGGCTTCTGGATGAAAATGTTCATCATCCACTTCACCTTCGTCGAGGTCAGAGTAGTATGAAGGCTCTTCTTCACGGCACTCATCCGTTACTTCCTGCTGTTGATCCTCGGTAGTAAATAACTCCTGAGATCGGATCTTTGGGGACCCATCGGCTGGAATTGGTATAGTTATTTTGTCTAAGCTGGTTACCGCTTGAATATTGGTTGAATTGACTATGATTGGGGCTCATAATCGAATATTGTCTATACCGATTTTTGTTGGACGTGGTGTCCATCGGTCCTGTGCCTTTTGGACTAACCATTGGAGGTTTATAGTTGTTGCTTTGACCACTTCCGTTCACTATTTGGTTTTGTTTGGTAAACGGTCTATGGTTGTAATACGTTGGTGTTTGATGAAAACCATAGCTAGGACCAGCCCGTTGTGCCAATATTGGTGTGCCGCTGGAGTAATTGTTCCGTGAAGAGAATCCGTGAACGATTTTAGGCTGCGCTGTTCTTTGTGAAACAGGTATAATGTTGATGTTTGTCCCTTTTTTCATGTAGGACATGTTTTGCTCTTTGAGGCAATTTGAAAATGCCTGGTGAGAAATGTGGGCTGCATAGCCCGAATCATGGTCTCCATAGGCTCTCAAAGCCCCGCCAAGAATGTATTGAGGCACATGTCTTGGTATAAATCACGTTTAGTGTTTATCACAGTTAAGTTTGTTTCATTCAACTTAACGTGGTTTATAATTGTACTTTGGATATCAACAATTTTCGCGGTACTATACAAGTCCCTCGCCAGGTTAGTCTCATTACGCTTGTCGGTATAGTGCGTAATGAGGTTTTCTTTTGTAGCGTCCCACTCTAGTGGAGTGCCGTACATGGTCAGCACTTCATTGGCGTCGCCCGTAATTTTATTCCTGATGGCTCTAAGGAATATTTTCGAGCAAGGATGACCATCTATCGCGTTGCACAGACTTAGGATTTCCTCCACGTTTTCGATCAATTCGAAAAGCGTGTGCCTACTACCTCCGTATTTAGGCAAATCCTTTATCGCGTCCGGTATTCGGAGACTTTTGAATAACTCATTTGTTTTCCGTGAGTTTAAATATTGAGTTAAAATTTTCTGTCAAGTTTTTTATTTCAATTGAAAAATTTTGGTTTTTAAAAATTCTGTGGTCCGATTCTGAGGGTTCTTCGTCCGTTTTTAATTCGATTAAATTACACTTTTCAGTCATAAAATTTTCGATTTACTGGTTATTGTGAAACTTTGAAGAATTTATTTTAATTTCATAAATTATTTATTGGGAAGAAAAATTTCCTTTTTATGTATAAATTTATTTTTATTTTTATTTTGGAGTTCTATAAACCGTAGAACTTCCGTGAGATATTAAGTTATTTCTCTCGGGTAGGGGGGAAATTTCCGAACAATAATTATTATACAAAAAATCGCTTACCATGTGATGACTGCTATTGTTGTAACTGCGTTCATCTTATGCATCCTTCAATTTCAATGTACCTTCGAAATTGTCTTCAGCTCTTGTTAGTTTTTCTTCACTGTACAGGTACATACGCCTGGTCGTATTTTTATGTTATTTGTTTATTATGTTCTATTGCTTACCGTTGCTCGGGGCAATAGATATCAGGAAAAAAAAATATTATTGATTTATTTCCCCATTCTCCCTCCCCCTCCCAACTGCGCCACTTATGTTTACACACAAATATTTATTAATAAAAAAACAATTTATATTTTAATTATTTTATTTATTTTTTATTTATTTAAACTCTTTACTTTATTTTTAATTACAATTTTATTTTTATTTAATTGTTCCCTAATCGAATGATAACTTAAACTTCTGACATAAATGCATTTATGCCAGATTGCAATTCGCACGGTTGCATTTATGTATATTCAGCGATTTCGTTGCGCGTGGTTTGTATGGTGTTACTCCGCGCGTCGTGTGTATCCTAGAAAAGTAGTTCTATGTTACGTTGTTGTAAATGACGCGAAGGCTTGCATTCTGATAGGTCTGCTCTAGCAAAGTTTTATGTTCAGCCGGTTAATTATTTTAGAACCTACCACAGCAGGATTACATAGAAAGATCACAAAAAGTCTAGTCTTTCAGTAATCCGTAAATAAACAGAAAAGAGGACTTACTCGCAAAAGTTTCAGGATTAGAAATAATAATTGCGGAGATTATGAGAAGATCTATAACATGACGCAATAAGAAGGTTTAATTACCAAACGAGCAATGCAGGTCTACAACAGCAAACTTAGCTAAGTAGCGCAAAAAGTAGTTTATTTCCTTAAGTAAAATCGAGCCCTATTATGACAGAGTTTTAATGATATTCTGGAAACTTTATTTATAACACACCAGAGGCACTCAACAGTTAAAATCCCACTGCTTGGCAAACAAAAAATTGTGGAAAATTGTGATTTGCAAGAACTTTTTGATGTGAGTATGGTCGAAATTAATTGATTTAACTTGCTGTTACCTCTGCTGTGCTAGAATGCATTAATTAAAATTATGACATGGGTCCTCCAAAATGCTATTTTTTATGTGAGTATACCATCAAATTTAATTTCATTTACCTTGAAATTTGCTTGTAAAATTGCTGAAATTTTGGAGTTGTCCATAAATGTGCAGAAAGTACTTTCAAGCTGGATTCAGTACTCTGATCCTCGTCAATTTAGTAGTTTTGATTTCTTGCCAATATTATCCCTGCTACTCGCCTCACTGCTTTAAAAGTTTTGCTATTTGACGTCGTTTTATGTCGACAGTTCCAATTTTTGACTATAGATGTCAATTTAGGTAATTAAGGGAAATATTTTTGTTTGTATTTTTTGTTTGTGAGACGTGATTCGTGGTAAACAAAGCAGTAAATTTTGATTAAACAACTAAATATTATAATCGGAAACTGTTAACAAATCATTTATTACATTATTGCAAAAATATGCATTTAACATTTCATTAAACAACTATGTTCGTGAAAAAACACACATAAAATTTAGTTTAGACGTTTAGACATGAATTTGGTGACATAGCAAGAAATATTGCCTGGTTATTTATAATAGGCGTAAATATTTCCATTTATCATTTATATTTTTGTGTAAATTATTCTCGATAATTATATTGGATGAACTATACGAAGACATTTCAAAGTGATTTTTTCCGACAATTTTTTACACATGCATAGAAATTTATTGATGATCCCAAGCTCATGTGAATTGTGTGAGCGTGAATGGTGTTTTGAGGCCAGAAACCGATCTTAATTGATTACACGTGTGGATTCACCCAATGTAATTTAAATCGGAAGTTGGGTATAGATTTTCGCCGTTCATTGTTAGTGGTGGGAGGGGGGATTGATTTGGTTGGATGAATTGTGGCTCAATTAGATAGACCAGTTGGTAGTGGGTGGCGGTCGCGCTTATCAGTGTATGTATTTACAATAATGTGTGTGTTGTGGGTATATGCATTGATGAGTGTGATTGTTATTTATTGTTGGCTGGTTTGTTTGATTGAGTTATGGTTTGTTTAATTAGATTGATTTTCTCTCTTGTTATTGGTGGTGCGCGGTGGGAGTTTGTACTTGATTTCTAATTTCGAATAATACAAATAAAACATATTTTTTGTAGACTAATTTAAAGAGGTGCAACTTTATATGTGTTACGGCATGGCAAAGGGAAAATGGTTTTAATTTTTATTTTCGTTTGTAATGACTAAATCTTTAATGTGATATCCCTCGTACTATTTTTTTAGATTGCTTACTGCTGGCCTTACTTTCTATGAAAGAATTAATCTGGCTCAACAACATCTCCCGAAACTGGTTTGCAATTGCATGGGAACATGAGAAACGAATATCAATTGATTTGAGTTCTAAACCCTATTCAACGACTTGCTCATGCACTATCATGTAAGGAGCCTTCATGTTTCTTTTGATTTTTTTTTTTTTTTTGAATAACTGAGATGTGCGGAATTGTCTCAGTAATCTGTTGCTAGACAGTATACTGCGGAAGACGCATAAAACAATTTTTGAGTAGGAATTGGGCTGAATTGGAATTCTAACAAATTTTAGTTTTGGGGAAGCGGGACTTGACTGGACCACCTCTAGTGGGTTAAAGCCAGGTTTGGTTTGGCTATGGTGAATGAAGATTCGAGCATAATTAGTTAAAAATTTCCTAGCACGGCCGAACTCCAGAAAAATACATTTTTAATCCCCACCCAATTCTGAATACCTGATTTGATATTTTTTTTTTGTTTTGTTTGGGATATGGCTATAAGTTCCATTCAGAATGGTCGAGAATACAAGCTGATCGTTTTATTGGAATCCTAGACCATCTCTGCAAAGTAATTTGAAAGGGTATCGGTTGGGAGACGGCGGATCCATTCATCCTGATTTCAAAATTTCGTCGAATTCGGCTTTGCACACTGAATTTCACCATCATTTGTTGAGAGATGGCCTAGTTCCATTGCATTATGTTAGAGTGCCAACCCAATTCTGCACATATTTGACAGTAATTGTTTGAGGAACGATAAAGCTCCATTGTGCATGCTATACTATGTCCTGTGTAGTATAATTTAATTTGGTGATTAAACGAATTCTTTGGTGACCAAAATTATTAAAACATACGAAATTTTTGCGAATTCTAAATTTATTTAGGATATTTTAATAGATGGATATTTTAAGGGATATTTGAATGCAATCCGGTAGTTAATCTAATTAATCTGTTTTTTTTTTTTTGCTATTTCGTGTTCGCCCAATTTTGAATATAGTTCAAATAACTTTGGTTTCAGGAAATTCTACTGTAAGTTGCGGAGTTGCAGAATGATTAAATTAATAAATGTTTCAATTATTTAGGAAGCCGGAAAATATGAATTTAGAATTAAATTTCAGGAAAATTCCAGATGCATGTGAAATAATAATATTTTTTCTTAGGTTGCCGTTTTAAAGAAGCAATTGTTGAAGACCAATACCACCGTTATCCATTAACCTATTAAGCCTTTATCCTTCTTTGTGTTACTAACTATCGGCTATACCTAGGTGTCTGTAACCGGTCCGATTCTGTCCCACTTAACTAACCTATCCAATCCTTCGGTTTTGTTATGTGTAAAAAAGGGTGTACGGTAGACCCGGCGTCATCCGGGAACTCAAGCCTAAGAAATTGTTCGTACATTCAAAATCAATCAATCAATCAATAGCAAGAAATATTGCCTGGTATTCTAGGTGCACTGGAGTAGCCATGTAAAATTGTATTGTAAATTTCATCTCCCACACATACTCGTAATATTAAATAAAAGAACTGTATAAAATAATCTATCATGGCGTTATTGAAGAGCGGAAAATACACACCAATTTCCTATGTCAAATTACTGGTATACGGAAACACTAAATCCCAGAAAACGACCATTTCTCATTTATAAATTAATAACCGTCCATAATAAAGTTTACAGTTTGAAACACTGAATCGAAATCTGGTTTATCCGCCACCCAATCAAATAATTCTCTTGTTATTTTTAACTTGACCTTAAATTTGGTCGCACTCCCATTGCAACATTATTTTTATTTATTTCGAATTGAATGACTTTACACTTTCAATTGTTTAAAAATAAAATTATAAAATTGATTTATGTACGTAAACAGGTCATCGCGCCTCATTGCGGTATTCGGTTTCCAATCGCTCACATACATTTTTGCTCGCTGGCGATAGTGCGTCGTGTACATTTCATTGTCATTATTTTGTGTAATACATGCCAGGCGAATTCCATGGTGTGTTGGTTTAGATATTACCGAGTATATATTTCATGGGATGTAGTGTATAAATAATAAGAATATCCAATTCTGTCCTTTATGTCCTATGTTTAGTTACGCAATAAATTTTCATTAGGTTTTGTCTTGTATGTGTCATTTATTTTATCTAAAATTTCATTCAAAAAATTGAGATTTTTTTTTGTTTTCGTTTTGTGAAACGTCAACATGGAATACGAAGCTCGTATATATACACACATAGAGATACATACGAGTTACAATTTCTTGGGTTACATTTTATTTGCGCAACGTAATTTGATTAGCTGGAGATTGGAATTTGATCTATATGCTAAATTATTAAGAGGTTCGTCATTTAAATGGAAATCAAACCGTAATAATATTAGACAGAAATAGACAAAATTTTACATAATTTTCGTGAAAATTCCACAAATTGTTGTTTATCTTCGATATAGAATTATACGTCAATCTCCTAAGATACAATGCTGCTGTTATTGCTGGTTTACAAATATTGCTCGATAAGTTCGGAATGTACCTCCCAAACTAGTCTCTCAACCGTCACGCAATAAAGACGTCATTGTGAAAGATCAAAGATGTTCTTAATAAATTTCTCATCACAAACTAAAGTCATACGTTTTGTATAGTTAGATGTTTGAGGCCATACATCATAATTCATAATAAATTCAATGTGAAAAATAAATTGGGCACAGAATTCTTAATTTCAAGTTTGTATTCTTGCCTAATTAATTATCCATTTATAATTTTCAAGATCAAGGTAAGGAGCCACATAAAAAATTTAACGATTTCAAAATTGTCTTCACTTTCGGTAAACAAAACGTAAAAATAGATTTTCCTTTTATTTATGGAAAATACATTTCATTCTATTTATACTGGCTTGCTGTTTTTCTTCCTCTCATTTGTTTTACTTTTTCAAAGATAACAATAGATAAATCATTTTCCACTGATATTCGTTTATTTATTTATATTTGGAATTTTGGAAAAATTTTGCAAGTGCTTTTGGAAAAATGTGTGTTTCACATGTTTTTTTTTAAAATAAGTGTTTATAATGTTACTAGGCACTTACTGCGAGGAAGTTATAAAATATGCGTCTGACCTAGGAAATTTTAACTTTTCCGCTTACACAACATGCCGGACAAGAAATTAATTCAATATAAGTGTGGGGCTTGAGAACATACATACAAATTTGTATTACTAAGGCTTTTTCCCATACACCAAGTTATTTGTGGACACCTCGCGAGGAGACTTTTTTGAATAAGTACGTCTACACAGAAGTGTCTCCAAAATTGTGTCTTTACTAAATGTAACAACGCACATGCAGTTTTTATTTTCAAATCTAGTAACAACGACCAACTTGTCAAGAATTTTTTTTCTTCCACATAATAGACATTGCGTTTTGTTAAGTCGGCACAATGAATTGGAATAACTTAACCTAAGTCTGTAATAAGTCGGTGTTTGGAAAACACCCTCAGGTAAATAATCAGAAAGATAGGAGATCATTATGTGCCACAATAATCTCCACATGATTTCTAATCCGTGCCATCTTATCGGATCCAATCGACGTGATCTTGAAAACGGTAAATGACCGGTTTTGTGTAAACGTGGTGGACC
Organism: Nephrotoma guestfalica; assembly: GCA_963691935.1. Lineage (NCBI taxonomy): Eukaryota > Metazoa > Arthropoda > Insecta > Diptera > Tipulidae > Nephrotoma > Nephrotoma guestfalica. The sequence continues at coordinate 121,138,968 of OY829913.1, read as the reverse complement.
ATGCTGTGTTTCGCTACACAATTATAATTAGGTTGCTCAGTTTGGTTTATTATCAGAAGGAATGATAGGTAAACATGTTTTGACCTTCAGGCAGATTTCTGTTTAATGGAAATTTGCGTATTGGTTTTATTCGACTAAAATTTATGTTTAGTCTAAATAGTGAGAAATCGCGAGTACGAATGTCTAAAAACCATAGATAATTATTTTCGTTTGTAATCATAAAAATTCTCGTCCTCTAGGTTTTTGCAGATTGACCTGACCTTTCACTATTTCGTCGTGTTTGTTTGTTTACGTATCGTCCCTTCCATCTTACTTTTTCAACTCTCTATTGCTGACTTTTTTACTTTTATTGGTTTCTCCTTTCGTGCTCAAGACGCCTTAAACCCATCAAAATTTCTGATGCCAAAGAACAAACGGCACACCAAGAGTCAATAGAGTTTAGCATGCGCAATACTGCATTTTCCTGTGTTAGTCCTTTCCCAATTCTACAAAAAATACATGTTCCAAATCTCCGGAACACCCTTAAAGCTCGGACACTCAGGAATATCGTTATGAACCGTCATGTTGCCGATTAAACCACACACCTATTGAAAATATTAGATGAGATGTTCATCTTCTCTTTTCCGATGAGCTCCATTGTTAGTGCTATTCAGACATTACCTCAGATCTTATAATACTTCGATTCTCCCTTGCCATTGTTCCTTATGGCAGAACAGCAATTGGAATCATTCATGTTATTACATACGCCGCAACATCTGATATATTGCACAACCCACAGATGAATTCATGCTTCGTATATCTTCTTTAACTTTCAGTGATTCTGCCCAAATCAGGGCTTCACACAATAGAATGGATGTGATGTCCTCCGGCCATTTGGTTTAGATTCACTATAGATGCTATAGCTGCACTCCTACCTTAGCTAACCAACCCCGAATAATTGCTATGCTCTCGTTACACATTTGCTGTGCCTCGTCCTTAAATTTGGTCACATAGTCACAACAACTATCACAATGTCGTACGCGTAGCCCACTACTGGCGTGACGCATCTATTGTAGAACAACTTCTTCGTGCATAATATTCCACAGTAATGGACCCAAGTCTTGTAAAACTCTACTCGTAATTTTGTAGGGCTATATCCATATTTGTTTTAGGATTCTATATCGGAAGTAATTTCTCACAATCTTTTTCATATAGAACGGTACCTCGAGTTAACCCAATGCCTTTATGATACAGCTCTACCTAACGATGTTAAACGCATTTTGAAGTCTAGTTGTATTGCTGTACTAGTCGGATTTACCATCAAGTTTATAGCATCAATCGCTTTTCTGAAACCGTATTGGTGCTGTGCAACGTTTGCAGCTCTCTCGACGGCTTCTTCGAGAGAGTTGCAGATAATACGTTCTAATATATTGCTTAATGTGTCTCTGAATGCAAATCCGTCGATATGAATATGGTTCTTGTGGCATTTTTGCCTTTGAGAAGTAGAACCAACCTCTGATTTTTCCATCGCCCATGGAACGTTCTTTCATTTAAACAAGCGTTTAACAGGTTAAGAAATACTTCAGATTAGCACGAACTGCTATGTTTTAAGTGCGTTTCATAGCTAACTTCAGCTCAAATCGAAACTGGAATCGAAATCCGTTTTATTGAATGCTTTTTATTGCGCAATTTGTATATTTCCTCGTTATACCTTAGGAACATTCGGACGACAGAATTCAGCGTCGACCCACCATCCATGTCCGTATACTGGTTGACATAGAGCTTGCAATGTGGAGGTGGTATACTGTAATTGAGTGAATGGGTGGTGTGTGCGTGAATGTAAAGGGGGGTATTAATTGACCTTCAAAGGACATTAAATCCTCTGGACAATTAATACTTTCTTTAAAAAAATGTTTCTTCGCCAAAATCCTTAGCCTTCCACTCAACGAGTTCTATTGAGATTTTTAGCATATGCTTGAGTCCTCGTAACACGAGAAGTACTGCAGTTATCGACGTTGCCCCGCCTTTGCAGAAAGTCGAAGAGTTCATTATTGTATAAAACAATATTGAGAGAGGATTGTTGCTTCAATGACGGCATGTCCTCGGCTGTTGGTATGCCTGCTGTCTCATTCTATAGCCCATGCATTAGTTTCTGAACCCTGGCATCGTCGACTAGACGGCCCAAAAATCTTTTAAGCTATTGATATATCATCAATCTAGTTTCACTCTAGTAAACTCAGCTTCACGACTTACTGGGCTCTCTTGGAAAGGCCGTTTGAAGCATGATCAAATTTCCGCCAGCCAACTGCCCCTCCCAATGTTCGTATACTGTTCACATGTGTGAAAAGTGTTTCTACCTCCTAACCCATTTCCATGATGTTGAGGTTATCAGCCAGAACTTCTACCGGTTTCGATGCACTCAAGATGTCACCCTCATCTTTCTTCTAAATCTTCAGTATGACTATGCTGAAACATATCTAATTAAACCATTAGTTCCTGTCAACGCAGCCAGCGACTATCTATTTAATATGATAATAGCTGACCTATAATACCCTTTCGGGTTGCTGTGTTCCGCTGGGATCCAGGCTCTCGCTCTATGGCTGCAAGGTATATCTCCTCTAGCAACCAGACCCTACCAGGCCAGACTTCATCTAGGCTAGTCCTCTCTACAGCCATTTGTATAGGGTCAATGACACGATTCCAGTGCCACTCTCCGTCCCGGCCTGCTAGAGCGGATCCAAGGTTTACCCTCATAATTTTTAGAAAAGTGGTGGCTAAGACCACCTACAACTTCCTCTAATTGCTGGACGACATATATCCGTCCTCGTGGAATCTGTCAATGATAGGCCTAATTACAGTTTACTGCATTGTCGTCCTCTTTGCATTCTTCTGTGATTCCTACTCCGATCTCTGCCTTTTGGGTAGAAACCTTTCAGATGAACCCTCCTGCTTCATTTCAATAATCTGTTTACCCCATGAGAGCGTTTTCATATTCCTGTCCATTCTCTTCGCCAACGGAATCTGATTTAGCTTTGCTAATGCTTTCCAGGCTTTTTTCCCCGGTTTTGTAAGGTGATACGAGGTGAGGCATTGTTCATGATTGTGTCCCGTTTTTCTGTACGTCTTGAGAGGCCTAATGTTCAAAGTCCTATGTTTGTCTCGCATTTTCTTCGTCTTGTGGACCAGGCCTAAAGACCAAAGCCCCACATTGTTTACCTACGCCTTATAGAGTTTCATCCATGTTTTGTACCACGAGTAGTGGATAAAGAAAAGTTCATCTGTGCCGAGATCCCCACTATCCAGATAAGGCAGTTTGATTCAAAGGATGCCAGGTATCCAGATACACCGTTAGAGGCTGAGCTTTTTAATATTGGGCCCCCAGCTTGGTTGGTACGATTAAGACGATTAGCCTAACACACCACAAATAATGTAGTGAGGTAAAACAAACACTTGCGAGAGCAGCAAGACACGGAGCTGACACATGTGCTAACTTGATTCCTCCAGATAGCTTTACGCCAAGCCCATCGAATGCGAGTTAATTTTTCCTTTCTGATCTTTTAGACCAGGACTATTTTTTAAGTTTCCTAGATTACCTGCATACGTAAGGTTGCGTGTCTTAGAGATCCAACACATTCGTACGAGTTAGCCTTTCCCACCGCCTTTTAGTTTTGCCTGCAAATGAATATGCAACCATTTTGGAGTTAGAGCTTCGCTTTATCCGTCTTCTTCCTTCTCTTTCTCTTACCTTTCGGAGCATCTAGATCCATTTTTCTTCTAATGTTCTTTGTTCTTGGATAGCTGGTACTTTCTCTACCTCTCTTGTAAGCATCGCCTGGTAATAATTGCCTCGTATAGAAGCTAAAAGCCTCCTAGGATAGAATCATATGGAGAATTACTCCTATGGCTTCGGTTGTGGAAATTCTCAAATCGGTTAATTAATTTGAGAAGAGTGGTTGCGAGGTTTTAAGCGTTGATTCATTTGAAGGTGATCCAAGAATTTTGCTGCTCCATTCCAGGAGCTCCGCTACTGCCGGCCGGTTCGTACAATGTTCGAATAATACTGACCCGTGTTCTAATTTTGCCGTGAACATTATTTATAGGTTGGAGCTGCAGTTACTTGACCTATAATCGGTGCCGAATTTCTCGTAAAGTTCGGATTGGTAGTTGACTTGAAACATAGACGGTTACTGGATACTTCCACACAAGTATCAGTCGGCACGATAAATGAAACAGTCTTTGACGAGACTACATCTCGATTATTTTCTATTGATGGTCCATATGGTGAACTTCTTCGCCAGTACCCGAGCTTAACACAAGAACCTCGTTATGATGTTCCCATGAAACATAGTGTTGAACATCGCCTTGTAACTGAGGGCCATCATCCATTTTCACGTCCAAGACGGTTAGATAGTGATAAACATAAAATCGCAAAAACTGAACTCATACTCAAATTCAAACATATGCTGAGTCTAGGATTATGTCGACCAAGTTCTTCCAGTGCTGTTTCGCATTTACACTTAGTACGAAAATGTGATAGTAACGACTGGCAACCGTGCGGAGATTACCGCCGATTAAATGCAATTATCATACTTGTCAGGTACCCCCTTCCACATATCCAAGATTTCACTCATAAATAGTACGCACTTATCACCAAATACCAGTCGCGAAAGAGGATATCTGCAAAACCGTCATTACCACACCGTTTGGCATGTATGAGTTTACAAGAATGCCATATGGGTTGAGAAACGCAGCACAGACGTTTCAACGACTGAAGTAATAAAGGGTCTCGATTTTGTATATGTTTATATGGAAGACATATATTGGTGGCCAGCAAAGACGAATCAGAACATAGAAATCATTTAAATATTTTATTTACACGTTTATAATATTACGGCCTCACAACCAAGCTGTCAAAATGTGAATCCGGTGCAGCTTATTTACACTTTCTTAGTAGTCCACATCCACTCTTGGCAATTCAATAATTTCCCCAACCAATATCTATCAGGCAAGTGCAGCGTTTCGGGCATAATTAGTTATGATCATCGCTTCATCTCTCACTTAGCCGAACATCTAGCTCCAATAAATAGGCATTTACGCAATCTAGGCAAAGTAAATAAGAAAAATCCATTCTCATGGCCACCTGATTGTGAAACAGCTTTAAAGTCAACTAAAGTTGTCCTCGCTCAGGCTACACTTCTCATCTACCCTACGAATCGTGATCTACTACGTATTAGCACAGATGCTTCTGCAGTTGCTATGGGCGCTGTATTGGAGCAGTTACATGGTAGAAATTGGAAACCTCTTTCCTTCTTTTCCAAAATCTTTCACCTCCCCAACAGAAATATTCTGCTTTTGTCGAAGGTAGAGAATTTTTCATCAATACCAACCATAAACCCTTGACCACCGCAATTGCGTCTAAGTGGGAACGCTGTCCTTGACAGGGTCGCTAACTCGATTACATATCTCAATTTACATCGGATATACGAAATAAATCCGAAATATCTACGATCTGCCATATTGCGCTCGATTTAGAGAAATTAACATCACTGTGCTTGCACCGGACGACGAGCTTATAACTCTTTTAGAGCAAAACAAAAACTCTCGTAGTGTAAGATGCAATCTTGAACTTGTACCTGAATTTAGATCAGGTATTTATCTTTGGTGCGAAACTTGTACCAGTGCAAAACGCCCCTACATTCCAGATGAAATGTGTCGAAATATCTTCGAGATGCTTCACGGACTTTCTCATCCAGGAGTTCGTGCCACACGAAAACTTATATCGTCCAAGTATTTTTAGCCTAACATGAATGTAGATACGGTCCAAAACACGCATCGCTTGCCAGAAGTCAAAAGTTAACCGACCTACTCACTCTGAATATGGACGGTTTAATATTCGTTCTGGCAGGTTTGAACATATACATTTGGACCTAGTAGAACCATTACCTCCGTCAAACGAAAAGGTTTATATTCTCACGATAATCGACAGATTTACACGCTGGCCAGAAGCAATTCCCTTGGCAGATATGAGAGCTTCCACCGTAGCGAGAGTTTTCATAGACCAATATATTTCGAGATTTGGCATTCCACTGGTTCTTCTTGGAGTTAGAACGTCGATAAAAACTGATCTTGGGTTCACTCCTGCAGATCTTCTCTATATGGACGGACGCTAAAGGTCCTAGGAGAACTAGTAATACATTCCAGCCCCACGCAATCGGCCGATCCAACTTTGTTGGTCCATAAATTACGCGAGTCGCTGCGTAACGTCTAACCAAAGAGACGCGCAATACCCGTCAGAACAATATTTACATCCCGAAAGAATTAACGGACTTCGACTTTGTTTTCATTCGAGTGGATAAAGTTAAGACATTATTAACGCTACCATACGAGGGACCCTTTAAAGTTGAGCGAAGATTGCGCAAATATTTCATAATGGATTACAAGGGTAAGAAAGGATCAATTGCCATCGGCCGACTAAAACCGGCATACGTGACAGACGAAACCAAAACAATAACATCGTCATCGAGAAATGAGTAACACGCCATGTCAAATTTAAAGATTAGGAAGTGTTCGATATTTACCGGGTGAGCCTGTATCTGCAGGGTGTCTCTGCCTGGTATATGCTACCCCAACTGCGCCCTATTATTTGTTATACAGTGCTGGGGAAAAAAATTGGGCAAACATATTTTATTGCAAATTGGAGTCTTTTTTTGCTAAAATTACAAAACTTTTGAAAGCAATTGGCTTATTGTTTCATTTTAAAGACATGTATGACGTAATTTTTTGAAGAAAAAAAATTAGACGCAATTTAGGGGCATAACCCTGAAAAATACCAAAATATTCAAAATACGTTGATCGGAGTTAAAGTAATGGAATAAATTAAACACATATTTTTTTTTGTTTTTTATTGATTTATAGAAGTTTAATCTTTAATAATAATATTTTGTCAGATCGCCTTTTGTTTTTATCACACCGGTACAACCCCGCAACTGATGTGCAAAAAAAATGGTCAAGCAATTATTTTATTTTACGCCTACCGTTCTTGGCCGTCATTAGGGTGCAGATGTTTTATTGCCTGTAATTTTTTTTTTTTTGAGTATTAATAGTGCATATTTTGTAAGATTAAGTTATTCTGTAAGTGATCCTAGTCAAATAAAGAATAAAGTGCAATTATAGTTAAAAAAAATGGGAAAAGTTAGTGAGCAGTGTAAAAGCAATATGTTGATTTTGGCGCGAGAATATTTAACCACGCGTGAAATAGCAGAAAGATTAAACATTCCTAAAAGCGTGGAATATTAAAAAATGCGAGAGATGGACAGTACATAAAGAAAGAAAGGCCCTGGAAGGGCCATAAAGACAACGCCAGTGGAAGATCGTTTCATAATATTACAATGACGTCGGAACCGTTTTAAAATTTCATCGGACCTAAGGCGGGATGTTGAGCGAGTAACGGGAATACAAATTTCAGCCAGTTTCGTGAAAAAAAAACTTATTAAAACTGGTTTGAGAGCACTTAAACCAGTCCAGAAGCCTCAATTCACATTAATAGTGAAAAAAACGTTTGCCATGGGCCCATGTTTCTTGGACTCCAGAGATGTGGAAGGAGCATGTTTCTTGGACTCCAGAGATGTGGAATGATGTAATTTTCTCCGATGAATCAAAATTCAAGCTGCATGTTGGAGACGGAAGAATTCTCGAAAGAAGAAAACCGGGCGAGAGGCTTAGCAACGAATGTCTTTTAAGACTTCCACAGAAAAATGAAGGAGTTATGGTCTGGGGATGCTTATCTGGAAAATAAACCGGTCGGTTGTGCTTCCTTAGTTCCAGCATTACAGCAGCTGTCTATCAGCAGGTCCTATACAACGAGCCTTCTGTCTTAATGCTTTTTGGAGAGACTTGCAAATTTATTTTTCAACGCTCCGTGTCATACCGCCAAAGTTGTGAGTTATTAATTTTGAATTGTAGATATTAAAATTGCCTTTCAGATAAACATAAATAATTTGTTAAAAACTTGTTTTTTTTCTTATCTCTTTATTTAAAGATAACAAAGTACTTCGAAGAAAGAAGTATCGATGTGTTGAGCTGGCCCCCGTATAGTCCAGACTTAAATCCCATTGAAAATATTTGGTCTATAATGAAGCTAAAAGTAGCAACAAAGCGAGAAATCGATTCAAGCTTTAAAAAGTTTGTTGATGACGATTTGGGAATCCATACCAATTGGTGTTTAATTTATTCCATTACTTTAATTCCAATCAACGTATTTTGAATATTTTGGCATTTTGCGGGGTTTTGCCCCTAAATTGCAGGTACATTTTTTTTTTAAAGTTACATCATACATGTATTTAAAATGAAATAGTAAGCCAATTGCTTTCAAAAGTTTTGTAATTTTAGCAAAAAAAGACTCCAATTGCAATAAAATATGTTTGCCCATTTTTTTCCCCAGCACTGTATGTGTTTAACATTCAGAGCAATAATTATTTTTCTAGTCTTTTCGTAGTACTCGTATTTATATAAGTGGTGTAGTGTTTCCTTTTTTGTGCTTGCACTAAGTGTTTGTTAGTAGTAACCGAGGAATATATACCATAACCAACAGTATCGACCGGTATCACTACAGGCCTGTCCCTAAGTGCGACTAACAATGAGCAACCATTAAAATAATAGTTCCAATAATTGCTCATTTCTCATAAATTCAATTTCAATAATACGTTAATTGATAGAACAAGGTGCACTTAAAATTCCAGAGTAACACATGTTTAGCTCGCCAACAGATATATTTTACTCCAATAGACACCCACACAATACACATTTATTTAATGTGCGTTCGAAAAATTATGATTAAAACATTTTGGCTTGCTCTCATTAAAAATAATTTCGATGCTCATAAATTTGATTGTTTGACCGCAATGTTTGCGTTTATTTTTCTAACATCCGTGTGAATTTTACGTTAACATATTAAACCGTTTTTTGGTGTGCTCGTACCTACTAAAGTTGATAATTTATTAAAACATTTTATTGAACAAATTGTCATGGTCCATATAGGATTGATAACGGTTGCAAGTTATGTGTGTAGTTAGGTCTGCCACAAAAAAACGTATATGACGTGTTTAGGCTGAGATTCGATGAAATCAAATATTAAATAGAAAATATGATACCAGTAGGACAAATTCTATGCCGGCGCTAGAGAGATAAACCCACGTCTTTTGTGTTTTGTTACGTACTACAGATGTTAAATTTTATGAGGTTTAAATTTCATATTTCACGAACTTTAACATGCTACTATACCCAGGCACAAAATAATATGAGCCTCAACCTCTATATCTCGTTGATAAATGGAGGTTTGGAAATATTACATGGAGGACTGGATTGGAGAGGTGTTACATTTTCACAGCACCTAATAAAATTCGTCGTTTTATGTTTTCCTATTTGTGGTGATGTTGAGTTGTTACTCAGAACTGCTGTGAGTCTATCTAACTTTATTTATCGAATAATTGTTTTACAAAATAAAAATGAAAATTATATTTCCTGTTGCTCTTTATATTTGATCAGCACGATATTTTCAACAAATCGGGCGTTCAATTCTAAATAAACATTTCATTTGCCATCATGTTTATACATAAATACGTTTCTCTTTTTCAATATTTTAGTCGAAAGTAAATTCGACCGACAGCTGCATGATATTCGGTATTTTCATGTTCAGTTTTATGGCTATAGGTAGTCTAAATAAAACTGTGGGTGTTTATATCTAAAGAAATCAAAAGATTTAGATTTTAGAGTGATGCGTAACGCCTAGTTAACAATAATATTTCGGTGAGGAAATGCAAATGTATTGACAACAGTTTTGATCAATAACAGTTTGAATAAAGGTTATAAACATCGCAAATTTTTGCAGAATTAAATCTTCCTCTACGGAAAGGTGGTTGAACATAACGCATACATAAATATAGGTTGGATCGAATAATTCGCTAGATTTGATTACCTAGCCTTATTGAGACCAAAATATATAATCGCGGAAAATTAACTTGAGATCGCACTTAAAAAATTTTCTCCAAAACGGAAAATATGTTAATCAGCTTATATTGATTTTGAAAACATTGATTTTATCATCCACGATTTTCCACATTCTCATTAGGTCCAGCAAATAATTCTGCTCGATTCCTAGATCAAATCAGATATCATTTAAACCCAAATTTTACGGCCTTATGATTCACTCGATTAAAAAACGTGGTTTGAACGCTTTTAAACCAAAAAAGATAAACCAGAATAAACCACCCGATTTCAAACGAGAAAATTTTAAACCATATCTGTGCTTCCGTGCGAAATGCGTGCACAAGTAATGTGTATTGCCATAGTCACCATCGCCAACGATCACGTACTTCCCAAATTTGGCAGCTTCGAATTGTTGATGGACGAAGAAAGTGCAGAATATGATCGAGACATGAGTCGAGTCAGACCAGCGAGCGAAAAATATCCGTGACGATTTTGGAATGCTTCGCTCTGCAAATAACCAAACAAATATAAGATTGATGTGTGAATGAATGAAACGAAATTAATTATATTAAATAGAAAATACTCACAAAAGCTCCACCTGGTGAAGTGATTTTAATGTATGTGGCCATTGGTTTGCTCGAAGTTGCGGTAGGCCAGCATACGAAGTACAGCGAGCAATTTGTATTCTGCGATCTAATCACGTGAACAAACAGAAAATGTGTGGATGACAATTGCTAGCAGTTCAAACAAATCGGGATGAAATCCCGCCATTATCCAAATTAGGTAATAAGACTACTCGACTATAAACGTATGGTCCAAATGTCATACGCATAAAATGCCAATATAACCTCAGATAATATATTATTTCGGAATACCGAAAAAATGAATGCAACATGCAGGCATGCTGTTACGAACCATGGGATGCAGTCGCCAAAAATCATCCTTGTGGAGCCGAAAGTATTTGCGAAATACAACGTCATCATAGTTGTCGACCTTGGATCGCTTTTATGTGCGGTAAAGACGTCGCACTTGTCGTGCAACTATATTTCTCCCTCTGATGACGACGTGGCGGACATCAAAATGTCGTTAATTTCACGTAACACATCCATTTCTGAATTATTCTGACAGTACATAGAGTGGTAGACTTTTTTTGCTCTCATTGTGTCCATGCACAGCAAAAGGGCACACGAAAATGACGAAATGATACGATGATTGAACTTACCTTCAATCAAAAATAAATTTCATTTGGCAAAATTCACAACACGATTGCACTGGTTGGATTGAAAAAGGAGTGACTAATATGAAAACATTAAACGTTAAACCAACGAAACAGTTCATAAACCGGCCGTCGCAGTGCGGTTAAAAATCGGCGTGGTTTATCGTGGTTATTGGCCAATTGGTTTAAACATTTTAGTGTAAATTTCTTAAATCAAGTGATTAATATGAAATTTCAGAAAAAAATTAGTCTAAACCGATTCAAACCATGGTCTAACATAAACCAAATTTAAACCGAGTGAATAATATGGACGTTACAATTTCGAAAGGCAGTTAACCTGACAAAAAATTTCAAATGTATACGCTACAGTTCAACCTAGGTCACACCTTAAAATTTACTGTCGCCATCCACTCCGCCTCTTCTGCTTGTTCTAGTATTGTTCGTTACTGCTTCGGGCAATCTGCGAGATTCATCGATAGGTTAGAATGCAACCTTTAGTCTGTCAATGGATATTTTTGAAATGTTGCCGTTAATTTGAATGATTCATTATATGGACTTTGCAGTGGTGTTCGTACGCTGTGAATTCTGATGAATACATGTGTACAAACTCTCAAATCTCCTTTAACAAACTGGTATTATGATGAGCTGTAATCGTTGGATGAATTTGATTCATATGCTGTCGGAATTCCTTGATGGAATCAGTTCCGGTTAACTTTAATTTTCCAATATTGAAAAATTCTTCAGGTATTCGAAGAGTTGTTTATCATACTCTTAATCTCAATAAAAATGTTAGCAAATGTTTCATCTAATCATTGCTCTGCTGACACTTTATTGCAGCCTTAGGCGTTCCTGAGGCTAATTCCTAAAAATATGTGAGACTCAAACTGCCTGCCGAGATCACTTGAAATCAGTATTGCGCGTCTACGAGTATTTCGTAATTGTCGGCATGTTGGGGTCGAAAATACGTTGTAGACAATTCATTTTGGCGTAAACAGTGTCAACAGTTCGTCGGTATGTAGAATATTCGTAGCATATTACTTTTATAAATTATTGTTTTTTTGTTAAACGAAAAGTTTTATAAATTGTTTTTCACGAGGTTGTCATCTCACAGTTTTCCAGTTCAAATACGGAAATGACGATTTTCGACAAAAACCTGTTTTTCAAAAAAAAATTCGACCTCTGTACAGCTCAGATGGAGTGATTGGTCGGAATGTAACTTTTTACTTAAACTTTTTTCCACAAATTGCGAGATCCCAGTGAATTTTGGCCAAAATCGGTCCATCGGAAGTGACAGCTACTATAGTAGCTTTTGCATTTTTCCACCGGAAGTGACAGAAACGTTTATAAACCAACAGTTTCTAAATTAATTTTGCAACAATACTGACCCGATCAGTTTTCCAAAATTTAAGCGGAAGTGACGATTTTGACGGAGCTGTGTCGGTTTTTGCAAATATTTTAAATGCGCATTTACCTAAAAACGGTTAGTAATAAAAAGATTGTAAATTAAGTTTCAAACAAAATTAGTTCAGATCATATTTTAAATTTTACCGGAAATGACGAGTTTTGATAACAAATCCAAATCTCATTTCTACAGAAATCGTTTTTTGAACGATTTGCGATGAGCGTTTCGAAATATTGTAAACTTATTTTCAAAGTCAGTGTTGCGTAGTCGAAACTGTGCGAATTTTGAATATAAATATGGATCGTGAAAGAGCGTCAAGCGAAACCGCTGTAGTGAAATTGGTAAAGAATTTTCGTGAGAAAGGCTTGCTATTGGATGAAAGAAGGTATCCCCGAGCTCGGACAGTGTGCTCGCCTGATAATATTGTGGATCGACCTCTACTCGACTCCGATCGTAGCAATTGGCCATTAGTCGCACCAGTCCGCTTTCGATATCTGCGCATCTCCATCTCGGAGGCTATGTAAATAAGCAGAACTGCCGAATTTGGGGTTCGGAACAGCCACTCGTAATCATAGAGAAGCCAATGCACCAAAAGTGATTGTTTGGTGTGGATTTTGGAGTGGTGGCATAATTATCCCATTTTTATTCGAAAAGGCTACTCGAAACACCGTTACCGTCAATGGCGACCGTTACAGAGCCACGGCTGACCAACTTTTTATGACCTCAAATCGAAGCTAGGAATGTGAACAACTGTTGATTTCAATTTGATGGCACCACATGATAGGCGGCGAAATCATCAAAAAAAGTTCTTAAAAACTGGACTCACAGGCTGGCTTACTGTAAGGCCAGCAGAGAGAGCCACATGAACGCACTTGATAATGACTTTGCTGCGATAATGACTACTGCGTGGCGTCTTAGTCGTTTTTTTGACTAACTAATCCTTCGTTATATTATCTTTAAAGTGAGGATGCAGGATGGACATAATTCTGGAGTGCGATTCGTTTTTCAAATATGTTTTTGATATTGGATGACGCTTACTCCAGGAATGTGCTATAGTGCTATACTATACATACCTAGGATCGAAAATTATTTTTAAATTGGACGTAAACATCATAAATTTGGCAGTTTATGATAATTTGGTTATAAGACGGACATATCCATATCTCAATTTTGACAAAATATGAACATATAAGTACCGTTTTAACCTAGCGAAATTAGGCGCCGACCAAAATATTTACATGTAATTCAGTTTTGATCAAAATTAACATTTGAATTTGTCATGTAAAAATTATTAATTTGTCGGATCAGAGCTATATGGAAAAAAATCGTACCGTTGCAGGCTAGCGAAATTGGACTCCAAGCAAAATACGCACAGCGACACAATTAGGGGAACACAAGGAACACTCGATTTATTAAAAAAAAAAAACAAAAGTACATACAATATTTTTTGTTTTTCTAATTTATAATCTGTAATGTTATGGCTGTGTTTTTCAATATTTTAATGCCAGAATACCTATCTGAATCTTTCAGTGGTAAATTATTTTTTTTATTTAATGGTATTTAATATGAATTAATTGTATAATGCGTATAAATTCATTCGCCATTAGAATTTGATGGAAAAGAGTTATTAATTCAAAATGAGCGACAGGGCTATGAAAATGATCGAGAATGGCTTGACTTACCGCCAAGTGGCCAGAAGGTTCGGTTTGTCAATGTCTACCATTTATCGGTTTGTTCAACTATACAGACAAACGAGTTCTTGCGAGGGAAGATGAGGCCAAGGTCGAAAACGTTGTACTGGCTCCAAAGATGACCGTTTAATTATCCTTGAAACTTTGAGAAACAATCGTCAAACAACAAGCAACTCAAACCCGTAATGCTTTGCAAAAGTTTCGAGGAGTACAATTAAGTGAGTGTACTGTGAGACGAAGAGTTAAAGAAGTCGTTTTGAGATCATATGTTCCAACCAAAGGATCAGAGATAATCTGCTAGAACATGTGCTACCATTTGCTCCATTTATTGGAGACAATTTTATTCTAATGCAGAATAATGCCGTGCCGCATACTGCGCGCTCTGTAATGACCTTTTTGTTTGAGGTTGGAATAAACAAGCTGAACTGGCCGAAAAATACCTCTAGATAATCATTTTATTCCGTTAGAACGTAGAATTACTACGTTTTTTTTTATGTGGTTGCAATTTTATTTTCCAGTTGTCCAGAGACGATTGTGTTAATTCGCTAGTTGTAAGGTACATATTCGTAATGGCTGTCGTTCTTCGCCTTTAAAATGGAAATTAAATTATTTGTTATGACAATTGTATTTTATTTCAAATTGGTTGTTCAATTATACGGAGTGAAGTTAGGGTCGCAAAAAATATCATGATAATTTTTATCATTTTGGTCGAACTGAACACGCCGAATAAGTGTTCGAAGTGTCTACCTTTTGCCAAAATACATAATCGGCATCGCCGTATAAAATTTTGCTTAATCCGTCGAAACGCGCGTTCGTTACTTTTAATAATATTCGACGCTTCGATTATACGTTGCCGCATCTCCTGATCGGTCTGGTTTACTCTTTTATAAACCAGCTCTTTATAATAAGCCCACAAGAAGAAAGTCTAAAGGATTTAGATCAAGAGACCACGGTGGCCATGCAATGGACCCACCCCGTCTAATCCAGCGGCTTGGATAATTTACGTTCAGCTATTGTTTCACTACTTGTGCATAGTGAGTGGAGCTCCATCATGCTTCAGCCACATATTTCCACGTATTTGTAGAGAAACGTCATCAAGTAATTCATCTAAGTTATTCTGTAGATAGACTTCCCCGTTGATTCGACGTGGGAGTTAAAATAGACCAATCAATTTTCCGTCGACTATTCCCACTCCAAATTGGTGTTGAAAACCCCATTATCCCTCCCTTTTAAAACATGTTTGGTCACTCCATATATGTTATTAAAAAACTGGGAATTTTCTTTAGCTTAAATTTCACTCTTTTTTCATAGAAATCTCTTGTACTTGTGGTACATGGTAGGGTTGCAACTGATTTCTTTTTAAATACGATGCAACGTGGGTGTCTTGATGAAACGCGAGTGAGTTTGTGACAAAAATTGATGAAAGACATTCTATTGTGAAAACGGCAGCATCGACACAATTCGAGAGAACTTTACTTGGCTGTTTTTGCTGGAAATGAGCTCCCCTATCACTCTGTATATATTTGGTGTCGACCATACAATTATAAACCGGTGGCGACAGCGTCGATAATACGAGCAGAAATAAGAATTTATGTAATTGTAGTGAAATTTAAATTAGTTTTTTTAAATAATAGTTCACGTTATCAACGCAAGATTTAACAAAATGTGCAACAATAGTGGATGGTGGGTTGTGTGTTTATAACGATAGTAAGGAAATTGTAATTTTTTGCATCTAGCTTCTAATCAAATATTTCCCAATCAACCAAAAAACGCTATATTATTTTATAGTGGCATGAAAACGACAAAATTCCTAATAAAATGAAATCAATATCACTTTAAAGTTATTGATTCTCTGAGAAATGCCATCACATAATGGAGATATTTCATTTGCCATTAGACGAGGTAAACACAAGGTAAAATAGCTGAATATTTTACGTACCAAAAGTAAAGGGTGTTTTTTTAGGAGGTTTGTTTTTCCGATAGATGTCGTTTTATTTTATGACAGTTGTTTTGACAGCTCAAAGTGGCATTTCTACTCAGTATTGTTTGGCAAATCATTATGAATAGGTTAACTCCAGAACAACGTTTTCAAATCGTGGAAATTTATTTTCAAAATCAGTGTTCAATTAAAAATGTTTATAGAGCACTTCGTGAATTTTATGGTGCACATAATCGTCCGTCAGAGACCACCATAAAGAACGTAATTACCAAATTTCGGTCTACATTCACTCTTTTGGATGCCAAGCCACCGACAAGAATGAGAAGAGTTCGTACAGAAGAAAATATTGCTGTCGTTGAGGCCAGTGTCGAAGAAAACGACAATTTATCGATTCGTCGTCGTGCTCAGCAAATTGGACTTTGTCCATCGACTTTATGGAAAATTTTACGTAAAGATTTGGGTTTGGTGCCATACAAAATTCAATTGGTGCAAGAATTAAAGCCACACGACCATCGTTTGCGCCGCGAATTCAGTGATTGGTCGTTAAATCAATTGAACGAAGATCCATTTTTTTACCGTAAAATTCTCTTCAGTGGTGAGGCGCATTTTTGGTTAAATGGATACGTCAACAAACAAAATTGTCGCATTTGGAGCAAAGATAATCCACACGCCGTTCAAGAATTACCAATGCATCCTGATAAATGTACTGTTTGGTGCGGTCTATGGGCTGGTGGGATCATCGGTCCATATTTCTTTAAAAATGAGGAAGGACGACGCGTTACCGTGAATGGAAATCGATACAGAACCATGTTAAATGAGTTTTTGTTGTCAAATCTTGAAGATATGGATATGGATGAAATGTGGTTTCAACAAGATGGTGCCACTTGCCATACAGCACGTGAAACAATCGACTTATTGAAAGAAACTTTCAACGACAACATTATTTCGAGAAATGGTCCGGTGAATTGGCCTCCGCGTTCGTGCGATTTGACGCCACTCGATTACTTTTTGTGGGGATACGTGAAGTCATTGGTTTATGTGGATAAACCTCAATCGATTGACGCTTTGGAAACCAATATTCAACGTGTCATTGCTGACATACGCCCTCAAATGCTTGAAAAAGTGCTGGAAAATTGGACCTCCAGAATGACATTTGTGAAAAATAGTCGTGGTAGCCATATGCCAGAAATTGTGTTTAAATGTTAAATGCCAAAAAATTATCTACCAAATAAAAAAAAATTTTGGTCATTTCATAATTTTATGTGTTTTATTCAAAAAAAAAATCGGCAACCTCTTAAAAAAACACCCTTTATAAATTTTCTTATTTCCACTACGGTGTGTCCTTGTTCTAAATAATTTTGCATTTTAAAGCCGATAACCTTTAAATGTTTCGTTTTCAATTAGAACCGATAAATCGTTTAAAATTTAATTTCCTTTTTAAATTATAAAATATTAGATGTTGGTATACGACTTAGAAATTGATTTAATTTTCACTTGTTAAAACAACACAATTACATTAAATGTAAATATCATATATGGTACTTGAACGCGTACTCGTATACGACGACACAATGTCAAACAGCAAACAGCACACCAGAAAAGGAAGGAAATTTAATTTGAATTTCCTAGAAATAAATTAACAATTATTTTTTGAGTTATCGTTTCGATTTTCATTTTGAGCAGCTCGAAAATTAATTGAAGATCCAAAACAATACCTCGTAGTATGATGTTTATATTATGAATTTTTCTATTTTATCTCTATAGAGACTATAATATTATGTATCAACAAACGATGGAAAGTCCCCAAAAAAATGTATACTTCCCCTCCCCCAATTCCATCACAAATTAGTATTTACAGTGCGGTTCAATAGATTACCGCCACTCAATCAAAAGAAGCAAAAGTCAATTTACGGCCGGTGTGTGTGTGTGTGTGATACAAAAAAATTGTGAAATGGAGACAGAAAGAGTATTTAGTACTGAATACAAGAGCAAAAAACAAAAATCGCAGACATCAAGATAACTGTGTTATTTGTTGTGTTTTGAAAAATGAGACTGAGATTGCTTTGTTTCGGTTCATTTGATTACCGCCAGAAATAATAGCATTATGTGTGATTTCTTACCCAAATCTTATTTTTATTTTTAAAACAATATACAATATTAAAATAACTTTAATTTCTCTGAATAACTTCAAAAATACGATCCTTAAGTGAGTCGTACAATGACGTCAAATAATTGAGTGAAATTTCTGCCCAGGCCGCTTTAATCCCTAGAATCAGCTCTTCCTTAGTAACATACTGGTTCCTTCCGTCGTATGTTGTTGTCTATTTTATTGCGTTTTCAGACATTTTTGTACTTTGAAACACCAAATCGATTGTGCCATAATAAGATATTGAACCCCAGACCATAACGCTCCCTTCTTTACTATGATGGTGATTCAACAACACTTCCTCTTTCCTAAGGTCGTGAAAATAATAATCATATCCATCTGGTCCATCCAGGTAAAAAAAAATTCATCATAAAATACGATTTTTCGCCAGTCATTAACATTTTGACCTTCAACACATTTCAAGTCATGTGTTCCTTTGCTAATTCCAATCATTTCTGCTCCCGTTCATCGTTTAGTGGTAGTTTTTTCTTTAACTTCAGCCGCTTCAGATGTTTTGCACTTAAAATAGCATTTCGAACAGTTGATTTACTGGCATTAACACCAGCTTGAAGGGCAATGTTTGTTGTAGAAAGAGCCAAATTGGAGGCTAATCTAACAATTTCTTGTTTAGGTGTAAGTGCCGTTGGAACCTTTCCTTTATAATTACCTCCATAAGATTTTGCATCCTTCAAATAATTTATTATGACTTCGTGGACTACGACCTACAGCACGGCCTGAAACCCCTTCCTGATTATACACATCTATTTTGGCTGTTTCTGATAAAGTTAAACACTTTTTCTTGCCCGTTGATTACAAATTTTTTTGTTTTATTTTTTTTATAGCTGCCTTTGGCTTTATTCTTGAATCTTTCCTATCTTGGGAAACTCTCAAATTGTTTTCAAACCTTACAAGCTAATTAAACGAGAAATTTTTTTAAATTTTAACTTATGTTAATTCTTAATATTAATATGAATTAGTTAGCTAGATCTAAAGAATCTTTTCTTTGAGCTGATATCTAGGCCTCCATAATATTTCCCGAGCTCTTGTGTTGGGATGTTGTTCTAACTTAGTTTGGTATTTTCTGCTGCACTGCTATATTGTATCTGCCATTGTTTCGATGTTGAGATCACGGTGTATGTTTGCGTTACGAATGTATGTTATTTTTTATCGTACACGTTGCAATTTTACTATATTTGAGGCACAGGCTGAGCCCCACAATTGTATTCCGTAAGTTCAGATTGATTTTAGTACCATTTTATACAACAAGACTTTACAGTCTAGAGTTAATTTAGAATGTTTTCCGATTAACCAATTTATTTTATCACTTTTGATATTGATTTGTTGTCGCTTTGTTTCGAAATGCTTCTTCCAAATCAATCTTCTATCTAGATGTAGACCTAGGTATTTAATGGTTTCGCATTGGGGTAGATTGATGTTATTTAACCTCATCGGAGGGCAGTTGTTTACGGAGAGTGAATGTAATGTGTGTTGATTTCTGCTCGTTTCATTGTATTCTCCATTTTGAAAGCCACTTAGCGTTTTCATCTGTGTTCTTGCAGGACTCTTGATGCTATTTGAGGGTTTCCATGTGTCGCTAATCATGCCGTATCATCTGCAAATGTTGAAACTGTTATATAATTTGAAGTTGGAAGGTCCGCTGTGTAAACTAGATATAACACTGGACCCAGTACACTTGGAAGTACACGTCTTGTAGAACCTCTGCGCAGATTTCGTTTAAATTGGCATATACACTATTATATTTCACCAATAATTTCCGGTTTAGCAGGTAATTTTTAATGACCGCATGATAGTTTGATGGTAGCTGGGCCTTAATTTTATGTACAAGGCCTTCATGCCATACTTTATCGAAAGCTTGGGCGATGTCTAAAAATGCTGCAGAGCAGTACTTTTTTTTGTATATCCTAGGCACCAAACTGGTGATCCGGTATAATACTTTGCTCTTGCAGATGTGTTTTCTGTTTTGACAGAGTCACTGATTGAACGATACGAGCATACTTTTGTATCATTATTATAAGTGAAATTTTCCAAGTTTCAGAAAATTACCCAGTTTTCATTACAGCATTGAAAACGTATGTTATTAATTTGATACATATATCTGGAAGTTCTATAAATATTTTACCACTAATAAGGTCATGACGAGGTGCCTTTTTGGGGTTTATGTGTTCGCTGATCATTGTTTCTACTTCACGCCATTTATATTTAATTGGTTGAAGTTCTGAAGCTTCAACTTCTTCAGGCAGCAATTCCAAGTGTCCATTATTTTCGTTCGGAGTCAATACTTTAACTAAATGTTGGGCGAATACATTTGCTTTTTCTGCACCGTTTCAGGGTTTTTGAGGCTTTCAACAGTGAGTAATCTGTTACTTCTGATGCTGTAAGTTTACTTAGATAATATTGAATCTCCTCATCATGTTCTTTTGTTTGTGTTGCTTTCAGGTTTTTGATAGCTTTATTTAATTTTGATTTAAGTTCAGGTGATCTTGTAACTACCATTGCCTGCGCAGTATGCGTTTGCTCTTTAAGAGCTATTGAATATTCTGTGACGCTTGGTGCATTTTCACTTTAGTAGAGCTGTTGCATGTAGCATCCTTCGCTGCTTGCTCTAATATCTTCGTTAGGTGTTGTACTGCTTCGTCAATCTCAGATTTCGTTTTAAGTGGGATGCTTAATGAGCACTCTCTTGAAAAAAAAAATATTTGATTCTGAATTTAAAACTTGTGTGCTTAATGTTATTTAAACCGTAGCATGTTTTAGCCGTAACATAAGTTCTAGCAATACTCTTTGTTACACAGAAGTCGATTAAATCGGGAACTTTTCGTCTGTCGCCAGAAACATGATCTAGGTTTCCTTCCTGCATACATTCCCACAGCTGCCTGCCTTTTGCTGATGTTAATCGAGAGACCCATTGAATATGTTTGGAGTTAAAACCTCCTCATGCAAGAAATTTATTTCCCAAGGTTTTGAAATAATTGGACAGTAAGCTGTCACCATTCTTCTAAGAAGATGTTAGTTGCCTGTATATGTTGCTCGAAATATTTTTCCAGTTCATTGTGTCTTATTATATCTCTAATAATAATTGCTGATCTCCCACGAGGTTTCCAGTTAGGGTGCTGGGTATTGTAAATTTTATAACTATTAAATTTTACAGAGCTCATTTGAGTAAAATGTGTCACAGAGACCATCATGATGTCTATGTTGAGTTCGTTAAGAAAATGCTGTACTTCTAATTTATTTTGCGCTAGTTCATAAACATTCTATGCTCAATTCGTTATCTTGGTGTCATTTTTTCTTAACTCCTTATACACAATGCATCCTCTGTAATTAGCGGTATGGTTTTCCCCACAATTGCTGCACTTCTTTACTTCAGGTTTGGTTTTGCCTAAATCACACTCGCTAGTTTTGCGCAAACAGCTGGCAGTTTGCAATAGTTTCTAGAATCCCCAAATTCTTGGCAATTGGTGCATTGTAAGACTGACTTACGTTTGTGTGGCTCTTCCACTACCACCCTTCTATACAACAGATACCTCATGTTGTAGATTTCGTGTGTCCCTTTGGTTTTTGCTGCTTCAGGTTCCAGCTCAACTTTGAACATGGATTGAGGAGTTTTCTCACGATTAATAATGTTGATCTCTTGTGGCGATACGGATGACTCGATTCCTTTTATTACTACTGTTAGCCCTCTCGAACTTTTTAATCTGTTTGTGTAAAAGTATTTATTAGCTGCTTCTAAGATGGCAACAATTTTGCGATATGCTTCGATGCTCAAGGCTTGAATTCTGGTTTCACGTATATTGCCTTGTTTAATTGGAGCAATGAAAAACTCTTCACGTGTTTCTGATTTAAGGTCAGCTACTAATTGCTGAGACGGCACTTCTCGAAGATATATTGATGGTGGTCACTCTTTTGGTGCTCTCGCTTCTTCTCGCGTCTGCACTGGAGACTTGGGATTACGTTTACGTTTGGATGTTACGGTTATGTAACGTACCATACCTGTTTGCATTAATGAATGCAAAACAGTATCCGTTTCATTGACATTGCTTTTATCCATTAAAGCGATGTTGCGTGGTACAATATTGTTACTCACCACAATATTTGATGTTGCGGCACTTTTTAATGTTTGTGAACCGCTTACACTTTTTTGAATTGCATTTTTATGTATTCCAGAAGTGGATGGCACTAGAGAATTAGCACGATTTTTTGCACTTAAATTTGTGACCGATTGCGATTGTTGTTGTTGTATTTTGCTTGGAGAAAATAAACCCATTTTCTCATTCTGCACTTAAAGTTTTTTTTATTTTTTTTTTTAAATTTTCGCTTGTAATTTACCACACAGAAAAAAAAGTTACTTTGAAGACAATGCACTTCTAATTATTAATATCCATTATACTCATCGATTTTATGTCCGTACCTCGCGACGATTTAAATCGAAATTAAAGCTGAATACCAAAAATACTAATGAACCGAAACAAAGTCATGAATTTCTGCCTCATTTTTCAAAACAAAACGAAAAACACAGTTATCTAGATACTGTTAAAATTAGCCGAAAGTTTCCAGCCGAAAGATGGTAATGCAGATATTGTCTTTGATAACCCAGCCCCCCAGGTGGAGTTAGTAATAATGCAGTTATTATATTTCCACCCGAGCTGAAATGCCGTAATATGTCGATAATGCAGATTCTGTTTAACTTCAATATTCAATCGAAAAATCCAGCCAATACAGATTTTAAAGTAACAAATAATTCATCAACTTTTTAAAAGAAAAATGTCAATAACAGACATATATAGAAAAAAAGCCGAAAGTTGCCAGCCGAAAATGAAAAATCGATAATACAAAAAGTATCTTGACTACTTCAGCCGAAAGTTTGGAAAAATTTCATTAAAGTGAACGATTAGATTTAACCAAATAGACACCAATATGACTATGCCGATCCGATTGCCCATGACCATAGGAAGATTTTGATTATAGGTTAGGGGTAAGCCTGATGGGGTTATAGGTGTCAAATGCCATATCTGTTTCATGCAGCCGAAAAATGTCGATAAAGAAGTTTAATGATTTTCAAGCAAAGTCGTCCATCACTCGCGATTTTGCGACATGGACACCAATCTGACTATGCCGATTCGATAGCCCATGACCATAGGTAGATTTCGATTATAGGTTAGGGGTAAGTCTGATGGGGTTATAAGGGTGAAATTTTTGTTTTTCTCTTCTTCCGACGATAAAATCGTTCATCATTCCAGATTTTGGCACATGGACGAGAGACATATATTAGATTTTGATTATAGGTTACGGGTAAGTCTGATGGGGTTATAGGGGTGAAATTTTTATTTTTCCCTTATTCTGACGATAAAATAGTTCATCATTCCAGATTTTGGCACATGGACACCAATCTGACTAGGCAGATTCGATAGCCCATGACCATAGATAGATTTTGATTATAGGTTAGGAGTAAGCCTGATGGGGTTATAGGTGCCAAATGCCATATCTGTTTCATGCAGCCGAAAAATGTCGATAAAGAAGTTTAATGATTTTCAAGCAAAGTCGTCCATCATTCGCGATTTTGCGACATGGACACCAATCTGACTATGCTGATTCGATAGCCCATGACCATAGGTAGATTTTGATTATAGGTTAGGGAGACTTACCCAGCCCATGACCATAATTAGACCACTATAACCCCATCATACTTACCCCTAGCCTATAATCAAAATCTACCTTTGGTCATGGGCTATCGAATCAGCATAGTCAGATTGGTGTCCATGTGCCAAAATCTGGAATGATGAGCGATTTTATCGTCAGAATAAGGGAAAAATAAAAATTTCACCCCTATAACCCCATCAGACTTACCCCTAACCTATAATCAAAATCTACCTTTGGTCATGGGCTATCGAATCGGCATAGTCATATTGGTGTCCATCTAGTTAAATCTATAACATCTATATAGAATAAAATTTTGAAAGTAGGCTGTATAATAAACACATGAAACTAACTATAAGTTAATATCGTTTAAATTGTATTTGTTGTTTATTACGATACATATGTTTGCGGCTGGTTAAGTAGATTAGTCACTTTCGACTACGATATTTTAATTTAATATTTAACTTTCGGCTCAAGTAGTCAAGACACTATCTGCATTATCGATTTTTTCACTTTCGGCTGGCAACTTTCGGCTAACTTTAACAAGGTGTTATCTAGATGTCTACGATTTTTGTATTTTACTCTTGTATTCAGTGCTAAATACTCTTTCTTTCTCTATTTCACAATTTTTTCTATCTCATACACACACTGGCTGGAAATCGACTTTTGCTTCTTTTGATTGAGTGGCGGTAATCTATTGAACCGCACTGTACATGCATATGCTTGTGAAAACAGACAGAAATATTGATTTCCCACACAAAAAAGCTTGCGATTTTATTTTGCTTAATTATAAATATTTCAATGGCAAAACTGTACCTAATTGAACTGATGTAGGAATTCAGAAGGTCATGAAATTATTTTCTATGTTACTATTAACACCGGTAATTTGCAAAAATAAAAATAAAATATTTTCATAAAAACTAGATGGCCGGGGGCAATTTATAATTTTATTTCGATTTCTAACGAAAGATACTTTATTTGATTTCAATTAATTGATTTAAAAGGTAAAAACTGAAAAATCGGTGATTATCGATCGGCTGTCAAAAACATTTTTATTTTGTAATGTATTTTACAATTTGAATTAATTACTATAGGTACGCATTACATCCGATAATTCCGCTTGAGTTTATAAAAATAATTTACAAATAAGATATTTTAGGAGTTTGCGATATGAAGATTCGTTACTACGGTTTAAGCCACCTTTCTTTAGATGAATAACAAAATTCAGATGTACGAGATTTTCTGTTACATATTTTGAGTTCGTACAACCAATCCAATGTGCTTTAAGTTCATTTAAATATTTTTGTCATATTGAATTCTCTCTAAACTAGGATGTAACTGGAATAATAAAAATTGCAAGTAATAATTTTTCAAAATTTGATTTTCACCGAAATACAACTGGTTGTTCCGAATTCTGTATTCCCCTTTAGAGCTCCACTCCATATTTTCAAATTAATTAACAAATCAAGGTAAAACATAACAACAATTTTAGCAACACAATTATCTTTCAAAAACATGCAAGATAATGAAATAGTAAACCCATCAAGTCAAGAGTTTACACTCCTTGGTATAGCTGTAGCAGTAAAATAGTGGAACAAAACAAAGCTTGAATGTGCCGTATTCTAATTGATGCGGGCTTACAAGGAACATTTATTACACAAGAAGCAGCCAAGAGACCAAAATATTGCTAAATCAATGATTTTGTATGGGCAGATCCAAACTACAAACTACCGGTAAAAATTGACATACTATTGAGAGTAGACTTCTAGCCAATTAGAATGTTAAATGATGTACCAAAAGGACGAAGAATAATATTTGGTCCAACAAATAGCGAAACTACCAAGATCCATTCTTTGATAACACTAACAGAGATTGATGAAAACATAAAAAATTCTGGGAATTAGCCTAATCAAAGATGAAAAAAAAATGAACCATAAAGAACAACTAGCAGAAGAACATTATAAAGCAACTCATCGCAGAACTTTTAGAAAGTATAAATTCGCATTTACTGCAGACATCGAAAATATGCATCTGCAAATTAAGATTTGCCTTTTGATTTGATCACCTTGGTTGCTATCTTAACTCACGTTCCAATGACTATTACACACACCTGCATGCAATGCGAAGTGGAAACGCCCCATTTCGATTCTTTGCTTATTTAAACTGCGACACTTGATTACCATCATCACTTTGTTTTTGACATCGAAGGCGTAAAGTGCGTGTAAATAAATTTAGTTGTGTTCAGTTTAATAATTTATTATCAATTTATTAAGTTTATTACCAACTGCAGTTAATAGTGGAGAAAATGGGTCGAGAAAAAACCCTAACAAAGGTATAAATTGGAAAGATTCTTGTGATTAAACACGAAAAATACGTGCGATTTCGAAAAATCGAAGAGGTCGCACAGTAAGGGCGACAACAGAACGAGAACATAGAGTTATTTTGCGTGAAGCTTCGAATTCGATTCTATTTGCAAAATAAAGCAGATAATTGGAGTCTCAGCCAGTGTCCGTACTGTGCAGAGGTAATAAAAAAGTGTTCACATCTCTGGCGACAAAAACGTATGAAGAAACCACGTTTGCTCCAGCAACATAGAAGTGCTCGATAGGATATTGCCGTGGACATCTGCATTGGAAGGATGAATGGTTCTAGATTATTTTTTCGGACGAGAAAAAGTTTAATTTAGATGTACCAGATGGTTTTAGGCATTACTTCCATTATTGCGCCGCCGCCACACTGGTGTTGGTTCCATCACGGTGTGAGCAGCAATTTCTTTTCATGGTGCTATTGATTTGGTTGTCCTGGAAGGGCGACAAAACTCGCAAATCGAGCTCCTAGCAGTGCAAAAAGTCAATTTTGACGAAATGTTTGAAGCCCATCGCTGGATTTTACCACCAAGGTAACGCAGCAATCCACACAGCTGCACGTGTAAAACAGTGGTTTGAAGAAAATAACGTGGCAGTTTTGAATTGCCCGGCTTTGTCTCCGGATTTAAATATTATTGAAAATCTTTGCGGATGGTTATCGAGACAAATGTATTCGAATGGAAGACAACAGGAATGCCGGAATGTCATTCTGGCAGTTGTGTATGATGCTTTAGAGGAAGTATCGATAGAATTTATAGAAAATCTTTATAGGTCTTTGCCTAATCGAATTTATGATGTTGTAAGAAAAAATGGAGGACACACTAAATATTAAATAAAGAAAAATATCAAAACAATAGAACATAATGGGTTACCGGACAAGTGGTGCAGTGGTTAAACCTTCGGCACTTGAATCGGGAGGTGCTGGGTTCGAATCCCATCAGAGGCTAGATGCAAATCGAATTTTCATCATCGATTACGATCGGTGATGCTAATAAATACAACTAAGACCCTCTGATGGAGTGCAGAATTCCGTGTCACGCGCCGACCCCCCTTCCATGTCAATGTACAGGTTGACATGGAGCTTGCAATATGCAGGTGGGGTATACTGTAGTTGAGTAAGTAGGTGAAGCAGGTGGGTTAATGATGTGGAGTGAATGAGTGGTATCACAATGGGCCTAAAAATTGGCCTAAGTGTGCAGTAAGC
Organism: Nephrotoma guestfalica; assembly: GCA_963691935.1. NCBI lineage: Eukaryota > Metazoa > Arthropoda > Insecta > Diptera > Tipulidae > Nephrotoma > Nephrotoma guestfalica. The sequence goes on along the minus strand of OY829913.1, from coordinate 121,111,386 downwards.
AACCACTGAAACCTAAACATAATGGGTTTTATTACTTAATTTCACAGATGTGGGTAATCAAGTGTCGCAGGTAAAATAAGCAAAATAATAGAAATGGGGAGTTATCACTTCGCATTGCATGCAAGTATGCGTAAAATGAGATCATTGGAAAGTGTAATAAGATAAAAACAAAGGTGATGACAAATTTTCAAATAACTAGACGGGTTTACAATTGAGGGTAATTTAGTGTCGCGGAGTGTATGTGAGAAAGATTAACGCTATCAGAAAATTGTATAGAGGCTTCATCAACAATGTCTCTCAAAAATTTTCAACTAACAACTGTAATACTGTAATATTTGGTACAGCATCAGTGCTATGTTTATAAATAAGAACGTTAAAATAATTGGGCAAGATGATGCAGAAAAATACCCTATCGCTGCAAAAATATTGTTAAAAGACGTAATATCGTGACGAGATAATCTGGAAGAAATTTTTAGAATACGAAGGGAACTCATAAAATATAGGGTTTTCCAATAAGAGTGATATGATTTCTTAAAAAAAACACACTAATTGTTAAGGAAATTGAAATGTTTTTTATTTAATGTGAAGTACAATCGATACAATTAAGTTCTGAATAAAACGTCATTCAACTGGCCTCCACAACTTCTTTTGCAGGAACGAATTCGATGAACCCAATTTTCGAGCACTTTTTCCACTAAATCAAGTCGTATGTCATGAATAGCACGTTCAATATTGACTTGTAAAGCTTGAAGAGAGTTTGGTTTGTTGCTAAAGACCAATGCCTTCAAATAACCTCACAAGAAATAGTCTAATGGTGTTAAATCACAACTTCTTGGAGGCCATTCAATATCACAATTTCTTGAAATAATCGAATCTCCAAACTTTTTTCGCAATAATTCAATTGTTGCACTTGCTGTGTGGCACGTAGCCCCGTCTTGTTGGAACCAAATGTTTTAAAGATCAACTTTTTCCAATTTCGTTCATAAAAAGTTGGTTATCATCGATCTATACCGATCTCCATTGGCAGTAACGGTGTTACCAGCTCCATTTCAAAAAAAATACGGACCGATGATTCCACCAGACCAAAAACCACACCAAACTGTCAATTTAGGTAAATGTAATGGTTTTTCATGAATAATTTGTGGATTTTCTTCGCACCAGAATCGACAGTTTTGTTTATTTACCGCACCACTCAGATGAAAGTGAGCCTCATCGGAGAAGATGATTTTCTTAAAAAAATCATTATCGTTTGTAATTGCAATTTGTAAACGTTGTTCTTGCGTATATCTCATCATAATGAAATTGTAAACATTACTGAATACAATGAAACAAAAAATGACAGATCATGACATATTACAAATGGCCGAAACGTCACTTAAAAATCATATCATTCCTATTGGAAACCCCTATACTTCAAAAATCTGGATTCAACCTACATAAGTAGGCAAGCAATCATTCCAGCATTTTGACAAACGTTCGCAAAACTATACAACATAATGGAAAGCTACAGATCCCACAGGACAATACCATAAAAACGTGTGGGATATATTGGAACCCTACGAGCGACCATTTCGAATTCTAGATCAACGCTTCCCAGAATAGATCAGTCATTACAAAAAGATAATTATAATCAGAAGCGTCTAAATTGTTTGATCCTTATTGGCCGTCTCCAATAATAGTCCTAGCAAAATTATTACAGCAAGGATTATGGATGTAGAGCTATCAAGAGAAATTAGAAGGAAAAGTGGAACAAATACAAGAAAGCGCTTCCTAAACAAATTAGGATTCCACGTTGGATAAAACAAACTAACAACAGTACGAGACGAATCATGGATTTTGTGACGCATCCGAAAAGGCATCGCTCCCATCAACACCACGGTATCATTACCTAGACTGGAGTTGTGATGAGCTCTACTCCTGTCAAAACTATCACAATCACAGTCAGTTTGGACAGATTTAATGGTAACCCTGAGCTGGATAAAAGAAAAGACACATAAATGCAAGACATTGGTTACAAACAGAGTTTCACAATTTCAAACAATAATTCAACCGTCGCAGATTGCGCAAGCAGAAGCGTAAAACTTGATCAACAACAAGCAGAACATGGTTACAAAGCTCTAAGATGCCAGTACCAAACAATTTTCTCAATTTAAGCAATCCCCCAGAACAAAAACCCAAATCAACAATAATATAAACTACCGAGCTTACTTAATCCAAAAATACTGACTCAACTACTAAAAGGAGATCCACTTTTAATAAATCACAAAGAGTAATGACATTCTCGCTGCGTTTTACAAGAAGTTTGAAAATACACCTACCAGCTCCAATAATATTCACATCACAAGAACTTAGCGCTAATCAACATTATAAGAGACCTACAGGCAACGGACTACAATGAGAAGATAGACAATTAGAAAGGGAATAAGATAATCTCAATGAAAAGAAAATTACTCTCGCTAAATCGATTCGTTGATAAAAATGGCGTCTTAAAAGTAAGAGGAAGTTACAAAATTCTCCTTCTCTTTCTTATGAAGAAAAGGGCATGCAGCAATGAAAATGATAATAGATGAAACCCATGGGGAAACCATGCACGGATGAACTCAGCTCACTCTGGCGAACAAAACGTTTCTGGATTATTAACGCCCAAAGGTATGTTCAACAACAGATAAAATAATGCAACTGATGGAAAATCTACCTGATGTTAGACTCGTCCAAGTACAAAATATCGAGGTAGCATCAGATTTAACAACGAAAGCATGTATTGCAGCATATAAAAGTTTTATAGTAAAACGAGTCCTATGTACAAATGTCTACAGTGACAACGGCATCAATTTCATAGGCGCGATTCGTGAACTGAAGAGAAGACGACGTGGCAAGTCATCTCGCCAGCAACATCAAATTTTGGAGGTTTTTGGAAAGCAGCAGTAAGGTCAACAAAAAATTACTTAGAAAGATTGGTTGAAACCCAAACTCGTAATTCGAAACCGTTAAGCCCAATTACCAATGATCCTTTTTAGACTTATCAGTTAATCGCTTCTCTTCAACAATAATTAGTAACCAAAAGAATCAGAAATTTGAGTCGATAGAAACTAAGAGAGAAGTTAAAACAAAACTTCTGGACAGATGGTCACAAGAATATCTTTGACAGTGACAAAAACGAGGAAAATGAAAAAAAACAGAACGAAAGCTGTAACGAGGTCAATTAGTTTTAATCCGAAATGAACGATTACCGCCGGAAACGATAATAAGGTTCGTGTGACAACTGTTCGAAAGCCCGCGGGAACTCTCTTAAAGAGGCCGATATCGGAGCCATCACCTCTACCACGACAAAAGGACACGGAAGCTCCACAAACATTAACACCAGAACCAATCAAGGCACATTCAAACAGCCAAGAAGCACCAAAGAAAATGCTACCTAACCTTGTTACGATTACAAGATAATCACCACATACGATTTCACGCAAACAAATAGAAGCTATGAGAACTCAGCAGAACAAAGTAGTTCAAAAAGAACAACTCGTGACGGGATGAGAGAAATAATAGATCCATCCTGTACAAAAGCGATACTTTATACTACCACAATACCATCCCTAATAGTTCAATAAAAGGCAACAACCGCTTGCATCATTAATATAATCCATATTTCGTTCCAACCTGCCATATTGTTTGATGAAATTGGGAGACGTAATGTACTTCGGAGTGAATGGAATTTAATAATGGACTATGAGTTAACCCAATAAGGAATGCCAACAAGGAACTACTATGGAGCTGCAACTATGAAAAACCAAGAAACATGTTATGTTCTAGCTAAACAAGTAACTCGTATTTGAAATGAAGTGGAAGATCGGAATCAAATATTACAATCCAATAAAATGACAACATGAGACAGCAGATCTCCATTTGACTTGTGAGCAAAGTCGCAAACCATCTGTTTAGGATGTTTCAAACCCACCACCAATATCATTAAACACGACAGAGAACTAATCACTAATCATTATAAAGTGACGCAAGATGAACTAGTGACTAACATGTTTCATGAGGAATTCAAGGGTGCATGGCTGCGAATTATGGTAATAATAATAAGTTTTAAGGATGTACAAGGCGCATTAATTGATGACTTGTCCGATGTGCAACACGCACGCATCAGTAATTTAATATCTACACCGAATAAACTGAAAGTAAAAATACATCAAATTCAACAGACACTACAGAATCACTCCTTAACCTTAAAACGAGCTAAATATAGATGACAAAGTAATATTTGAGTTAAAAATTGAATTAATAGACGGAAGGAATTTCAAATTCCAAGAAATTCTTTCTTCTTTGTAGGTATCATTGCAGCGTCATGCTTATTATTCTTTAACAAAATCCGGCGTTAGATTAACCAATTGATTGACAATTTCTGTGAAATATTCATCAACCGCTACAGAAAGATAAATATAGGAGTGGTTACTGCGAACTAGTATTATTGCACCACAACAAAGAGGTTCTAAAACAGTGCGCTATTATCTCAATGTCGCCCAGTATGGTGTAGATTCAGTTGGCACTTTATTACAGACAAAGACAAGTAGTGTACCTTCGATAGCTTATGCAACATACCATCACTCCTATCGAAATGTTCGGTAATGTGATTTTATGAATTGTATTTCTTAAACTTACAGACAAATATTTGTTTTATTCCGACCTTGCGAACGATAAAAATCTTATCATCAGCACTTTCAATATTTCGATGAAATTGATTTGAATAACTTAGTCGTTAGTTATGAGCAGACGATTCAATAAAAATTACTTCGAAAAAAATTAATTCAACAGGTCGGGACGAATACAAGATATGACGTCGAATATCTCGTATTTAATAGTTTTTAGGAAATTTATGTAGTTTTCAATTTTTTGGTTTAGTTTTATTATGATCGTTTTAGTTTAAATTGTAAAAGACAAATTCTGATCTGTTTTAAACATTATTAATTTACAAATTCAAATGGAAATTCGAACCAGCATTTTTCCCAATTTCATTCTTATTCTAAAATATTTTGTATATATTTAGCATTTTATATTTGTACAATACGCGTTAAGCATGTTAAACTTGCACACATTTAGGCGAATTAATAATATTATTGCATAACTTCGTGGCGATTAACGCGCTTTCTGGAACTGCATTGACTAAAGATTTTTTTTATGGTAGTACTACTATATACGGTTACATTATGCTACAACTAATTTTTTATATTTTGTTTTTTGCTCGTTCCGGGATTCTGTTTCGGATATATGGTTGACTTTTTCTCGATCATTGAAGAGTGATGTTTGATTGTTTGCACTCTTTCATTATTTTCACCCTACAAAATCGTTCTATTTTGGATTAAGAAAATTAATTTTCTACACCATACTGTTAACTCCGGTTCTCTCCTGATCTCTAATATTAGTTGTTTTTTTTAATTGTTGTTTCTTTTTGATTTCATATTTTTCATTTGGTTTCTTTTTCTGCATCATTGGTTTTAAATTATGATTTTGTGACATCATTACGTACTTCCCCGTTTTTTTTTAATTCTCGTTATTGTACAGCGAAAGTTTCTTAATTTTTCTTTATTTCATTGTCATATTTGTGGGAAAAAGGAAACCTGCTGACGACGTGCTTCAACTGATTAGAAATATAATTTGTGGAAAAAGAAATCGTAATATAGGGTTTTCCAATAGGAATGATATGATTTTTAAGTGACATTTCGGCCATTTGTAATATGTCATGGTCTGTCATTTTTTATTTCATTGTATTCAGTAATGTTTACAATTTCATTATGGTGAGATATACGCAAGAACAACGTTTACAAATTGCAATTACAAACGATAACGATTTTTTTAAGAAAATCATCTTCTCCGATGAGGCTCACTTTCATCTGAGTGGTGCGGTAAATAAACAAAACTGTCGATTCTGGTGCGAATAAAATCCACAAATTATTCATGAAAAACCATTACATTTAAATAAACTGACAGTTTGGTGTGGTTTTTGGTCTGGTGCAATCATCGGTCCGTATTTTTTTCGAAATGAAGCTGGTAACACCGTTGCTGTCAATAGAGATCGGTATAGATCGATGATTTGAAAGCACGATTTAATAGGGCGGCTTGATTTATTGGCTGTGTGTATTGCAAAGGATATTTTAATTATTTTTTAAATAATAAAACATAAATTTCTTTATTGAAAAGAAAATTATTATTAATTTGGAAAGGATAAACTCAAGTTTTCGACGAATCACGAGCTAAAACAATTTACTTCGAAATTCTAATTATCTGGGCGTTTCTATGCTTTCATATTTACGCAGTCGCGGTATTAATTCATTCTTGCAACCAATGATCCCTAAATCATGCCGGTTTAATTTCGTAACCGTCAAATTCTCCAAATTCATCCTTCGACATTCGCAATCCTATCGCCGCAAGCGAATGTTACTAATTTATCCAGTTAAATTCGATTTGTAACACTGGATCAACGATTATTGACAAGTGGTTGGTTCAAGATAATAAAAAAATAACTAGAACGTATCAAATATAACGGATACAATAACCTGTCAAAAAATCATGTTTTTTTATAAGAGAGTCAGCCTCAACTGAGGAAATATTTAAAAAACGTTTTTCAAGTCTGCGGGTTAAATTCATAAAAACTATAAAGAAAATGTTGAACGGTCAGCTTATGCAGTCTATAATTTTCAACGATTTGAAATCGTTCGATTAAAGCAGATTGTTCCATAAAGTTCTGTTACGCCTTTGGTGTCGGCTTAACAAGATTATACTTCCATCCAAGTGAAATAGATGGTTTGGGTTGTTTCTAGACCAACTATAAACTGTTCTAAACCAATTAGACTAAACTAAATAAATATTTCACCCAAGTGCTTCCTGAACTAAGAGAAAAGCAAACAAATAACCATGTATCCAAATATCGTTTTTGTGTCTATGTCGAAGCTTTTTGTTTGCGACACCTAGTGTGGCGCTCCACACGGTGCGTTTTTCTTCGACTCTTACCTTTTCACTTATAAACAAAGTTTTAAAGTGGGGATTTTTAGCTGCTTGATACGTCATCAAATTTATGTCTATAGTTTTTTTCTGAACTGTAGATGGCAGTAATGTTAGTAATTTTTTTCGTAATTTAGAGTTTTAATAAAATTTTGAATGCATAATTTGATAATAAAACACAGTAAACCCCGATTTAACGAGCCAGTGAAGTTTGTAACAAAAAATAACACGTATACGTATACGACTCTAATTGGAAAACATGGCGGGATCATATTCTTATTGGATTCAAATAGATTCCAATAGCCGCCATATTGAATTGTTTTAGTGTTGGTGAATTGCACTGTTAATATTTTACAAATGCAAATTAGTAAAAATTTAATTAAAAATTATTATTATATTAAATAAATTCATAATTTACTTAATAAAATATAAAAAGGATAAAAATACAAAAGATATTAAAGAAATATTTAAATAACTTAAAAAAAAATTTAAAAAATAAATAAAATTAACGCTTTAATAAAAAAAATATCAAATATGTTTATTGAAAATTTTCACTCAAAATATTGAGTATTTTATCAATCTGGGCCAATAACAAGCCACTTCCAGAGATTAGGGCAAGACACTACTATATAGGATGAATTGGCTTATCTATAGAGAAGATTTTTCGGTATAAGGTTTTCCTAGCGGAGAAAATTTAACCTTGCTAATAGAAATTTTCCACCGTAAAATTTGAGTATTTTATCAATCTGGGCCAATAACAAGCCACTTCCAGAGATTAGTGCCAATTTAATCTATGTAGTGGTATCTTGCCCTAATCTCTGGAAGTGGTTTTTTATTGGCCCAGATTGATAAAATACTCAAATTTTACGGTGGAAAATTGCTATTAACAAGGTTACATTTTCTCCGCTTGGGAAACCTTTTACCGGAAAATATTCTTTAGAGATAAGCCAATTCGACCTCTACAGTGGTATCTTGCCCTAATCTCTGGAAGTGGCTTGTTATCGGCCCAGATTGATAAAATACACAGTATTTTGATCGAGAAATTTCAATAATCAATTCTGATATTTTTTCTGTTATAGGTTTTATTTTTATTTATTTGTTAACTAATTCTCACTTGATTTTAATTTGTTTTTTCTTATCTGTTTTAATAATCATTGCATTTCATTAATATTTTGTATTTTTGAATAACTTATATTTAAAAAAATTTAATTTTAAAATATCTTCATTCGGAAAATAATTTTACATTGTAATATATCTCACTCAATTTATTCTAATAAGAATGTAATATTGAGTGGTACCAACACATATATAATTTGGTTTTTTTGTTATTTTTTGTTAGAAACTTCACACCGGTGATTTAACGGATCTGCGATTTACGGACAATCTTTTATTTTCCATTTTTCGGTTACCGATTATGATGGAATTGGGTATGTGGGATGGGAATGGGATTCTTAAATGCTTTTTGGAAGAAATTCTGAAATATGGCCACGAAACTCGATAATTTACACTAGGACGAAACTAGGTAATAGCAGGCCTCTTGCTTGAAGCAAGCGGGTCGTGATGTTAATATGTTTCTGGTAAGGTCGGATGCCTTAACATCTATCACCAGTACGTGACCCACTCATGAAATTAGTGAGTTGAGTTGCAGGACCTACCCTTACAAAAAATCACGTTATGAATCCTACACAAATGGCTCGAATAAATTTATAGTATTCTTGCCAACAACGACCTCGGAAACTGTTCAGCTGTTCTTCTAAGACCTTGAGATTTTCAGGACCTTTCGGACCAAGCGGATATTGTACTTGCAATATAAGAGCATTGTCTGTTAATTCCCTTAAACAACCAATAATTACCACTACAGTAATAATCAGAAAAGAGGAAAATTAGGATTCAGTTTCTCATCTTCTGGCGAGTGCAGCAGTTTATCATTTTATAATCCCATATTTATTCAACGTGCCGAATTCCATCATTATCGGTTAAGTAATAGCCGTATCCCGTTCTAGGTGGCCATATTATAAAACTTCTTCTAGAAATCATTAATGAATCTCATTTTCATTAAACAAACCCAATCCCATCATAATCCAGAATTTGTTCCCAAAATCAGTTAAGGATCCCATTTCCATTCAACATACCCAATCCCAACATAATCGACTAAGAAATAGCTGAGTTCCGTCCCAGATGGCTATACTCCAGAACTTGTTCCAAAAACTGTTTATGAATCTCATTTCCATCGAACAAACAATACCCCATCATAATCGGTTAAGAAATGGACGAGTTCTATCCCAGATGGCCATATTCCAGAACAAGTGCAAAACCTATAGACGAGTAAATTTAAAAACATTCGGATTTAACGGACTCCTCAATTAGGTTGGGCGAGGTTTTACTACAATAAATTAATTTTTACCAATACTGTAATGTACGTCGTATAGCAAAAGATGCAAAATGCATTTTGGCAAAAAATAAACGCCTGAGTAAATGTGGAGATTTTTTCATTTTGTTTCAATACTCACTAGACGAAAAAGAAAAATTGTACACGTAGTAAATTTTGCTTGGAGAGGCAAGTAGTAGCACCGACCAAATGGCACGGTGGTTAAAGTTTTGGCGTTTGGATCGGGAGGTGCCGGGTACGAATCTCGATAGGGGCAGCGAATTTTCATCAACAGATTACGATCTGTGATTAAATGGAACACATCTATGACCCCCTGTCGGAGTACAAAACTGATCGGCCGACCAGTCTTCCATGCTAGTATATAGGCTGGTATGGAGCTATGCAATGTGCAGATAGTGATAAAATCGGACCTTTAACCGTACGTCCTCGAATTGGCTGACACTGGCGTAAAAGTTAGGATGGAAAAAGCAAACCTTGGGAGAGCCTTGGCCTCAGAATAGATTGCAGGGACAATAAAAAAAAGAAAGAGTCTATGTATGAGTAAAACTATTTACATATTGTATTGAATGCTTGAGCAAAATGAATTTTAAAACAAAAAATAACATTTCAAAAATCTGGTAGGCATTGAAGCACATTGTGAATTCCCTAGCTTTACTAAAGCGTTTTCTGTAAATATGTACATAAAATTATTACTGCACTCGTGCAGCAAAAAAACCCACTTTAAAATATTATTTATAGGCGAAGAGGTCAGAGACGAAGCAAAACGCATTCTGCTGCCGCACTGTGTGGAGAGGGCACAATAAATAAAAAATGCGTATGCGGCAATATATGAGTGAGACAAAAATTCAAAAATTGTATTGTTTTATCGCTTCAGTTGATATCGGCATCCTGGTTTATTGCATAAAACAATCAATATTAATGATAATAATTCGAGTTTGCATAAAATTTTATAAAATTTTGGCGAAAGTGTATTGTAAACCCGGGTGTACAGTGGTTACTATACGGTAATTCCACCGTTGGTTTAAATATCCTAGTCCGTTCAGTGTGCCGATATGGCATTTTGCTAGTTATTGGCGGGTGACGCAGCAACACAATTTTATTAAGGCCGCCAGAACGTGGCTAAGGCAATTTATAACGATGAATGAAGGACGCCGCAATCATCATACGGCCTGCTAGTTTTTGACTGGGAAAATTTAATTCTGCCTGCTCGTGATTCATATATTTGCAAAACGTCTGGTACGGCGTTTTTTGTGCCATATCATTATTATTTTTATTTGCTTATTATTTTCGTATTTTTTTATATTTTCGATTTACATATTCGAGACTTTATTAAGGTTTTTCCTTTTGGTTTAATTTTTCCCCCATTTTGAATTTTCGTTTGGTTTATCCCACAAAAAAATGAATTACAGGCTGGGTCAATTATCCCCACTCAACCCCTTGGCTGGGCATCACAGTGTTGGAGTGATTGGTTCTGCATATTTGTTGAACATTCAGGGACAGCCGCAAAAATTATAGGCTCTCCTCATGGCACTCTAACAATGCAAGCTGTAAGAGAGTGTAATGTGTTCGTGAGTAAGTACGTGTTTGATGGTACATGCCCAGTGCATATCCAGTTTATTATTTGATTTTTTCTATTCTTTAAAGTTATTGATTTGATTCTGGTCTTCGTTAATATAGCGGTTTACTGCAGCATGAAGTCAGGTCTGGGAAGTCTACACTACGCCCCTGAGCTTTAGTAGGTAAAAGAAGTATATCAGCTCTAATTTATAATGTATTATAGAAAACAAATCACAACAACATAAATAATGAAATAAGTGATTCTTCAAATTTCATAAATATTTACACACAAAATTAAATAACGCTGTTGATTTGCAACAAATATGATGAACGAATATGTCAATAAGAATATTTTGATTGTATGTCACATACAGCCCGGTATTTTAATATTTCTTGTTTACTGGATTCTTACTCTAACCATTTTCGACATCAATTAATAAGATTATTACAACATAGACTGAGGGTGGAGTCAGTCAGTAAAATAACTTTGAACCCTGCAATTACGAATAATCGTATTTCAATAAGCACTTCATTATAATTATTATCAACAATAACATGTTGCAAACACAAAAGTATTCATGTATAGTTTAAAAGGTGGTTGGTATTCGTAGAATTAGAATAATATAAAATCAACTCCACGCCACAATCAATCAATTGAAGGTTAATAACATTTCGCTACAAACAACAACCATCAAAACAAATATAGAACACCATGGGGTATTGTGTACCTTTGCGTTTGGTGCAAAAACACAGTACATACTGTTGGAATTATCGTCATTTTGGAAATTTTTTTCGCCTTATCAAACCCAATAACAACACGTCGCTCACCTTTATTTTTGATGAAAATTGCGCGTATATTCAAGGTTTTGAAAATACGCATTTCCATTATTTTGTTATATGATTTACTAAAGAGGAAAAGTAAATTTCTAATGAAAATTGATTTCGCATTGATTAGTGATATGATAAGAAAAACAATAGAGATTCTTTGTCGTCGTTATGTCGTTGTCAAGAGAGGTGAGTGGTTCGTTGTCGTAATTTAACTTAATAAACTTCGATCCTTATCCGTTCAATTTGTGATTGTGTAAGCAATTTTTATTAATTTTTCGAAGAATTGTGTGGGAGCTGTAATTAAGTAGTCGGTCGTGTGTATATTTTTAAGTATGTGGAAAATCCCAAACCAATCAGGAAATGAACTTTCCTAAATTTTACTTTTTGGCCTAATTGTTGACAGTTGTATATACAGGATGTCCCAGAATTGGACGATCAAACGAGGCAGGGTGATAGGGGAGCTTATTTCGAGCAAAAACAAATTGTTGATGGTGCAAAAGTTATTCCACTTTTAGTGTTTCTTACTAAAATGCGCACCCACCAAAAAATTAATTTAAAAAAAGCCAAAAGTAGTAAATAATTCCAATAGAAACGCAATCTTACACGGTTGTAGTACTACTTGAAGACAGTGTTTTAGGAAAAATCTCCACCTCTAAAGGTTGAGCCTACAATCAGGGTTGGAATAACCAATTTTAGGTGTACCAGAAAAATGAAAACTGAACGGTACACAGCACAAACTCGAAAAATGGCTCAAAATTATTACTTCAAACTATTATTTATTCTTAGTATATCAGATTTTATTTTATTTCTATTTAAATATTAATTATAAGGACATTTAAAAGCTAAAATTGTAGCTGAGTATTTAGTTCAATATCATTGAGATCTTCTTCGCTTGTAGTGTTGTTGCATGACATACCATGGCAGGTTCCACACATTGGTGAGCACAGCATTCCTGACCACTGACATTCGTATCTTGTTGTGCATTGCGTACGACAGATATCAAGTTGAGCAGATGTTTGGGAGCCGGTGGCAGGTCAGTTGGAATGGACAGCATATTACTTTGGCAGATTTCCATCTCCAATCTGTTGGTAGTAAAGCATTTCCCAGCCATGCTTGAACTTGATGTTATACCCGAAATGAATGCTGATCTGCAGCTGCTTTTGTTGGTGGGAGACAAGCTAAATCGAATTTAGAATGTAACTGTAGATTACGAATTACTCTGTTCTAAGCAAGACATCTTGCTTCTTCTAGTGGAGTCTCTTTGGTGATGTTATATAGTCCACATATTAAATGCGCTTCGCTGGTTGCTATGCAGGTCCTCAGTTCCGCACTGGCCTGCAAAAGCTTCAATGGTTTTAGTTTTCCTTTCCTGTACAATGCTGAGGTTGTATCGCATCCGGTAAAAGCATGAAGAACTGGAAGCAGGTCGCTTAATGAAGTGTCCTCTTTGCTGCTATATCATACACCGTTTTCGATGTGGGACAAAGAAGCCAAATTCTTTGACGTGCTGGTGAACATAAAAACACAAGCAGCATGAGGATGCCCGAGTCCTCTGCAGCAAATGCCACCTGATCCCCACGAAGTTATGTCCAGCAGAATGAAAATATGGCAACATTTTTCGAACAGATTCCATATGCATCTGCCAGTTGTCAGTCCTCTCAGCTCGGGTATACTGCAGCGCAATCATAACTTGCTCAAAATATTGGAGCGAAAGTTTGCATGTTCTGTTTGTTGTTCGTAGTCTGTTGATGTTACTTTTAAACCAGCTCTCCAAGTAGCGTACTACTTCCGAATCATGACACATATCCGGTGACATGCTGAACTATTTTCTAACAGTTTCCGATATGTTTCCATGACTTCAGCAGATTTCATTACAGATTTCAAACTTCTGAATTGTCCATAATCAAATAATTTAATGCAGATGCCGTCAGTATATGTGCTCGCAAAGCACGCGAAATAGCATGTCCGGTAAGCATATGTTTGACTGTTGCCATAAACTGTTTCCTGTAATTTTTCTAGTCCGCTTCCTTTCATGATATATCCAATTGTGCCAAGATATGACTTGATAGATGAAATCCTCCAAGGCGTGCAATTATTCCAGATATATCACTGTTTTGCTTCGGAGACTTAACGATTTCAGTCGACTTCATAAAGAGTGGTTGATCAAAAGTAACTATGCACGTCTGCCCATGTTTCTTGCTTTAAATTGATGCGGCACTGGTACTATTTATGAAACTTCATACGAATTTTGGAAAATTAAAAAAGTTTATTAAAATTAAAACAATTATGAGAAAACTTATAAATCTTACCAGAATTATTAACTGCTTGCATATATCCATTGGTACATTTTCCAAGTTACTAAATCCTACCTGCAGTTATATCCTCAATTTTAATTTTGTTTGTTATTTTGTGTAATCGATGATCGTTGTATCTTTTCACACAATTGAACCGCTGTAGCAGGTGCAATACATTTAATCCCACCTAGAGCATGAAATGTATCTAAGCCCTCTAAAGTACAGACATTAACATCAGCATAGCCCTTAGATTTTCCTTCAGATCGCTTAATGCAAGTTGACATTCATTACTTTGTTTTATGAAGGCACACAAAGCTTCAAAACCTGTACGACAGTTGTCATTTATGGGTTTTACTCTGGACGGATTAGTGATCATTTCTCTAAATTTGCAATAGCATTTCAGATTATATCTCGCATTTTGTGTCCACAAATTAATTGAACCACCAATCCGTGTATTGGCGATACTTCCCCATGCGCCATTGCGTTTACAACAAAGATCCAGGATAGTTTGTTGCATTTCGGTTGATTTCACAACACTAACTTGCTTATACCGGCTTACATTCTTGGAGTCAATCTCTTGAATCACTTCGCCACAAAATAAACAATTATTTTTAAAATCAAATGATGACACACTTGATCTTAAAATTTTTGGCTGGCTGCAAGCTGATGATGATGGTCCTGTTATGGGAGATTACTATAAGTATCTGATATATTCATTTATATTAATTAATTACAATACTACTTTTCCTCGTGTAGTTTTTCCGACATTCTGTATGCAATAAAATTTCTTCGACGTTCTCTAACTTTTTCCACAAATCATCATTTCTTGATTTTGAAGCTTCGATTATGTTTTCCTGCATTACAAAATTTACACTTTTTCTGACAACTTTACTCTTTGATATTCAAAATTACACTGAATAATATGGCCCTGAATCCATACCTACACGTGGGTAACTGCAGCAGGGAAACTTTCGAATTTCAAAATGAAAATTTGCATACCGATTAAGCCCAATTTGTGCTAATTAGTGCTCACGGGAAAAAATTAGTGCTAGTCCAGGAGCCGAAAAAACGGGAAAAGAAAATTTCAAATTTCGCCTAAAAGACGGAATAAATTAAACCCGATTTCTTGAAAAAAAAACAGTAATAATTTAAGCCTAACCTTAAACTTTCTAAAGGCCGCTAAACTGATTAAATTTGTGCTTATCATAGAAATATAATTTTCATAAATTTTCATTCATAAATCGAGGAAAACCAAACCAGCCCCTGAAAGATACTATATTAAAAAAAACGGAGCTCCGAAAAATATCTTGGCAATCAAGGCATAAACAATTCAGATAGTATATTCCTGTCAGATATATTCATTGCCATCCCAAAAATATAGTGGCTGAATTTGTGCTAATCCAGAATTGGCCCAATTCCATTGAACAACAACGACCGTTGAATGAACAATTTTCTGACAAAAAGTGTTCTAGAAACCAATGAAGTTGGCACTTCTGAAAGCATATTCCGATCAGATATGTTCATTGCCATCCGAAAAATATAGTGGCTGAATTTGTGCTAATCCAAAATTGGCCCAATTCCATTGAACAACAATGACCGTTGAATGAACAATTTTCTGATAAAAAGTGTTCTAGAAACCAATGAAGTTGGCACTTCTGATTGCATATTTCGTTCAGATAAGTTCATTGCCATCCGAAAAATATAGTGGCTGAATTTGTGCTAATCCAGAATTGGCCCAATTCCATTGAACAACAATGGCAATGAACATATCTGATAGGAATATTCTTTCAGAAGTGCCAACTTCATTGGTTTCTAGAACACTTTTAATCAGAAAACTGTTCATTGAACGGTCGTTGTTGTTCAATGGAATTGGGTCAATTCTGGATTAGCACAAATTCAGTCACTATATTTTTGGGATGGCAATGAACATATCTGACAGGAATATACTATCTGAATTGTTTATGCCTTGGATTTTAGAACATTTTATTTCTTTTGTTTTATTTGTTGTTCAACACAAATATTATTGAACAATGTATCTCCGTTTTTTTAAATATAGTATCTTTCAGGGGCTGGTTTGGTTTTCCTCGATTTATGAATGAAAATTTATGAAAATTATATTTCTATGATAAGCACAAATTTAATCAGTTTAGCGGCCTTTAGAAAGTTTTAAAATTAGGCTTAAACTATTACTGGTTTTTTCAAGAAATCGGGTTTTATTTATTCCGTCTTTTAGGCGAAATTTGAAATTTTCTTTTCCCGTTTTTTCGGCTCCTGGACTAGCACTAATTTTTTCCCGTGAGCACTAATTAGCACAAATTGGGCTTAATCGGTATGCAAAGTTTCAATTTGAAATTCGAAAGTTTCTCTGCTGCAGTTACCCACGTCATACCTACTCGTATATAACGGGTGATTTTTTAAGAGCTTGAGAACTTTTTTTTAAAAAAAAACGCATAAAATTTGCAAAATCTCATCGGTTCTTTATTTGAATCGTTAGATTGGTCCATGACATTTACTTTTTGAAGATAATTTCATTTAAATGTTGACCGCGGCTGCGTCTTAGGTGGTCCATTCGGAAAGTCCAATTTTGGGCAACTTTTTCGAGCATTTCGGCCGGAATAGCCCGAATTTCTTCGGAAATGTTGTCTTCCAAAACTGGAATAGTTGCTGGCTTATTTCTGTAGACTTTAGACTTGACGTAGCCCCACAAAAAATAGTCTAAAGGCGTCAAATCGCATGATCTTGGTGCCCAACTTACCGGGCCATTTCTTGAGATGAATTGTTCTCCGAAGTTTTCCCTCAAAATGGCCATAGAATCGCGAGCTGTGTGGCATGTAGCGCCATCTTGTTGAAACCACATGTCAACTAAGTTCAGTTCTTCCATTTTTGGCAACAAAAAGTTTGTTAGCATCGAACGATAGCGATCGCCATTCACCGTAACGTTGCGTCCAACAGCATCTTTGAAAAAATACGGTCCAATGATTCCACCAGCGTACAAACCACACCAAACAGTGCATTTTTCGGGATGCATGGGCAGTTCTTGAACGGCTTCTGGTTGCTCTTCACTCCAAATGCGGCAATTTTGCTTATTTACGTAGCCATTCAACCAGAAATGAGCCTCATCGCTGAACAAAATTTGTCGATAAAAAAGCGGATTTTCTGCCAACTTTTCTAGGGCCCATTCACTGAAAATTCGACGTTGTGGCAGATCGTTCGGCTTCAGTTCTTGCAGGAGCTGTATTTTATACGGTTTTACACCAAGATCTTTGCGTAAAATCTTCCATGTCGTCGAATAACACAAACCCAATTGCTGCGAACGGCGACGAATCGACATTTCACGGTCTTCAGCAACACTCTCAGAAACAGACGCAATATTCTCTTCTGTACGCACTGTACGCATTCGTGTGGTTGGTTTAATGTCCAATAAAGTAAACTGAGTGCGAAACTTGGTCACAATCGCATTAATTGTTTGCTCACTTGGTCGATTATGTAGACCATAAATCGGACGTAAATCGCGAAACACTTTTCGAACCGAACACTGATTTTTGTAATATAATTCAATTATTTGCAAGCGTTGCTCGTTAGTAAGTCTATTCATTATGAAATGTCAAAGCATACTGAGCATCTTTCTCTTTGACACCTTGTCTGAAATCCCGCGTGATCTGTCAAATACTAATGCATGAAAATCCTAACCACAAAAAAATCACCCTTTAGTATTCAACAATATTATTCGGTTTATAATCTGCGCGGCATCACACGTAATTCGCGTGAATCATCCCTTAAAATGATGCAGAGCGCAGATTTGAACATCTGCCAGCACACAGGTAACAAAAAATTTTCGTATAATTCTGAAACCGGTTTTCTTTACTGAAAGTAACTCTTAAAAGATTAGAGAGGTCTTTTTTTCAATCACACAAAGGAGAAACCTGGAATGAGGATACCCGCACATTGACTTTTTCTGAAATATCTGACTTCGAGCGGATTTTTAAGGAGTTTGTTGTAATAACATATAGGGTGGGCCAAATAATTTTTTTTTTTAATAATGCAATAAAACAAAAAGTTCTCAATATTTTTTCAAATTTATTTTTTCATTGTAAAGAATGATCCTTCCGATTAATTATGGAATACTATTTCATTCATATGACTGCCTCGGCTGGTCTTGACGTACCTCATACGGTCGGTCCATTTTTTGAGCACATTTTCGATGTTATGCGCCATTATGTCTTCAATGGCAATGCGAATATTGTTCTTGAGAGCGTCAAACATTGCTTGTTTATCGGCGTAACACTTATCCTTGACGGCACCCCAAAGATAATAGTCCAACGGCGTCAAATCACAGCTCCGAGGCGGCCAAATCACATCAGCATTTCGGCTGATAATTCGATCTTCGAAGACAGTGTGCAAAAGATCAATTGAAACGTGTGCTGTGTGGCACGGAGCGCCGTGTTGTTGAAACCAAATGTTGCCTATGTCCTCCTCTTCAAGTGCCGGGAACAAAAAATCGTTTATCACCAGCTCCTTGTTCGTTTTCAAAGAAAAATGACCCAATGATGCCACCGGGCCAAAATCCGCACCAAACAGTCACTCGTTGAGGATGCTCCGGCTTCTCTATGATCACGTGCGGGTTATCTGTGCCCAAAATGCGACAATTCTGCTTGTTTACATAGCCGCCAAGATGGAAATGCGCCTCATCCGAAAAGATGATTTTTTTGCCAAAATCGGCATCTTCTTGAAGTCGATCGCAAACCCACTCAGCGAACCGAAACCGCAATGGGTGGTCTCTTTGGTTCAATTCCTGAACCAATTGAACTTTATACGGAGACATACCAAGGTCTTGTGTGTGTTGTGAGTGAAATGTTCAATTCTGAACATTTCATGCACAACACACACAAGACCTTTTCAGCACGATGACGTGTTGGCGTTCCCGGCGATTTACACACATTTTCGGCTACAGCATCAACATTTTCGGGTGTACGCTTTGTTGGCTGCTTGGTTTATTAATTAGCAAGCCTGTTTCTTTAACTATATTCACAAAATAACGCACATATGGAGCTCCCGGCGCTTCGTTTCTTCCGAAAACCGCACGCAATTTTCGCACACAATCTGCAACATTACCATGATTTTCGAAGTAATGTTTCAATATTTCCCAGCGTCGTGCAAGCGAATACACAACCATTTTCGTTCAACGGAAGGATAAAACTAACTTTCTGTCAAATCAGAAGTGACATAACCTTACCATATTCAAAATAACCGCTAGTTCAACAAAAAAAGTTAAATGGCCCACCCTGTATAATATTTAATATTTTATTATTAAATAGCCACCAATTCTCAGATAATTACGCATACAAAGCTAGTTTCTTAATCTATTATACATATATCCAAAGTTATAGCCATTTTAAAAATCTCAAAAATTCAAAAAAAATGAAATAATTAAACTAAACTACTGTTATTTTTTTTTGCTCAACACATAGAGGTGGGGATTTTTCTGAAAAATTCTGAAGTATAGGGGACAACGTTATATTAGTTAAAAGTTTATTGGAATTATTTACAAGTTTATATGGAGCCCTGGTTTTATTTCCTGGACTACAAGAGTTCTTTTGTTTAACTTTCTTTTTTAAAAAGAATTAGAAGAGCGTGGGCCTTTCCAATAAAAACCCATTTTGATAAGCTGTATTATCTTGTGTCTTGTGGCATGCAAGGTTTGAATTGCATCATAAATTTATCATTAAAATTAACTAAAATTGGCTAGCATCTGAATGGTTAGTTGGGTATAAACCAACTCTTTCTAAATATACAATCATAATAATAGCGCTATTCCATTCAAAATCGCAAGATTTTGTACAAAATTAAAAAGAGACGAATATAAACCATTTCTATTTGTGAGAATAGTATTTCCGATTTTTTTTTGTTTTTGTTGAGTTGCTATAATTTTTTCTTAAAAAATATCAAGCTGAGTATTTTTTATGGCAGCAAATATAAAAATCAAAAATATAAATCCCCCACTCTCTCTTTAATTTATTTTTTGTAAATTTTTATGGTGTACAGACATACTAGACGTGACTTTAGAAGAGAGATCAATTTTTATGATGCCGTTATTTCAGAGAAGAACTTAATAGATTCGTGCGGTGGTAATTGGTACTGTATAGTACATACTCGTATATGCAGTATGCACCGCAACTCAACAACAATATAAAAAAAAATTAATTTCGATTAAAAGATTTATTAAATAATAATAATAAAATTAATAATTAAAAATGATTAAATTGAACTGATAAAATTCAAAATCATCAAATGATGGCTTCCGCCGGTGCAGATGAAGCGATTTAAATAAATATAGGATGCTAATGATTTAATCTCGGCAAAGGATACTCTAACACGCCATAAAATGTATCCAATAATGTATCCAATTCAGGATATTTATCCGAAATGTTATAAAGGAGATCACGAACTATTTTATAGCATATACCTTTGGTCGGCTGATTAATGAATCCAATCTAAGAACAAAATAAAAGAAAATTTAATTAATAGGAATAGGGAGGAACTAGGAAGTAATTTAATTCTCTACCTCAAATATCTTTAATGTTACAGTCCTTATAAATTCCCAGACAGACTGTTTTCTCGATAAAATCATATTACAAAATGTTTGCAACAAATAATAGTCATCGGCTGAAATTTCAGTTGTAACATCATTGAGTTCATAGTTTAAACAATGAAAATTGTCAAGAAACCCAACCGTCAGTGCGCTTATCTAAAGTTGAAAATGGTAAATCGACTAAATATTGCCATGTGCCAAGACGTCGCGAATTGTACTCGTACATATAGTGGTAAGTTCGTAATATAAACGAGTGATATTCAACAGTTACATACGAGTTCCACAGCATTCGTTTTATTCGGTTGGTGTCTGAAAATAAACAAAATTAATACTTTATTTGAATACCAAACCAGAATAAATTAAAGACACTTACGTGAATAATTCGCGGGTATCGTTGGTATCCGTGGAACCTTTTACTTTCCACAATGAGTTTCCATTCAGCTTGATATTATTGCGCAAAGTTTCTAAATCAGCTAATAAATTCCTATTCATTAAATTTTTTGAAAATTTCTTAAGAAATTTAAATAAAACATGATTTGACGTTATAACGGGTGTTTTTTTAGGAGGTTTGTTTTTCCGATAGATGTCGTTTTATTTTATGACAGTTGTTTTGACAGCTCAAAGTGGCATTTCTACTCAGTATTGTTTGGCAAATCATTATGAATAGGTTAACTCCAGAACAACGTTTTCAAATCGTGGAAATTTATTTTCAAAATCAGTGTTCAATTAAAAATGTTTATAGAGCACTTCGTGAATTTTATGGTGCACATAATCGTCCGTCAGAGACCACCATAAAGAACGTAATTACCAAATTTCGGTCTACATTCACTCTTTTGGATGCCAAGCCACCGACAAGAATGAGAAGAGTTCGTACAGAAGAAAATATTGCTGTCGTTGAGGCCAGTGTCGAAGAAAACGACAATTTATCGATTCGTCGTCGTGCTCAGCAAATTGGACTTTGTCCATCGACTTTATGGAAAATTTTACGTAAAGATTTGGGTTTGGTGCCATACAAAATTCAATTGGTGCAAGAATTAAAGCCACACGACCATCGTTTGCGCCGTGAATTCAGTGATTGGTCGTTAAATCAATTGAACGAAGATCCATTTTTTTACCGTAAAATTCTCTTCAGTGATGAGGCGCATTTTTGGTTAAATGGATACGTCAACAAACAAAATTGTCGCATTTGGAGCAAAGATAATCCACACGCCGTTCAAGAATTACCAATGCATCCTGATAAATGTACTGTTTGGTGCGGTCTATGGGCTGGTGGGATCATCGGTCCATATTTCTTTAAAAATGAGGAAGGACGACGCGTTACCGTGAATGGAAATCGATACAGAACCATGTTAAATGAGTTTTTGTTGTCAAATCTTGAAGATATGGATATGGATGAAATGTGGTTTCAACAAGATGGTGCCACTTGCCATACAGCACGTGAAACAATCGACTTATTGAAAGAAACTTTCAACGACAACATTATTTCGAGAAATGGTCCGGTGAATTGGCCTCCGCGTTCGTGCGATTTGACGCCACTCGATTACTTTTTGTGGGGATACGTGAAGTCATTGGTTTATGTGGATAAACCTCAATCGATTGACGCTTTGGAAACCAATATTCAACGTGTCATTGCTGACATACGCCCTCAAATGCTTGAAAAAGTGCTGGAAAATTGGACCTCCAGAATGACATTTGTGAAAAATAGTCGTGGTAGCCATATGCCAGAAATTGTGTTTAAATGTTAAATGCCAAAAAATTATCTACCAAATAAAAAAAAATTTTGGTCATTTCATAATTTTATGTGTTTTATTCAAAAAAAAAATCGGCAACCTCTTAAAAAAACACCCTTTATATGGCGCGTTTACTTCTGTATCAATAAATTGTTCTTCGAAGGCTGTGGCCAGCTGAATTTCAGGATAAAACAATCCTGATTGTTTGATTGTCTGTCCAATTTGATTTAATTCTAGTTCTTTGAAAGGATTTATGTTTAATTTAACATGATCAGCTAATTTATTGTACGTCTGTGCGATTGCATAATATTCAATTACTTCCTTTGATTTTAAATCGGGAAACAAAACCTTGGGTGTCAAAACAGCATGCGACGATGTTGTATTTTCGAATATGGGAGCAGTAGGCTTAAAACGTATTTAATTTACTTTTGCCATATTACTGGGAGCGAAAGTTACATCTGGAACAGGTACATTTGTCACAGTATTAATGCAAATCTGACTTTCAACCTCCCCACTTTTAGTAACCGGTGCAACTACTTCATCAGCATCTATCGGATCATTCTTTTTCTGTAAATAAATCGTTGTTGATTATACTTCATTGAATAAACACAAAGAACATTCTTATCGTAAAATTGGGTTAGAATTTAAAAAAAAACTAATATAATGTTAAGAACGTAACCGAATTAATAAAATTCGATATTAAAAATAATAAACAATAAAATTTGTGATTCTCAGTATAATGCGGAGCAGCTGATTTTGATGTTAGAAGCGCAAATTGTTAAGATCAATAGATTTAAACTTAATTTTAATTTAATATTTACGGTAAAACGGTAACAAATCAACTATATTATAAGTTACACAAATATTTAGTTTATAATTATTAAAAAATACATTTTATTTTAATAAAATTACCTTCAGTTTAGGTTTCTCCATTGTAGCCATTTTGATTTATTATTTATGTAACATAAATTTTTTGATTGTTTTAGGTTATAGAGGACTTGTCAAAATTTTCCCCTCACATGTTTTATAGTAGAGTATTTGTCCAAAATAAAGAAACTAAATAAAACAAAACTATTCCCGCCATTTTAAAAATAATATTTATTTTTTTTAATAATTTATAGAATGTAAAATACATCATCAATTATTAAACATTACGACTTTTCTCTTTATTTAAATTATTTTTAGGTTATGTTTGTATCGCAGCAAAAAAAATCCCCTACACGTTCTACTATAAAAAAAAAATTTGTCTCAGTCACTCTCATGTAGATATTTTATTCTTGTCTCTTTTTAATTGTGTACAAAATCTTGTGATTTTGAATGGAATAGCGCTATAAAGCTCGAAATAGAACAAGGGCGACAACGACGAGCGTCGACGAAACAATAAAAAATATCGCCGCGATATCGCTGTAGCTAACAGAATAAGAGCGTCAGCGTATGGCGATAAAAAAGAATCACAAACGACATAATCACGACATATTTTATTTATGTCAAAATGAATTCTAAAAGTTAGCATACTCGAATAATAAAAATTTCAAAATTATAAAAAATGTTCATCTTTTATGTGTTTGGCACATGACGTTGGTGCGGTACCAACTTAAATATATAGAAAAACAGTTGACAACATTGTTTCGCCGGCGATGAAAATAGAAATAGACTCTAAATAATATGACAGGCGATTTCGCTCGCCGCCTCTGCGCTGTTTTGAGCTTAAGTTATAGAAAACAACAAAATTAGTTTAGTTTTAGTTTTTTCTTTCACCTCGTTACGACAAGAACATTATTAGTCTTGCAATAATAATAATATATTTAAAGGAATAATAAATGAAATAAATATCAACGTACAAACAAATAATTTATGCTAGCCAATTTTAGTTAATTTTAATGATGAATTTATGATACAAGGTGTGAAAACGCCACAAATCCTCACCTCCCCCCCCCCCCCCCCCCCAGAACGATGAAAGATCTATCGATTACAAGAATCTGGTTGGAGGTCAGGATACACGACTCGCCGCCCTTGTAATTGTTGAAGATTAAGGTGAAAGATCAAAACGAACATGTTTGTGAACTTTCGGCTCCACGGTAGGTAATTTAGGTGAAATTAATGCAGTCTGTGTAGTTGGTGCGTCCGTAAATTATTGCCCCTATTATGGTTCTCGCCTCACCATCGCTTCACCACTCTTTCGCCGTGATACTTAGATTCGTGTGAGCAATATTTTAGTATTATGGTTCTCACCTTTATTTTGGCGAGAGAGTATGTGTCGCCGCATTATTTTTGGTCGTTATTTGTTCTTGGTATTATGATTCTCGCCGTGAGAGCGATGTGAAAGAGTGATGTGTAAAAAAAGATCGCCTAAAATTTTTAGGTGATGAATGTGATGTAGTACGAATAAAGTTTTTGAAGGTTACAGGACAAATAAAAAATAATGGCTACCAGCGATAATGTAAGCTTTTTTCAATAATTTTTACGCTTATAAATAATTTGTTTACCAATTTTATATAAATATATGTATATATACATATATATATGTATATTATATATATATAAATATATATATATATATATATATATATATATATATATATATATATATATATATATATATATATATATATATATATATATATATATTTATATATATATATATATATATATATATTTATATATATATAATATACATATATATATGTATATATACATATATTTATATAAAATTGGTAAACAAATTATTTATAAGCGTAAAAATTATTGAAAAAAGCTTACATTATCGCTGGTAGCCATTATTTTTTATTTGTCCTGTAACCTTCAAAAACTTTATTCGTACTACATTACATTCATCACCTAAAAATTTTAGGCGATCTTTTTTTACACATCACTCTTTCACATCGCTCTCACGGCGAGAATCATAATACCAAAATATAAATACGGCGACCCATCGTCGCCTAGTGACGCGTAGGCGAAAACCATAATAGGGGCATATGATTGATTGTCTGAGTAACACGGTTTGAATCGGTCGATGCAAATTTTGGCGTATCGCCCTTCCAGTTCCAAAGGGTAAAATTTTTCTGTAAGGTCGATAACCAAATATGGTCCAGTATATGGTAGTTGCAGCGATCTGCGCACTGCGTCAAGTCAGCAGATATTAACTAATGAAACTTTTGTCCGTAGTATGTCGAGAACGTGACGTCCTAAGTTCGTATTAAACTCTCATTGTAAAACTTGATCGTTCGTAGTATCTAAAAATGTTCCAGGAGCTCGAGTCGTAAGCTCGAGTAAACAAATTCGGCTGGATTAACTTTTAGTTCGTCACTGTAAATCGTTCGTAGTCCTAGTAAGATTGAAGGAAGAACACTAGTGCAATCAGTTCGGTCATATCACATAATGGCAGATTTGATGACACGATGCCATTACATTTTGGATTGTAATTAGTTGTTCTCCTGCCCTCACAACCGAGTAAGTTAGCCAGTTCGTGAAAAAATTGTGATTCGAATTACCTGCTTTGGTCCGTGACGATGAACTCTGGAACACCAAAGCGAGCTATCCAATGCGAGTAGACAGCGAAAGTGACGATTACAGCAGTTATATCCGCAACTGGAACCGCCTAGGGCCAGCGAGAGTATCGCAATACCGCTGATTATCAGAAATCAGGTAACAGACCAATGATATCGAGATAAATAATCGAAAAACGTTGATAAGATCGTACTACGCGGAGATTTTGTGTGTCGAGGGTATTTAGGCTTTTGGCAAGCTACATAACTTGGAGCCATCTTCTGAACGTCTTTTTTAATTGATGACCAGATAACATTCTGAGTCAAAAGTTTGATGGCAGCTTTGACGCCAGGATGAAAACGATTATGAAAAGCCTCGAAAATTTGCTTTCGGAAATTTATGGGAATGAGTAGCCTAGATGTAGTAATAGATATATCGCAATAAATATTTTTTTTCCAATTGAAAGAAACGGGAAATTTCTCCAATTTGAGAACAGACTTACTTCTTAAAATTTCTTGAAGTTCTTCGTCACTGGCCTGAGCATCTGCGATGATAGCATAATAAATTCTTTCGGGAATATGAGCATGATTAATATACGTGAAATAGCATCTGCGACAACATTATCCAGTCCAGAGACGTGCTGAATATCAGTCGTGAATTGACCAATAAAAGCTAAGTGTCGAAATTGACAAGTGGTTTATGATCCGACTGGTTCATTCCCGAATAAGCCGCGAGAAGTTCACGATCATAAGCTCTATCTTTTCTGCGTATCATTGAAACGTACTGAAAAGAACTCGAGTGGTTGCCAAGTGTCTGATATGAACTGCTAAACCACCGCTCCGATCACCGTATCAGAAACATCAACTATGATAGCCAGAGGTGCTGACGATGATGGATGAATAAGTAAAGTAGCACCTTTAAGTTTAATTTTACAGTTATCGGACGCTATAGCTTCAGTTGACCATTGTATTGGAACTCGACTGTTCTTAGTGTAACCTTTTAGGTAGTCGCTCATCAATCCCTGGTCAGCAGCAGCACCTGGAATGAAGCGTCGATAAAAGTTTATCATGCCTGAATCGCGTTTCAGTTGTTTAAGAGTATGTGATCGTACGAAATTTTTAATGACTTGAACCCGTCCATGCAACGGTAATATACCTTGTCCAGTTACCAAATCGCCTAAAAAGATAATTTTGGTTTTTGCGAAAACGCATAAGCACCGCTAAAGAGGAACAAACGTTTCACAACTGTTTTAAAAACTATAGGGTTATTACAAATTAAAACAGAACAATGTATCCTTAAAAATGAAACTGGCACTATATTATGGACCATTTACTTTGGTATTGTCATCAGTGAAAAGAAAGAAGAAATAAAATCCCTATTTGTCTCCATCTGAATGAAGAATTTCAAATGGAAACAAATGAGCAACCTTCAACATACCTGGGAATAGAAATATCAAGATGTGAGGAAAATTTGGTATTGACTTACGATTGACGATAACGAGATGGAGAGCGTGAAAAATAAATTACCATATAGAGAGGCAATAGGGAGTCTACTCCCTGTAAATACTCTTTGATTTAATTTAATAAGATATGGGTAACTTTCTAAAATTAAATTGTTGAGAACTAGACGTATGATCATCATTACTGTTGAGTCTTCAAAAAATACAGTTTTTTTTTGTCTATAATCGACCTTTTCGCTTAAATTTTGGAAAATTGTTCTGAAACGATATTGTTGCAAATTTATTTTAGGTGGACCGATTTTGGCCAAATATCAATGGGATCTCCAAATTTATGAAAAAGATTAAGTATGAAGTATCATTCCCATCAATCAATCCATCATAGGGGCCGAATTTTTGTAAGTATCTTTCAAAATATTTTGCTAAAACCAAAAAAGCTCCATTGGAAACCGTCACTTCCGGTAGACCGATTTCGGCCAAAATATACTGGCATATCTTAATTTGTAGATAAAGCTTAAGTATGAAGTTTCATCGCGATCAATTAATCCGCCTGTGCTGTACGGGGCCGTATTTTTTTGTAAAACAGATTTTTGTCAAAAATCGTTAATTTCGGTAAAAAAAAATCTTCTAGTTCATTATATGCTGCCACTTCCGATTGGCCGATTTCCAAAAAATCCCTGGGATTTTCTAGTTTGTGCAAGAAGCTTAAGTATGGAGTTTTATCCCGATCAGTGGAACTGTCTGGGCTGTAGAGAGAACACAGACCTTTAGTCTACACGCCACCATGCACAGCATACCACTTACGCATGCACACACTGGAATTTTTTTTAAACTGCTTATTATTACTTCGGCCATATAGCGAAAAATAAATCTGCTAACAACTCCATGTCAAAATTATCCAACTTGCCTATTTTTATTACGATATGTACCACCGGAGCACCATGACTTCTTCAAATTTCTGCCGTATACACAACAAAATGTAGATGAGGTGCATAAATGGTGGTTAAGTGTTGTAATGAAATATAAATTGAATATCGGTTTTAGAAACCGAGGATAAAATGATGCTCCAAAGTTATGGCGATTGCTGCTCAAATTGCAAAATTATTCAACTGGACAATTTTTTATAAAACTTATCACTCGTATTGCGAGATTGGGAATAGACCTTCACACTAAAATTTTCAAAATTTTTGCATTGCAAAGGATACGTAAGGAGAGAGTAATACCCCACCCCTTCTTTAGTTATGCTCTGGAACGATTTTAGAAATGAAAAAAATTCAAAAAATTGTACAACTTCTGTCTTTTAGTAGTTTAGACAATCGGCTTTCAAATTTATGATTAATGTGGTTTTATTTTATATTTGCCGAATATAAACACTAATCGAGTTTCCAATTCATTCATACACTTCTTATAATTTTGACCCAAATCATAAAATATTTTCGAAGGTAATATATCATTTCGACTTGGGACGATATATAATGACACCACATAAGAAATTAATGAAGTACAGTTAATAAGACTAAAACAACAAGAATTACATATAATGGTGTGGCAGAAGTACAACCAACAAAAACATCAAAGTTTTTCTTAACACTAACAAAATCGTCATCGTTCAAAAGCTGTCATCTTCAGATAAAATTATTATTATTATAAAATAGAATTAAACAAGTAAAAAATACAAGGAAGATCAAAACCATCCCATCAAATCGAAACGAGCAATTTTATGCGAATGATAAATTAATTTTCAATTTTACAAGCGAGTCGACCTCGAAGATATCACAAAAAATTACGCATCGTCCTTCGGTAGCACTTAAAAAACTTAATCACACGATAATGCGTTCTAATGTCCTTTTTTTACATCACTCTGTAGGGAAACCCAAATGTACATACAGCTATCTATACAGCTTCTACCAGAATTGCGCCACATAAAATAAAAACAAAATTTGTCCTTTTCCTTTTGCTTGTCGTATCCTTTACGTTTTATGACCTAAATATTTAAGTACATTCCGTTTTAGAACAACGAACTGTGTGTATGTGTAAACGAGTTTGTGTGTGGGTCGAAAATCCGATGAATGTTCACACATTTTATTTGTGATGTCGTTTAGGAATTTTCCATTTATTTAATTTTAATCGGAGTGATAAAATTAATAAGAATTTCGTTTTCTCTGTTCCAACCGACGCGAGTGCAAGAGATTATTTTATCAGCATTGGCCGTCTCTACCACAACAAGCTGAAACAAATATGAATGTTAAGCGGGCGCGAGAGAACTCACGCACAAAATACTATTGTGGTGTACTGAGAGACACAACCTTATATAAAGGGTGTTTTTTTAAGAGGTTGCCGATTTTTTTTTTGAATAAAACACATATAAAATTATGAAATGACCAAAATTTTTTTTTATTTGGTAGATAATTTTTTGGCATTTAACATTTAAACACAATTTCTGGCATATGGCTACCACGACTATTTTTCACAAATGTCATTCTGGAGGTCCAATTTTCCAGCACTTTTTCAAGCATTTGAGGGCGTATGTCAGCAATGACACGTTGAATATTGGTTTCCAAAGCGTCAATCGATTGAGGTTTATCCACATAAACCAATGACTTCACGTATCCCCACAAAAAGTAATCGAGTGGCGTCAAATCGCACGAACGCGGAGGCCAATTCACCGGACCATTTCTCGAAATAATGTTGTCGTTGAAAGTTTCTTTCAATAAGTCGATTGTTTCACGTGCTGTATGGCAAGTGGCACCATCTTGTTGAAACCACATTTCATTCATATCCATATCTTCAAGATTTGACAACAAAAACTCATTTAACATGGTTCTGTATCGATTTCCATTCACGGTAACGCGTCGTCCTTCCTCATTTTTAAAGAAATATGGACCGATGATCCCACCAGCCCATAGACCGCACCAAACAGTACATTTATCAGGATGCATTGGTAATTCTAGAACGGCGTGTGGATTATCTTTGCTCCAAATGCGACAATTTTGTTTGTTGACGTATCCATTTAACCAAAAATGCGCCTCATCACTGAAGAGAATTTTACGGTAAAAAATGGATCTTCGTTCAATTGATTTAACGACCAATCACTGAATTCACGGCGCAAACGATGGTCGTGTGGCTTTAATTCTTGCACCAATTGAATTTTGTATGGCACCAAACCCAAATCTTTACGTAAAATTTTCCATAAAGTCGATGGACAAAGTCCAATTTGCTGAGCACGACGACGAATCGATAAATTGTCGTTTTCTTCGACACTGGCCTCAACGACAGCAATATTTTCTTCTGTACGAACTCTTCTCATTCTTGTCGGTGGCTTGGCATCCAAAAGAGTGAATGTAGACCGAAATTTGGTAATTACGTTCTTTATGGTGGTCTCTGACGGACGATTATGTGCACCATAAAATTCACGAAGTGCTCTATAAACATTTTTAATTGAACACTGATTTTGAAAATAAATTTCCACGATTTGAAAACGTTGTTCTGGAGTTAACCTATTCATAATGATTTGCCAAACAATACTGAGTAGAAATGCCACTTTGAGCTGTCAAAACAACTGTCATAAAATAAAACGACATCTATCGGAAAAACAAACCTCCTAAAAAAACACCCGTTACAAATACGTATACATTAGGTTCAACGACACCGCAAGAGGAAGTAGCAGGTCGATGAAAAATACTTCGCATCCTTTAAATGAAAAATTGTTGGTCTAGAAAATATTGGTGGCTTGTTGTTGTAGATTTTGTAGAATAAATTTTTTTTTATCGGATATTTGATGTCGATATATAATCGTACGTTCGTAGATTTGTTTATCCTAATATTTTGCATAGAAATGAATATTGAATTTTAAGTCAATCGGACCATCGTTATTTCTGTGAATTTGCTCACCCTCTAGCACGAAATCGATATAATCACTAAGGCCACATGTTTAGATATACGAGTATGTTTTAATTGGAGTAGAAACCGAATTATTGTGAAATTTCATAATTTTTTGTATATTGTTCTCAATTGCTTTATAGAAATCGATGCTTAAAAATAAATAAAACCCATTGGAGTGCAGTTTATGTCAAAATAACAAAATATACAGTATAAACTTAAAATAATAAGTAGATATTTAGAAATCATAGGAGGCTAGGGTTGCCAGAAAATATTTGTTCAAAATTCGTACACCTCATACAAAACTTATAATTGCGTTCTACCAGAGCCATCTAGATTAACAGAGCCTTCATGTTCGAGCTTTTTTCCACTAAACTTAAAATATTGGGTAAATTTATATCTACTGTGGGCAAAAAATAGTAAGACTTTTTTAATTTAAATTTCACGCGGAAACCATTCGTCGAAATATTTTTTTTCTATGTTGGTATGACTGTCAGTGACATCTGTGCCAAATGTCACATCAAAATAATCATTAGTGTTTAGTATACGTTTGTCTTTCTGAAGTACAAAAAGTGCATTCGGCGATTTTTACAATGAGTGAAATTATTCAACAAATAAGTTCCATTAGATTTTGTGTGCGGAATTAATTTTGTAGTGCCGAAAACGTTCAGAATGTTGCAAAAGGCCATACATAATTGTATGTCGCGAGCAAGTGTTTTTGATTGGTACAAATTGTTTAAACAGGGCCGAGAACGTGTAAACGACGAACCACGTCTAGGACGGCCATCAACATCAACTGATGATCAACGTTAATAAAATCAAGGAATTGGTGCTCGAGAATCGACGATTAACAGTCGGAGACCTTTCTGGCATCGTTGAAATATCGGAAGGAAAAGTGATAGCACGATTGGTTCCAAAATCACTCAATTTTTTGGAAAAACAGCGTCGCGTTGACGCCTGTGAAACAATGTTTTCCGACTACCAGGATGTCATGAAACGTATTATAACTGGCGATGAGTCTTGGATCTATGCTTACGACCCGGAAACAGACGATCAATCGGCCGAAAATCAAGGTGATGTTGGCAGTTTTCTTCGATTATCGAAGTGTGGTGCACTCCGAATTCCTACCGACCGGCCAAACTGTCAACAAGGAATACTATTTGAGTGTTATGCGTCGTTTGCCCAAGCTATTCGTAAAAAAGGGGCCAGAATTATGGGACGACAAACCGGACAAGTGGTGCAGTGGTAGGTTTGGATAGGTTTTACGTGATTTTTTCGCCAAAAATTCCACCCATATCGTTCCGCAACCACCGTATTCGCCTGATTTAGCTCCGTGTGACTTCTGGCTGTTCAGTAAACTCAAACGACCGCTCCGGGGAAACCGTTTTGAGTCAATTGAAAACATTAAACGTGAATCGCTACGCGCTTTGGAGGCTATTCTGGATATTAACTTTAACAACTGTTTCGAGGATTGGAATAAACGTCGGCACAAGTATATTGAGGCCGGGGGGGATTACTTTGAGAGGGACGAAATAGATTTGGAGAAATAAATAAAGAATTTTAAAATTATGAACAAAGTGTTACTATTTTTTGCCCACAGTATCTCATCATACAGCACACTGCCTTTCGGCACGAATCGGTGTTGAGTTTGGAATTTGTCGGTTTCACTGCATTTTGATTTGAATTTCATGTTTTGAACTATTAAGTCGGTCAGATTTCCAGCCTAGTGCGGCAATTAGATCGGCATGTCCGAATTCACTAAATTCGTAGTGGATCTTTATTTCTCGGTAACGGGGAAACATCAAACGCATAATTTTCCACATTTATATCTTTCAATTTTGATGCAATTTTGGCAAATTTCTGTATCAAATTGAGCCGTCATGCTGCGTCCAACCCAAGTTTATTGTAATTGCATACTACGTGGGCGTATGCCACCTCTTGACTATCTAAGCACGATTTACAAATAAAAGTGCAATCGTTTAGTAGAGTCCGTTCCGGCCCTTACGAATATTGATCTAGTTTTGCGAGGGGCTGATCAACGAGTAAATGTTTTTTCTATGCCAATCGCATGTCTTCCCATCTTTGGTTTTGATCAGTGGAATGCGATTTTTTATCCTTCTGAACTTCTTCGGTTATTGAGCGAATGCCGTTCTTTTTCAATTTTTATAAAGCGTTTAATGTTCGTCACTATGATCGGACCTAATGGTCCTAATGTTTTACTGATGTTTATGGATTCTGGTAACCGGAGGAAATTTACACCACGTTGCCGCACAATCGTTTCCCTGAAGTTTTAGATGCGTCAGCTTCACAACTAAATTTCCGTTTTTTTTTAAATGAAAAATGGAAAATTTCAATAGAGATATAAGAATTGGTTAATTCAAAGTATTGTCTTTTTTGCCGTCTCTCTGGCAAAACATGAATACCACGAAATGACGCGTCGATCCGGAACCATTCATTCAACTAATTTTGCACTTCTTCGAAACTGATCGAAGCGGAACAAGTGATAATTAGATCAGATTGATGAGGTGTTGTCGGTAGCGTTGTCCATTGACTGTTTCGCCCTGTTTCAGCAGCTCATACTACACGATTCCTTTCTGGTCCCACCAAACGCAGAGCATTGTCTGCTCTCCGAAGGGATCGTGCCGTTGATGTTGATGCTTCGCCAGGTAAAAGTCGCGGCTTTTTACGTTTGGGATACTTAAAAAAGTTCCACTTCTCCCGTGACAATTCGATGCAGCTCTTATTGCATGCCGTGAAAACAACATTTTGTGGCTTGAAGTGGCTCTTCGATTTTCAACTCACGCGGCACCCATTTCCCCTCCTTTTGAATTGTTCCCATCGCATATAAACGTTTGGAAATACCTTGGCAAGAAGTATATGAAGTTATCCTAGTTTTTCATCCCAGGATTTTTTTTATTATTATTTACACGAAACTATTATGTTCCATCCCAGTTTTTTCATTTTATACCTCTATAAGACGATTTAATGTATAAACACAACAACAACTTATCCACCCCCTGTTTTTTACAGTGTTTTAATATGGCTCCTTAATGTGCCAGCCCAGTGCCAGCCGTATGTTAGGATTGGCACAACCTTCCAGCTTCGATATGGCCCCATATACATTTGTATGAAAACCGTCTATAACTTGCAAAGCCTTAGTGGGCCGGAAATAGCGATTGATGTTTCGAGATGGTACGTAATTAAGTGCAGTTTTGCATAATTTTAATTTAGTTATAAATAGAATAATTAATTTTGTACAATTCTGCACTTTTGAATTTATAATATAATATATTTGATATGTTCAAATATAATGTAAAACCCAACAACAAGCAAATATCAAATTTGTATATAAACAGCAAGAAAATAAATGAACGTTCAGTTCTAATTAAACTCCAATATATGTCTTTATTTCAATATTCCGGTATTAGCCCTCACCAGTGGAAAGCTCGGAATATAGATTAAAGGTATTACATTAGTTCAAGCTGAGGCTGAACTAAACATTGGTCCTTCGAGCCGGATTTGAACCAGCCTATGGATACATAACAAAAAACCAATCGTGTGTCTTGTGTTCGGGCAATCACAAGTTAGAAATCTGCCACAAGTTTAATAAAATGAGTCACATAGAACGAATGCAGCTTGTCAACTTGCATGATCTATGCAGAAGATGCCTAGCCATTGGACACAATTTTCAACAATGTTACAATCAACCAAGATGTAAAGAATGCAATGGCATGCACCACAATTTACTTCATACAAAGCAGCCTACAACTACAACTTCAAGAAACATTTCAACCAACAGTGCGATGAAAACGCATGAGACAACACTATTAGCAACCGCCCTTGTCAAAACCACAAGGTTTGATGGAAGGGAAGAGCTCTTACGATTGCTGATCGGCACCGGTTCACAAACATCATTCATAACAACAGAAGCCAAACAACGTTCAAATCTGGTAGGGCGTAAAATCAGTGCAGAGGTTCATGGGGTAGGCGGACAAGTTGCTGGCAGGATCAATAGTATTGTAAATATCAACCTACAACCAAGATTTCCTTCAACATTTTCAATAGAAATAGAAGCCCTAGTACTAGCCAAAATAAGTAAAAATCTGCCAGAAACACCATTTAGATTTGAAAAATGGAAACATTTGGGCGAGCTGCTATTGGCCGATCCGAACTACAACGTTCCCGCACCGATTGGTATACTACTAGATGCAGATTATTACACACAAGTCATGAAGCCACAGTGTATAAAAAGGGAATAAAAACGAATCTGCAGCACAGCTCACGGAATTTGGATGGGTCATTTTAGGAAGAATATCTACACTCAACAAGACAACCGAGCTAAAATATAAATCACACGTCTCATCGACTGAGATAGATGAACAACTAAAAAAATTTTGGGAATTAGAAGAAATGCATCCCCCGCGCATTCTCACAAAATCAGAGAAGGATGAGTGAGGAATTCTTTGTTGCAACGCACAGGCGATTGAAAAATGGGCGGAAGGATCCGACTACGCATTTGGGGGATTCTAAACGTATGGCAATAGTAAGGTTCCTTCAAGTTGAAAGAAGGCTATCAAGGGAACCAAACCTCAGGAAAAGTTATACAGACTTTATGCGTGAATATGAACAACTTAATCACATGGAGATGATGGTAAAAGATGACGAAAACCCACCTGTAGCATATTACCTTCCACATCACGCAGTGATGAAAGCAGACAGCACTACAAAGCTAAGAGTCGTGTTCGATGAATCTGCAAAAACAACATCCGGTTCATCATTGAATGATTTAATGTTAAATGGTCCAACGTTACAACAGGATCTAACATCAATTCTAATGCAATGGAGAAAACATAAATTCGTCATAAAAGCTGACATAGAGAAGATGTTCCGCCAGATCATAATCAATGAAGGAGATCAAAACTATCAACGACTACTGTGGAGAGAATCACCAAAAGAAGAAATCAAAACGTTTAAACTTAAAACAGTAACGTATGGGACCACATCAGCAACATATTTAGCCATTAAAGCCTTATGTCAATTAGCGCATGATGAGATAAAAAACTACCCAATCGCGTCAACAATAACGTTAAGAGATTTCTATGTAGATGATCTACTTTCAGGAGCGGATACATTACAAGAAGCATTAGAAGCCCATCAAGTTCCTGGAGAGATACCAAGTTTTCTAACAGTAGACGAATTGGCCAGATCACACAATGTAATCATAAGAACAATTCAAGATTCGGAATTCGCCGTAGACATTAAACTCCTCAAAACAACAAATAAAGTCAAAATTAATAGAAAACTATCATCACTTAATCCATTCATAGACGAAAATGGTTTGTTGATGGTCGGCGGTAGATTACAAAGATCTCATCTTAAGTATGATCAAAAGCATCAACTGATTTTACCAAAAAATCATACTTACTCAAGGCTCATCACAACTGAAGTACACCATCTTGTATTACACGGAGGCGTACAAGCAACTCTAGCCCAATTACGTTTAAAATATTGGGTTTTGAGTGGTAAACGTCTAGTGCGCACAACAATTCACAACTGTGTAAAATGTTTTCGATACAGAAGAGCAGCATCAGAACAGTTAATGGGTATGTTACCAGAAGCCAGGGTTACTCCATCTGCCCCTTTCTCCAATACGGGCATTGATTACGCGGGTCCATTTGCAATCCGAGTATCCAAAGGACGAGGAAACAAGTCCTACAAGGGATATATCGCGTTATTCATATGTTTTTCTACTAAAGCAATCCACTTGGAACTGGTGAGTGATCTAACAACAGTAGCGTTCCTGGCAGCTTTTAGACGATTTACCTCAAGAAGGGGAACACCTTTAAACATATACAGTGACAACGGTACCAACTTCGTTGGAGCTCGGAACGCACTGAGTAAGGAGCTACAGGTGGCTATACAAGAAGCAAACAACAACGCAGCTCAGGAAGCAGCTAACCATGGAACAAACTGGCATTTCATCCCGCCCGGTAGTCCCTACTTCGGGGGCATTTGGGAATCTGGAGTCAAATCAACGGAAGGCCACTTAAAGAAAGTTACTAACCTACTTACTAACCTACGAGGAATTCAGCACCGTGCTAGCACAAATTGAAGCATGTTTAAACTCCAGACCGATTATTTCACTGTCAAGCGATGTAGATGATTTTGATGCATTGACACCTGGGCATTTTTTGATCGGGAGACCACTGATTTCACCCCTGAGTCAGACAAAACCAACATAAGCGCAAAACAGAGGTGGACTCTGCTTTCAAGGATGACTCAAGGATTTTGGAAAGTATGGTCAAAGGAATACTTAAATAATCTACAGCAAAGATACAAATGGAAAGAGCCCAAGGCAAACTTCAGGATTGGTCAGCTAGTTCTAATTAAGGATGAACAACTACCCCCTACAAGATGGGCAATGGGAAGGATAACAGATACACATCCAGGGTCAGATGGTCTAACCAGAGTAGTATCAATAAAAGGTCCAAAAAATATTACCCTCAAGAGGCCTATTACAAAGATAAGTCCCCTTCCAATTAAGGATAATCAAGATGCAACAAGCGAATCAAATGAAGTTGTAACAACAGACGACAACAAAGTAGAAAAACTCAAGGTCTGCAGGCCTCGAGTTGCCACGCTCACAAAGATGATCTATGCACCACTGCTCATACTACTAATTACGTTCAGTTTTTGCAATTCGAGCTCACTACCATACAATATCACAACGTTCGAAAATCAACCAGGTATCTATTTTGAATCCATTGGAGAGCCCAAACTTACAAACAACGACTGGAACATAATAGCATATTATAATCTAACCAACTATTATGCAGAACTAACTGCCTATAAGCGCTCCATAGATAGGCTAGCTAGATATTGTTCATATCCTATCAACTTCACAAACTTCAGTATCACTAAAAGATCAAGAGCAAATACATGTGAACTAATAGAACCAGCGTTCGAACAATCCTTACAAGAAATGGAGCACAATGATGAATTGCTTCACCACCATAAGGTGAGTTTTGGAAGAAGCAAACGAGGACTTTTTAACTTAGGAGGAAACATAGCCAACGAGCTATTCGGAGTGCTAGACGACAGAGCCGCGGCGCTTTATGAGCAGGAAATAGAAAATCTCATGCTGAACAACAACCATTGCACGGAGCTGTTAAGGAATCAAACGTCAATCATAGACGCGACTATAAACGTTTTCAAAACTAGAGAATAAAACATTAACAAGCATTGGCTGGTATTTAAGAATCAGTTAGAGGAGGCTTTGGAGAACAACGATAAAAGGACGATTTTCTAGCTCTATCAGTACATACAATGTTACGCATGATTGCATTCAAGGAAATTCAAGATACACTGATAGAAGCGGTATTGGATACGCACAATAGAGTAATTACCACGAGGCTTTTGACGACACAACAACTTAAAAAGAAAATAGATTTCATGCCCAGAAATCTACCACCTGCGCTCATGCTTCCCAATATCGATGACACTGATGACATATTGGCGCTATACCAGCTCATGACAGCCAATACAAGGCTGCAAGGAAAATATTTGATATTTGAAGTGAAGCTGCCATTAGTATATAAGGAAATATATCAGATATATAAGCCCATACCGCTGCCTACCCCCAGCATTCCATCTATATTTATACAGCCACAAATGGAACTTCTGGTGACAGATTTGCATCGGCACACATATTCCTCAATGACAACTTCGGAATGGCAAAACTGTATTAGCACCAACGATTTTAGCATATGCCAATTAACCCAGGCTATGCATCAGAATCAAGAAGATGACGTTTTAAGTGAACTGCTCCTATTACGACAAGAAAGAGTCAATAACAAATGCGAGGTGGTTGAAAGAAAGACGACCAACATGCCCGATACGTGGATTCAACTAAGAGATTACAGATGGCTTTATTCAGTACCAACTGAATGTACGATCAGTATCGTTTGGCAACAAGAGCCATTTTCCACAAAGATATCAAGAAGCGGGATAATAAGCTTAGGTTCTGGTTGTTCACTGAAGGGAAGAACCATAACCATAAAGTAAGTAAATGACTCTATTCATATTGAACGTTTATTTTATTGATGTTGTTGTTATAACAAGCCGTATGTTCAAATTTGAGTAAATGGCCAAGTTAACCAACTTAAGTCTTAAGAACTTTCTAGGCCGGCAGTGGTTATTTATGTTTTGAGTTGGTAATGTTGGTAATGATAAAAATGCACCGGTGGCTTTTGAGCGATACTGTATGAGGCGATATCGAAGCTGGTAAAATGTGTGAACGCTTACCTACGGGTGACACTGTACCGCTCACCATTATTTGTTTCTTTTTATTATTTGCAATCTGTTCCGGTACCGCAAACCCTCCAACTCTTGTGCAGTTTGCTTCTCACATTCGTATTTAACCAGTGACCAAATCGAGGACGCAACTGACATGAAAGAGAACCCCGAAATTTGCAATCTGAGAAGGAGTCATAGTACCGTTTAATTTCATTACATATCGTAATAAGATGATGAAAAATCCCATTTCCATCCTGCCATGAGAATATGCTTATCCTACCATAAGACTGACACTGAGGAGTTCACCATAGATTGCCCTTATCATTACCAACTCAAAACACAAAGAACGATTTCCGGCAAAGAAAATTCTTAAGAGATACAAACTTCTATTTAACTTATCCTGAGATTTTAGATGTTGGCCATTTACTCAAATTTTAACCTTCGGCTGATGCTGGCCATTTGGTCAACAATCACTTAACTACGTACCATCTGGAAGCTGGAAGATTGTGCCAATCCAAACATACAGCTGGCACAGGGGTGCTCATTATAAGTTACCCTTAATATTTCAAACTATTATTATGGATCATTATTACGGTGAATTTGAATGCGTCCGCAAATTGATCTTGAGTTTGCATATCATCTTCATCCAATAATGCTTGCAGTTTGGTATCTTTAAATGTTGTGGTCTTCCGGAGCACTTCTTGTCCTCAATATCGAAATCGCCTCTTCTGAAGCGTTTAAACCAATCTTCACTTATAGTTTTTGATGGTACATGTTCGCCGTAGGCCTCCTCAAGCAAAGGACGTGCTTCAACACATCACTTTTTTCAAGTTGAAGCAGAAAAGCAAAGCTTCCCGCAAACGCTGTTTGTTTGGCACAAGACTCGACATTTTCGTTCTTAGAAAAGTATTTTTGCGTTGTAATATGTGCTGATATTACAACTGGTTATCGTTTAAAACTGTCCACGCTATGAACAAAATACAACTTCTGACTTAAATGACAACTAGATGTGTTGCTAGCACCATCTATGTGCGTAGCCCGGAAATTTAGTTGGTTACCTGATATGGGTAAAAATGGGTTTGAATAATTGATAAAAATTCCGATCCACACGTGGGCAATGCATCAAGCTTCGCAGGTAAGCTTGAGAAAAATATAAGGTAGGGGGTTTTAAATATAAGGTAGGGGAAAAAGAGATCCATTATTTTTACGTTTATTTCGGGGCTTTATTTAACATGGCTACAATCATTTGTTTTGGCTCAAATATGTGCCGCTTTTTTCGATAACTCGTTGCTATTTAGTAGGCAATTTCATTATGCCGCTTTTCCAAATCGCCTTGTCCCTATTAGCAAAAAATGAGATAGCCAGTATTCAGCAGCCCCTCTTGAGGCCATTTATACACCAAGAGCATTGTCCATGGGCAAAAAGAGATGATAGTCGCTTGGCGCCAGAAGCGGACTTTAAGATTTATGCATAATACCCGCCCAACCAAGCTCCCGGAGTTTCTAGCGGGTCATCATGAGCGTGTGAGGCCTGGCGTTGTCCTGGTGAAACACAACGCCTCTCTTATTGGCTAATTCTGGCCGCGTCTGGTCGATTGCTGCCTTCAGTCAATCCAATTGCTAGAAGTAGAGGTCCTAATTGAGCGTTTGACGATTGGGCGGCAGCTCATAGTCAGTTATTATCCGTAGTCAATATTCCAGGAAAAATTTAACATTCATACCTAGGTTTAACCTTAAACTAAGAATAATTTTTAAATTATTAATTCAGTAATAAGCATTGTAAACCGTTACAACCTAGTACATTTAGCCGTTGCAATTGGGCTATTGCAACGTGTATATCCCTAGTCGCGTGGAGACATGTACAGTCCGGTATTCCGGTCTACTATATCGCACTATTTCGTTCTTTTAAGTCTTTAATCAGTTCAGCACAATATGGCCGGAACTTGGAAAGATCTTCGTCGCAAAGTAATGCTGGCAGTGATAATTCCTGTATGTTTGTATTACTCAGCCACTTATGTTTTAGTAACATAACAGTCACCTCGTTACATTCGAAGAGTAGGTTATAACGTCTTCTATTCCCGATCCGCATAAACATTGACATTGAACTATTATTTTTAATCTCTGCAGGTAGACTTTAAACTTACCATGTCCAGAGGTAACTTGGCTCATAGAGCTCCTCAGTGCTAATTTCAATTTGAGCCGTGCTTTTATATCAGGAATGAAACGAACTGTATGCCTACCATTGGCTGATTCATTCCTCCTTCTTTGCCATAAGTCAATCACCATCTCTTCGATTTGATTTTTGTTCCTATATTGATTTTGTCTACTATCTGTAGCATGTTTGAGAGGCCTTTGCCTTTGGCTTACTCTTAACAAGCAATTCCTCTGAACACATTCCAATGATCTGACGAGGTGACAATTTAACCTGGCATATACCAACCAGCTGCGGCATACGTGAACAGCGCCTCCGCCACGCCAAGGAGTGGAATAGCTTCTTAGCGTTTTCACAGACTCCTAGAACGTGAGAAGTTACGCCCATACGGTCATCTAGGTTAACTCAAAGATATCTTTCAGACTTGACCATTTTCATGTATCGACCGTTTAAAGATATTATTGGAGGTCGAGTCAAATTTGTCTTTTAGCTGCAGCACCACTGTTTTCTCTGCAGATAGTGACATTTTATTTGTTTGTTGACATTTTACTTGTCCAAGACATCAATCATGCTTGTGTTAAATACGATACTCCAGACTAGAGGACCTAGGAAAGAGCCCTGAGGATATCCTTTTGTAGTTTGTTTAGATACAGAGCCATACATATCTCTGATTACTGCGGATCGGTTATTGAAGTAGCTCCTAAAAACATTCATAGTGTTTCTAGGGAGATTGTAGACCGATAAACTTGAGATGACACTAGGCCACGTTAGGTTATCAAATGCTCCGCTGTTGAACACTCTTTTGACAGTGTTGATTAGGCAAACTATCGCATCTTCAGTAGACATGCTACGTCGGAAACCAAATTGCTTGTCCGACAACAGTCCCCTCTCTTCAATTCGCGGTGTAATGCGAATGGCTAGTAACCTTTCTAGGAGTTTCCCCATAACCGGTAGCAACATTATGGGTCTATAAGATTTCGAAGAAAGTGGATCTCTGTCACCAGGTTTCCTGATTACAACCATTTCACCCGTTTTCCAAACTTTAGGGAAGTAACCAAATTTTAAGCAGCTGTTTAATAATTTTACTATGCTAGGCCCCATGATGGACCACGCCAGCTAGATTATTTCAGCGTTCAAGTTGTCAAGTCCCGGTGACTTGTTACGCTTAAAACAAGTGAGGGCACTGGTGACCTCTTCCCACGTAAATGGGGGGTCTTTAGCATCTGTGGATGTTCAACTGCTGTCCAACTGAAAAATCTGTATATAAGGCCCTCTATTACTATGTTCCGTGAGGGTCTCTATTACCATGTTCCGTGACGTACCGTTCGAAACTACCTTGCTGTGCTTTAAATACTTCATGGAATTGTTTATTACTTGCCCCTCTGAAGAAAGTCAATATCAACTCTTTTGCTCTTTGGCCCGTCTCCCAGTTCTAAGCTTATGCATAGAACATCTAAGTTTCCTTAGATTAGAGTTCCACCAACTATTTCGTTTCTTAGCTGATCTCTTAATAGGAATTGATTTGTTGCAAACACTGGTTAACTGTGTTGAGATCAGCTCCACACGAGTATCAATTTTATCTATCGAATTAACTTCTGGAAGTGCTTCTACACTATCCCAAGAGCCAACCAAGTGTCTAGCAAATAGACCCCAGTCAGATATCTTAATGGAAAATATCGGACTTGCAAGCGGACTATTCTGTGGCGCGCTTGATAATTCAAACATGATGGCTCTATGGTCACTAGATGCCAAACTTTCTCTTACACACCATCCAACTATCGAGCCAGCAAGGCTCCGGTGATCAATGGTAAGTCAATTTTGGAGTTCCCATTAGACAAGAACGTCGTTGGGTTTCCCTGCACGTTCATTATGAAAAGATCACCCCTGGACGCGAGCTCCTCTACTTTTCTTCCGTTGAAGTCTCCGGTGATCATTACGTTTTTGTGATGACCCGATAAAGCGCCTAGGATCGTTTCGATTTTGTGCAGATGGTAGTTGATCGGTTCACTGTATTGGACATGTTTTGGAAATAGATATTGAATGAACCAACTTCTGATGATATTTCAACACATGTGCAGTGGTTATCACAGAACTGACTTCACCAT
Organism: Nephrotoma guestfalica; assembly: GCA_963691935.1. Lineage (NCBI taxonomy): Eukaryota > Metazoa > Arthropoda > Insecta > Diptera > Tipulidae > Nephrotoma > Nephrotoma guestfalica. The sequence goes on along the minus strand of OY829913.1, from coordinate 121,067,631 downwards.
GCTCATGCCAACACTATGAATACTAATTGCAGTCTTGGCATTCTCAGAGCATCTTGTTGCTACTCTTGCTATAGCAGGTATGTCGCTGATTTGACGCAGCAGTAGCATAGTAGATGATTCCATTCCAATTCCACTAAACGCAAATCAATTGGCCGTCAATCCTGGTTTGGCCACCGTTAAAGTCGCTTCGCCTGCCTTCGGCCATAATCGTTTCTGAAATGGCCCGATTTCATTCCGTATGGCCGAGGGTTCAGCCGCGCGACTTGCGTTTGTACAAAATTGTAAGATGTAGCGAATTTTATCTTTGCTTACCTGCATCCTTGACACGCTATAACTCACCACAACTGAATCGATCAATCAAAGCAATGACAAAATATTTTTGTAATGCATGAAAGCTCCTTACCAAATACGTACATCACGAGATACATGTCCCTAAAGACATCTAGCGAAAAAACAATGAATTTCTTTTTCCCCAACCCATTATTTTGTAAATTTTATTATTTAAAAATAAATATTTTATATAAATTTAATATTAAAATTAAAAAAAATTTAAGATTGGGTTTAAATCCATGTTTTTGAGTGGGTGGAGCGCGGATTCACTATACCTAACCTCACTTTATATTTCACAACCGTTTGAACTAGTTTTTAGGTATATTTTTCTATTAACCGTAATTTTGTTAAAAAGTATTCGTATTTTGATGGTTTATCAAACAGTTATAGTAATATCTGTGTTTTACAGTAAAGGTTAGCAGACGAGCCAATGTACAATGCATTTCCTTGAGTTTCGTGGAATCTAAAAGTCCACACCAGTAACCCTTTCAATTGACTTCAAGACATGTTATAATACACATATCAAAATGTTTAAAATACTGCAAATTTGTAGATTAAGAAATTTTAAAAAGATTTGTAAACAACACACGCAATGATGTATCTTGTTGTTCTATTATGACTAACTGAGAATTTTATTTTTCATTTCAGCAATGGTAGTAAGATTTATTACCAAACGCTTCATCGGCGAATACGATCCAAATTTAGAGAAAATTTACACCATAACAACCGTAATCGATAACGAGCTAACATCTTTTGAAATTTTGGATGCAGCTGGTCAGTCAAATGTAAGTAAACATGATAATAGCATAATAGAAGCTTAATTCTTTCTTGGTGTTCCACAGGGCTCAAATTGCGTTTCACTCGAGGCAAACATACGATGGGCCGACGCTTTTGTACTAATGTATTCGGTCACCGATAAATGCAGTTTTGACGAGTGCAATCGTCTAAAATTTCTAATCAATTATAATAAGCGGAGACGTAAATTAGGATCAGCGTATAAAGTAAGTATTTAGAAAATAAATTATTCGTATATTTGTTTTTTATTTTGTAGCACAAAGCCCGGCAAAATCAGTATCACATCCTAAATCATTTTGGCATTTTGAACACGGCTCTCCTTCGACATATGACTTTTGAACATCTTCACGTTTCACACCACCATAGTCGAGTACACAAGCTATTCCACCTTGGAACAATAGTGTATCCCCTTCATTTGGTTGCAAGACTGCTACGTGGCCAAAAGAACATCCCATTTTGGATAAATACGCAATTTCTTTTAATCCATCAACCGAAACTCTATAAATAGATTGTGTTAATAAAATAATTTACACTTAGACTATTCAGTCTGTTTACTCATTGTCAACATTATTAGCTGGGTCATCGAATGTACCACGAATTGCTTCTTCAACAGTGCTAGGATTTACTTTATGTCTTAATAAATTGCTGTACACGGTATTCCCATTACGCCGTTTGAAACAAAAATTCTCCGCATCATATACAACTGACTGAATTTCCGCCAACGATTTAGCAAACAACTCAAGTTCATCATCCCAAACCTATAGATTTAGATAAAAAGTCACTATATGCTTAAAACATGCTAATGCTTATTTTTTATACCTACAGTTTTTGGTAAATTCGAAGCTTTCGGCAACGGTGTTTGTCCGAGCGCTATTTTATTACGCTGTACGTTCATAAAATTGAGAAACGCCACCTTATCAGTACCGGATAGTTCCACTGTTGTTATATTAGCCCGACCCTTGACAATTGCCGCAAATATTTTATCTAATTTAGTCTCGAGTGTGCCACAAGCAATATGCATGGTACCCTCGCAAACATTATCATTTAGTGAGCAATAATCGAAGGCTTCCTCACCGAAAACTAGCCCTAATTGCAGAACAAATAAAAAACTTTTTTGCAAAAAATTCATTTTATTCGACGACTTTTCACAACGTTTGCGTATACTTAATCATCTTGCTAAATAGATTCAACTAAATTTATATACTAATGTTTATCATCGCTTATGTGGCAAAAGCCAGATGTAGTAATTATTTTTAATCTCCAGTTGATCTTCACCTCTAGGCACTTGTTATTTAATTTTAGCTTGCGCCTTTGACAAAACAAAAACGTTTACTCCAGATAAAGTGATTACGAGTTTTCAATGTGTTAGTGCAGTATTGCGTATTGTTACTCGAAAAGGCGGGTTGAACAATGAATTTAAATTGGCACCCAATATACGCAAAACGTCTTGACATATTAAAAGTAGAGTCCATTTTACTGAACAGCGAAACTTGCTGTAATTGAAACCATGAAACACTTATAATTTACGTTGATCTAGATTCTAGTAAAGAATATCGTATAAACTGATCGTTCAGACCTTGAATGGGTTAAGTTGCATATTATTCATTAGCTAATCCAGCAAAAATATCTGATCAATCATGTTACTGAACGTTATGACACAAGCGATATGTTAAATTTGACAGTTATGAGAGGGTAAACTCATTTTTTTCATTTCCTATCTAATTCACTACAATGAGACAGAGAAGGTGTGTACAAAGTGCACAAATCGATGATAAGTGTCAATCACGGAATAATAATTTTAGAATAATCAGATTTAATTATTATTGAGGCTCCGTACAGTCTTCGGTTTTAAGGCAGTTTTAGTGAGTAAATTAAGCCGGTTTCAAACTAAAGCGAACATCCTAATTACCTGACGAATCTTCAGATGGGTTTCGGAGTAAATAAACATTTTGCTATCCTAAAAGACGTCAGGAATAAGAACGAATTTCCTATTTGTGAAAATAGCGGGAAAATGATCCCGAATAATGCGGTAGGAATACTAACCACTTTTACACTTTCTCAAATGGCAAATGGTGGGCCATTTAAAAACGCTTTAAAATATACATCTGTATTTTGGTGAAACTTTCCTTTTTATTGTTTAGTTTGGAGTCTCCGATTTAAGGATGAAAAACAGTTTTGTTCATGTGGCCCCCTCTGCTGGCCTTACAGTAAGTCATCCTGTGAGTCCAGTTTTTAAAAAAAATTTCGATTTTTTCGACGCCTATGTGGCGTCATCTAGTTGAAACCAAAGGTTATTTACATTCATAGCATCAAAATGAGGCCATAAAATGTCGGTCTGCATGGCTCTGTAACGCGCCACTGACGATAACGGCGTTTGCAGCAGCGTTTTCGAAGAAAAATTGGCCAATTATGCCACCACTCCAAAATCTACACCAAACAGTCATTCCTGTGGATCGATTGGCTTGCCTATGATTACGGGTGGTTGTTCCGAACCCCAAATTCGGCAGTTCTGCTTGTTTACATAGCTCGCTAGATGGAAATGCGCTGCGCCTGAAAAGATGATATTTCTACCAAAGTCAACGTCGTTATGAAGCTGGTCTATGACCCACGCAGAGAACTGATATCGAAGCGGATGGTATTTGCTTTGAACTGCTGAGTAACCTGGACCTTGTAGGCGAATAATCCGAGGTATTTGTGCAGAATTTTCCTCAGGCTGGTCAGTTGTTGTGATCGGTGTCGAGTTGAGGTCGTGCGCACTGTCCGAACTGGAGGACCACTTCTGAAATCCAATTTCACTATTCAGTGGTTTCGCTTGGCGCTCTTTCACGATCCAAATTTTTTTTCAAAATTCGCATGGTTTCGGTTACACAACACTGACTTTAAAAAAGTTTTCAATATTTCGAAACGCTAATCAAGCAAAAACATAATGGTTTCGTGACGCGGAATGTCAGACTGACGAGGTGTCAAAATTTTAAGCAAATTGTTCGAAAAAGTGTTGCCATAGCCTTTGCCTTAAAGCGTCATCATTTCCCTCTAAAAATCAGTATGTGTCATTTTGCTGAAGTGAAAACAAAACACAATATGCGGGAAGCGCTGCTTTTTTTGTTTTAATTTGAATAAAATTGAAGACGCTGAGATGGAGGCGTTATTGGATCAAGATTCATACCAAACTCAAGAGGAGCTTGCTGAAAGTTTGGGAGTGATTGTTGAGTCAAATCCGAAACCGTCTCAAGACCACGAGTATGGTGCAAACGGGTATTGAAGCCAATAGACATCAAATGCTGTTTTTTTACGTGCGAACAACTGCTCCAAAGACAAAATCAGAAAAGTTTTTTGCATCCAATCGTGATGGGCGACGAAAAGTGGATTCACTACGATAAGTGGGGTAAGCCCCGTCATACATCAACTTCAACCATCAATCCAAATATTCATTCCTGATAAGGAACTATAAGGAACTAATGCTGTGAATCTAGTCAGATCAGTTTAAAGTAATCTACTATGAGCTACTTCAGCCTAACGAAACCATCACTGGAGAACGTTTTCCACAACAATTGATGCAATTAAGCAGAGCATTGAAGCTCAAACGCCCAGAATATGCAAAAAGACTTGACAAAGTGGTCTTTCAGGACTGGATCACGAGGACTTGGATCACCTCAAAACACGAGGATTTTTTCGACGCGAAACCGTATGCTGCCTGATAGATGGGAACAAGTCATAGCTAACGATGGATAATAATTTGAATAAAATACATTGTACCAATTTCTCTGAATAAAGAAGCTTGAAAGTTATAAAAAAAACTTAAAACTTATTTGTACCCCCAATAATATGTTAGACATGACCAAGTTTCTTCTCAAGTGGCTATATTCCAGAAATTCTTCCAAAAATCATCTAAGAATCCCATTTCCATTGACATAATAAAATCCATCATAATAGATGAGGAAAACGCCGAGTTCCGCCATATTCCAGAACTTGTTTTAAAAATCGTTTTTAAACCTCTTTCCATCTATAATATCAAATTCCATTATAATCGGTTGAGAAAAAGGCAAACTCCGTCCAAAGTGACCATATTCCGGAATTGTTTCCATCCAAAAATCAGTTCTCAATCAGAATCCCATTAGCCATTGCTATCCCAAATAGGTTTAAAAATTGCAGTATTCCGACCCAGGTGGCCAGATTCGAGAAATTCTTCTAAAAATCATTTTACGATCCCATTTCCATCCAATACACCCAAATCCATCATAATCGTTAATAAATGACCGAGTTCCGTCCTAGGCAGTATTGTGTCGGATTGTCTACATTACGTAGATAATTAATATTCTACTTGTGTAGAGAATGTATATATGTAGACAATTAAAAGTTTGACGTTGACAATGTAGAAAATGTAGACAATGTCGAGAATCATTGTCTTTTTATCAATCAGTAAAATTCAATGGTTTATTTGTTTATTTAGCCAATTCGCCTTCATGGAGTTTATTCCTACACCACATTTGAAAAATTTGAGCCCAAGTGGCCCAATGGCTATGACATACTTTCATATATGAGTATATAATACTCGTATGTAAATCTTTGTTCGGAAAACGGATTGATAGGAAAAAATTGGTATTTCTTACATTTATACTTTAGTTGTGGTAGTACAAGATCGGAAACTTATTTTAATAAGTAGAACTTTATACAGAGCTGGCAAAATAAACTACTTTATCTTCACTACGCAGTAAAATGTTCAATAACCAGTTTATAGAAGAATTAATAACGACAGCTATCACATAGAACAAATTATATTCCGGTAAAACCACTCAAATGCCTCAATATGTATATGAAACTTGTACATTGTTCAATCCTTTTCAATGTGGTCGCCATTATCTGTACGCCACACTTTTGATTAAGAAATGAATGTTAAACTTGGATAGTCATGAAACGTCGAGAAACCTTGCTAACGTCGAGAAGGAGCAGTTGATCCAGAACCTCCTGTTCGGTAAGTTTGAAATGATCGAGTACAATGGAGGTGGAAGTAGCAGGAGACCCGGAGTCTATTGACCGAAGTGGCTTGTAAGCCGATGCAAAGAATTTGGCAAACAAATTTCAAATGTCAGATGGCTGACTGGCGGTGGAGGTCTGGTAAGAAATATTCGACGGAAAACCAGATACTTTTTTCGTGCTATTAATGAAGTTCCAAGGGAAGTGAAGTGAAGTTTTGGGATTAGATGTCAAAACTTGCTCGAATTGCACTACGTATTATTGAAAAGGAACCAATTAAGGATCTTAAATTCATTGTGGGCGTTAACGAAATCCGGATAGTATTCTACGCCGTAAAGTCTGTAAAGGGAATGAATCTTGTTGCGTCGTTTCTCGAGCAGCATCAACTCGGTATTATACCATGGCTCCCGAAAGCCGGATTTATTATTGATAACCCGCGAAACGTGTCCCTCGATACCACTCCCGAGAATCTCGTTGAATCTGTGCACCGTGTCATTCAAATCCGCACAGCGCTGTAAAAAGTCACAATCGGCAGTGCTGAGAAATTCATTCAAGGATGCGTAGACGGCCATTCTAAAATTAAAGTGAAAATCGTTAGAAAAATAATTAGTTGTACATTTAGTACAAAAAATATTTATCGTAATTGGTGTGTGATAAATGCTCTCGCGTCCAGTGAAGTCCAAGCACGGAGCAACATCGGCATGCAAGACGTCGTTGGCAAATAGCAGGTCCAGGAATTTCCCTCGATTGTTGCTGAGGCCGTTAAGCTGCGTTGTTGATATGGAAGCGAAGTAATCGATGATAGTCAATGCTTTCTCGTCGGTTGAGGATGAAGAGAACCGTCGACATCGTTCCAAGATATGTCGGGTAAGTTAAAGTCACCCACAATGATAATTTGATCACAAGGGCGAACTGAGGGCGGTTATACCGGCTGAGTCGATGTAGTTGATAAACATGTTGTAGACATCCCGGTCGGATCTGTACGGAATATAAACGACGACTGCGACAATCGAGGTATTTTAAGATAGTCTGATGCGAACGGCGATGACATCAAGGCAGGGATGGGGCAGGCGATCACTTCATTGGAGACTGAATTCTTTACAGCAATTAAAACACCACCGCCTCTACAACTGGTACCAAAATCGACATAGTCTGGTCTGAAATTGAATTCTATGAACGACATAGTCTGGTGGAAAGTACTTTTCGGATAACATATTGATCGTAAGCCAGGTCTCGCTGATTATTATAACATCGAAATCATTGTCAAGTATGCCTAAGCGGAAATCCCTGGATTTACCGCGGATACTGGAGGCATTGTGATAGTAGATAGAAGTGAAGGCGTTGATGGTATTAGATGAAGCGACGGTCGTTGATAAATTAAACTGGCTGGTTAACGCAGTAGTTACTTCGGCTGTTGAAAAGTGGCCACAGCCCGGTTTTTTGATATGCGTGGATAATTTGTAAATAGGCGGATTAAAGCACCAGCATGCCAAACGTCAGAATTGTTAAGTAGGTTAAAATCAGCCTCCTTTAAACCAATTTTAAATGAGACGAACGTTAGTGAGCTGTCCAAAGCGCGGTCTTTGGGTAATAATCTACAATTTACGTCACCTGGCGAACAATTTTGAAGTTTATCGCAGACATAGCTGCGGATGGATCGATACGACTGATATATAAATATTTTTTGACAGGCATGGAGACAGTTTTGATAGAGTTGGTGGGAGGTCCCGATCCTACAATAGCTTGCGGCGACGTCGATACATCATGGTTATTGGAGCTAGGCTTAACACTTTTTAGGAACCCAATTTCCATCCATCATACTCAATCTCATCAGAATCGATTAAGAAATGACCGAATTCCTAATCCCATTATAATCTATTAAGAAATAACCGAGTTATGTCCCAGGTGGCCATATTCCCGAACTTCTTCCAAAAATCATGTAAAATCCCTCATCCAACATCCAACATACCCAATCCCCATCAAAATCAGATAAGAAATGGCCGAGTTTTATCCCAGATGGCTATATTTCAGAACTTCTTCCAAAAAAACCAGTTAAGACTCCCATTTACATCCAACATACCCAATTCCATCAAAATATGTTAAGAAATTGCTGAGTTCCGACCCAAGTGATCATTTCCCAGAAATTCTTCTAAAAATTGTTTATTGAAAAAGGTCCACAACTATGGCTTGCGGTTACCACGGGAATCAACCCGGGATCCTCAAATAACCGGGCAAGTGCTCTACTTACCGTGCTATCGAGGGCGACGATGGAAAAAAATATTTTTAGAATCTCATTTCCATCCAATATAACCAAGCCCATGATAATTGTTTAAGATATCGTCAAGATCCGTTCCAAGTGGCCATATTCCAAAACTGCATCCAAAAATCATTTAAGAACCCCACTTCATATCCAATCCCATCATAATCGGTGGAGAAATGGCCGAGATCCGTCCCAGGTGGCTACATTCCAGAACTTATTCTAAAAAATTTTAGGAATTCAATTTCCATCCGTCATACTCAATTTCATCAGAATCGATTATAAAATGTCCGAGTGTGGCTTTATCCCAGAACTTCTTCCAGAATTCAATTTGCATCCAACATACCCAATCCCACATCATAATAGGTTAAGGAATGGCCGAGCTCCATCCCAGGTGGCCATAATCCAAAACTTCTTCCAAAAAATATTTAGGAATCCCATTTCCATCCGTCGTACTCAATTTCATTAGAATTGATTAAAAAAGGCCGCGCCTCGCCCCAGGTGGCCGTCTGATGCATCACGAATCATAGAAGGCCAGTAGTAAAATCTCCCTAGAATATCCAACGTTTTATTGAATCCCATATGCGCAGAAGTAGGGAAATAATGCGCTTGCGCAATTGGGCCAGATGTAAGCTCGGATGGCACATACAACTTCCAGTCTGGAATATCTGTTTCAGTTCCATACGGGTTATTATCAGCATTGAAATAATTTTTGTCACCTGTCACACGAAATGTTTGGTCAAACTTGGGTTGGGAACGAATAACGTCAATCAAAGACAAATACTCGTTGATTTTAAATGCCCGATCAGTCAGGCTAATGTGGGGACTTTCGTTCAGTGCCTTCACTGGTAAAATCGTATGCCTGTAATTTCAGGCTCCATCGAGCTAATCTCTCTGCAAGATGACTTTGATCCATCAACCACTTGAGGATCAGTTATGATCGTGAACGGAAATTCATCCACGTATTGATGAAACTTCTTAATTGCGACCACGGCAGCGTAACACACAAGTTCAGTAATTGAATAACGCCGTTGTGCACGGTTTAGCTTTGCTGAGACGTACGCAATTGGACGCTCTTCTCATTTGTCTGTTTTTTGAAATAAAATGCCTCCAATTCCGGTAGTTGACGCGTCACATTGGATAAAAAAATGTCGATCCTAATTTTCATTACACAATACGGGTGAAGTGGAAAGAGCCTACTTTAAATTTTCAAATGAATGAACCGCTACTTGATCCCAAATAAGTTTTCTATTTTTCTTTAATAAACCTGTAAGTCCCACTGCTAACGTTTTTAGGTGCTGGATACGACGTTATAGCCGAGACTTTGTCAGGATCTCTTTTTACGATACCGTCACCAACAACATAACACAAATACTTGATTTCTCGAAGCATAAACTTGCTCTCTTCGATATTTATCGTTAAATTAGCTCGATTTAGTAATCCTGATATCGTAGTTAATAATGCCACGTGCTCATCAAATGTCTCGGTTGTAAGCAGCAGGTCATCTAGGTAGACGAAAAATTGGTGCTGCAGTTCGTTTGGGATGACAGTAAACTGATACAGCGGTCTTCCAAAAACAGCAAAGGCTGTCTTATCTCTCGACCCCCCATCTAATGGTATTTGCCAAAATGCGTCTTTCATGTCAAGGCTTGAAATAAACCTTGTCTTGTTAAAAAGCGCTAGCAACCCATCGGTGAGGGGAAGCGGATAAGCATCCTTTATTGTTGCCGCGTTCAGTTTCCTAGCGTCAAGACACAGTCGGACTTTGCCGCTCGCTTTTCGAACCAAGGCAACAGGACTGCTCCAGGAGCTAAAAATCTCCTCGATCACTCCAAGAGAAAGCATGCGATTCAGCTCGTCTTATAATTCTTTTTCTCTAGCCGGTGATGTCACATAATGCCGTTGCTTGATTGGTTTCGTCTGGCCTACATCTATGAAATGGTAAAGTAGATCGGTTTTGCCTAGACCAAAGGTTTCAAATGATGGGAATTGATTGATCGAATTTTAGAGGATCTCATGTTGTTGGGAAGACAAATCTTGATGCAAAGATGCCTTATCAGATTTAACTGTGTGTAATTTAAATCGCTAATGACAGGTGCCCTCTTGATTCGCGGTATATGGATTCGAAAACCAAATTATTTCCAAAAGCCCATTCCCAAGAATAAAGGTTGACTTAAATTTGGCGCAAGGTGTAATTTTATGGACTGCGTTTGAAATGGGAACTGAGATGTGACCTAATATAATTTCACTTGACCCATTGGCAGTTTTTACCCGCGAAGGCATATGTCTGAAGTGTACGTCTGGACGGGCGATAAATTCTTCGCAACCTTTTCCTAGGACGGATATATTGGCTCCACTGTCTAGTAAACCGCAATACATTTTATCGGCATAAGGACTTCCGTCGGTATCGTCAGTAATTAGTGAATCTGTTATAGAATGTTTCTTGCGCCTGCGTCTTTTCGATGCCAGCTGATCCAACTCTGGATCCGTATTCGAAGCTGATTCTACGAATTGCACTTGGTTTGGATTTGAATTTGTAGCAATTTGGGTTTTGGGATTCAGAGTATTGTCAGTTCTCTACTCCCTCCAGTCGTTTCCTCATTGATTCCGACAACGTACGCAGTTCGATTTTAACAGCCCGGGTACTACACATCCGTAGTAATAGAGACGATTAGACCAGCGATTTTGATAGTTTGTACTATGGTTGGGATTTTGTCTGCTCGTTTGATTCGAAGAACTTTGATTTGGCCGCCTATTTCGTTCAAGTTCGAATAATTCGCGCTTATAGTTTGGAACCATATTGATAATCGCTCCAGTACTTTCTAGAGATTAATTGTCCATTCCGCACACAAACTTGCGGTTGGAACATAACATATCGGACGAGTAAGCATCGACATCGTCTCGGAATGCTGTTCTCAAGCCTAATAGTACGAGTAGTAAAACTTTAGTCCACTGTATATCGTTCTTACATATTATTGATGCTTTCAAGCTATGATGCCTCCATTCAATTCGGTGATATGATCATTCCGTTGCAGGCCAGGTTATCAGCTGTCATACGTTTGCGTTGGAATCCAACTAAACTGACTATGCTGGCAAATAATTTGAATCGTGTTTTATGGTAAGTTTGCCACTATTTCCGCTTCTATGTCCAGCATTAAAAGTGGGATCAAGCCATTGTGTGAAACGATCTAAACGTTCTAAATGGCTTGATAACACAGTAATTACCACAAGAACTTTTGCCTTGCTTTGTCATTTGGCACATCGGCCGCTTGGATCTATCCAAATAAGTTTAAGTTATTTTATGTTAAAACCAACTGTTTGCGATTTTATATCGGCACTGTTTTGCAAATTACATAAACTTAACACCGGTATCCGATTATCTCGTCGTGCAGATCTCAGAAAATGTTCAATTCTCTGAAAAAGCCATTATCGATACATTGGTGATATACAGATAGACATCTAGACGGACGTAATTTTTAAACACCAAAGTTAATTTAAAATTTTGGATCCTTAGTGATCATTCCATTGATGAAATTCCTATTACAACTAAAAACGTCATTTTTTGAATTTATCTTTCAGGATGGCATGTGTGACGTTCCAGTAATTTTAGTGGGAAATAAAATCGATCAATGGGGCGATCGGATGGTAACGATCGAAGAAGGACAACGACGATCAAAAGAGATATCATGCGCCTGTTTTCATGAAATCTCCGTACGTGAAAGTATTGAACAAGTAAGTATCACCGTAATCACGTGGCTAATAAATAAAAGTAGTTACATTTTTTTTTGTTATTTCCAGGTTCTGGCTGTTTTTGTAGATGTAAATCGATTTTGGCGTGTTTTTACCAAATTCCCAAAATTAAAGCGGTCATCGAGCGATGTCCAAAATGGAGAATTCACTCTTAGTCCAGATACGATTTGTTCATTTTTAGAGCTAAATTTAAAAAATCAATGTAAATAAGCTGTTATATATACATAATGTTATGTACCCGTCATACTTAATTATATTATATGATTTTTATGTTATTCCTATTTTGTCCAAATAGAAAGTCAATTATTAACGATCGAAATATTCTTTTATTATCTTATTTTCTATATACGTTCAGATAATTTGAAAGAGGACAATTTTAATGAATCCGACGAGCTTGAATCGAACGGTTCCTCATCAAGTCATGACAATGAGTCACCGTTTCGGGAGCGTGCCTCAACCGATGGCACGCTATTGTCAAGGCCACGACGATGGAGATTTCCACCACCTGGAGCACTTTTATCACATCAATCGCGGGTCGAACGCCGAATGAGTATATCGATGAGGGGCAGCAATGCGAGCTATTAAGGTTATTCATTATAGATTTGTATGCGGGACGCAAATTTCCGATACAACATTATACATTTTGGACTGAAATTTTTACATGTAGCGAACTCTAGGTGCAGTTGATTTTAATCTATTATATACATAAATTTTAAACTACATAACTATTTATAAATTGTTGTCATAAAACAAAGCTTTACGATAGTCACTTATATTTTGTATACATTTAAATATTATAAAAAAACCAAACATATTATAAATTATTAATGAATATGTAATTCCATTAATGTATTAAATTTTGACCATGATCCACAACATCTTTATACTATTTCAATGTTTTCAAATTTAAGTAAGTATTGAGAGTCACTAATTAGATAATAAAATTGTATTAACATTAACTTTTTAAAATATTAGCTGCATACTCTTATGATTGCCATCATATTATGATATCTCTATGACGTAAAACGTGCATTCAATATCAAAATTTGCAAGCACCGCTTTTCAATATCAGGCTAAATATGCATTAAGACACTTGTACAATTGTAATCAATGCAAAAACGTACATAACAATTATATAAATATTTAATTATTATAACGACAATAAAATATAATAGTAATTAAATTAAAATATGTATTCCAAAAAATAATTATTTTTCGAAATGAAATTCGCTTTTTTGTAAAAAAAGTAAATTTAAAATAAAAAATTTTGTACCCAAATATAAGTTAATGTACCTATAAATAAAAAACGTACCTATTTACATATTCGTTTTATCTAAGAAACTAACCTGTGTTTTATGTATTTTCTGGTTGAGGGAGTGTTTCTTTGATCAACAGTAGTGTCATCTTACGAGCGACATTTAAAGTTTTTATAACTTTTAGCAATGTACAGTAGTGGAAATATATTCTTTTATCAATAACCCGGAGCGGACTGCAAATTATTTTGTTTTATTTTTGTTTTGTTTCTTTTATTCTTTATACATTTGAAAAATTATACAAGTTCTTAAAAATATAGCGTGAAGCGCACACATGAAGAAAACACACAAGACTGATGCGCAGATGCGGATGAACAAAAATGCGAAAACAAATATAAAATATGAACGGCGTGAAGCACGCACAAATGCAAATGAATTCCAATTGCCTAAACATCCAACAGATGTCACCTCTGGTCGATATTCAAACGACTTACAAGCGTTAACATTCCGCCGCGCGTTGAAACATTATATTTTTCAACAGAAAACCTTGGTTCGTATCACTGGAATCTTACTTGGATGTCTGGATGGGTAGTGGGCATAATTTGGTGATAGCTCGTCGTATTACGCCGGATTTGATTTTAACAGAGACAACTCTGATTCTATGATCGCTCCCAAGATGAATTGCCACAATGCGGCCTAATAACCAAGAAGCAGGTGGTAATCGTTCGTCACATACGAGTACCAGTTCGCCGATAGAAATATTTCATTTGTTAGTAATCCATTTGGATCGTTGCTGTAAGGTATGTAGATACTCCTTAGACCATCTCTTCCAAAATGAATGAAACATAGCTTGAATTTTGTTCCATCGTGGTAGTCTACCGATCGTAGCGTTGGATAGATCAGCTTCAGGGAGATACACTTCATTTGTTCCAGTCAAGAAATGACTTGGCGTGAGCGGTGTGAGATCATGGGGGTCCTCGGATAAGGGTGTTAACGGTCCGCGAATTGAGACAGCCTTCAATTTCGATGATAAGGGTTGTTAACTCTTCAAAATTTAATATTTGTTGCGCCGTTACTCGCTTCATATGGAATTTTATCGATTTTACGCCGGCTTCCCATAAACCGCCGAGATGAGGAGAACCGGGCGGTATAAATTTCCAAACAATACCCTCATTTGTACAGGATCTCATTATTTCGTTGGTGTTAGCCTTGATAAAGGTGTTGAACTCCTGGAGAATATTGTTTGCTCCCACAAAATTGGTTCCGTTATCGCTATATATGATAGCAGGTTTTCCACGTCTGGCTGTAAATCGTTTTAAAGCGGCCAGGAAGCACTTGCTTGTAAGGTCACTAATTACTTCGAGATGCAACGGTTTTGTACAAAAACAAACAAAGACTGCGATATATGATTTGTATTGAGCTGAACTGCGAGGATTTTGATTGCGAGTCATAAAAGGTCTGCAATAATCCAGACCGATTATATTAAATGCTCGATTCGGTGTGATACGGTCTGCAGGTAATTCGGCCATCAGCTGCGCCATTGGTTTGGGTTTTTGTCTAAAACATCGGATGCATTTATTAACAATTCGTTTGGCTTGCGTCGTTCCATGGATGGGCCAAAATGTGTCTCGTACCTTTGCCAACAAAAGTTGAGGCCCACAATGGAAATATGTTTCGTGATTGTGACGAATTACCAGTGTTGAGAAATGGTGTTTGTCTGGTATAAGTATTTGATGTTTTCGGTCATATGGTAAATTGATTTTCTGGAGTCTCCCTCCAACGCGAATGATTCCGTTCGAGTCAATGAATGAAGTGCATGATTTTAGCAAACTCCTCGAATTTACTTCTCCATTTTTCTGCAAGCTTTTAAGTTCGTTTAGAAAGCATTCCTGTTGTACCATCTTTATGATGCAATTTCGACCACGTAAAAGTTGTTGTACGGACAAAACAGGCTGCAGTGATCTTTGTTCATTTGACTTACGCGTGTTGTCAATAAATCTAAGACAAAATGATGCGACTCTTAGCAATTTAACATATGACGAATATTGTTGACAAAAGTTAAAATTGTCCACCGGGGTTGAATTGATATGTAATGAGAGTTCAGTGGAAATCAATTCTGGAACTTCAATAGACGATATGTCGATATCTGTGCCTTCAGGTTCGTGATCATTTTCTGATAGGAACGTTGGTCCAAACCACCAAAGCTTCCAATCCATAAATGCACGTATTTCGTTGGGCACAATTCCTCTAGATATTATGTCTGCTGATATGCTTCCATACGATTAATGAATCTAGTTCACGTATTTCGTTCACTCGATTGGCAATAAAGGGTTTCAATAAATTCGACGGTGTTTTTAGCCATGCCAGCACAATTGCTGAATCTGACCATAACGTTATTCTATTGATGTTTAATTTCAGGTCATCTAAGGTTCTTTTTGTTAATCTTGATAACAGCAGCGCTGCGCATAATTCCAAACGCGGAATAGTAACGCTTTTGAAAGGCGCTACACGACTTTTACTACATATTAACATGACAGTAATTTTTCCGCCATCATCCATGCATTTCGCATAGATGCAGGCTCCATAAGCTGATTTACTGGCATCAGCAAAACCGTGCAGCTCTATACATTTGCTGTCACTATTAATGTAACGCGGGAGTTTAAGGGCTTCGATGTTCGGTATTTCGCGACGAAAATCCTTCCAAAACACTGATTCACGATGCGGTAAAGGATCATCCCATGTAATTTGAAATTGCCAAAGACGCTGTAGAAATATCTTTGCGGTTACAATCACTGGTCCCAAAAAACCCAGTGGATCGAAAATCTTAGCGACCTCAGATAATATGTACTATTCGTTTAGTTACCTCTCGATTTACTTCCAAATAATCTACGTTGAATGTGAAAACATCTGCCGTTGGATTCCATTTTATTCCGAGGGTTTTTATTGTTCGATTAGCCTGCATGTTTTCCAGAACCACTTGTTGTTCTCGATCTTCTATTTTAATGTGCTGAAGCATTGCTTTAGAATTTGACGAGAACTTTCTAAAGTTCATTCCTCCTTTGCTTAACATGTTTAACAACTGCTGTGCAATTCGGATAGCTTCATGTTCCGTAGATGCTCCTGTCAGAATATCATCCATGATGTTAGTTGGTAATTGATAATTATTTGATTCGTCGATATATATTTGTTTCAACGTTCTCTGTGCCAAATACGGTGCTGATGAGGTACCATACGTTATTGTTTTTAATTCATAAGTTTGAATTGGCTTTGTTGCCTCGTCTCGCCATAATATTCGCTGGTATTTACGATGTTCCTTTTTGATCCAAACCTGGCGGTACATTTTCTCGATGTCCGCCGTGAACACAATTTTGTGTTTACGAAATCGTAAAACTATTGAAAATAACTCGTTTTGTATAGTTGGACCGACGAGCAAGACGTCATTTAACGATAAGCCCGATGTGCTTTTAGCTGACGCATCGAAAACCACACGACACTGAGTTGTTAAACTAGTCGGTTTTATTATGGCATGGTGGGGTAAATAAAATGTATTCGTTTGATTATCATCATCTTCAGAAATTGACTCCATATGGGCCAATCTGATGTACTCGTTCATAAATAGAACGTATTGAGACTTTAGTTCCTCGTTACGTTCGAGCCGTTTTTCTAAGTATATAAATCGTTTTAATGCGGCTTGCTTGGATTCTCCTAACTTCGATACGTTTTCGCTGAAAGGCAATTCTACTGTGTAACGACCCGTTGACACTTCTCTACTATGAGTTTCTATAAACTTGTTCTCGCATACCTTTTCTTCAGGTGTAAAATTGTCACGATCTGTCACCGATTCGAGTTGCCACAGTTGTTTCAATTCTTGTTGAAGCGTAGCGTCCGGTGAATTAATAGTAAGGATTAAGTTTAGTGATTCATCTCGTCCATCTTCCATTTTACCTCCAACGATAAAGCCGAATACTGTTTTTGGAGTATTGGTAATCCCTTCCTTAAACGTACTTGTTCCATTATTAGACACTCATAGTAACATTCTGCTCCCAGTAGCGCGTCGATTTGTTGCGGCACGTAAAATTTAGGATCGGCCATTTCCAGATGCGATGGAATTATCCAATGGTCAACCTTGGTAAAATTATGTGGTATCTTACACGTGATACTAGGCACGACCATAAATTGAAGATATTTTGAGTATGATGTAAATCGAGAAGTTATTGTAGTGTAAACTACTGCTTCCACCGCCGTTGTCATTCCACTGATGCCTCTTACGTTAGTGGAGCTCGTATGACGTGGTAATCTTAGCTTCCTGGACATTTCTTCGGTCAGAAAATTAGACTGGGCAGCGGCATCTAACAAGACTCGGCACTGATGCTCATTTCCGAAGGAATCTTGAATATTCACTATTGCAGTTGACAACCAATTATACGCTTTTTGTGGTGTCGCTGTTGATGCAACGTACACGTCTCTATTAACAACTTCTTCCGTTATATGCACATTAACTGCTGGTTGATCCGAAGATTTAGTTGAATTTGGTATAGATGAATTATTAGTCAAAATCTTTGCGTTCTGCGATTGTGATGATATGCCTTCGTAGTGTGCATGAAGCAAAGTATGATGCCGTTTTTGACAAATACTGCACATTCGTGCACGACAGGTATCTACTAAATGTCCGGATCGAAGACAATTGATACATAAACTTAGCTGTTCGACCTTTTTAAAACGATTCGAAACACTGAGTTGAGTGAATTCCGTACATTGTGACGAGTAATGTGCTTTTGAGTTACACATCTTACAATGCATATTGTTTTGTGTTGTAGCGATTGCGAACACTTGGCTGGATTCCCTTTGCCGATGTTTCACATACGACCTTTTTGAATCCTTCCCTAGTACCATAGATGATATCTTTGTGTTAGGTTTTATCGACGTTGTTTTTGATTCAATTGCCTCTAGCACTCGCGCACGATTATTTAAAAATTTCAGCATTTGTGTCCACGTTGGCATTTCGTTTATTTCAATTGACATTTCCCATAATGACTTTGTTTCTCCGAATAAACGTGCCGAAATTATATTAACAATGATTGGGTCCCAATATTCCACGGGTTGCTTTAACGTTTTGAGAGCTGTCAAATGATTAACGCAATCATCTATTAATTTATGCAGCTCTGCCGATGTCTCCGAAATCATTTTACTGAGATTTAAAATTGCATTCGTATGTTTATCGATGATTAGTCGTGTATTATCATACCGATTAACGAGTGCATTCCACGCTTGTTTGTATCCTTGCTCTGACAGATCGATGTTATCCACCAACTTAAGAGCCTCTCCACTTAAATTCCCTAACAGATAGTGAAACCGTTGAATATCCGATAAACTCGTTTCGTCATTAATAATTGACTTAAAGGTGTCTCGAAACGAAATCCAATCATCATATTTTCCATTAAACATCGGTAGCTTAATAGTAGGTAATTGTATGTTCGTTTTTTTTGTGTTCGATGACATTGGTACCTTTGGTTTTTCTATCTCGTTAAGCCTTGATTGTAATTCCGAACTGACCTTCACGAACATAGATTCGAAATTATCGTGATATTTTTCATGCTCTGGATCGTATTCTGATAATTCAAGAATTTCAGTATTTAATTCGATAAAACTTTCGTAAAGCTTTAATACTATTTCCAATCGCGTCGGTAATTCGTTAGAATTTGTTCGTAGTTCGTCTAACCAAGCTTGCTGTTTAGTTAAACGTTGCTTCGTATATCCACGTTTGCATACGAGCGCTTTGATACGTTCTTCGTTTTCTGACAATTATTATGAAATAACAAACGATATAAATCCTCGTTTGACGTTTAGGTTAACTGCAATGATATTTCTAGAATGCAGTAACGATTATTCGATGGTTCGATGATGCGTTTCTCTGCTACGATGATAATGCAGTACTGTTCGACGATTCGATGATGCGTTTCTCTGCTACGATGATAATGCAGTGATGTTCGACGATTTGATGATGCGATTTCCGATTACGATGCGACTAACTAATTGATTACGATGCAAATAGTTAATCGATTATGATGCGATTAATTAATCAAGTACGATGTAATTAATTAATTGATTACGATGCGATCCGGTTCGATATGACCAAACTGTTGTTTCGCCATCCGGCTCGAAGGACCAAAATGTTGCGTTCTAACTTATTAGTGAGCGGACTGTAAATTATTTTGTTTTATTTTTGTTTTGTTTCTTTTATTCTTTATACATTTGAAAAATTATACAAGTTCTTAAAAATATAGCGTGAAGCGCACACATGAAGAAAACACACAAGACTGATGCGGATGAACAAAAATGCGAAAACAAATATAAAAAATGAACGGCGTGAAGCACGCACAAATGCAAATGAATTCCAATTGCCTAAACATCCAACAGATGTCACATATTCAAACGACTTACAAGCGTTAACAGTTCATGTTTTAATCATTTGTACAAAATCACTTAATTTTTCGATTGAATTGTTTAATTTATATTGTAGTTAAAATATGTAGTAATTTTGTAAGCCCCTTACTAAGTAAACTTTTTGTATTGTATTGCCTCTCGATTTAAATACATGTCACTGCAGCTTGTAGTTATTGAAAATTCATAAAGTGTAAACATTATAACGGGAAATTGATTTCGCAATTATTCGAATTCAATTTTAAATTTTTTTTATGAAATTTTTTGTTCTAATGCGTATTGGTAATAGTATAGACAACATTTAACGTTTTTCCACGTGTTGTGTAAACAAATAATGCCGAGAGCTGTCTATCTTAAAAGCAAGGATACTCAAAATTCGGTGACATAGTTCATTAGCTTTTTTACTTCAAGTCGTGGTTGATTTATATTGCGAAGTATAATAATCGGTGCTCCAACTTTTAATTGTAGATTGTGTGATTATCGATGTATGTGAAGTTAGCCTAGAAAGTCATCCGAGAAAAAATAAGCTTTTGCATTAGGCAACACTAAAGTTATATGTTATAAGCCCAGGATTTCACTAAAATTATTTAAATTAACACTAATTCAGCCCAAGAAATATTAAAACCTCGTATAATAAAACATATTGCATGGAAAGAAAAATATATTCAGAACCCAGACATATTTAAACGAAAAATTTTCAAATTTATTTACATTAAACTAAATATACTTACATACCGTCACAACGGTAGTATTGGCTTGCAATTTGTATGATTTGCAAAAGACATAATGACAAGTAGTTAAAAACAGGTTAAATAATGACGAGTATACTGACGAGTTGTTAGGTGTGGTTTCCGGAACTCTTTGCTTCCAGGAGTTATTGAAGCAAATCCTCGTCAAATGTATTGACGCATTCAGATATGAGACTGTAGCGCCAATCACATCGGTAGGATTATCTTGAAATTTTCAAGGTTAGTAACGGGCATGATTATAAGTGGGCACAACCAGGTTTGATTTCCGGAACTTGCGGTTTCTGGGAGCCATGAAGTAAAACAATTCATATGATGGGCCCAAAACGTGTGTGCCTGTAGCGCCAATCAGAACGGTACGATTTTCTTGACATTTGTATGGTACGTAGGCAGTATAATGACAAGTTGTTACTATTAGGTTTGGTCTCCGAAACTCTTAGCTTGCAGAAGTTATTGAAGCAAATCCCCGTCAATGTATTGGCCCATTCAGTTATGAGCCTGTAGCGCCAATCATATGGCTAGGATTATCTTGAAACGGTCAGAAATGGACATGATTATTAGTGAGCAGTACCTGGTTTGGTTTCCGTAACTTGCGGTTTCTGGGAACCATGAAGTAAAACAATTCATAAGTTTTTGACATATAAATAGTATAATGTATTAATAGTGTTGCCATCCGCATGTTTTTTTTTATTTTCGGGGCTTGAATTTTGGGTTATCTTCACAAAGGTTAAAATTCATTATAACGGAAGTTTAACTAATACTTACTCAAGATAAAATAGTTAGGTACAGTTTAGGATAAATTTCACGTTCGTGCACACAATCGTGAAGTTTGCCTAAATTTAACCTAAATTTTTTTTAGGAATTCTAGGACAAAGTTAGATGAACTTCACGGGTACAATACAGATCAACATATCCATTTACTGTGTCATGAACGACAAACATGACCTATAATTTATGCACTCTTAACATATTTAATTACATGTAAAAAATTCCTAGAATAGGAAACCAATTTATTTATTGCCCTGGGTTGTACATATTTTCATACCAGTTTTATTTGTTTATAACTTCATTCCGTACGACTGATTGCCAACTCAGCATAATGGAATAATTTAAATTTGTAATATTGATGTTATTTTTATTTATTCATATTTTTATGATTGACCTATTAACCAACATTTTGATTAAATTTAGCCGAATCGTTCTATATTTGCATTAACGCATTACTGAATTTATAAATAAGTTGTCAAAATAGCGCAGAATGGGGTAAAAATGCATTTTTTAATGAAATGTTGCAATGGGGTATTTTTTCAAAGGGTGTTTTTTTAGAGGTTCACGATTATCGAATCGGCCCCTATTACGATTTTCATCTCACCCAAAATTACTCTGTAAATGTGACTAGATTTGTATGGAGTCACTCGGTGAGGTGAGCACCATAATAGGGGTATAAATTAGAATAGAACAAAGAAAAACATTTTTTATTGGATAGATAATTGTATGCCATTAATGTTTGAATGTGATTTCGGCTATGTGGCTGCCGCGGCTGGTGGTTCCGTGATAACTAAATGTCTGTTGATACTCTACAGCTCAAACGGATCGGAGCAGTCAGCTCGCGATGAAGCTGAGATCCCAATGATTTTTTGTTAAAATCAGGCAACCGGAAGTGGCAGCTTCAACAGGAGCTTTTTCGTTTTTTGCATCTATTTTGAAAAGTATATCAATTTACGAGACAAACGGTTATGGACCGGATCAGTTTTTCAAAATTTAAGTGAAAATGACGATTTTTGTCAAAGAACTGTTTAATGTAAACTGTTGTAAAAATTTGGTCCCTGTACAGCCCAGACGGATTGATTGATCGGGATGAAACTTTCGTGGAGGCCCCGAGCTTTTTTTTTTTGTAAGATTAAAAATAAAATCATTGTAAATTGAGACAAAATTAGTTCAGAACATATTTTGAATTTTATCGGAAATGATGAGTTTTGATAAAAAAAATTATTTCTCCAAAATTCGGCATCTCTATCGACCAGGCGGATTGACTATTCGGGATAAAGCTTCATACTTAAGCTTTTGCCATATATTGAAAGATCCATGCGAAATTTGGTGTACCAGAAATGGCAGACTCTGGGGGAACTTTTTCAATTTTTGCAATGGAAATTTAGATTTTTATCAAGAGTTCTTCATGTGGACTTTCTGAAATTTACGGAGGAATAATGATTTTTGATTATGCAAGTACAATATTTATTAAATAAATATTTTTAGCATAACTCCGATTGGTTCAATTTTTCGCTTTGAAACTAAGTGTGGTGTATTCGAGGTCTATGTACACTTGTCGTAAAAGAAAGTAGGGTATTGGCCACAATAATTACACAATAGTTGGCACATTAGAACGAAAGAAATTTGAATTGTATAAATTACTTATGCAATACGTTTATGAGTATTGCAGTCATCAGTTTTTAAATTTCACACTAACCAAATTGATGGTTAGTTCATACCAGTTATTATAGATGTCTCTAATATTCTCTCTCTCTCTCCCTCTCTTTCTCTCTAGCTTTCACATCCCATGAAGGAATTTTGCCGCCTGCACTATGGTCCTCCATCCGTCTCGATCCATCGCTCTCGTCCTCCAGTTTCGACATCCTAATATGCGTAGGTCTTGTTCGACGTCGTGATGCCAGCCCGGTCGGAGTATTTCTCTACGACGCACACCGACTGATTGTTGACGGAACACTTTATTAATCATCCATTGTTGTGGAGGCCTTGCAAATTGGCCGAGCCATCTAACTCGATTGGATTTGATGAATCCGATGATATCCGGGAAGTTGCTTTATTTTGGGGTTCATACGAATCCGATATTCGTTGTTCGCAACTTCAATTGGACGTAAGATTGAACGAATGATCTCCCTCTGCCTGAAAACATCAAACACTTTATAGATCTCAAAATTGAAGAGGGATTTATGCAAATAGTCACCTTAAACGAATTTATAAATAACAAAAAGATTATAGTCAATATAGTGTCGTCAATATATTGCCCCCAAGATATAGTTTAATTAAAGAAGACTTCACGCACATTATTTAAATCACTTGGATCAAGTTTCATACTTGGAGGTGATTTTAATGCTAAAAATACCTACTAGGGATCAAGAATAACCTCTAAAAAAGGAAGAGAGCTGTTTGCAGCAGGAAGGCTATGCAAGTGTGATTTTCATTCTGGAGATCAACCAACTTCTTGGCCTACGGATAGAAACAAAATACCCGATATCATTGACTTCTTTATCACCAAACGTAAAGGCGAAAACTACATACATACCGGATCACACGCCTGTGGCCTTCCTAGAGGAAAATATACCGAGTACTCCTTTTGGAAAGCGACAAAAAGTTTAAAACGACCTGAACTACAAATTCAGCCAGTAAAAAATGAAGATGGGAAATGGACTCTTTGTGCAAAGCAAACAACTTCGTTGTTAGCAATCCACACGTTCCACACGTACCTATAAACTGCAAGGGAAAACATACTACCAGTAAATAAAATAGATAATTGCAATCTCACTTTACAAGAATTGAAAGAGAAAATCAATCTTAATCTAAATGCTAGTAAAGTATGTTCAACGTCATATATCAATAAACCAGCAAGGGTTTATGCACGGCCGATCCACATCAACTAATCTGGTTGAATTCACCAGTAAAATAATTAATGAGATAAAAAAACATCATCAAGTTGATGTAGCAGCGTACACGGATTTCAGTAAAGCATTTGATTCTAGCTGCCATCAAAAAGCACTCCAAAGTTTATTCGCATTTGGGCTTTCACTCGACTACATAAATTGGTTCAAGTCTTTATCAAACCGGCGACAATTTATAATAATGGGAAATGAGAAATCAAACGTTATTAAAGTTACGTCTGGTGTTCCCCAAGGATCACACATCGGACCGTGGATATTTATTGTTTTCATAGATCGAATAACCGAGATAATCAAAATCTCAAACGCGCTCATATTTGCTGATGGCGTGAAATTTTTTCGAACGGTTATTGGATTGCTAGATACGAAGAAAGTTCAAGAAGACATCGATAGGTTTAGTGAGTGGTGTGATCGAAACTCGCTTTACTTAAATATTAAGAAATGCAAAATCATGTCTTTCCATCGTAAGAGAAATCCGCTTATTACTTCCTACAACGTCAACAACGAAGTATTGCAGAGTCCATGAGATTATAGATCTAGGTGTTACATTTGTCGAAAATGCCAGTTTCAATAGGCATATTGAAAATTGTATTGCGAAAGCGAATGCCATTTTTGGATTTGAACCAGTAAATTTAAAGATATTCAAACCTTATGTTCACTCTATTTCGTTTACGTCCGATCTCAATTGGAATACGCTGTATCGGTCTGCAATTCAAACTGTGCTGTGCACATTAAAAGAATTGAAAGCATTCAAAAGAAGTTTCTGATTTTCTTGTTAAATAAAAGTGACCATTCCTTGAAAATGTGACATGGTTACCTCCATACTCAACAAGATGGGCGGATTACACAATATCCACGCTTAAAACAGGACGACCTCTCCCGCGGCTTTTATTGGTAACGTTTTGCTTTTTCACATCGGTTCAGCTTACATTTTGTAAAACATCAATTCATGTACCTTGCAGAACATTTCGAAACCATGAGTTTTTATCACTAAGAATACCCTTTCCACAAACTACAAGAAAACAACCACATTACTAGGTTATCTAAATCATTCAACATCATCGACAACCTATGGCTTGATAACATATCAAAGGACAACTACAAAAATATCCTGAAGAATTATTATTTTTTTTTAAATTTTTTTAAACCGTATATGAAAATTTGGGGGAGGGGGGGGGCGACCGACTTCAAGCAACCTTAGCTTGGGTTAATACAAATTCCAGTGACCGCTTGGGAACATCATAGTAGAAAAGGTGAAAAATGGAATGGAACGAAACCTTCCCCGCCCTCGGAGCGCTGACTAGGATTCATTGAACCAATCATTTATTAACCAGAAGTGACACCGATTACAGAAACGAATACTAGAAGAAATAACAACACAAACCAGGAAAATCAAATATCGATCGTTGGCTATCGTACACGGACACGAATCGGGAAATGGAACATCAAAACTCTAACAGAAACATCATATGAAATGTTACGCCATCAATATTCTAGGCCTCAGTGAAGTCAGATGGAGAAACAGTGGCGAAATAAATACAAGCAATGGAAAATATATGATATTCTCTTACGAAGAAAGCATTGAAGGGATGGAAACCAGCTAACAGCAGAATAATAGCGGCAAGATTCCATTCAAAAATAAGAAACACAACCATCTTTCAGTGTAATGCCCCACCCGAAGATGCAGATGAAACAACAAAATATGAATTCTATGAACAATTACAAGCCATAATAGCAGGAACGCACATGAATGGACGCCAAAATCCAAGAAGATTTCAATGTCAAAATTGACACGGATAACACCGACCTGACAACTGTTATGGGTAAAAATGCGCTGGATTCTGTTTGAAACGCAACAGAAAGACTCGTAGACGACTTCTGTATCACAAATCTGTTTTATTGATAGGCGGTAGGGTTCCACACAAAATATACATAAATTACCATACACATGGCCATCCCCGGATGGCAGAACTAAATATCAGATAGACCAAAATATTGTTGGTCAACAAGAAATTCCTCACATCGCTACAAAATGTCAGAACAATGAGGGGCGCAGACGTACACAGTGGATCACCAACTATTGTGTGTGTTGATATTAGCAAAATTTCAAATCAAGCCAGCCGCTGTGAAACACTCAAAGACAAATAAATAAATAAGAAGAAATTTAATAACACAAACCTATTGAAAGGATACTGAAACAAGAAACAACTTCAGTGAAACGCTCCAACTCCATAGAAACGAAGCCACACCAATATAGAAAAAAATGGAACCAAACAGAAGGAGCCCCCCTACATCAAGACTGCTACGGAAGTACTAGTCTACAAGAATACAATCGGAAACCTTGGATTTTAGGATAATGTGAGATACATGCATGGAAAAAGGTTGAGGAACGGCGTCAACTTAAGCTACATATATGTACCAACAAAATACGACAGAGGTAAAACGCAGATACGATGAAACAGCACATCGTCAAGTTAAAGAAGATGGGGATGGCAGGGAAAATATAGAACAAAATATACAGAGAGCTTCATCCCCAAGGTTGCTGAAGAAGGCAGCAGCACCACCCCTAAGGGATATTGATACTGGTTAAGTAATTAATATTAACAACGGAGGAAGGAAGCAGCCACACAGTTAAGGAGGTGGAGAAAATATTTTGAGGAATATGTTATCTATCAACAGCACCGAAAATCTGTGGCCACCAATTATTTACTGGCTGACACCAATAACGAAACTAGCAATACACCCATTCACCAACGGAGCGGGAAGTTAAAAGTGCCATTGAAAAAAAAGCTGAATGAAGGAACATAAGGCTGCTGGAACAGATAGAATCACCGCCGAAATATTCGAAGGAGGATTATTCATCTACAGCTAGAGGTGACCTAAGAGAATGCAAAAATTGGCGAGGTATCTCTCTCCTCAACACAAACAATAAAGATACTCACAATATCATCATTGATAGAATTTCACCTACGGTCAATGTAAAATTAAGAAACGAACAAAATAATGAAAATAATGAAATAATGAATGGAATTCACCATTCTACCTGCTCAAATAGGAACGCAATGGCAAACACTTTGTGAAATGGGCATCCCAAAGAACTCATACAAGAAATGTATCGGAATGATGGAAACCGAATTCAGACAAACAAAGCGAAAAATACCACAACATTCGAGGAGTGTAATGCAAAAGGATGCATACTCTCTCTCTCTCACCAATACTGTTCCTGGAAATTGGAATGTCTCCTAATGGCATACAATGGGGACTAACATATAAACTCAAAGATCTGGACTATGCAGATGACATATGCCTGCTCACACACAAACACTGCGACATGCAGTGGAAAGTGCAACAGCTAATGAAGTTGATCTCAAGATAAAGATCAGTAAAACCAAGTTTATGAGACTCAACACGAATTTAAACCACACAGCGATGTTCATCAACAATGTACAAATTGAAGATGTAAATGAATTTGTATACCTTGGTTGCACAATAACAAAAAGAGGTGGGATAGAGGAAGACATAAACAAACACATAATTCACCCCAGACACACCCATTCAACATGTTATTACATAAAGTCTGGAATTCTTCTGTCCTGTCACGCAAGACCAAGATACGAATGTATAACTCGAGTGTGAAATCAGTGCTACTGTATAGGTGGTGTGAGACATGGAGACACACAGAAAAAGTCAGAAAGAAGTTGCAAGTGTTGTTCGTAAACAACTGCCTTCGACGAATACTGAAATGCTTCTGGCCTAACACCATAACACTACTAACAATCAACTGCATAGAAGAACAAATCAGTTAGAAATAGAGACCGAAATAAAAAGACGAAAGTGGAGATTGGCTATACGCTGAGAAAATCACCAAGTGATATAACGAGGTTGTCACTGGACTGGAAGCCACAAGGGGATGACATGGAAGAGAAAACTATAGTAGACGACGCCCTATGCTCCTAAAAAATTGGAGATACAGGACAAAAAATCCAAATTTGATTTATATTTTCTTTTGTTTTAAAGTTTTTAGTTTGAATCTTATTTTTATCTAATTTTTGATAAATAATTTGAAATCATATGTAAATCACAGAATAGATTGGCAAATGGGAGGAGCGATTGTTCAAATTTTGTATGGCGATTTTGGAATTTCATCAGACGAGAATTTTTAAATTTCAATCGTCGATTACAGGAAAACTGATCGGGTTGATATTAAAATTAGAGCTAGTTAATGCGAAATTAAATCCAGAGCTAGTGAATGCGAACTCGTGTCGAGTAAAATACACTCCGTTACACAAACACATACCAGCCGAATCTTTTTGGATAATAAAGAATCTTTTTACCCTCTGAAGCGTCAAGTAGAAAATATTAGCCACTTTGCTATACAGTGCTAAACTAATTTAGTTCTTTTAATTTAAACTACTACTGATAACTTACTTACTTAAACTAATTTACAAAATTTTTTATTTTGATATAACATTAAACTTTGAATTCAATTTCTGAGCTAGAGTTGCTGTATTAAATTATGGGCTAGGAAATCATTGCAGTTTAAGTGTTACCCGATGATAGTTTTTAATTTTTCTGGGATGAAATTATAGGGTAACTTCACAAGGGGCGGCACACGAGACCATTTTAATCCTGTATGACGAAATAAATTTTAAAATCGCATTAATCTCAATTAAAAATATATTTATTTAGTCACTTATAAAATTATTTGATTAATTTAAAATATTGATATACAATTATACACTTTATTTAATATATTCATGTGGTTGATGTTGTTATATTGTGAACTCACAATTTCAATATAATTTACATATGTAACTAAGCTAATCAGTCTACAAATTGGGGGGAAATCAAATTTTGAATAAACAAACAATATAAAAAATGTTTGCACCAATTATTTTTTGAATACCATCCGAACTTAAAAAATAGCTAATAACTTTTTAACATTTTTATAATTATCACATTTAAATAGCACACAATGTTTAGAGATAAGATTTTATTAATATTGTATTTAGGTTCCCATGTCTACCGCAGATCTACCGAATTTGCCTTATTCAATTTACAAAAAAAAATTCAAAGGCACCAAAAAATATAGCCATGTACATGAATATTTCTCGACAATGAATATTTTTCGGTCCTAGTTCTTAAAGTTACCATTACCAGGATACTGCGCATTATTTAGGTCAACTACAACATAGTCTGGTATTGAATCTTGTCCATCGCCGCAATTTGTATGCTGAACGCCATTATTTACAACGCAATGCCCATTTGATGTTGCTATCGAATTATCCTGATACAGCGCGGACGCATCAAGTGCCATAAGCTCTTTTTTCGATAATTTTTCTACAATTGCTGCAGCGTAACAATCGCCCAGCATATTATTTGTTGTTCGAATACGATCTCTATATACCAAAGAAAAAATATAGATTATAATAAATTCGAATAATTTATTTTGAATTAAACCGCACTTACACAAACCAATCGACGCCAAATAATAGAGTCACATCCTGAACAGGCGCATCAATCGCTGAGAGCACAACCAATAGTAACACAAGTGCTGCACTCGGAACACTAGCTGAAGACATTGAAGCCGCCGTAGAAGTTAACAGCACTGTTATAATTTCGCCAAATCCAATCGTCATACGACTCATTTGTGCTACGAATAGTGAAGCGACCGATATAAATAGTGCCGTCCCATCCATATTAATATTGCAACCAATCGGCAGCACAAACCGTGTAATCCTCGTATCAATCCGTAAATTTTCATTCATTGCCCGGAATGTAACTGGTAAGGCGGCCGCCGTGGATGCCGTCGCAAACGCTGTCAACATGGCATGAAAAAGTCCACAATAAAATTTAAACGGATTTTTCCGTAAAAATACAAAATATATCAATTGCATTACGATTAACTGATAGAATAGCACACCGATCGCAACCGTTATTATAAACCATGCTAATTGTGACATAACTAATCCGATATTTGTAACACCTAAAATTTTGCCGGCAATGACACTGCTTATACCGATCGGCGTTAACCACATAACACCCGTCACCATTTTCATAACCACTTCAAATATGGCGGAGAAAAAATCAATAACCACTTGTCCTTTTGGGCCGAGAGTTCCAAGCAGCGTCCCAAACACCAAACAGAAGAATACAATACCTAATGTATTTGTACCGCTTCGGTATTTTATTTCACGAACAAGTTCTGTCGTTGTTGCAGCCAGGGGTTGAGATGGTGTTGCTACCGTTACGTACGTCAAATTATCTGTTGATTTTAAGTTGGTTGTGGAATTAACATATACAGTGTGAGCTTGTTGAAATGCCGCTTGGAATAAATTGTCCGGAAAAATATTTCTGGAAGTAAAAAAATAAATGTTTTAAACTAATTATTGCTTTTAATTTATTAGGACTGAAAATATTAAGCTGAAAGGTTGGCAAAATACCGGATTTCAAAATGTCAGAGTTTCTGAACCCAAAATCAAGAAAATCAAAATCCCGCTAATCAAAATTCCTAATTGCGATATATCAATTTAAAAAGAGAACAAATTCTGGTTTTGTGAATACCCTGTATTTTGGTTCGTACTTCCGGTTTTGCTGTTAAAACTAATATAGTTAAACATGGTTGGTATAATGGCTTTTAGAATTTGGCTAAGCTGATTAAACTCGACCATATCTGCAAACAGCACATGTCGAAAACGAAATTTGCTTCGAAATGATAAAAAGGGCAACCAAAATATCTTCTGACTTGTAGAACTAAGAAAGTAATTGAACCAAGTGCGATTTCAGGTCAACATCATTGGTCAAAGTTTTACCATTCAAAGAGTTTTCCAAACTAATAAATGGAAATGCGACATCGGCTCCCTTCCAAGATGAAAATGGTGAAATACAATTCGTTTCCATTTTGATAATCACGACGGTTTTTCTTTGATTGCTTTATTCAGTTTGATCAGTTATTGACAGTAAAAATCTGAATTGGTCGTCTGTTTCCTTGCAAGCAGCTCAAATACACAACCGCTTTAAAGTTTCATCAAACTGACAGCATGACGGATTTTGATGCAAATGTGCTTTCGATGTTGTTAGTGCAGGTTCACCACGTCTGAACCCCATCTCGAGAGCTTTGACTAGATTTAAAAAGATTTTATAAAGTTAGAGTTAGGGTCTAGAAGGATTGGACAATGTAGAACGCAGATTTTTTGATTTTAATTTGTTTGATATACAAGGTTATCCAATTCAAGCTTGATAAAGTAAACTTAAAAAAAACACACAAAATATTCGGAATGTATTGTAATTTTTATTTCATTTTACAGATTGATCCTTGCCATTTTTAGTTAAACAAGATATCATTCAAATGCCCTCCACGGGACTTCTTACAAGCCTTGATTCTTTTGCGGTAATTTTCAATGACTTTTCGGCACATTTCGGGCGGTATCTCGGCCATTACCTTACGAATATTAGTTTTCAATTCGTCAAGAGTTTGAGGATTGTTTGCGTAAACACGATCTTTCGCGTAGCCCCACAAAAAAAAATCCAAAGGCGTTAAATCACAGGATCTTGGAGGCCAATTGACATCAGCCAATCGCGAAATCAAACGTCCAGGAAATTTCTCTTGCAAAAGATCTCGATTTGCTCGTGTTACGTGACTGGTTGCTCCATCCTGCTGGAACCACATATCGTCAAGATCATAATCTTCGATTTTCGTAAAAAAATAATCGGTTAACATGCGGCCATAGCGCTCAGAATTGACGGTAACGGTTCGTCAATGGTTGTTCTCAAAAAAATACGGCCCAATCACACCACCAGACCACAATGCGCACCAAACAGTGACTTTTTCCGGGTGTAATGGCTTCTCTACAATCAATTGTGGATTTTCTGAGCCCCAAATTCTACAGTTTTGCTTATTAACGTATCCACCAAGCGAAAAATGAGCTTCATCAATGAAGAATGTTTCAATCACTGATGTGGATACGGCAGAATCACTATTTTTATAATAAGATTTAATAATTTTAACGCGTTGGTCGATTGTTAAATGCTCCATATTCTTAAATGGCAGAATGTCAACTAAATAAATGACAGCGTACTTGACGTTTATCTTTGACAGATGTCGGTATACAGATTTCTACTTTATCAACCTCGAATTGGATAACCCGTTATGAACTCTTTTAGATTTTCGAAATAGAAAATGGGAAATAAACGAAGTTTGAGTGCTGAGGAACTTGAACGAAAGAAGAAATTGGATTGGAATTAAAAACGGAAAAACTTTTTAAATGAAACTTATGAGCAACGTGAAGCAAGACGGCAGGCAAACGCAGCTAGGCAAAGGCGATGGAAAGAAAATCAAACCAAAAAGCAACGCTTGCAAATAGGTAATGCCAACAAACAATAGTCATACTGCGAAGAGAGAAAACGAAACCGAGGAACAGTGCCGAAAAATACGAGATTTTACTACTCGTCGCAAGTGGCAGCACCATCACAAAAGATAATTTGTTTTGTTATATAATTTTACCAGCGGAAATTTTTATTCATTTTGTATCTCTTTTTTCACTAAATAAAACATCGCAGCGGAATAAAATATTAAAAGTGATCCTTAAAATGACAAATTGATTGATCTCCGAAGTAAAGGAACTAGGTAAATTAAATCTTGAAATTTAATAATATTTCGTCTTTTCGCCATTCTAAAAGAATGACGATGAAATTTGGATAGTAGTATTGATCAGGGGTTTTAAAGTAAGTTTTGGACAACATTCTAGGATCTGTTCATGCTGGACTAAACTTGGCCAGTTCATAACCAATCCTTTTGAAAAGTTAAAAATGTTTATAAATTTATTTGCATTTGTTTTTGGCCAATATCTCAAAAACTTCCACTACTAACCAATACTTTCGGTTGTTTTTCTAATAGATTAGGTCATACTGAGACTACAAGAAAAATTTGGGAAAAATTTATGGATTAGAATTTTCACTATAATTTTTTGATTTTCTGCGGCTATATAAGTTATTTTCGAGAAATTTTCGCTATCTTATACAGCATCAACAATAGTGTTGCTTTGAGAGGAGCGAATGAACCAATGAAACAGCAGAGGAAACACACAGAAGAATTTCGGCTGTAACGTCGTCACAAATTGTTTTGCAACAGTAAATCGAGGAGCAAATTAGGTCAGAGGCAATCAATTTCAACGAAAATGATGTGCAAATCAGCTAACTGAGAACAACTAAATGTAAAATGTCAGTTTTGTGGTGCATTCAAAGAGTAACGATGGAAGTTTACTAGATTATCCTGATCTCTAAAGGATTTGATGACGAATTCAAACAATTATTTTCATAACAATTGCGCAGAATATACGGAGTTATAACAGTGCAGTTCCCTGATATGGGCCTTATGTAAAGGGACAAACTTATCACTGGACTTCTAATGTGGTACCAGCCAATGAACAATCACATGATTGAATCACACGAGAAAACGATAGATGTTCACCACAGATTATACAGCAGTTGGATAATCTACTTCGAAGTGTAAATCGAATTGCAGAAGCATATCATATGATGAGAGAGAAACTGCATGAACATAGAGAAATGCTTCGAAATGGACCACAAATTCCAAAAATTCATCATTTGAAGGATCTCCGAGAAACGTGCGAGAGAGATGTTGGGATGCTTTGGCAATTTTTGGAAAATATGGAGCTCCTGATCTGTTTATCACATCTACGGCCAACCCCAAATGGTCAGAAACAATTACTAATTAGAGGACAACAAGTATATAGGTGATCGACCAGATTTAGTTGCTAGGGCATTTCGTCTAAAATTGTGAAAAGTAGAACAGTGCAAGTCAAAAAGTAAAAAGTAAACAATGCGAAAAATAGTGAACAGTAAAAGTGAATAAGTGAGCAGTGAACGAGTGAAATTTGTGAATGGCTGCAAAAATTAAAGGCGTTCGAAAATAAAGTTTGTAACTTAAATCGCTGAGTGTTTTATTTGCAAAATCGTGTACGAATCCATATCGAACACTGCAAATTCGTAACAATTGGTGTCAGAAGTGGAATTTTGCAAATACCAATGGTTACAAACCTATTGATGTACAGGTGTTTAAGTTTTTAAGCCCATGAGGGCTTTCAACCGCAGACAATAAGAGCGAGCTGCTTTCGAGACTGCAGAGCGCCATGGAAGAAGATGCTGAAACAGGATGGCGAAGATCATGTCAATCATCACCAACGCCAGGACCATCAAGGATTCCGCCAGTTACCCCAAACGATGAGCAAAAATACCAGCCCTACGAAGAAGCAGTAAAAAATGAGGGAACAGAAACATGTTATGTAAGCAGATTACTTTACAATAAGAGAAATAAACCTTGGGCACGCATGGGATATATGATGAAGACGCTGTTACATCAAATGACGGAAATGTATTAAATTCAATCACCTCCGCACAGATCAAGGCGCCAAATTACATCAGCAAGATGCACAATTGGCAGAACCATACGAGCAGAGCAAGGTGGTCAGCTTACAAATCTATGTAAACAGCAGAGTGTGCAGAATGAAAAATTCGACGAAATCCAGCGTACACAAGATCTTCAAATTAAAGAACTAAGAGGAGAAATAAGGTCCTATAGGAGAAAGTCGACGACCAACTCAAGGAATTTGGGGGACAACACATACCTCGCGTCCTATTAGAAATGGCCAGCCAAATAAAACGTTTTGGACAGAACGAGTTGCCGGAAGCTCAAGGGTAATTTTAAAACCTCCAACATTCGATGACGAGATCCCATTTGAGAATTGTAAAGTGTAGTTTTAAGCACAGTGCAGCACAATTGTTGTGGCGCATGAGAACAGCTCAACGCACTCTTTTGGCTCCTCATGGGAAAGTTGCAAATGCCCTTCAAACTGTATTCGCAACAGAAAGGAGCTATGAGCTTTTCGAAAGGAGCTATGAACAACTCGGGCATTACATGGAGGATTTTAAGCAACTAACACAGCGCCCTAGAGAAGATAACAGAAAAGGCAAGAATCGCTAAGATATGATTCAGTTAGACACTAAACGAGACGAGGAGGGAAAGCACTTATCTCATTTAATGACCATCGTTTCGGAAAACAAAATTAAACCAATTTTGAGGGGTAAGCTGGTGGAAGGTAGAAAATGCCGAAAGAGTACCGTTAAGATCACACAACTAGGGACGGATTAGAAAAGTGTCGCTGTCAGGGTCGAGATTCCACCGATATGCAAAAAAGTCATCTACGCGAAAATTGACGATGAACTTGAGGATGCAGAAGAAGATCATTCGCTCACTGTACAGCCATGTCCTAGTGGAACAGTTAGATGTCGTGAACACAACATAGAATTGACAACTCATTTAAGATGAGTACCGCTCGCAAAACAACAGGAGACTGTCGAATTAACTTAACAAAGAGAAAATGATGGAGTAATCGAGAAAAAGAAGAAGAAAGACAGTTATCAGTTACCGCGCATTGACGATATCTTCGACACGCTGTCAGGGGCCAAGATTTTCAGTACATTGGATCTGAAAAGTGGATATTGGCAAGTAGCAATCCATCCTGATGATCGAGAGAAAACGGCGTTTTCAGCGGGAAAAGGTCTTACCCATTTTGAGATAATGCCGGTTGGATAATTCAATGCGCCTGCTACATTTGAGAAATTAATGGAGCAAGTTCTAAGAGGCCTAAATTAGAAAAGATGTCTGCTTTTTTGAATGACATCACTTGGCCGCACATTTCTTGAACACGTCAACAATCTTAAACGAGTACTACCAGCGATCCGGTCGTCAGGGTTGAAGTTAAGTGCAAAGAAATTCAGAGTGTTCAGAGAACAAGTTAACTATTTGGATCATATTGTTTGAAGCAATGGTGTGCGAACGGATCCAAGGAAGCTAATACCAGTAATGGATTGGCCTACACCAAACGAAATTAGCCAACTAAAAAGATTTCTAGGATTACGCTCATACTACTGACGATTCGTGCTAAACTTTGCGGATGTTGCACGAAGTCTCCATCGCCTTACCGAAAAAAGTTAGCCATTTCAGTGGAACACAGAGCATCAAAAAGCTTTTGAAGAATTACAGGTGAAATGATTCAGCGCTCCTATTTTGGTGTATCCGCAGGCCGGAATATTCATTTTGGACACAGCTGCTAACAACACGGAGATAGGTGCAGTGTTGTCACAGAAGCAAGAGCGAAAAGAGCGAATTATCTAGCATAGTCGTTTTATAGCCGATTCCTCATTAAAGTAGAGAGAAATTATTGTGTAACATGCATAGAAATGCTGGCTGTGGTGGTTAGTGTTAAACATTTCAACAAATATCTGTATGGGCAGAAGATTGTTCTTCGAACGGATCATGCGGCACTGAAATGGTTGTTGCAGTTTAAGGAACCCGAGGGGCAAGTGGCTAGATGGATCGAACAGTTATAAACTGATATACAGGCAGTAATAAAAGCCCGAATCGCTGCCGGACAACGGGTCTTCTAACGATTGAAGATTGGAGGAGGGAGGTCATTCGTTCAATCTTACGTCTAATTGAAGTTGCGAACAACGAATATCGGATTCGTATGAACCCCAAAATAAAGCAACTTCCCGGATATCATCGGATTCATCAAATCCAATCGAGTTAGATGGCCCGGCCAATTTGCAAGGTCTCCACAACAATGGATGATTAATAAAGTGTTCCGTCAACAATCAGCCGGTGTGCGTCGTAGAGAAAAACTCCGATCGGGCTGGCGTCACGACGTCGAACAAAACCTACGCATATTAGGATGTCGAAACTGGAGGACGAGAGCGATGGATCGAGACGGATGGAGGACCATAGTGCAGGCGACAAAATTCCTTCATGGGATGTGAAAGCTAGAGAGAAAGAGAGGGATAGAGAGAGAGAGAATATTAGAGACATCTATAATAACTGGTATGAACTAACCATCAATTTGGTTAGTGTGAAATTTAAAAACTGATGACTGCAACACTCATAAACGTATTGCATAAGTAATTTATACAATTCAAATTTCTTTCGTTCTAATGTGCCAACATAATTGAGTAACTAATTAAAAATATTTAATATTTAATTGTTGTTACCGGTAAACAATATAAATAAATAAAAAAATTGCGTTTTTATAAATATAAAACCGAACAAATTTGGCTTAACTGTTTGTATCTACTCATGTCAACGTAGCAACGGCAGTTGTGAGTAGTTCATAAAGCACAAACCTAGCTTGGAAAGCAACTAATGCATTAGAACATTGGAACAATTGAACCTATTCAGTCCTTGGGTCACCATATCCCACTGGAACAAGAGTCGACTATGGAGAATCGCAGGTGTAATTGTTGTGGCCAATACCCTACTTTCTTTTACGACAAGTGTACATAGACCTCGAATACACCACACTTAGTTTCAAAGCAAAAAATTGGACCTACCGGGTTTGTGCTAAAAATATTTATTTAATAAATATTGTACTTGCATAATCAAAAATCATTATTCCTCCGTAAATTTCAGAAAGTCCACATGAACAACTCTTGATAATAATCTAAATTTCCATTGCAAAAAATGAAAAAGTTCCTGAAGAGTCTGCCACTTCTGGTACACAGATGTTCACCACATTTCGCATGGATCTTTCAATATATGGCAAAATCCGCCTGGTCGATAGAGATGCCGAATTTTGGAGAAATAATTTTTTTTATCAAAACTCATCATTTCCGATAAAATTCAAAATATGTTCTGAACTAATTTTGTCTCAATTTACAATGATTTTATTTTTAATCTTACAAAAAAAGAAAAGCTCCTATGAAAGCTGCCACTTCCGGTAGACCGATCTCGGCCAAAAAGCTCTGGGGCCTCCACGAAAGTTTCATCCCGATCAATCAATCCGTCTGGGCTGTAGAGTATCAACAGACATTTAGTTTGCACGGAACCACCAGCCACGGCAGCCACATAGACGAAATGACATTCAAACATTAATGACATACAATTATCTATCCAATAAACCTAATTTCACTGATATTCAAAATGTTTTTCTTTGTTCTATTTTAATTTATACCCCTATTATGGTGCTCACCTCACCGAGTGACTCCATACAAATCTAGTCACATTTACAGAGTAATTTTGGGTGAGATGAAAATCGTAATAGGGGCTGATTCGATAATCGTGAACCTCTAAAAAATCACCCTTTGAAAAAATACCCCATTGCAACATTTCACTAAAAAATGCATTTTTTACCCCATTCTGCGCTATTTTGACAACTTATTTATAAATTCAGTAATGCGTTAATGCAAATATAGAACGATTCGGCTAAATTTAATCAAAATGTTGGTTAATAGGTCAATCATAAAAATATGAATAAATAAAAATAACATCAATATTACAAATTTAAATTATTCCATTATGCTGAGTTGGCAATCAGTCGTACGGAATGAAGTTATAAACAAATAAAACTGGTATGAAAATATGTACAACCCAGGGCATTAAATAAATTGGTTTCCTATTTTAGGAATTTTTTACATGTAATTAAATATGTTAAGAGTGCATAAATTATAGGTCATGTTTGTCGTTCATGGCACAGTAAATGGATATGTTGATCTGTATTGTACCCGTGAACAAAATTTAGCTTAAATTTAGGACAAACTTCACGGTTGTGTGCACGAACGTGAAATTTATCCTAAACTGTACCTAAATATTTTATCTTGAGTAAGTATTAGTTAAACTTCCGTTATAATGAATTTTAACCTTTCTGAAGATAACCCAAAATTCCAGCCCCGAAAATAAAACAAGATGCGTATGGCAATACTATTTAATTCTATTTATATTAGTACGATTTATACTATACTAAGAACAAATATAACTTTAGAATAAAAAGTGTCGGGGATTATTTGATCATAATTTCTATGCTTATTTGAATTTAAAATGAGTTCAGATGTCCATAGAAGTCAGGAACTATTCGTTGGCCCAACTAACGGTGCATATCATGTGATAGGTGAATGTTTAAGGAGCACATACGATTTCTTTTAGAATTTTTCTATGGCTAGGAGTTGAGATATAGTCCATATAAGTAAGGAACTATTCGTTGGCCCAACTAGCGGTGCACATCGCTTGATAGGTGAATGTTTAATGAGCACGTGTGATTTTATTTAAAAAATTTCTATGTCTAGGAGTTGAGATGTGCACCGCTAGTTGGGTCAACGAATAGTTCCTGACTTCTATGGACTATATCTCAACTCCAAGACATAGAAAAATTATAAAAAAAATCGTACGTGCTCCTTAAACATTCACCTATCAAACAATGTGAGGCGCTGATGATGTCATGATAGCAATAATTAGTATTGCCATCGCATTTTTGCGGGGATGGAATTTGGGCTATCTTCAAATACATTGAATTTTAACATTTGTAATATTTATACCTCGAAATTAGGTAACAGGTAGTTTAATCAAAAATGGTAATTTCTGTTTAAATATCAGAAACCAATCAGGGATTACTTCCGTGACATTTTAATTTACTCGTATTTTGATATTAAGAAATAGTCTCCGTACGACCTTATCTATTAAAAAAACAACTGAGACTATTAGTTACGCGTGGGAGTTTTTGATATATTAGCGCTAGTTTGAAACTTAATTAGTTGGCCGTAAAGCCTCAAAAAATTATTGCGAAAATTCTAAACGATAATCTCCCTTAATTTTCTTATCCATTAGAATCCAAAATTCTAATGCAACCCTGCACAAATATTATTTACTTGTAAAGAAGTGACCGAGAAACGCCGATCATTGACTCATTTCAGAACCTTGTTCAAAATACATATTGGAATTAAAATATAGACCTTCGATACAAATTTCACAATTGTTGATTAAGAATTAGTCGAGTTCTTTTCAGCTCAAAATCCATTTTAATCGTGTAGAATAGACAGATACCGGAATTTTATCTAAAATTTATGTTTCAATCAAAAATCGAAGAAAACCAAATTTCGTAAGGGTTGGTTATGAAATGGTCGAGTTTAGTCCAGCATGAAAAGATTCTAGAATTTTGTTCAAAACTCACTTTACAATCTCTAACCAATATTGTCCGTATTAGGGAGTACAAATAAGTTTTAAGGGATTTACAAAAGATGGCGTAACTAGTATTAAATCGCATCAGGCCATCTACTATATATTCATGTTAAAGCGTCATCATTTCCCTATAAAAAACAGTATGCGTTACATCGCTGAAGTGTAAACAACTTATTTTTTTTTTTGTGCACTAACCATGTCAACCTTTGTGCCACCAAAACACAATTTGAGGGAAGCGCTGAGTGACTTAAGAAGCGATTGAAAACCGTTCCGTATGAACTCAAGCCGAGAGACGTAGATCCACTATGACAACCCAAAGCACAGAAAATCTATCTTGGTTTTGAAACGGAATTACTAAATAAACAGCTGTTCCTTTTTAGTTTGCACTACCTGATTACATGTGAACACCTGCAAATTTTATATTTAATATACTCGATATAACATTAGCCATTTCTATTGAATTATGGCATTTCTAATAAAATTCAAATTTACATTCGTTTACGAAGTAAAATAAAGTGTAGTAATCATGAAAACTTTCGACCATCAGGCTATTTACAGATTTACCATTCGCTACATCGCCGAATTTCGAGAAAGTGCTTTTGAAAAAGTTCTCTGTGTGTCTATGGTAAAAACTAAATGATTTTGGTTTCTCTACAATCTAGTCGTATTTACTAATCGGTTTGAAACTTCGAATTTTTCTCATAAAATTGGAGGTCCCAGTGATTTTAGCCCGAAATCGGATTACCGAAAGTGACATCTTCCATATGACCTTCTCCATTTTTTCAGAGCCCTATCTGTTTATTGGAAATATTTTAAAAAGCAGTTACAAAAGAATTATTAAGAACTAAATAATTTTGGAAATTTAATTTATATAAACAGACATTTTTGTAAAAGCACATATAATTTTTTTGTATGTTAGAAAGATGATAGTGAACACTCCAGCCAATCTAACGATATGTGCCACGGTCCCATTAATCGTTTCTAACATGAATATCAGCAGGAACTGTCAGCTGTTAAATCTAAACTCGTAAATCGCTTTACTCAAAATGAGATAATTCAGTAAAATGTGATAGAAATTGTCTGTATGTTTGACAGATGATAGAAGTAGTGAAAGGAGAATACTAATGGGTCGTCATTTTATGTCGGCGGTTCCAATCTTTGACTGTAGATGACAGTAAAATCAAATAAATTATATGTTTTTTTTGTATAGTATTTTTTCGTGAAACGTTTTTCGAGGTGAAAAAACAAAAAATCCGATAATAATATTAATTAAAAGTTATATGACGGACTATTGGTAAGGATTAATTTATTAAATTATTATTAAAATAGGCATTCAACATTTCGTTATCCGCCTAAATGTCAAGAACTTTTTACGAGCATTACTGCCATCTACAGTTCAGAAAATAAACTGTCGACATAAAGTTGATGACGTATCAAGCAGTACTGCTTACGTCACAGTATCAATAATCGCTTTTAACACTAATTTTAAGCACGGACTGTTAGCTATTAAATCTAAACTCATCAACCGCTCGCAAGGTACTACTAAAAATGAAATATTTCCGTAAAAGGTCATATAATTTTTCTGTATGTTGAACAAATGATAATTTAGTCTTTCTTTAAATGAAGCGACAAATTTTTGGAAATAACCCTTACACTTGTGTCCTTCACGCTAGCTTGAACCAAAGTGAGCAGCTGGCAGAAAAATCGCGGTATTTGAAAAAATGTATTTCTTAATAAAATTTCTGTTAAAAACCAGTCACCTTGTTGAAGGCTTTTTCGTTACATCTTCCAGTCAGAACCATAATAAGGTCATGAGAATCGCTAGCATATCAGTCGGATCTATATGAAGCTCGCCAGAACCATGCCTACTATGGCACAAGTAGCGCAATGAATTTTGCATCATTCTTCACTACCTGATTTTTCAGCCGGAAGCAATGTGGAGCCCGCCAGAACCATATAAAGTCAGCCGGAACCAAACCAAATATGACACAAGTACCGCAATGCATTGGGTACTATCTGATTCATCACCCGGGACCAATATTAAATAAGCCGGAACCAATTAAAGCCAGCCGGAGCCAAAGTTTTATCAGTCGGAATCATAAGAAGCTTACACAATGAGCACAATGCGCTTGAATCGTGCTCGCCTGAACCAAACCAACTATGGCTCAAATAGCACACTGCGTTGTGCATTATTGTGCGCTACCTGATTTTTCAGCCGGTACCATATAATGCCTGCCGTAATCATATAAAGACAACCAAAGCCTAACAGACCATTCATAAGGTAATAATATATTGGAAAATAATTGTATAAATGATAATTCCTTAAATGTTGATGAGTATTCATTAAACAAAAAGCAGTTTGATTCTATGATGTTCTTATATTTATTTAGTAAGAGACTGAATGAAGATATTGATATAATGGTTCTTGGGGAGACTTGGGTTACGAGTAATCACATAAATTCATTTCATGTAAATCATTTTCAAGGTATTTTCTCTTGTCGTTATGATAGAATAGGAGGTGGATTGACAGTTTTTATTAGAAATAGCTTAAAATTTAACATTTTAAAGTGTGATGATGGCGGTTTTCCATTTCATTTCATATGTGTTGAGTTTCTCGAGTATAGTTGTACTAAGCTTTGGGCCTAATTGTGATGTTGAAATGTGGTTAAGCTTTTTGGACAGCATTGATGTAAATAGGACAGATACAATCATTGTCGGAGATCTAAATATTCCCGTAAATAACAAGGTCTTATCGTCTTATCGTTACAGTCTCTGATTAGAAGAACATATTACTGAGTTCCGGGATGATTGTTACTAACACATTTGCCACTAGGTCAATCAGTGGCAATATTATTGATCTTGTTGTACGAGTATGTAGTTTCACAAACATTAAAGCTGTTCATAATTCAACAATTTTTTCAGATATAAATGATCATAATTTTATTTTTTCATCCATTTTCTTCAAACTTAAATTTTTCCGACACAAATTAGAACAAAAAACTATTGATTTTGATAAAGTTGATTTGTATTTTGATG
The DNA here is from genome assembly GCA_963691935.1 of Nephrotoma guestfalica. Classification (NCBI taxonomy): domain Eukaryota; kingdom Metazoa; phylum Arthropoda; class Insecta; order Diptera; family Tipulidae; genus Nephrotoma; species Nephrotoma guestfalica. The sequence goes on along the minus strand of OY829913.1, from coordinate 121,024,354 downwards.
ATTTTCTCACTAAAACAAATTTTGATACTGCTGACCCAGAAACTACTATTAAGCAAATTACTGAGAAATACAATGCGTAAAATTTACAGTAGGTAAAAGTGTTGTTGCAAATCTGAAAAATAATTCTTGTCCCTGGATGACTTTTAATTGGTGGAAGCTCATTGGGAAACGTAATCGAATTTTAAAAAAGTACAAATTAGACCCTAACAAAGAAAATTGAAATCAACTTCACACTTTTAATAAGAAAATATCCTCTGAGAAGAATTTTGCGAAAAACGATATTATGAAAATATGTTTTGCAATGTGAGTCCGAAAAATTTATGGAAAAATATCAATCAGTTTTTGAACAGAAACAACTCCAAATCTAATATTGAAGCTATCGAAATTAATGGCGATAAATATAATGATTTATCTGAGATAGTAAACTTATTTAATGATTATTTTGTTAATATAGGAGATTCATTTGGCCAGGCAATTGCGAGTGATAGATTCGATATTTTTATCATCAACTACTCCTCTGGAAGTATACAAAATTATTTCCATGTTAAATTATGGTAAAGGTGGTGGACCAGATAATATACGTAATCTAGTTCTAAAGCGTAATGCTTCCCATTTCTCTGAAATTCTTGCCACATTAATTAATATAATTTTTGAAACTGGTCAGTTTCCCAATCATCTGAAAATTGCTAAAGTTGTGCCAGTTTTTTAAAGTGGTGATAAGACTGTAATTTCTAATTATAGACCCATTTCAACCTTGTCCGTATTTGATAAAATCATAGAAAAAAATCATAAACACACGTTTTAGGGACTTTTTAAACAAATCTGAATTTTTCTATGCATATCAGTATGGATTTAAGGAAGGAGCGGGTACTGAAATGGCGCTTGTGGAGATGACTAATCTAATTTATAATGCTTTTGATAGGAAGGCGTATGTTGGAGTTCTATTTCTTCATCTCAAGAAAGCATTTCACACGATTGATCATAAATTACTTCTTAATCAATTATATTGCTATGTATTTCGTGGAATATCTTATAAACTAATCAGCAGTTATTTAATTAATCGAGTACGTAATGATTTATGGGATCAGGAGTCATGTACGCGATGTTAATTGTGGTGTTCCCCAAGGTAGAGTGCTAGGGTCGTTATTGTTCTTAATATTCATTAATGATATTTCATTTTTGCCATTGATTGGACAAATTAATATGTTTGCGGATGATACTGCAGTTATCTACGAAACTAAGAATCCTTCTGTTATAATTAATAATATGGAACATGACATGAACATTTTACTTGAATATTTCAAGTCTAACATGATTTCATTGAATCTAGCTAAAACGAAATTTATGATTTTTCATTCGCCACATAAACATTATTTAAATTAAATGACGTCGTAGTAAATCGAGTTGAAAATTTCAAATACCTCGGAGTAATGTTTGATTCCCGTATGGCATGGAATGAACATGTTGCCACAACTTGTAATAAAATGGCTCCTTTGGTGGGGCTTGTGAGAAGACTCTCATATTATGTGCCTAAATATGTTCTGAGATATGTGTATTTTGCGTTTACGTATATTGCTAATCTATCTTCATTTATAAAGTTCAAAGCACAGAACAAAGGCACAAATGGCACAAATAGCACAATGCGTTGTACACTATCTGGTGTTTTGCCAGCGGAAGCCACGTGTCGGTTGAAAATAAGCTTCCATCCGGAACCATAATAATACCAGCTGGAATAACTATACAATGTCAACCAAGTAGTATGTACTGCACAATGATGCATAATGCATTGTGCTACTAGTACCACAGTTGGTTCGGTTCTAGCTGGCTTCATATAATTCCGGCTAACACTGAAGTAGTTCCAACTAACCTTGTTATGATTTCGACTGAAAGCTTATATGTGGCACAACCATTTAAGCGCATTAAGCGCATTATACATGTTTTCGATTGGCTTAATATTGTTGTAACATTGTGCTAGTTGTGCAATAGTTAGTTGGGTTCCGGCTGGATTTCTAAAACTCGGGTCAGCCCTTATTTGTTCCGGCTCAAAAATGAGGTAATGGTAGTGGTTCCGGTTAATAAAACTCTGGTTTCAGCAGGCTTTAAATGGTTCCGGATGACTAAATATCGGTTCCGGCCGATAAATGAGATAGTGCATAATGAGTAGTGCTACTTGTGCCTTAGACGGTTTGGTTCCGACTGGCATGGTTCCGGCTAGCACTGGATTGGTTAGTGTACAATGATACACAATGCATTGTGTTACTTGTGTCATAGTTGGTTTGGTTGTGGCTGACATAGTCCGGCTGGCTTTATATGGTTCCGGCTGGCATTATATGGTTCTGGGTTATGGTTCCTGAGGTAAGCTTATATGTTGCATAACCATTTAAGCATATTGTGCTCGTTGTGTAAGCTCCTCTCCTAATGGTTCCTGCTGGTAAAATTCTGGTTCCGGTTAATACAATTCTGGTTTATTTTTATTTTATTTATTTATTTATTTTACCAACAGTATTAATTTACATCTGGTATTTTTAAAATTAGGTTTATTTATATAAATCAAATTTGAATAAAAAAAGTTTTTAGAATTCTTTTAAATTCATCTCTGGACAAATTAAAATCGAACACGGTAGATACATTATTAAATACGCGGCTAGAATTACAAACCGGGTCCGACATACCAAAATTAGACCCATGGAAGTGCAGATTAATCACTAAGCCTCGGTGTCTGAGTGATCTCACTGGGGCACGTATTGAAAACAAGGATAGTAGTTGTGAACAATCAATTCGGCCCATTATAACGTCGCGCACAAACATTGCGGAAGAAATTTGTCTTCGAACGAACAATGGTTCAATATTCAAATCAAACAACGGCCTAGATACGGCGGAAGCACATACTTAGGAGCGTTTACCTCTCGAGGAAGTCGCCTTAATGCAAACAGCATAAATCGCTTCTGGATTGATTCTATACGGTTAGAGGAATTGATATAGCACGGATTCCAGACAATTGACGCATACTCCAAGTGCGATCGAACAAATGAAGCAAAGAGGACTTTTAGAGTATATGGATCATGAAAGTCTTTGGAGAAACGGATTAAAAACCCTAACATTGAATTAGCCTTATTAATACATCTGTCAATACGGTCCTTAAACGATAAATCTCGTGAAAACAAAACCCCTAAATCTAGAAAAGAATGAACTCGCTCTATCATAACGCCATTTAAGAATAAACTATTATCATGTCCATTACGTCCATAACGTCTTCTAGAAAAGTTCATAACTTTACATTTCGAAACGTTCAGGCAAAGCTTATTCAAGCTACACCAGTCGCAGAAAACGTTTAATTCTTGTTGTAGATTTAGCAGATCGCGATCATTTCTAATCTTACAAAAGATTTTTACATCATCAGCGTAAATCAGAAACTTACAATGTTTGAAGCACCGCTTCACATCATCTATGAATGCAATAAATAATAGAGGTTCAATGTGGCTACCTTGTGGGACGCCAGACAAAACATTGATGTCTCTAGAAAAAATATTATTTAAAAAAACTTTTTGAGTTCTGTTCGTCAAATATGAAAAAATCCACTTTAAAGGAAGGGCATCACACTTGTTGAGCTGTCCCAGTTTCTTTACCAATAAAACATGATCAATTTTATCAAAAGCTTTGCTAAAATCAGTAAACACTACCTCAACACCATCACCACCTTCTAATGCTAGCGTCAAAAAATTTGTAACCAAAGCAAGATTTGTCACAGTTGACCGTCCGGGGTAAAACCCATGCTGGTTTACTTTTTAATTAAGAAAAGGATGCGGTCCTTGACCATCGATTCAAATAATTTAGGAATAGCCGATAAGATAGAAATACCGCGGTAATTTTCGATATCCGTTCTCCGTCCACTCTTGAAAATTGGTTTAATGAAACTGGATTTCCAAATTGAAGGGAAAACCCCACTTTTCAAACTCAAATTGAAGATGTTCGTTAGCGGCTGAACTAAGACCGAAGCACACTTTTTCAACACAAGCGGGTGAATTTTGTCCGGACCACAACTCATATTCACATTTACATTCAAAAGAGCGTGCAGAACGTCATCGGTAGTAAATTGAAATTGAATGTTTGGATTATTATTAAAAACAAGTTCGTCATTCCCTCTCGAAGACGGGACATACACATTTTCAAAAAATGCTGCAAACATGCAGGCCGGCTTTCATTGGTTTGGCCGGCTTTCATTGGTTTCGACTGACTTAATATTGGCTCCGTCTAATAAGTCACATAGTGAACATTGATGTTCAATGCATTGTGCTACTTGTGCCATAGTTTGTTTGCTTACGGCTGGCTTTATATTGATAAGACCGGCAATATATGGTTCCAGCTGAAAAATCAGGTGATTGGTTCCAACTGATAAATCAGATGCTACTTGTACCATAGATGGTTGTTCCGGCAGGCCTGGTTCCGGCTGGCTGTACATGGTTACGGCATACATATCATGTAGTGCACAATGCATTGTGCTACTTGTGCCTTAGTTGCTTTGGTTCCGGCTAGCATGCTGGACATTTGCATTTCATTAATAGAACAAGTTCTTATTGATTCGTTAAAATCAAATGTGTCTAGATTAGTTTACTTGCGATATTTTTGTGATTTTGATTTTCAATTAAATTACATATCATCTTTTGGTTATTAAAGTGTAATTGAAATTCAAAATGACAATTAACTTTTTGTCACTATACCTGTTTATCCAAGAAACATTTACAAATATTTTAAATTCAAAAATTCGTTATAACGAGTATTTAACCAAACATGCTCATTTCAAAAAATTAGGACAAAGTTAGGACATACTTCACACCCGTTAACAATAAGAATAATAACTTATATGATTTTAGACAGGTGCGAAAACTATTAACTAAAAATTTCAGCAAATATCTTGCTGGGCCAGTTATTGAATATTACATAAAACTATTATTCTTATAGATTTCTGATTGATCTAGTTTGTTCAGTACTAATTAATCTTTTACTTCTCTTTAACTATAAATGATTCAGTAACACCTTTAGGGAGGTATTTGCTGCAACACTACAAGGAACTGGGCAATATACCCGATATATTCACTAAACACAAATATATTGAAACCATTTGTGCAGCACAAATAAATCTTAATTATCGTACATACCGTCCCAAGTCCAGTAAGCTATCCAATAAATTCAAGTTTCGCTCATCCTTAATCGCATTCACATTTGGAGTGGGCACTCCCGTGCTACCCGGTTTTATCAGCATGACCAAACAAATTCCCAGTATGGCATTAAAAAATGATGTTGACACAAAATATAAAAGTGTTCGTAGCGCAATTTTACCATTCATCCGGGCATTTAAACTCGCCGAGCCAGCAATCAGCGACGATATAATCAGCGGGAGTATCATTAATTTTAGTACCCGCATAAATAGTTCACCGGGATATGCAATTAACATCACAGTGTCATCACTTAAATTTAATGGCCTCAATGTAAAACCTGTAAGTATAGAGAGGAAAGCAAAACAAATAAATATTTTAAAACAAAAGAAAATTGATTACAGGTAATCGTTACTCGTAAAATGTTTTCCACTCATTATACGTTGACGTTGGCGAAAATAACTTTTAATTAAATTATACGTATACGGTATACTCGGTCGAGTGTTTATTGGATTACAACATATTTTACTAGTTGTGTGTGCCCGCATTCACCTATTTTTAGATGCAGTTGGAAATATTTAAAAAAAAATAGCAAATAAAAACATGCAAATTTAACATAAGGAGATAAATAGAAAATCTGCACTTGAAAATATACAATGTAATGCTTTAATGTAGCCGCGCGCGATATTAAAGTTGTCAATTTTATGATGTGAAAAACAGGTCGAAATTTAAATGCCGAACACCAAATTTTTTTATTAACAAGTGTAATACTTACCTAAAATAACGCCTAATATCACGCCCGACAAGGTGACCAGCAGCATGACATTGTCACTCATCCATTTCTGGCAGCCCGTTAACTCGATCGGTGTGTCACAACGTTCTGTGGTATTACGCGAACAATCACCATTTGTATTTGTACCGCCCGCTGTTGGTCCCATTTTAGCAAACAAATAATCTGAAAATTTTCCAGATTTATCCATATTACATGCAACTGCACAAATTTAATTTATCGATAATTATTTAGGTGTGTATTAGGTATATAAACTGGTTAATATATTGGTTGTGAGATTCGGTATGGTGAGATGCTAAGTACCGCCCTAATGTTACCGGTGCGGTAAAATTTTGATTAAAATTTTTCTTGATTTTAAAATTATTTTATGATTGAATGACTCCGTTTTGATCGTTTTAAGACTTTTCTTTGCAACTAAAACCAATTTTCGTAATGGATTAAATTGCCTAAAACGTATTTTTCACTTCCGGCTTATTTATTATTTTAGATAGATACGCACTGATACCGCAAAATATAAAAATATAAAACTTTGCTTTATGTAACAGACACTTGGACCACAAAAAATGTTTTAAGAAGTCAAAATCGATAGAGGCTATAGGTAGTTAGTAGTCGACGCGGAAAACACTTTATCGCAAATTCGCAGACAACAATCCAGTATTATCAAACACCGAATGAAAACTAATTGTAGGTTTACGGAAAATCTGTGAAAATTTTGTTTTCTTCTCTATTTTGTGTTTTGCGCTCACCGTGCGCTTGCATTGTTTACATTTTATTCCTCTCAATGCAGTTTATCGATTTGTTGGGGGACTTTTGTTGTTTTTGTATAAGACACAATATTATAGAAGGAATTTACCAAGATGGGTATAGCTAAGAATAATTTTTATGTTTTTCTTTTTATTTTAATTCGTCGATTCGCAAAATGGAAATGTATAAAAAAAATATATTTAATTGAAAATTTAATGAAGGGTAATTTATTGAGCGACCTTAAGATTTGCAATCAACATGAAAGGATTGCATGTCTCGGCGAAAACAGAAGCATATATGATGATATATGAATTATTTGTTACACGCAATACGACGGGCTCAGTATATTCTGTGCTTAGCATGCCAGCATTCCATATTTAGTTTTTCGGTACAACAATACAATTGAATCGCCGAACTCGTGTAGAAAGTAGATTACCCTCGAAATTCCGGGAAATAAAAATTCTGCCCTCCCCCCATCCCCCTCCTCTCTTTCATTCATTCCAGAACATTACAAGATAGTATGGATTATTATTTATTCTGCTCTACAAAAATTATAAGGTTTTAACACTTCAAAAGTAGCAGAACATAAATCGAAAATCGGACCAACAACTAGGTTTAGATTAAATGACCTAAAGTTTGGTCAAGAACGAGTGGAACCCAAAATTCATTAAAGAATTACTTGAATACTTGATTAGACCATAATGACCTAAAATTATTTGTACAATTGATCTCGTTTTTCGTTCTAATTTCGGTTTTGGTCCGAATTTCGAATTAGGTTCTGCTTGCTTTAGATTAAATGACCTGAAATTTGGTCAAGAACGAATGGAGCCCAAACTTTTTAATGGGACACTTAATTAGGCCAAAATGAGCCTAAAATTATTTGTATGTGAATTAATCTTGTTTTGCGTTCTAATTTCGGATTTCGATTTGGGTTCTGGTATCTTTGAAGTGATAAAGCCTTGTTATTTTTCTGGAACGAGCAGAATAAAAAAATTTAAATAGGGCCTTTAATTTTCCAAATATTTTAAAATCGCTTTTTGATATGGGTTCTGCTAACTTTTTCTGAAGCTAGCAGAACCCATCGTTTTAGTTGGAGGGGATGGAGTCCAAAATATTTTAATAGAGCATTTAATTAGACTGTCATTAGCCTATAATTATCATACTACATATCTTGTAATATTCTGCTATATGGGTTCTGCTAGCTTTAGGGACGTCAAACATCCTCCATAGTATGATGATCAATTTATCAGTTTATTAGTAAACAGAAATTTACTGAACTGAAATACAAAAGCTATATTCGCAATCTAAAGGGTTAACTAAAAAGCGATCCCAGATACTTTTGGAAATTTTTTTAAAACCAAACGCAAAACTGATCGTTACTCAGCCTGGATGAGATTTAAAGATCAAAAGTCTTGTGATCATATAACCAACATGTTTGCTGGGTTTTTTCAATCTGTTTATAAAGCAGAAGACATTGATAATTATAAAGATCCAACCATTAGTGAATATTTTTTTTTTTTTTTGTTATATATTTATTTATTACAACTGATTTACAAATCATCTAGTAATTTATCTTTCATAATTTATATTCTTGTTTGGAGGGTTGTAGCCCTTTGGCTAGTCTCTTTTACAATTTTATTATATTTTTAGTCGATCCTGATTGGATCTTGTAGATCATGCGGTTTCTTCCTTCGCAGCCGTCTTACTAGGTTTGAATCATCCAACATACGACGTATCTCAGCATTTTGGTGTAGACTAATACGTTGCATGTGTTTTCTCGCGTGTTTGCTTATTTCTTCACTAACGAAATCCATCTTCAGATCTCTATGGAGGTTGTCATTTCTTATGTACCGCGGTGCATTAACTATTCCACGAAGGACTTTGCTTTGGAATGACTGGATGATATTGGCATTGGTTTTCTTTGTACAGCCCCAGAGCTGAATACCGTAAGTCCACACAGGTTTTAGGATTTGCCGGTATAGTAGCGGTATAGAATTTCTTCCTAAGAGCCAATCCATCTTTCTGTATTTGATGTTTAACTCTTCTTTTTACTTTTTCACATGCTCTTTCCATTTTAGTTTCGCGTCTAGAGTCATGCCTAGATATTTTGCCCTATTTGCATAGGGAATTTGCTGGTAGTTCAGTTCTACTGGCATCCAGTTGACCTTCTTGTTGGTAAAGTTTACGTGAACAAATTTTGTTTCATTAAGTTTTATTCGCCATCTCTTGGTCCAGGTACTGACAATATTAGTAGCTCTTTGCAATTTGCTTGTAGATTCTTCTATGCAATTAGCAACTGCTAAGATGGCCGTATCATCCGCAAACGTGATATGTTAGTATCCTCTATCGTTGGCAGGTCCGAGGTGTATAGAACATATAAAATTGGTCCCAGAACGCTACCTTGTGGTACCCCTGCTGATATTTTCTTTATTTCTGAGTATTCACCATCTAATTTAACTCGAAAGTGTCGGTTAGATATGTAAGATTTTAGAATTTCATAAAACTGCTGTGGTAAGTCTCTTTGTAATTTATGTTTCAAACCTTTATGCCATACTCTGTCAAAGGCCTGTGCTACATCCAAGAAGACGCTTGAACATACTTTCTTTTTTTCAAGTACGTCTTCAATTATGTTTGTAATTCGGTGTACTTGTTCTATTGTTGAATGATTTTCTCTGAAGCCAAATTGATGTGGACGAACAAGATTTCTTTCTGCTATTATTGGTTTTAGTCTCTTTGAGTAGTTTCTCGAATAATTTTGAAATTATTGGGAGTAAGGAAATCGGCCTATACGAATTTTTGTCATTAAGTGGTTTGTTTGGTTTAGGTATCATAATTACTTCTGCTACTTTCCATTGACTTGGAACGTGTTTAAGTCTGAACACTGCATTAATTATTTGGAGTAGTTTACGTAGACCTTTTTCAGGAAGAGCTTTTACTATGTGTCCTGTAATTAAGTCATATCCTGGAGATTTCTTTGTATTTAGGTTGAGATTGATTTCCTCTTTTAATTCTTGTAATGTGACAGGAGATATATTGCAGTTATCCATTTTATATACTGGTGGTATGTTTTCCTCTGCAGTTTGTCTAGATAGTGGCTGAAACGTGTTCTCGAGGTGGGTTGCAAACAACGAAGCTTTTTGCTTTGCACTTATAGCCCATGTGCCATCTTCATTTTTTACTGGTGGAATTTGTAGTTTAGGTCGTTTTAAACTTTTTGTCGCTTTCCAAAGGGAGTACTCGGTATCTTTTTCCCCAGTAAGGCCACTCAAGTATTTATTAATGGATTCGTTTTTGATTTCTTTAATTAGCAACTTTAGTTTATTGGATAAAAAATTAAGAGTTGTTTTATATTTTGGAGCTCGACTTCTTTGCTAGACCTTTCTTGCTTTTCGTTTTGCTGCAACCAGTTCCCTAACTTCTAGAGGATAAATAGCATTTCGGCGCATTTCCTTTGAACTTGAGGGGGTACTACTCCACGCCGCTTCTTGTATACTGTTGTTGAGTTATTCTAGTTCTTCTTCTAGCTGTATCGGGGTTTTAATTGGCACCTGAAGATCAATATTATCCTCAACAAGTTTCTGGAATTTCTCCCAGTAGGTTTTTTTGTTCGTTAGCGAAGGTGGACTAGTTTTTTAATAATCGTTGCACTGATTGTCATAATAACAGGCGTATGATCCGACATAATCCCCTCGCTGCTTTCTAGGTATATGTAGTTTTCGTCTATACCTTTGGTGATAAAGAAGTCAATGATATCGGGTATTTTGTTTCTATCCGTAGGCCAATAAGTTGGTTGATCTCCAGAATGAAAATCGCAATTGCATAGTCTTCCTGCTGCAAACAGCTCTCTTCCTTTTTTAGGGGTTACTCTTGATCCCCAGTAGGTGTTTTTTGCATTAAAATCACCTCCGATTATGAAACTTGATCCAAGTGATTTAAATAACGTGCAATAGTCTTGTTTAATTAAATTATATCTTGGGGGAAATATATTGACGATACACTATATTCTTTGTTGTTATTTATAAATACTTTTAAGGTGACTACTTGCATAAATTCCTCTTCAATTTTAAGATCTATAAAGTGTTTGATGTTTTCTTTTATAACCACCGACGATCCTCCCCTTGCCCTTACTGCTGGATGAATGGCGTGGTAACAATTGTATCCATATATTTTAAGATATGAAGTTGAAGTAAAATGGGTTTCCGATACTAGGCATATATCTATTTTTTCAGTATTTAGGAAAATTTCTATTTCTGGAATATGTTGCATTAGCCCATTTGCATTCCAGGTTACTATTCTTAATGTTTTATTTGTTGTTGTTTGCATCATTTTAATAGAGCATGGATTTCATTTCATTTAGAGAGTCTTGCTTATCTAACCTGTTGCTTAGAGCTTGAAGGCGTTTCTCTTGTTTAGCTAGACGAATGTTAAGAGCTTCCATGCTTCTTAGTATCTTTTGGAGCACTGTTGTACCTTCAGTAGTGTGCTCCGAAATAATTGGTTTTGTCATGACTACTTGCGAGTACAGTTTTGGTTTTGGTTCTCCCGTTTTACTAGCATGAGGTTTAGGTTCCTCTTTGGTGGAAGTTTGATAATTTTTTACCGATACTCCTGGATTTTGTTTTCGCGTTTTATTTCTTATTCGTTGTAGCTCCTTAGCTATTTCACATCCCCGGTAGTTTGCGGGATGTGACTTATTGCAATTGACACATTTTGCAGCAATATTTTTACTAAACGGGCATACCTGGGCATGATGCTTTCCGGCACATTTCACGCATCTAATGTCTCTTTGGCAATATTTCTGCGTATGATTAAAACCTTGACATTTTTTGCACTGCGGTATTAATCTGTTATTCTTTTTCAATGGCTCTATTTTAACTCTCATGCTAAGTATTGCCTTGATATTATACACATCTTCCACTCTTTGTTTGTTATTAAAAGTGAGCATAAATAGTGAATGCCCTCTTTTGTTAACTTGAACTCCTTGTTCAGTTTCGATTTTTTTTTTCTTAATAATGTTTACGGCATTTTCTATTTGATAACCCTTTTACTTGACATCCTCAATAATTTCCTCTTTTGCACAGGTTGGGTGAAGACCTCTAGCCATAACTTTAATTGGACGATCATTCTTATCCTCATAGGTAAACCACTGATGCCCCTCGGAATTAAACTTTGTAGCCAAAGCTCTATAAGTTTCAGAGTCTACAACATTAATTTTCCAGACGCCGTTGTTTAGAGATACGAGTTTGTACTCGGCTATCGTAATCGATTTCATAATCGATTGTATAGTGGAGAAATTTGATATCCCGACGACATTTATTGGTGGAGGTGATTTTTCTTTCGGTTTAGCTGGTTGTTGTTCTAGAGCTAGTTGTTTCTTGATGATTAACTGATTTCTGGCAACCTCTTTTGAAGTTGATGGTAAAGTCTCCGCCATTTCTGGTGAGTGTTGCGCTTTCCTTTTCTTACTTGGTCTTTTATTCCGGTTCAACATCCAATTTGTTTCTCTTTCTAATTCTTCTTCATCCGTATGGAATGAATTAATGCCATCATCGACTGTTGGGCTAGCTGTCGTCCCAAGTTCTGCACGTGTTTCAACTGCTTTTTTGAGTTCTTCATTTTCTTTCTTTAAAATTGTAAATTCTTCTTTCAATTTAGTAGTAAATTCTTTTATTTCTCTTAGTTGTTCACGGAAATCGGCATTTTCCTTCTCGTACTGAAATATATTTCCAGTTGAAGATCTTGGTGATCTTGATAATTTGGAACTTCGTCCAAATGGGTTAAACAATGATTAGTGAATATAGCACATTCATATTTACTCCCCACATCGAACCATAAGTATACTGATGCTATTACTGCTTCATTTTAGAAAAGTTCTGGAAATTTCCCAATTCCTCTGAGCACTTTGTTTAGATAGTCATTAAAATTGGCAGGTTTTCCACAAAAGAGGAAAATAGCTAGAGTGACGTTTATTTTCCAAGCTGGATCTAGAAATGATGTCTCTTGCTACAGAGGTATAACATCTATATCTGCTATACCTAACGTATTTGAACTGGTAATATGCAACTCATTCAAAGCAATGTTTCCAAAAGATCAGTATCGACAAATCTCATCGAATTTGCCAGCTATTCTATTAAAGAAGTTGAAAAGCACAAACAAGTTGATGTAGTATACACCGACTTTGAAAAAAATTTCAACCCCATCAGTCACTGCAAAACTTAGGAACACATTTTCAAGTTGTTCCAGCCAATATTTAAATAGGAGATAAAAGCTTGATTAGAATGCAAGCAACCTTTAGTGTACCGCGAGGCTCTCACCTTGGGCCATGGATTTTCACAATCTTCGTTAATGGTATTACTGAAGTGATCTCAAAATCTACAAAGCCATCGACTCAGTCAACGATGCCAACAAGCTATCGGAAGACATTGACTACCTAGCGATATGGCGCGAGTTTAATTCTCTGAGTCTCAACATTGAAAAGTGCAAATAGTTATCATTTTACCGAACAGACATCCATTACACAACACTAAAGACATAGTTTCGTCGAAAACATGTGCTTTACTAAGCATAGTGAGCTGTGTATCGCTAGAGCGAACTACCATGCTCGGTTTTATCAAACGTTTGACTTTTATATTTTTAATTTTCAAAGCCAAAGCGGATTTATTTTATTTTGTATCTTTACATTAATATTTTTTTCAAGTCAAATTTGGATTAAACTTATTTCAATAAAAATAAATAAATGAGGCAAAATCTGGTAATACTGACCGAAACTTTGAATTTTCTATGAGAATACCAGCCAAAAACCATTTCAGTCAAAAAACCAAAGAAATCAGAAGGCACGCCAATTCTGAACTTTTCGGAACTTCAAAATAGATAACAAAAACTCAGCATCGTTCATATTCATCAACTTTCCATGGTTTATAATTGTACCAGGTGTATTCAAAAAGTAACAGGGATTTTCATTATTGGGAGGGATTTTATTCATTCGTCTACGTCTAAGTTATCCCCTTCAAAATAGTGCATATTTTGCATTATACACTTGCACCGACGCTTTATTCAACCTCTAAAACACTTCACGCATATTAATGTAATTTATGCTTATAAAACTAAAACCTTTTAATGAGACGGAGGAATAATACTGTTTCGTTTTTGATCAAAAATTCACGAACAATCAATGAAGTGTATGCAGAAGCAGGTGCGTTATCGTAGCCATATTTTGGAACTTGTGGCGATGTACTGGGGCGTCCAGTGCGCTCATAATCACCAACGTCTTCGCGGCCTTTTTGGATCAATAGCAATATGTAACAACTCTAAAACTCAGCCGCTCTCTATTCTATTCTTCTAGCAAAATATAATACAAATTATCTGAACCAATGTTTTACAAATAAAAGCCGCCAACACATCATCGGAAAAATGGTGCGTATCGGACTTCTACAAACACACCTCGCATGTAAGCAGCTTTCTCTTTTATATGTATTGTTATGATCTCGCCTATGGGTTTGATAGGCGGATAATATAGCGTGGGTGAGACATTTATTCAGAGCAAATGTCTCCTTCGGGGTTTGAAGAATTGGTGGTGTTCAACGTGAGATTGGAGACATCTAGGTTTAAGTAGTAGCATTAGAGGAAGTTTTATGACAGTTTTTTGGTATTACAGATTAAAGCAGTCGAGAACAGAACCGTCGAGAATGTTACTTCTGTATAAATTCAGGCAAGTCTAGAATGTTCGATCGGTATACATAGTCAGCTATTTTGGGAGATACAATGCGCAAAGGATTAAAAGCGAAAGTAAGTAGCGGGAAAATAATAAATAGTGTTAAGTGAATGTATTGGTGTAATTTCAAATTGTAAATGATGTATGGTGTCTTGTCTTTTTGTTTGGTACCCTAACCTCAAAAGATCAATTTGAGTTTGATGCCTCAAGATTAAAACTATCACACGGTCACCCAACTAAGCGGTCATTATTGTCGGATTCATCCAAATTATTCGACCCTAAAGGATGGTAGCAAAAACCATAACAGCCAAACTTATGATGCAAGAGGTATGGGAAATTGGAATAGGAGGGGATGTTTGGCTACCACTCACACTTAACAGAAGCAATGTCTATAGTGAAGCAGCTAATAATTCGGTGGTATACTGTCGAACCACTGACCCATTTACTAATGTCGAAAACACGAGTCGCTCCTATCGAAAGTAATTCATCAAACCCACGCCTAGAGCTTAATGTTATTACTTGCAAAACTTAAAAAGCTTACTCAAGGGGCCATGAAACTCAGTGCCATCAAAACGTATGCTTGATCTCACTTAACCGTTACACTATGTGCGGTAAGAAGAGAACCAAGCTGATTTAAAATGTTTATTGCCAATAAAATATCTGCAATAAAGAGCATTCTACCAACAACTACATAGCATAAAATGAGCTTAAATGAGAATACTTCAAACCGACCGATACTTGGGGTAACCCATTTATCTCTCACTAACAGTGAGAAGAAACGGTTTAGATTTTCCTCATAATGAGTTAGTATTGGATCCCGATGCACCCAGCAGGTGGGGCAGCATTATTCATGACGTACAGCTGGATGAATTAGAAAAAAAAGAAATAGTCAATTTGATTGGTGTAAAGAAAGCCAACCGGTTTTTACAATTATTCGAGCGACATTCAATTTTCAACAAACCAAAATGCATTGTCGCATATAGTAAGCGACTCATCTACCACAAAACGCTTACAGCCCACAAGCCAGGAGTACCGTCGAGTAAGCAGACTCATATCGGCTGCAAAATTAAAGCCTTACGTCTGCTAGCCGAAATCCAGTAATCTTAGACAAACAAAACATAATAACGGTGCAAATTGATGATACATAGCACGTTGCACGATAGTATTCAATTGACCTTGGCATATTTAAGGTACAACTTCTAGATTATTGATGGGAAGCTAGCAGTACGTAACCATATTCAAACGGAACAATGTTCATGGCGGAACAATTAATGGGAACATTATCAGCTGCCAGAGTACAACCGGGAAGAGCATTTGCCAAAAGAGGAATCGACTATACCGGCCCCATCTAATTGAGAACAACCAAACGAAGGGACCACAAAGCATATAGCTCTATTCGTTGGTATGGTAACTAAGGTGATCCACATCGAAATAGTAAGTTGTCTTACAACGGAACCTTTTATAGCTGCCTACAAACGATTAATTTCCAGGCGAGGATTGTGTGCCGATATTTGCTCCGATAATGGAACTTATTTGTGTATTGGTGTATTAAAAAAAACTATCACACAGCCATAACAACATAACCAAGCTAAATTGCAACTATATCTGGGAAACAGGAATAAAATTACTGAAATTTTATCTCAAAAGTGTTACAACTCAAATTGAAGCGACTTAACAGAAATAACCTCAGTGCACTTCTTAATCCGCCATTCACTTAAGGCGCCACCATAAGCGGCCATCGAAACCGTGGAACTAAAAAGAAGATGGCATATGACTGAACAATTGCTGAATACATTCACCAACTATAGCAGCAAGCCAAATGGACAAAGACCCAGTCAAACTTGATGGTAAACGATTTAGTATTAAAAAGGGTGGTCAGCTACTTGCCACACGGTGGAAGTTTGGACGGGTCCTTGAGACTTACGCTGGTAAGGAAAATTTAGTTCGAGTCGCATACCGAGTACATACCAAGTTCGGTGATAGAAGTTCAATTGGCAACAACAAGCCAACTCCGAGACAACAACCGCATATACAAGCAAAATATGTAGGGAGAACACATCAAGTAGCATTTTCAATATTCTCTATGTATTGCATTCGGGGACTTGTATAAGCCATCATCCAAATAAACCCTATTAACCAGTCCATCGAGATGAGATACACTTTAAGGAATTATTCAAGCTCGAACTAATCTCGATGAAATGACATTATTTGTTCATTGCAACTTGACTGCCTACTATGGGAGGAAATCGAAACCTTTAAAATATCACACACAGAGTTACAATCGGTTTGAATCGAGCTGCGCGGTTTAAATTACAATATTATTCTACAGCAACTTCTGCGGCAGTACAACAAGGATCGCAAACGAGTGAAACGAGGTTTTCGAGACTCAGTGGACCTTGTGTTAGGGACATGTTCGGAGTCCAAAGGAGAGGCTGAACAATATGAGTCCTAGTTTGAAAAAATTAGCAATGATGAGAATCATCTTTTGGCTCTTATCAAAACTCAAACAACTATAGTCGACAACACCATCAATTTAGTAAATCATAACACAAATCTGACCACAACATTTATAAACAACTTGATCAAGGATCAACATCGTCTACAGCAGGAAATCCCGCAATTGCAAGAATAACGTACTCTATTATGCCCATCAAGAAATTATACATCCGTCCATATACTCACATCTTGTCAACTAGAAGAAGAGTTACAAATTATTCGATAACACGTGCCTATATAAACAACCAATCCCATCTGGGCACAATATTCCGACCTCCATCACGTGTATCAAAGCATGAATATACGCAGCCGAGTAACTCAGCAAAATGTAATAATTGTAATTATCTTACCGCTTTCGTCATGTGGGGCTATACACTAATATCTGTAGTTCCAATTGCTGATATCAATCAAGGAAGCACGCAGTCACACATCATTAGTTCCACTCATTCTATAGTAATGGGCAATCAACGAGCGAGAATATGAATCGTGCCTGTACATTTCTTATGCGTAATATCACCAATTATCAATACTCCAATCAACCGGGGCGAGGTAACGATCCTACAATGCAAGAATAAAGTAGATACCGTCGATGTCATATACCCCTCCCCCACTCGCTCTACTATACTGGAAATCGAGGCCGGCTGCGTGTTCAGAGACTTGTATGTTCAGATAATTGCTATAGGTTCAGCCCAACACAGTATCAACAAATCCTCTCAGAACGTATATCATATTCACCATTATGCGATAATCCACATGTTATTTTGCACTGCTTTAGCTATTGAAGTCATCTACTTTATAAACAAATTAAGAAAGAGGAAAGCATCGTTTAGCAGTAAAAAGATTTAAATATGCTCAGAGTACAGCCCCGGAATATGTTGGGGCAAGCTCAACAGGGTCAACAACATATGTTGAGAACACAATATGCAGAATAATCAGTCTGAAATATTTCCAGAAAACCGACACCGATGCACTAAAGATTAGTTTTTTGCATTTTTCTATTTTGTCTATTTCGTATAAATAAGACAGCAGAAACTTTCTGTATAAAAAAACTTTGTAAAAACCCACCCGTTGCCCATCTAGCGTTTGCAATTTCAACTACCGGGTGATTCGAGTGTGGCAACACTTACGTCATTCGTGTTAACACAGAAAATTAGTTTAATGTTTGATATTTACGAAATGGGTCACTTTACGCTTGAACAAAATTGAGAAATATTGAAAACTTAGGAGCTGCAGCAAAATAATCATCCGCAATGTTTTCGGTTCGCTAATTGGGCTGTGGAACGCTCGGAAGAAAATGAGCATTTTTACCGCAAAATCATTTTTTCCGACGAACCTCATTTTCACTTCGGAGACTACGTCAATAAGCAAAATTGCCGCATTTGGGACTCAGAAAATCCACACGTAACCATGGAGAAGCCGATGCAACTACAACGAGTGGCCCTTTGGTCCCTATGGAGCCATCCATACAGTCAATGGGGAACGTTATCGAGCCATGATAAACGAGTTTTTGTTGCTCAGAATTCAAGGGGAGGACACATATGGCATTTGATTTCAACAGTATGGCGCAACTTGACACACAGCAAACGCAACAATCGGTTTTTTAACACTGTCTTCAGAGATCGAATAACCAGCCGCAATTGGCCATCACGCAGCTGCGATTTGACTCCGTTGGACTTTGTTTGTGGAGAGCCGTTAAGGATAAATGTTACGCTAACCATTTAGAGACTATCCAAGACTTGAAAGATCAACTCGAAGTTGCCATTAATTCATGCCAGAAGCCCATACAATCGAAAATGTTCTGAAAAATTGGGTTGACAGAATGGGGTACTGTAACGCTAGCCGTGGAAGTCATTTAAATGAAATTGTGTTCTATATCTAATGGCAATGTATACTCTTTCTAATAAAACAAACCGCTTGGAAAAATATGCATTCGTCTTTGAATTAAAGTCAAATTAATTTGCAAACGTTAGATGGGCCACCCGTTAAAAATAAAACAGAATTAAAAATAATTTACAACCGTATAGTTCTCACTCTGATTGTTTAAACTCAACAAGTGGTAGAGGTGGCTTCCACCACTACTTCCCGTAAACAATTACACGTTTGATATTGCAATTTCAACCTTTAATATCACATTTCTGTCTCTTGTCTTTCTTCTCTCTGAGCTTGCTATCTCTTTTCTACATTTCGAAATTGTATCACGAAAAAATTATATAGTCTCTTGTCTTCCAAATTGTGGAAGCTGAGAACACAATAGAAAACCCGTAATTTTAGAAGTGAAATAGACTGAGAATATACTCGTAAAAAATGAGATATAACGTAAATCGAAATTCGAGAATGGTGATGGTACAACATCCCTGCCCTGATTTTTCAAATTTCGATACCTACATAAACTAAGTATTCATTGATTTTTTCAAAATGGGCGAAGAGCTTTGTTGGCAAACGTATGCTTAAGTGTTTCAATTTAGTCATTCAATTTAGTAAGCATAACCCAACTATTTAGAGAAAGGTGTCCCAATTTCAATAAAATTCGGTTTTAAAAGTCCAAGCCGCACAATTTTATCGAAAAATTAAATAATTAATATTTTCTAATTGAAGTTGATTAGTCCGCCGAAATAATAAGTAGTACTATTAAAGGGTATCATTTCACCAACTGGCCATAATGTAATTTGTAGAACCTCTATACCTACTTTATTAGAATTTAATACAGAAAAGCGTCCCAAAATCAACAACGTTACAAATACTTCTTTGCCAAAAAAGGAGTGCCAAAATTCTAAAAATCGTCTTTATAATTGAAAATTATGCCAAAGAATTTTAATTTATTTTTGATGAAAAGATCATCAATCGAATGGTGCTATTGACAAGAATACAGTAAAGTTTAAAAAATCCCATAATCACATTCCGAAAACTGTATTCCTGAACGGTAGTGTTTAACAGACACACCGCACGATGGCCAGAGTAATTTCTAAGTATCTAAGTATCTCTAAATTCGTGTTACGACTAAACACATTCCGAATTCGCTATATCGACTAAAACAACAACGAAATGGAAATTATAAATGACTTCAGGCATAATAATGGTTTCAATACAACCATGATCGACGAAACTGTTTTTACAAGGCGTAATTCCCTAACCACACTAGAAATTGAAAAAGATAATAATAAAAATACAGAACGGTGAATTACGATAACACAAGAAAGCATTACAACACCCCTTCAAACAACACAGATACAAAGTAGCGCTCAAACCGTTAGACAAACTGATAAGTAGGGGTCATATCAGGGTGTATCAATTAAACTATAACGATTGCGACGCATTCCATATCGGAAAAACCGAAATTGATTTTCACGCCAGGGGTGACATGTTATAACATCCCAATTTCGATACATTATCGAATGTTATGTCTCTTTTTCCTAAATTGAAATTGGCGACTGTTTCGTTTATGAATTTCTATTGCTATCACAATCTACTAGAATAAATATGAGAAGTATCTATTTCTCCAACTTCATTCAAGTACCGAAAACAAATTATTGGCGACAGAAATGAATAGAAATATCACAATTTTTTAATCTAGCAGGCTGGAAAATGTTATAAAACTGAAACAGTGTCCCATTTTATTCTAAAGAAGCGGGACGTGAACTTCGATAAATTATCGAAAACGTGATGTTATAACATGTCACCGCAGGTTCAAAGAACATGTTAACGAAATTGACGGTATCCAAAAAGTAGTTGACATCTGGTGAACAAAAACGCGAATCGCAGTTTGCTATGTAGCAAGGGGAACCAAAACTGTCAAAACAAACGTAGAAACCAACGCCAACTACATTTACGGGAAATCGCGAATAATCAAATTTCACTCAACATCAGACTCAGCACAACCACACTTATTTCACAACAAATCTCAAAATTGGACTAGGACAGTGGAAATGGAGATACAAAGACACAAACACAATTCAGTCCTACTAAATGATCAAATACCCCACCCCGACATCTACGAACTCATACTCAAGTATAAGTAGAAATAATAAGACCAAACTAGGTATTGACGAAGGGAGATACATTCAACACTACTTAGTCTACAAAAAATACAATAAAAAAATGGCGCATGCGTTGCGGCCAACATCCGACTTTCTTTTACCATGAACATATCTAAATCTCCATTCCAGGTAACTAACTCAAATATCTAGACGTACCAAAAAACGGGACACAAGCACGGACAAAGCTGGTTCCTCGAATGCAATCTCTAGGGACATAGCAAAGATGGTCCGTTCGTATCAATTTACAAAACCTGCAGGTAAAGAGTCTGGAAAGCTCTAGCAAAGCTCAACAAGAATCCGTTGGCGGAGAGAACGGACAAGGATATGGAAACGCTCTCATGTTTTAAAAAGATTATTGAAATGAAGCAAGAGGGTTCGTTTGAAGGCTTTCTATACTCAAAAGGGAGAAAACGAAGGAGGAATCACAGAAGAATGCAAGGAGGACTAGAATGCAGGAAACTGTAGCTAGGCCTTTTAATGAGTTGCTAAAAGAGCATTTGGTGTTGACTGTCATTAACAGAGCCCACGAAGACGGATCTGTATTGTCCAGCAATTGGAGGAAGGTGGAGAAGGCCTTAGCCGGCACTTACCTAAAAATTGTGAAGGAAAACCCGGGACCCACTCCGGCTAGCTAGGACGGAGGGTGGTACTGTAATCGTGTACGTCTTGTGCCGACCAACGGTCATTGACCCTGTATAAAAAGGCTGTAGAGAGCCTAGGTGAAGTCTGGCCTGGTGCAAGAATAGAAGTAGTCAGTAGAGATTATATTCCTGCAGACTCAGAGTGAGAGCTTAGATCGCGGCGGAACCCAGTGACCCGAAAGAAATTCTGGAAATGTTACAAATTAGCAATCCTGAACTGCCGACCGCCGATTGGTTCAGCTATTAGGGCAAACCTATAATGTAGAGATTCCTGCAGATTAATCTCCGCCTCTCCTAGGCAGTTTCAGCTGCGGCCGTTCTCAAACTCAAGCAGAGGATATATACATTGTAGTCCAAGCTAAGGTTCTTGGTCTTGCTAAAAATAATCTGAATATACGAGTATTTCTGTTATTAAATTACAGTAATTCAGATGTGGTTACAACAAGCATTCCGATGGATGGTCAAGTTCTCAGCTAATATAAGCTTACCTTCCACTTGATGGGGAAGATCTCCCGCACCTGTCATTTTAGAAAGCTCATTAAAGGAGGTTAAAAACCAAAAATTGAAGTCATCCTGGAAAGTGATGCAAATTCACATTACATCATTTGGGGAAGCACTGGTACGAATAAACGAGGTGAGTTATTCATTGATTTTATTCTTAGCACTACTACTACTACGTACATAGTATTTGCCAATTAGAAATTTTCGATGATTGCCCTTGGGTTTTATTGATTGTCATTGCGAGAGGCAAGGCACAGTATGGAAATTGTAGTCGGTTGAATTCAAAAGGTAAACCGGCGGTAACCATCAAGCACATTTTCTTCTATAATTTTACCAGTAAAAATCGTTGCTTCAATTACATTCGGCACTCGTTTGGATAATTAACAGCTTGATCCCCATCAATAATTGTGTTAAATTGTGCCAATAGATTTATATTTTATTGGTGGACAAAGGAGTTACGATTAAATTTCAATTTCATTTATTTTATTGACCCAGACATTCTTGGAAGGTAAGAGTGCAATTTCGCAAAGCCAATCATGATTTTTGAAGTAGTTTGAAATGTTTGAAAACAATTTCATTACAACGTCTTGAATTTACGACTGCATTTGACAATAATCAGGTGGGAACGATATCTCACGTGTTATGGGTTCAATTGGAAAATCCCGTTAACCATATCCAAAAGCTGATTGGCAAATAAATGTTTTGACACGCTTGTTTTTGATAGTTTGGTTTTCATCAGAGGAAGTTAAACGTGCAATGGCTGGCAAATGACGAAAACCACCTGCTAGCAGTATAAGAGCTCCTCCCATTGATTGAAAACATAACTATTTCGTAAATCGCGCTCAAAGTACTGTCAAGCGCTTCATTCAAGTCCTTTGGGGCAATTTCGGAATTCGAGCTTTGTTGCAAGAAAAATTATCTGCTTGATTCAAAATCAATGGTAGTTTGAGTTAAGTTGATGCAATTCCAGCTAGTATGCTACAGCGGCTTCGACTTCGTTCTACTATCTAATATCGGCGAAAATCAAATTAAAAAGAAATAGTTGTCCAGTGCCTTCGGGCGCACCAAGAAAAATAAATCCTCCGTCACCGTTTGTTATGAATTGCATAATTTTAGTGTATGCCAGTCTTTGAACATCCACTAAGAGAAATTTTGAGAGTAATACGTTGTTATTGTTGTTAATTTTTTTGCATATATAGCGGATAAATATAAATTTTGAGGGATTTACAAAAGATGGCGTAACTAATATTAAATTGCATTGGGCAATCTTGTAACTATATTCATGTTAAAGCGTCATCATTTCTGAAGTGTAAACAACGTATATTTTATGCTCTAACCATGTCAACCTTTGTGTAAAGCATATAGGGAACATGCTCCATCAATAAAAACAAGTGAGTACTGGTTCCGCCGTTTTAAAAGTGGCGATGTTGACACCATTGACAAAGAACGCAAAGGGAGACCAGTAAAATTTGAAGACGCTGACTTGAAGGCGTTATTGAACCAAGATTCATGCCAAACTCAAGAGGAGCTCGCTGAAATTTTATGACTGACCCAACAATCGATTCAAAACCGTCTCAATACCATGGGTATGATGCAAAAACAAGGAAATTGGGCTCCGTATGAACTCAAGCCAAGACGGCGAACACCGTTTTTCACGTGCAAACAACTACACCAAATACAAAATTGGAAGGGCATCGAATCGTGACTAGGGACAAAAAGTGAATCCACTACGAAAACCCAGAAAGAAGAAAACCGTGGGGTAAGCCCGCTCAACTTCAACCGTCAAACCAAATGTTCATATCAAGAAGCTAATGCTGTGCATCTGGTGGGATCAGATTGGAGTGATCTACTAGGAGCTATGATGCAATTAAGCCGAGCATAAACGATCACAATATTCCAAAAATATGATAAAGTGATCTATCAGCACGACACGCTCGGTCACCTGTTGTAAGAGTCGTCAAGGAAATTTTGGATGTGATACAATGGGATGACCTACTCCACCCGCCATATTCACCAGATATTGCTGCTCCAGTCTACCACTTGTTCCGGCCAATAACTCATGGCCTGGCCGAACAGCACTTGGATCTCCTCAAACCACGAGGAATTAGCGATGGACAATACTTTGAATAAAATACAGTGTACCACATTCTCTGATTTTCGAAGTTATAAAAACACCTCAAAACATAGTTGTATCCCCAAGTGGAGGAACGATCAATCGAATTATTATAAAATACAATTTCTTGATAGCTCTGATAAATGGAGACAGGCGTGAAGGAATTTTTTTGATTAATTTAAAACAAGAAAGTTAAAAAAATCGACATTTTGGAAAACAAATTGTAAACAGAGAGGCCCCCTTCAAAAATATTACTAAAACCTGCTCATTTTGCTAAAATCCATACGCAAAGTTTGAATCAGATTAAATGAATAGCGGGAAACTTAAAGAGAGGGTCCCATTGATCCAGAGAACGGACTCATCCGATTCGAGCATCACACTAATTTCAAGTAACCTCTTTCCTAAATAATTCCCGTGAAAATATTAAAAACAATTAAAATTTTCGAAAATATTTGTACCAGGGTCTCTAAACCCCGGGGTCCAACCCCTTCAAAAATATCCTTGGATATTTAGGAGGTAAAGGTTAAACCTACATATAAATAAATTACTGAAGTTAACTTAAATTTCATTTAGTTAATTAAATGTTAGTACTTACAATTTTATCACATAACTTAAGTAATTTCACAATAGGTGTCACTTTCTTTAATGAAAATTAATATTGTATTACGCAGGGAGCTACAGAATTCCAGTACATATTGCATGCGCCCAAGCGACGTTACTGTACAAATAACCACGAGGCACACTAGACGATCACCTTGAACCATCTAAGTATTGCGGTGTACTCGTGAGTACCAACAACTATTTAGTTAGTCCATTTACGTTTACTGCTTTCTTGTGCTCAAATAAACTATTCCTCGTGCCGAATCAAACACAATTCAATTTAAAGTACACAGTCCATAAGCATGAGTTTGAGTAACGGACAGAAGCAGTACAAAGGAACAACCGGTGCTTCAACTGTTTAAATGGTAATCATACAGTTCGAGATTGCAGGTGCAGATACCACTATTGCCAACAAACTGTACGTCACGTTACGGTTCATCAAACGAACATAAAGCAGTGAAATGTTAGCAAACATGGAACTGATGAAACACTGGAAACCACAACGTTGAGACATCAACAATCTACGAAGAGAGTGAACCAAACGAGGTTCAGAATACAACGAGAATCCACGTTACAAACCCGGAAATCTCTCATACCATTCTACCAACAGCACTGAAGAAGATCAAAAACAGCATTGATCAATTCCAGACATACCACACATTATTGGATTTTGCATCCCAAGCCTCATTTGTATCAAAAGCTTTCGTGAACGAATTGAATCTCAAACGAACAAATGCAAGAAATTTGATGAAAGGATACTAACGATTGTTAGTTATGCATCGACGAATGACACAGACAACCAATATACTTTATCAGAAAAAGATGTTCAAGTGACTTATTACTCGTGGTAGATGTTTACTTTAAGGCGTGGAAATCTTGCAAGCGGCCTCACAGCAGTTCAAACTATTTTTGGATGAATCGCTGCTTGTTCCCAAGCCCCAATAAACTAAGAATCGGTAATATTGATAATTTTAATATATCTCTAGATAATGACAACTCAATGCGACGGTTATGGTAGGTAAAAGAAATTCCAAAAGCCACTAAAAAAACACCAGATGAAAAAAATTCGAGGAATAGTTTCAAACTACCTCCAGAAGAGCTGATATCAACAAGATCATTGTTAAGCGGTGTTGTGCCGTATTGTCTACACTGCGTGGATAATTAATATTAAGACAATTAAAAAATGACGTCGACAATGTAGATAATGTAGACAATGTCGAAAATTATTGTTAAAAATTACCAAAATTCTATGATTTCTATGTTAATGGAACCATTTCGGCTCTGTAGAGTTTCACTACTAACTATAACATTTGAAAAATTTTAATCCAAGGTTGTATGTATGACAATGATGTACCACTTATAAATATACTCGTTTGTTGGTATGCTTGGAAGACGATATGGTAAGATAAAAGTGGATATTTCTTGTATATACTTTAGTTGGTCGAAAAAAATAGAAGCAAATACACTGTTAAGTTTTTAAACCAAATACAGAACTGTCAAAATAAACTACTTTGTCATGGCTCACTTCAATGTATTGATTGCATAACTTAGTTTTATGCATTTTTTAAGAGATGGCGCAACTTTAGTACTAAACATTCTTCTACGATGACACCTACGGCGATTTAAAGTGATTCCACATTAAAATTTAGTTTGCCATTATTCGTTAAGCATGTCGAATTTCGTATCAACAAAACAGCATTTGCGGGAAGCATTACTTTTTTGCTTTAATCAAAAAAAGCGGCTGAAAGCTTTCGTTTGCTTCAATAAACTTATGGTGAACGAACATGCACCAACGCAACATACAAGGAGGAAAATGAATACCACATGAACTGACTGAAGCCAACATTGAAA
This sequence comes from Nephrotoma guestfalica, assembly GCA_963691935.1. NCBI lineage: Eukaryota > Metazoa > Arthropoda > Insecta > Diptera > Tipulidae > Nephrotoma > Nephrotoma guestfalica. The sequence goes on along the minus strand of OY829913.1, from coordinate 120,997,720 downwards.
ATCGTTTAATGGTTTGCAATTCTTTGCTTACAATACACCGAAGGTGGCAGTTTTTGTCTGAAATTGTGGCTGGCGATGAAAAATGGATTTACTACAATAACCCTACAAGCAAAAAACCTTGGGTTCATCCAGGCGAACTATCCACATCAACAGCAAAACGAAACATTCATGGAAGTAAGATTATGTTGTGAATTTGGTGGGATCTGCAAAGAGTGGTGTACTATGAGCTGCTAAAACCGGTGAACAGTACCAACAACAATTGATAGATTTCAACCATGTATTGAACGAAAACCGTCTGATTCCAGCCAACAAACAGCGTTAAGTGATTTTGCCCCACGACAATGCTCGACCACATGTCGCAAAACAAGTAAAAAATACGCTGGCAGTACTTAAATGGTAAATTCTACCGCATGCTCCCTATTCATCAGATTATGTTACTATTTGTTCCGATCAATGCAAAGCGATCTTCAAGACCCAGCACTTCTGAAACCACGAAGAAATCAAAAAATAGCTCGACGAATGGATCGCATCAAAAGACAAACAATTTTTTGTCGATGGAATCCATAAATTGCCAGAAAGATGGGCGAAAGGCATAGATAACAATGGAAAATATTTTGATTAAAATAAAATTTACCATTTCTTAGAAATAATCGTGTTTTTTCTGCAAAAAATAGGTTATACTCCCAATACAAAATCATCATCACGCAATAAAATGTTGAAGCACAAATTCTTGGAAAGATACACAGTACAAATTTAATTGTTGTTTTGAATTTAATTATTAAAACCAATCAAATATTGGGGATATTTTTCTGAAGCTTGTAAATCCAACAGGCAAAAATATTTGATTGTATACTCAACCAGTTCGTGAGGCTTGGGTAAAGAAGCTTGATACAATATCCTTTTCAAAGATATGCACACAAACACCATTACAAAGAGAATTTCCTCCATAGCCACAAATTAAGCCTCGCACGACGTTATGACTATCGATGAAGCCGATACGTAACCACATTTTATTTGGTCTCGTTAAAACGCATCTTGATGAACTCGGCAAATCACCATTTTTTGCGTAAAAATTTTGCAGATTGGGCTTTAGAGCAACTTGAATAAACAGATTCATTATTTCTGGTTAAATGGCTTCGTAAATAAGCCCAATGACTGCATTTGAGGTGAAAACCCCACATTCTGTTCAAGAAACGTGTTTACATCCCCAAAAACTAACATTTGGTGTGGTTTATGATCTGGAGGTGTAATTGGACTATACCTATTTTTTGAAAATGAAAATGGCATTGAAGTTACCGTCAATGCAGAACGCTTTCGTTGCTGACAACCTAGGAAAGTAGACGGGAGCTTTTGAAGTGTTGGTTTATAGGAAAAATATTACTGGATGAAATCGATTCACCAACTTTAGTTTTTTATCTCTGGAGTCTGTTCTGGGACCAGTTCATTAATTTATGCATTCAACATTTCGTTAAACCTCTAAATTTCAAGAATTTTTACGAACATTACTGCCATCTACAGTTCAGAAAAGAAACTGTATACAAAAATTTAATGACGTATAAGCAGTGCTGCCTGGTGCTCTAGGCGCATTGCCTCCGTTCAGTTCGATCATATCAGCTACTGCGGTTCGCTGATGGTCTGCGCTGTAATTATCACATCACATCCCTCAGCAAAAGAATTCTACCACCACCGAAAAAATAACTCGCTTCGGCGAAAGAGGTAGCATGCCATTAAGGGCAAATGAGTACTAATCCAATCCATCAATACCCAGAAAATATACGTATAATAAACGATGATGAACACATTAATATAAAAATGACGACATATTTGACCAAATCACATGTGATTTGCACACGCAAAGAATTTTTATGTACACGTGCCAAAAACAGAATAATCATGAAACCTAATTGTGGCAAAAAATATTATAAGTTTCACTATATACAAGTAGTGCAGAAAATAAACTACATTTTTGCTATAAATAGTCGGAAAATACTACGTAGATTGTGTGTATTGGTACGAGTGTAGTCTACGTATTCAACAAGATATACTACCGCGACATTTTGACTCGACAAAACATGTAGCATACCTTGAACCAAAAACTTAAACAAACCGCAAAAATTGTATGCCACATAATCTGTTTCAGTTTGGGGTAGGTCGGTCTTGAAATATTAAATTTCGCAAGAACATTTTTATCAAGTTCAATGCAAATATTTTATGCGCATGTTTAAAACCTGTCTGCATGTTGAGTAGTTAGAGAATTTTGTAAAATTGTTCTCAATTATTTGCACGCACTGTCTATCATCTTGCATAATTGTAACGTTATTCATTATAGTAGAAAAACTACTTACTATAAGCTGCTTATACCAAGGGTGTATAAGAGGAGATGGGGCGAGTTGATATCCCACCTAATTTGTTGCATGTGCACAAACAATTTTACTTTATTAGCATCAATCATAATATTCATCAAGATGCAACTTGTTACTAAACAACAGAGATTGATATGCCATTTGATGAAATTAAATTTAATTGATTCCAATGATTTTGATTTGCATATACATTGCCGATTAAAGTTGCTATTTTATTTATCTAAATAGTACATGTAATCGGCCAATTAAATACAATAAAAAGGTTTAAGGTTCAAGAGCTCAATTAATTAGTGGACAGATGGATTCATTTTTTTATCATCACAGCCATTTATTTGTCGTAATAACATGTTTTACGCCCTACCACCACCAACACAAATCCGTTGATCGTTGCTGCTTAGTAGTCTATATAAAATTCCTAGAAGGAGCTTATCTCTAGATGTCAAAGAATAAGGTTTGCCACGGAGATCGTAAAGCTTTTTCATCTGGTAATGATTGATATTTAGAAGACGAGTAACGATAAAATGGGGGCGCCATGTTGTAATCCCTATCAGTTATCTCTCGTTAGAACTATAAAAACTACCCGGTATATGTTATGTATAAGCAAAAATTTTCCATAGTGCTAAACACTAGTTCAGACGTCGTGGTTCGATGGGAGAACTGAGTTTTAAGACTTACTTTACAATTGAATGCATATTGATTCTCGCCTAATCATTCTCCAACTATTTCTAACCTGAAAATATACCGCCATCAAGCTGGCACCTCATCAAGCGAATTTTGTACCAACAAAAGTTGGGTCGAATTCGTCACTATTTGGTAACAATTGGTCCGTTGTTTCCAGGAATTGATCAGCAACAGGAGTTTTTTAATTATTTCTTAAAATTCCAACTAAAAATTTTAGCACTTCAAGTAAGGGAAGTCAAAAAAAGGATTAATGCCATCGATTAAGCCCGGAATTCTGCTAATTGGTCAGGTAACCAAAATAAATGGTCATGTCAACAAATATATTAAAGCAGTTAAAAAAGGTTAATTTATAATCCTGCGCATACATGGGTTTGATAAAATGTCACACAGAAGGTTGAGGGTTACACAAATAAAATTTGCGAGTGAATCTCAAGCGTTTATTTTCAATTTTTGTACAAAATTTAAGTGTTTTGTAGATTATATTAAAATCTAAATTTGGCCTAGCAACAGATGCTGATAATTATAGATGCTGTATAAGACAGCGGAAAATAAAAGATTACGCTACTCGCCGCAAGTGGCAGCACCATCAAAAGATAATTTATTAATTTTACCAGCGGACCTTTTTTATTCAGTTTGTATCTCTTTATCACTAAAATATTAAAAGTGATCCTTAAAATGACAAATTAATGAATCTCCGAAGTAAAGGAACTCGGTAAATGGAATCTTGAAATTTAACAATATTCCGTCTTTCCCCCATTTCTTAAAGAGTGACGATGAAATTTGAATAGTAATATTGATCAGAGATTTTAAAGTAAGTTTTGGACACTATTCTAGGATCTGTTCATGCTGGACTAAACTTGGCCATTTCATAACCAATACTCTCGATTGTTTTTCTAATAGCTTAGGTCATACTGAGACTACGATGGAAATTTGGGGAAAATTGATGGATTAGAATTTTCACTATAATTTTTTGATTTTCTGCGGCCATATAACATATTTTCAGTTTTCGGTAAGTGTTGGTTGCTAGTGGAAGTTTTTGAGATATTGGCCAAAATCTGAAAATATGTTATATGGCCGCAGAAAATCAAAAAATTATAGTGAAAATTCTAATCCATCAATTTTCCCCAAATTTTCCTGTAAGTCTCAGTATGACCTAAGCTGTTAGAAAAACAATCGAGAGTATTGGTTACTAGTGGAAGTTTTTGAGATACTGGCCAAAAACTGAAAATAAACTAATAAAAAAATTTAAATTTTCAAAAGAATTGGTTATGAAATGGTCTAGTTTAGTCCAGCATGAAGAGATCCTAGAATTTGGTCCTAAGTTTTGGACCCCTCATCAATACTTTTATCCAAATTTCATCGTCATTCTTTTAGAATGGCGGAAACACGGAATATTGTTAAATTTCAAGATTTGATTTACCGAGTTCCTTTACTTCGGAGATCAATCAATTTGTCATTTTAAGGATCACATTTAATATTTTATTCCGCTGGGATGTTTTATTTCGTGAAAAAAGAGATACAAATGAATAAAAAAATTCCGCTGCTAATTATATAACAAAATAATTTCTCTTTTGTGATTGTGCTGCCACTTGCGGCGAGTAGTGAAATCTCTTATTTCCCGCTGAGAAATTTCCGCTATCCTATACAGCATTTGTTAATTCTGCATTAGATGCTGGTATTTGTTAAGGCATAAGGAATAATTTATCAGGCTTAGTAAATAAAATATTGCTACGATCTCACCTATTGAATCGAAATTTATTAACAAAAATTGCTCGTTTAAAGTTTTAGTTAACAATAACGACATTTTTTTTGTGAGATTAGTGACGTCTAGGAAAGTAGTAGCGTTTCATAACAGTTTTGTTGTATAGCGGATTATAGTAGTCTAGAAGAGAACCGAGAATATTGATTATGTATAGATCCAGGTGAGTCTAGAATATTCCCTCGGCATATAAATATGAGTGCAACAAACACAATGAGTCAGTCTGAGTGAGTTATCTCGGAGAATCAGTAGCGAAAGATTAAAAGCGGAGTAGTGGAAAAATAACAAGTGGTGTAAAGTGAAAATAGTGTTGTAATTAAAAATTGTACATGGTGTATGAAGTGCAGTGATAAATAGACAATTATTGTCGGAATATTATTTCGAGAATATTCCAGAAGCGGAAATTATTCAGGGATTATTATCGATATTTTCGCGAATAATCCCGAAGTGATGTAAATTACGAGAATTGGTGTTGTAACCGTCAAATTGTATAACAATATTCATAATCCAGTGATTCAAACCGGATGTGACAGGGCTAATATCGAAACAATATTTAATTTAAACAAAATAGTTTTCTGATGCGCTTCTAACAAAAAAGTATTATTTCAAAAATGTTGATATTAAACTTTGGTATTTGAGTAAACCGAAATGCGGAGTTAATTCACCCTATTAAAGATAGCCGAAAGTGTACAGCCGAAAAATGATAATGCAGTTAGTGTCCTTGCTACATGGTTCCATTATCACGGCCAAACTTTCAAACTACACCAAACATCTGTCAGGAGCTATAAGATTTTACCAGTGGTCATGACGTGTAAATTACAATAAATTCTGAAATTTTCGAAACTAAGCAGCTGAAGGAGATAAGAAGGTGAAATTTGGTGTAAAATACTGGAAAATTTTAAATATTCGAAACTAAATTAATCAAATTTTCTGTAACTTTTGAGTTACCCAGTTGCACATCGATCCTACTATGACCAATAGATAGATCATTATCATAGGTAAGTCCAGACGTAGTTAGGGGCAAGTCTGAGCTTAGGGGAATGTAATGTGGTGTAATATAGCAGAAAATACGAAATTTTAGAACCTAAATTACACTAACACACACATACACTTACAAACAAGACACACCCACACATACACGCAGACATACATACACAAACATTTTGTTAATTTAGTTTCGAAAATTTCGGATTTTCTGGTACATTACACCACATTACATCTCCATATCAGGTGATGAGGCAAGTCCTCAAACTCCGTCTATGTTTACCTAGGATTATCATCAATCAGATTGCCATAGTATTATCGGTGAACAAGTGGGTAACTCAAAAATTACACGGCATTTTATTAATTTATTTTCGAAAATATCGGAATTTATTGCAATTTACACGTCATCGGATTATTACCCATCCGGTAAAATTATATAGCTCCTGGCAGATTTTTGGGTTAGTCTGAAAGTTTGATGGTGGAATAGCAAAGACACTATCTGCATTACCATTTTTGGCTGGAAACTTTAGGCTACCTTTAACAGATAAGTAATTCGGGAATAAATGTTGGTATTTGGGCAGGCATAATGAATAATTGCTCAGTTTAGTAAATAAAATATTTAATTAAAACGAAACAGTTTTATGATGCAGTTCTAACAAAAATTCGTGACGCATCCTCGTTATTATTTCAGAAAACCTGACCAATTATTCATTATACCTGGCCAAATAACTTCTTCGTGAGCCGAACTGACTCCGCACTATTGGTTTAACCAAATACCCAAGTTAAGCCTTAAAAAATTTGAAATTAGCCAGGATGCTACACCGAAATATAGGTTTGCTAGATGGAGTCGCAACATGGATTTGTTACATAGTGAACTCTGCTATAGAAGTTGTGTGATATTTTAACAAACAGGTGAACGTGCAACTTTATATATAATTGTTTTTAAACAATTCTTTAAGCATGCAACTAACTATAATTATCGGTATCTTTTGCTAGGTCAAATTTAAATTTCAATATAATCTAATAAACGCACTTCAATTTATTACAATAAATGAAAATAAACGTTTAGTAATTTTTATTTGTGTTGCATGCGCATCTTAACATATAACAAATACCTTCTGTGTGGCATTTTTTCAAACTGCGCATGCGCCATATCATAAATTAATATTTTTTAACTGCTTTAACTTTTAGCCTCCCAATTATCAGAATTTCGAACTTAATCGGTGGCATTCATTCATTTTTGATTTTCCGATTTAAAACGATTTTAAAAACTTCTTGTCGCTGGCCAATAGCTAAAAATGACTGGTCAATTGTGACCAAATAGTGACCAATTAGACCCCAACTTTTGTTTTTACAAAATTCGCTTGTTTCGCCAGTTTCTTGGAGGATGCAAATATGTATCTATCTGTCTGTTAGAATATTTCAAAATGGGTGTATGGTTGAATGGGTTTTCAACTATGACACAAGTAGCACGATGCATTGGCATCATTGGGCAATATGCGCTTTTCAGCCGGAGCCTTATAATTCGAGCCAGAACCTGATCACCTTTTGCAGTTTTTCTAGTGGATCTAGTGGCTCGACCTCCAGTGTTATTACACTATAATGTACTTTATTTGCATTGTGTAAGCTGCCACAGCTACAGTGAAATTCCCGAATATTTATCTTATTGAGTTGCTTACATTTTTCAAATCCAGTTCATTAAAGTCTGTTGAAAGACTGTGACAATGACAACTTTCTTCCGAGTTTAGTTTCACATTTATCACAAATCAAAATTCTATCAATTAGACACTAAAAGTAACATCATCGTTAAAAATTGAAAGATCTGCGAGAAATCTTCCATTTGATGAATGACAATCAATGAAAGTGACACGTTCGTTTGAGCTATAGTTGCCCGATTTGATAAAACCTTTATCAGGTTCTGGCTGGATGTATAAGGTTCTAGCAGAAAAATTACATATTGCAAATTATGCACAGTGCATCGTGCTATTTGTGCCATAGTTAGTTTGACTGTAGAGGTTATGGTTCTGGCTGAATAGGTGGCTTTATCAGGGTCTGGCTGAAATTATAAGGTTACGGCTGAAAAAGCGCATAGTGCACAATGTATCGTGCTACCTGGGCCATAGTTTAGTATGACTGTAGAGAGTATGGTTCCGGGTGAATTTGTGAAAAATTGTATGTTTCTGGATTTATATACAATTTTGTTGGGCAAATGGACTGTATTCTTGATTTAGCGATCATCGAATTCCCAGATCACGTAATGTAAAATTATTTGCCTTGATGATTGCAATATTAGTCTGACCGAATTAATCTGGTATCGCAGCACAAATACGATATAGAACGACAAAGATGAAGACAGTAAAACCACAATGGATGAAAAGAAACACTTGATTTTTGTTTATTCGTATGTATTTTATATTCTGGTCGACGGCTTGTCATTTAATGCTCGTAACTTTCTCAAGAGCAAAACAAAATGAATAAAAAAAAATGTGTAAAGTCTACAACTATACTCTACACGATATTACTAGCATCTAACGAGAATGTTATGGCTCTATTTTATCCGTGATGTATTATCATCTGCTTGATCGACTCCGTTCAATGTTATCATCTGTTTGATCGACTTCGATTGAGATTTGACATTAACAAAAATAAACACCGTGCGCTGTCGTCATTTAATAATTCCAATAATTTTCATTCTAAGTACGAAAGTTTAAATCAATTCTGGACATTTTACAATTTATAAGGTTCCGACTGAAAAAGTATATTACGCACAACACAATGCATAGCTCTACTTGTGTCATTGTTGGTTTGGCTATTATATGGTTCTAGCTGGCTTTATCAGGTTCTGGCTGCACTAGTGCACAATGATGCTCAATGCATCGTGCTACTTGTGCCATAATTGTTTGGTTCCGGCTGGCGTGACGGACAATTATATTCTAATGAATACTTGTATGGGGTAATTTAATGAGGACAACTTTCCCCGGGCTGGCTTTATTAGGTTTCAGCTGGAATTATAAGGTTCCGGCTGAAAAATTATATATGTCTTGTATGCAAAAATTATGTGATGCACAATCTTCATTGTGCTTCTTGTGTCATAGTTAGTTTGGCTGTATACCACCATACCATCGGTTCCGGCTAGAATTATAAGGTTTCGGTTCAAAAAATTATATAGTGGGCAATGATGCACAATGCATCGTGCTACTTGTGTCTTGGTTGGTTTGGCCATAACACTGTAGTGTAAACACTTTAAATATAAATTATTGAGTAAACATTTAAATTTTCTTAGAAAACCGAATAAATATACAAGAAAGGAGTAATAGAAGAGTTTCGACGTCATTATTTCGGATCATCTTGAATTTTCACCTTGTTCACTGAAAAATTTAAATTAGATATTATATAGTTTTTTAGAAGTACCCGAGAAAATCAATTACAAAAGAACCAATGTTTTGACAATATTTTCCTTTATTTAACGGTGTAGTAAGTAATTCCATTTAACTCTAGCTTCAGATGTTGTATAAGAGAACGGAAATCCAACAGCGGAAAATAATAGGTTACGCTACTCGCGACATGAGGCTATCACAAAAGAGTTTTTTTTATTTCCAGAAGGATGAACATGGATGATTTCGATTCCTTCCATTTTACAATTTCTTTTATGCTGTTTCCATGTGCAGTCATCCAATGTTGTTCTAACCCAAACAACCGGTGATTGACGACGATGACTACGACCTAAAACAATGAATAAAACACAGAAAAATTCTTCTGAACGAAGTTCTATGTCTACCTCTTTCAATTAAATATGAAATTTAGTACGTGCTTGGATTTTGAGATGGGAACTTGCGAAGTTGCATGGAAAATTTTTGGAAAATCTATCATTTAAAATTCTCTGTAGAATTTTTTGTTATTTGACAGCCTCATTTCTATGGTAACATAATCAAGTTATAATTAGATCTCGGTGCTAGTGGATGAGGCACCCTGGCCTACCGCGGGGATACTCCATTTCCCTTCCATTTTATCGTTTCTTCTGTGCTGTTCTCATTCGGTCACCCAAATTGGAACTAACCCAAACAATGGTTGGTTGCTTGACGTTGATAGTGAAGTTGTTGTGGTATTATCCCTCTCCGTCTCTCTACCACGCGCTTATAAAATACTTCTTAGAAATCATTTTAATCATGCAGCATTAGCAAAATTTCATTATAAAGGGTCTTTTAGAGACGCTCGCAATTTGTTAGGATATAGTAGCCATGTTGTTAAAGCAACAGCTGTTAAATTTGTTGTGAATTGCTCAGTAGTGTATGTGTATGGCAAATCACCGTCGAAGGTTATAGCGTTGAACAACGTGTACAAATCAAATTTTATTTTTAAACTTTACGTGATTTTTATCCTCGCCACAACCGTCTAACCGAGTCGACTCTACGAAGTTTGGTGGCCAAACGAGTCAGTCGGTTCGATAAATAATCAGACAACACCAGTACGTCACCGAAACGCAAAATTTGCTGAAAACATGGCTGCTCTGCCTAAGAACTTAGTTCTAAACTGGACGATATAGATACCGAGAACAAATGAGGACGGTGCTACACGCCACACAGTACATGCCAAAAGGGACATTCCGCACGAGGGATTTGAGGGCATGGTTATCTCGTGCAGCGGCGACTTAAACTGGCCGCCAAGATCATGCGATTTAACGGACTTCTTTCTTTGGGGCTATCTCAAGTCGCAGGTCTATAGAAATAAACCGCAAACAATTGACGCCCTCAAAGTCAACATAAATCATGCCATCCAGCAAATTCAGCCAGATCTATGCGACTGCGGCGAACATTTGAACGACGTTAAATTCCATACCAAGTCCTATAAAATATTCTTTCAAATAAAACAAAAATTGAGTGTATATAACAGACATAACTTGTTTTATTTACATTTAAAAATCGAGCGTTCTTATTGAAAGAACCATTAATTATTCAAGAAAAGATGGAGTTCCGTCAACATATACAGGTTCCTGAGTTTTATTGAATACTAACTTTAGAATCCCTGTACAATAATACGAAACAAACTTAAACGAGTTCCTCGACTTCGAAAGTCAACCAATTTTACAATTTAACGAACATTTTGATTTTATTTCTCTGGAATGTTTTTTTTTTGTGCCAAAATGAATTAAAATTTCCACTGGTCATAAAATAACACCAAAAATTCCCTTTTGTGATAGTGCTGCGCTTTTTGGTGAGTAGCTCAACTTCTTATTTATTTCGCTGGAGAGTTTTCGCTTTCTTAAGGATGAAGCACACCAAACAGCAGCATCGAGCAAGTCAAATATTTTGTAAATTTAATAGAGAAATTATATTGAATGAAGTTGCATCAACTTCTTTGCTGCTACTCATAACCTCGAATTGACACAATTCGATTTTATTTCTAAAACAAAACAAACTGCTCCGCTGCTTGTTGGTCTGCTGGTGTTTCATCCTTTATATTGCGCATTAGTTTCAGGCAATATCATTTTGACACTTGGTGTTGGTGATGGTTATTAATACGTATATATTAGGGATTCAATCCGGATCGAGTCAACTTAGAGTTAGCTTTGGATTGAAACCGAGTTATCTTTTTTAGCATATACTCGTATATTGGATGATTTGTTTAAATTTAAATAAATATTAAAATGTTTCAAAAACAATTATATTCGCAAATAATCGTGAAATCTTGTTTTTCGACTCGACCCCGTATACACTCATGCGAATAATTTTCCGAACAAGCTAATTATTACCCAGTAAAAATCCAGTATCAATGTTTCCCCATCAATGCTCAATTCCCGATTTTAATGAGGTTTTATTGATTATTCGGAGGTTACCTCGTATTTTTTTTGTCCAAGTAGTTCCACTAACGCTCTATAGGTTTGAAATCCGGGCTTTGTGGAGGAGTTTGCAGAACAAGTGGGCAATTATACAAGGTCCATATGTCCTTTGTGTTTTTGGTCATTGTTTTGATACAAGTAATAATCTGTTTCACAATGGTCAATTTCAACTATTGCCCGCAAATTTTCTTTTAAAATATTTAAATAAGCTCTACTATCCATTGTGTTTTTAATATATTTAAGATTTTCTATTCCATAATATCCCATTGCACCCCAAATCATTATATTGCCACCCCCGAGTCCTATCGTTAAATTGATATTTTTGAATTGCAATACCTGATTCGGTTTTCTTCACACTCTTTGCTGTTTACCATCATTATGAAAGATATTGAATTTGCTGTCGTCAACAAATATCACCTTGGTGATGGCCTCGCTTCACTTAAACAGGGTTTACGTCGTCCAATGCGTGAATTAAAACCTAAGCTCTGCAATTGTTTGCGCGCTATTGAATCAGACATGGTTGTACTAATGTAATGTTTATAATTTTTTATTTAACTCGACAGCAGTTTGTTTGGGATTTTCCTTTATTTCCCGCAACATAAATTTTTCATCCAAATTTGTGATTTTTCTTTTCCTCCTAGCACCTGATTTATGTTCAATCCTATCTTCAGTGTAATATCTATTGCATCCTACATTCGGTCAAAAAAGTAGCGGGAATTGGTCAATAAAACATAAAATATTTATTAATCAATCAAATTTATTGAATCGCCTTCAAAGTAGGCCCCTTCCGAAATAGGAGTAATACACTTATGCTAACGAATAATCCACTCATCAAAACATTTTTAAACGCATTTTCTGGAATCGACTTCAAGTTCTCGCCGCGAATTCTCTTGTATGTCTTCTATCGATTGAAAACGGGTGCCTCGAAGTTGGTAATTTGAGTTTTGGAAAGAAAAAAGTCAGGCGGAGCCATATCAGGTGAATATGGTGGTTGTTCGATGATGTTTGTTGAGTTTTTGGCTAGAAATTTGTTCTCAATAATATCCTAGTAAGATGGTGCGTTGTTGTGGTGCAAAATCCATGAGTTTTCTTTCCAAAACCCTGTCCTTGTTTGACGAATTTTCTCTCTCAAACGCCGCACATCACCTGAATAATATTCTTTATTTACCGTCACACCTCCTGGCAAGAATTCCGGCGTAAGAATCAAAGAAAATAATCAATATTTTCTTAACTTGTGATCGAGTTTGACGGGGTTCTTTCGGTTTTGGCTCAGTTGGAAGGCGCAATTCTGAAGCTTGTTGACTGGTTTGCTTCTCAAACTCTTAAACCTATGTCACGTTATAATGTGTTTTATGAATGCGGGGTCGGAATTAACTCGTTCTAGCATGTCTTCAGCGACCTTTACACGATTGAGTTTTTAATGAAAATTCAGGCCTTTCAGAACTAGTCGAGCGGCAATGCGTTTCATGCCTTCCTTCATTTTACTGATGTTGAAGGCATTGTGGTCAACCAGAGCGAAGCAAATCTGCCACCAGATCTGGACCGCATTTTAATACACTGCACCACTCATATGCACGTGTTTTTGATAAAGTCGATTCACCGTAATTCTTCTGTAACATTTTCAGCGATTCGGAACATGAAATTCATTATAAAAATTGTAAAACACACTTGAGATGAACTGACAAAATAGAGAACTGTAAACAAATTAAATGACCGATCGCGATCCAGGCGCCTTCACCGAGCGAGATTATTAAGCCCCGCCCAATTTAATCTAGGTTTAGTTGAAAAATTTCCATCTTTTGAGCAAATAATCTCGGTCGTAGCAACAAAGTAACAAAAATAAACTGAAATATGAGCAATAATTGTGCTCATATATTTGTTGTTGTTGTTTATTTAAGACATTTTCCCAATGAATTTGTCAGTTTATCGCCTTAAATAATTGAATCAAATTGTTTGTTAAATAAAAGTATATACATAAAATAAATGGATTAAATGGATTGATGAAATAAATGGATTGATTAAAATTGAATGCATTTAAATAAAACAATTCGGGTGAGAACCAAAAATTGTATTTTGCCGCATCTGTTGGTCTACAAATTCTTTGACATTTATACGACATACGTTTATTCGATTAAATTAAAATTAAGCAATATAATATCTCGTCGCCGCCGAAGACGCGTCGCTTGGAAAGATGCAATTGATGGAACACATGATTCTTCATCAAACAGCTCTACTGCTTCAGCCTAATCTTTCCCAAATCAATTACCACAACAGACAGTTGACTTGGAATTGGGTGTAATAGGCGTACAAAACATTTCAACTAAAGACGGAAATTTTAATTTTATGTATGTACGTTTATGTCGTGCATGTATGTTTATGTTCAAAATAAATGGAATAAATATGTGAGATGCATTTAAGTAAAACAATTTGGGTGAGAACCAAAAATTTTATTTTACCATACCACAACTGGGGCTACAAATTTTTTGATAACCTATAAATTATGTTACTATATAAAACCGAATATTGTATATGTGATCTACAGACATACATTAATTCGATTAAATTAAAATAAAGCCCCAACTAATCGCAAACCAAGCTGAAATTGAAAGTAAGCAACAACAACTACAAAACAACAGAAAACATATGACTCGCATAACAGCCGTAGGCGAATTGAGCAAATCTCATGTTCAAGTTGGTAAAAAATAATCCAACTTTATAATCTCGTTCCGTGAAGACAGCATCAAAGTTCACGTAAGATAGAGGCCAGTTATGCCAATTTAGCGACAAAAAAAATTAGCGGGCTTTGTAAATGAAAATTTACAGTCACTTTTTTTTTTACAGAATATATCAAAAACAGTCGAACGGCTTACGTTTAATAGCACTCCTACCTCACGGCTTGTTTTTCCTTTTCGTGATGGTATACCGGGTGTTTCTTTTAAACTGAAACGATCAAATATCTCGAAAAATAGCCACTCTACGGAAAAAATGTCCATAATCAAAATTTAATCATACCGCGGGGGAAATACATTAGTGCAAAAAAATAGTCCCGCACCCCCCGCTTTGTAGGTGGGGCGGGGGTAACTTTTAAAATAAGATAGGAAGCCATATTTTTTATTGCAGATACGGATTCTACGACTAAAAGTACGTATGATTTGAATGAAATATTTGGTTCGGTTCATGATAGATGGCTTTGTAATCGACGAAATTCAATTTTTTCAATTTCACCTCCTTAAAACACACGCATTCGATTCTGCAATACGTTTGGAATAAAAATCATCACGTTTTCATTGGAAATACTCGAAATTCGTCATCAAAACAATTTATTCAGTTTTGTAAATCACATTTAACGTTTGTGTTATTTCTTATCTTCATGTTTCTCGTAATTGGAAAATAAACGGTAAAATACTTTAGAATGGACCGTTTAACTGTGCCAGAGAAAATTGAAATGGTTCTGGTTTATGGAGAAGCTGGCAGAAATCTTCAAAATGCTGTTGCTATTTACGCTCAACGTTTTCCGGATAGGATTCGTTCACGTGCTTCATTTGGCCGTACTATCAAACAATTTGTTACTGATGGAAATGTTCAACCGAAAAAGAGGACCCGTATAGCAACACTCACTGGAGAAAATAATGAAATTGCTGTATTGGCAGCAGTGGCTCATAATCCTCATGTTAGTACACGAGAAATAGTTCACGATTCCAGATTGTCCCTCACCAGTGTTTGGAGAATTTTAAAACGGCACAAGTATCATCAATATCATGTGTCTTTACACCAAGATCTTCATGGTGCTGATTTCCAAAATCGGGTAATTTTTTGTCAATGAGCACGTGAACAAATACAACAAAACCCCAATTTTTTTCGTTGCGTAATGTTCTCTGACGAATCGTCTTTTACAAACCAAGGAACGGTTAATCGACACAACATGCATTATTGGAATATTACAAATCCGCACTGGCTTCGTCAAGTTGAACATCAGCGTCGTTGGACTGTCAACGTGGGGTGTGGAATAATTGGCAACAAACTCATAGGCCCCCACATTATTGAAGGCAACTTGAATGGTCAAATGTACCGACACATTTTGGAAAATGAACTGCCAATTTGAGCAAAAATTGAGCTTGAAAATTTGAGCTTATAAGTGAGACGGAACATGTGGTTTCAACATGATGGTTGTCCTGCACACTATTCGGTGGTGGCACGTGAAATACTTGATCGTGATTTCAATGGTCGCTGGATTGGTAGAGCTGGTCCGGTAGATTGGCCTGCCAGATCACCAGATCTTACTTCGCCAGATTTCTTTTTGTGGGACTATCTCAAAGACAAAGTTTACAAACAAGAACCAATAACACGTGAGAACATGATTGAACGAATCAGAAATGCGTGTGCTGAAATTCAACCAGACACACTTCTCAGTTGTGTACAATCATTTGAAATGCGTATTCACTTATTGTGCATTGAAGTCGCAGGCCATCATTTTGAACACTTATTTTAAGCTAAAATTATTTTATTCACCTGCCATTTACATTAATAAATTGTTTTGATGACGAATTTCGAGTATTTCCAATGAAAACGTGATGTTTTTTTATTTCAAACGTATTGCAGAATCGAATGCGTGTGTTCTAAGAAGGAGAAATTGAAAAAATTGAATTTCGTCGATTACAACGCCATCTATCATCAACCGAACCAAATATTTCATTCAAATCATACGTACTTTTAGTCGTAGAATCCGTATCTGCAATAAAAAATATGGCTTCCTATCTTATTTTAAAAGTTACCCCCGCCCCACCTACAAAGCGGGGGGTGCGGGACTATTTTTTTGCACTAATGTATTTCCCCCGCGGTATGATTAAATTTTGATTATGGACATTTTTTCCGTAGAGTGGCTATTTTTCGAGATATTTGATCGTCTCAGGTTAAAAGAAACACCCGGTATAGTTATTAGAGAAAAAATAGAATGGCAACCAAAAATTTCGCAGGATTTAGAAGCTGTCAAAAACGGTATGACTGTTCATACGGCCAGTAAAACCTTCGAAGTGCCCAAAACAACATTATATAACCACTTCAAAAAGAATCTAAGTTGTGATGTTAAACAAAGGAGCACCAAGCATTTTTTCTAAAGAGCAGGAGGGTCGTTTATGTTCATAGATTGGCCATATGGCAAAAACTAGTTTTCCCATATCAAAGGTAACTAATTCTAAACATTAAATCTATATTTATGCTCATCTTATATTATAATATTTCTTGATAGGTCGTCACTGGTACGAAGGTTTTTTGAAAAGAAACCCTTCAGTATCTAAGAGAGTGACACAATATCTGATTAAGAGTCGTGCACAAGTTACGGAAACTAAAATAAAAGAATGGTTCACAGAAGTAACAGAGTACCTAGAAACAAACGGATACTTATCTATAATCGATCATCCAGAGCGAATTTTCTATTGTGACAAAACCGCCTTTTTTTAAGTCCCAAAGAAAACTCGGTTCTAGTCACAAAAGGACAAAAATCTGCTTATTCATTGGTAGCTAATGATGAGAAAGAAAATGTAACAACACTTGTCATGGGTAGTGCATTAGGCAAACTTGGTCCTCCAATGATTGTTTTACCTTATAAAAGAAATCCTCTTAGCATAGGTAGAAGCATGCCAGCCAGTTGGGAATATGACGAAGTGATTCGGGTTGGATGACAGGTTGTTTTTTGAATATATAGCCAACTTATTCTATCCTTGGCTCATAAGCAATGGCCACACATCTCACATGACGTTAACGCTTAGTCAAATTTGTAATGAAAAGGAAATTGTACTGATTGCGCTTCTATTAAATTCAACATCACTCACTTTCACCAAGCGTAGAAAAAAATTTGATCAGAGGCCTTAAAGCTTGTGGTTTGTGTCCTCTAGACTCAAACGCGGTTAATTACAGAAAACTGATCAGCCGTAAATATCAAGGTTTACCGCCAGAGGAAATGAAAAAACGAAAATACCACTGCTACAGATAGAAATGAGTGTTCCAAAATTCTAGAGCTAAATCTCGATCATCTTCAGCGTTACTTAGGAATTGAAAAATTAGCCAAATTCGAGAAGTCTTTCATCTATAATTCCTGGAACGGCGACACAGAGGATGCGGCACTATTTAATTATTGGAAAAATCTTAAAACCAAAATTGTTTCGAACGGTGTTATTGATGGTAATGAACTGGAAGTAGAGTCACGCGTACAAATTGGAGAAACCAGCTTAGTCAAAAATTTAGCAAATATCGATGGAATTGAACTTGACCTAGACGAACTTTTGGGTTCTAATTCGAATATTATATTGAACGTAGATATTGATGACTCGATGACAGTAAACAAACACCAGCCCCAAACACCAGCCAAACTTGCTGAAAGCTCAATAAATAATAATTTACCGAGTTCATTTAAACAAAATTTAATTTGGCCAGGCGATGGATTCACTGTCAACAAATAAAAAGAAACTCCCAGCAGTGGTATCCTCTGAACAATGGATTAAATATACCAAATCAAAATTGGACATAAAAGAAAAGGATCAGAATGAAAAACAACAATGAAAAAGGCAGCGGGAAACAAAAAAGCAAATTATGAGACATAACAAATAGAATCCACAAAACCAGAAGAAAACCAAATGGACTTTAGAGTGGAAACGGTTGGTCCTGACTTCATCAATATGTAATTGTACAATATGAAGGTGAGTTCTTCCCTGGAATTATACAAGACAAGAACAGCGGAATATTTTGTAAAAGTAATGTGTATGTTTGGTAATAATTAGAAATCTCGACAAAGATGACGTCTGTTGGTATAGCGAGAACATTGTTATTCAAGCCATAGTAGAACCAACTAAGTATAAATTCGAAACTATTTCAGTATTTCAGAATTTATAAAAATCTTAAATATCTTTATGTGATCTTTACATATCTTTACTTATGTGATGTGATGTGAATGAAATGTATCTTTATCTGATATGAACTCAATGTTTATTTTTAAATTATAAAAGCATGAAGCTTAATAGTACTTTATATTATTTTTGACATTTTTTATATAAAATGTATGTACGATTACGTATAACATTTATTTATTATCAAATTAAATTGTTAGTTATAAAAAAATACATCTAACAAATTGTTAGTTTTAATTCAGAAGTTTGGAAGTTTGACCGTTGCATTAGTTAGTTTTAATGTTATCCTGTGCGAATTGGCAGCGAGATCCGCTTTATGGGTATCAATCGATCCGCTTTAGGAAACCTTAGTACTAAATAACATTTATGTTGATAATTGATCCGAAAAAGTGAAAAATACAATATTTTATAAAATAAATTACAAATATTGAACTCGAAAAAAATAGAAAGAATAGTAAATATTTAAATACCGCATATGATATAGCAATCAAACCCTTGAGCGTTAAATAGCGATCCACAATTGTGACATTTACCTTATTGGTGTTCTTAAGGATTGAGTTAACTCGACTCTACAAATTTGGTGGATCGAATCGAATTAATGCGAAGTTGACTTGATCCCGTATATACAGGAAACCCTCCAAGAACACGATTACATAATTGGTTCCGTGTTGTTCGAGACTACAAAAAACGGGAGTGTGAAAATAAAAAAAACGTTACGTTTTAATATTTTTTATTTGTTCTGGTATACAAAAAATAAAATAAAAGAGAATCAACGGAAATCGTGGTTTGAAACCGTGTAATTCGAGGGAAGGTATCCGTGTTCTTCGAATGCCGTGTTCTTGGAGGGTTACCTATATTGAAATTTCAATCTAGGTTCAAACCGGATTGAATTCTTAATATATACGAGGTATTATTTTAACTATCTTACAATAATCTCCTCGTTAAATTTATTAATACATAAAAATTATGTTGAAGATCTTTCGCCATCTATATCATATATCATACAGGTGATCCCCAATGCAAAAAACTTTTCCTTATGACTTTTGGCAATAGAAACTTCAATCATAATAGAAAGTTAATTTTTTTTGCTTCACCCGTTTTTGATAAAGCATTGAGCTTTTCCATTTAAAAGTTAGCAGATCATGATCTAGTGTCATATAGGCCTTTAATTATTTGTGTGTCAATTAATCTTCTTGAAATGGAAAAGCCAAATACCTTATCAAAAACGAGTGGAGCAAAACAAAATTAACTTTAATTTGCCATTTGGTTCTAAATATTTTTGTCAGCTAGCAAAACCCAACGCATTAGTTAAAATAGATGAAGCCCAAATTTAATTTAATAGAGAAATTTAATTAGCCTATAATTAGCTTGTAATGTTCTGATGGATGAATTCTGAATTATGCCAGCTTTAGCTACGTACGGAGCAGCCATCGGAAAATTTTATTAATGTTTAACGATCCGGTAAGCACCAAATAAAAACAAAGACTATTCCGTTAAAAAAAGTTTATTATACGTAAAATGTCACACTTATACTCGTACATCTTATTTCTAACGCAAAATTAAAATTAGTTTTTATAATTTTTTGGCGAAGCTAGAAATTTTTTTATAAAGTTGAATGAACGATAAAGTAAATATTTGATTTCTCAGTGGACGTCGATTGGGCAAATTCAGATCATTTTCTATCGTTCAAGGAGTAATATAATATAGTAAATGAAGGACTTCTGTTGAGCAGCTTTAATGGGAGCGGTAATTAGATTCTAAATTGATTTTTAATTTGCTAGCCGTTTCCTTTCCTGCTCAAATCCAAATTTAATTTAAAAAAAATTAAAAGTACTGAGATGAGCTTGCGAAACTAATTATTTTGAGGCTGGATGCCTCCGCACTTTGCACACCCCATCAAGAAAAAATTTTAGCAAAACGAAAACTAAGAGAATAATTTTTTTCACAGTTAATAATTTGAAAAGATTGAAAATATTTTCGAAACAAAGCAAGAATAAATTAATTTGACTTTGGGAAACTGAAATAATTTACACAAAATTCATTAAATTTAAATGAAATGCCACACCGTTACAAAGTTGAACTTATTTAAAAAAAAGGATTCACTTACATAGTTGATATTTTAAGTTTATCCCATAAATTTGTGTGAACACAATTTTTATTATTAATTATAATTTCATTTAAAACACTAATTTCATAATTAGAATCTAAATTACTTTGAAAATCAAATTTTTCTTCTTATACAATTTTCACACATATTTTTATATTAAACACTACACCAAATAATAAAAACTCATTATTATGCAATTAAAGAAAATTTAATTAATTTCACACCACACGATATTCGTTCAATTTGTAGAACGAATTAAAATTTTATTTTGAAAACTTCTAATCTCACGGTTGATCTATTCTAAACTAGAATTAATTTTTTTGTTTTTCGAATTTATCTTTTTTTCAAAAATAGATTGTGTAAATGCAAAAAACATGTAAGTACACAACAAGATCTTTTACTTTGCATCTCTGAATGAGAAAAGGGTCGAATCGAATTTTAAATTAAGACAAAACCAATTTTGTCGCGAATTATGTCGTGTGTTACTTTTCTAATATAAAACTTTAATGTGTGTGTGTGTGTTTTTCTGAATCTTATATGTCGTAAAGGTAATTTAAAATTATCCATTATTTTATTTTATTTCAAATTAAACTAAAAACATAAACGATATGATTGTGACGATCATCGATGATTTATACTTTTTGTTATGCGAGTTGATTGAATTTTGTTGGCACTGCTGTGATCATTGATTTTAAATCTCGGTTTGTACTTTTTTTCAGTTCCTTTGCGACATGCTTCAATTGAATGGAACAATCTGGACTGGTGTTTGCTGGTAGGCTGGCAACCTCACGCTCGAATATACAGGATAATCCTTCGAGTAGCTCGACAAAACCGAGTGAAAGTGCGGCCCGACGAATACGATTAAGCTCCTGCCAAGAACAAATTAATTAGATTTATTATTTTTTTTTATTAATTACAACAATCTACCTTATAAAAATGTTGCGTTTTTTCAGGCAATTTTTTAGCATGCCTTAGCACTTTCTGTATGTCAGATTGAAGTCCCGTGTGTCTGATCCAAACAACACAATTTTGCGAATAACTACGCTTCTCCGGTTTAACTGGGAATGAAGGGGTTTCCCCAACCAGTGCATCATCGATTGTGCCCAAATACCGTAAATCTCCCAGCCAAGGTACTACATCGTTTCCTGGTGGTAACACAGTTAACATCAAATTTGATTTCTTTTTGCTGTCCGCATATGAGTAGATGAATCCGAACCAATTATCGTTTAAAAGCACCAAAGCGGCAAGATTTTCAACTTTTAAAGCCCCATGCAAGAGTACACATACAGATTCTCTACTAGATGGATCATTCGTATTTTGTGGAGCTGGTCCCTCATCATCCGAATTCGTTTCATTTTTCGCATACAAATTTTTAATTTCTACTTCAAGGCGATCAAGATCCGTAGTTAACGAATTATCGGAATTTCTACTGGATTTATTCATTTTTTCTGATACCTTCGATATGGATTGATCAGTCGTAATAGTTTTAGGAAGAATCAAATGCCGACTGATTGAGTTCGGTGAACCAATATCAGGCAAATTAATAAAACCTGTTATTTCAATACGGTTCGATATAATTTTAATTCCATCAGTTTGGGAGCCATCTTTTGCGATATACGGCAAGGGAGGTGGCCAAATTAGTATCGGACACTCCAGTTTCGAATAACTTCCACATTTCAGAATCGTTTCAAATTGTTTGTAATTCAATTCGCACATTTGATCTACCATCTCATTAAGAGCATGCCGATTGTACACTGGCACAAGTGGATCTTGTTGATCAGCACCTTCTTGAATTATTTCTACATCATCGGTTGTGGCGCTAGTACTTTTCGGTATAAATAGCTGACCCTTTTGACCACTAACATCCAGAAGTTGTTGATACAAAATTGTTGCATTTTTAAAATACAAATCGGACAAGGAGCCCAAGCACATAAAACTCAATTTACTCGGATAGGCAAATGGCAACCATGGACGTTCTGATTGTGGAGTTGTTGCCGTTGGTTTTTTATTTCCTTGTAAATTTGTG
The DNA here is from genome assembly GCA_963691935.1 of Nephrotoma guestfalica. Lineage (NCBI taxonomy): Eukaryota > Metazoa > Arthropoda > Insecta > Diptera > Tipulidae > Nephrotoma > Nephrotoma guestfalica. Next base: position 120,975,065 of record OY829913.1, on the reverse strand, counting down.
ATAGTCATTTTCAAGGAGGAAGATCCCAACCCAATACCACAATCAGTTACCACAAGTACCTGGCAATAGTTTTGACTTCCCCAATTTGAAATAAGAATATTGTCAATTGCCTGTAAAACAGGTTCGAGGCTGGTTTTATCATAGTGTTCCACTTTTAGCAGGGCTTGCCGAATTAGCTCATAATCTCGAGTAAAATCGACCAGAACTTCATACAACGTTGAGTAAACAATCTGAAATAGAAATAAAAATTTTGTTCGTAAAAAAGCACCTGACTAAGCATATCCTTGATAAAATCTCAAACAATAATTAACTCGGAATTTTTTTTATTGAAATCTTCATCTTTATTTACATCATTTCTTAGTTCATTCCAAATTTAAGTGAAATTGGAAAATACAGTTTCCTCTTTTATTAATTAATAATCATAATACAATTAAAATAAGATCTAAACGAAATATTATTTAACACTCTGTTGGGCCTTCTTTTTAGCATTCACTTGATCTACCAATTCTTTCACGCGACGTAAACATTCTTTTTTGGTTCTATTCGGTATACACTCGGCTATGCGATCCCAACGGTCTGGCGTCGATATCGGATACGTTTTAATTGCCTGTTCTAGTAGAGCTTGTTCATCTTTAGTCCATGTACGTGACGAGTCTTCTTTAGTTTCGGGAGCTGGGGCGGATACCGTGACAGCAGGATTTGGTTCAGATGATGGTGGTTCTGGGGCGGCTGTTGTTACAACCGTTTGAGATTGTGGAGGTGGAGTTGAGTGTTTCTCAACCCCATTCATCTTAGCTTCAGCTTTTCTTGTCTTCTTTTTAACCTCCTCGTCTGTTTTAACGCTTATATCTGCAACATCGACAATTTTCAATTCTTTTTTCGATTTTTCAAATGATGAGAAGGCATTCTCGTTTGCTTGAAGCTTCAACGAATTTTTGGAGAAATCACTTGCCTGCAAATCTTTTGCTTTATTTAGAACGTCTCGAGCTGAGAACTTACGATCATTAGCCAAAGTACCGTGTTGATTCATGAAATTGGCTATAACTTCCCAGCGTTGAATTGTACCGGCTGGAAATAGATTGACGGCTTTTATTAGCACTTGCATATTTTCCGGGGACCACATTTGTGACTTATCGACCACTTTAAGAGAACTATTTGTTGTATTTTGACTATCAGCAGTTTTAGTTCTGTTCACAAAAAGTGACTTTCGTTCTTCTTCCAACTTCTTCTCGATATCATTTAGACATTTAACAAAGGTATCTCTACCGCCCGTCTGTAGCTCTTTATTGAATTCTTGTAACTCAAGAAATTTTAGCATTTCACATATTTTTTCGACCCCTTCCATATTTTTTAAACGTTCTTTGTCATCAGTTGTGTAGTAATCATTGCTTTTAGCTGTATCACGAAGTAATTTTTTCTCTTTCTTCAAGGCACGTTTTAACTGTTCTTTCTCCTGGCGGATACTTTCAATACGTTTTTGTTCGGCTTGTTCTGCTTTTAATTTGGCTGCTTGAACTTCGCGGATTATTCGATCTTCCTCAGCTTTTTGTGCTTGAGCCGCATTCAATTTTGCTTGTTTAGCGGCTAGTTTCCGATCCTTCTCCTCCTGTTTGAATTTTACAATACGAGGATCATTATTATAGGCTAAATCGACAAGTTGTCTAATACGGCTCATTTCCTCTTTCTTTCGTTTAGTTCGAATTGCCCTATTCTGTTTTTCTATCCATCGTCGTTCATCCCGATCTTGTCCCTTCTCCTTATCTTCTTCATCTAAGTAACTGTATTCTCGCCATGAATCGAAATTATACCAAAAATTATAAAAATTTTCTACGTGTTTCCGAGTTGAATTTTCATCGCCGATTTGGGGAACATTTGGCGTCTCACTCCAGCGTGCGTTCATTTCAAATTGAGCGGCAAACACTTTGTAGTAATTCTTTGCTATTTCGCTTTGGGTAGGTAATGAATCATCAAATTCGGGATCGATTGAGTCATACGATCGCCTTTTTGTTGGATTTCCTAAAGTTTCATAAGCTCGCGTTATACAAATAAAATAATCGTCCTCGGTTTTTACATCTTCTCCCATTGCTTTTCGCTTGTCCGGATGGTGTTTCAAAACAATTTTGCGGTAAGCCCGCTTTATATCATCGTCCGTAGCATTGGAGCGCACCGTTTTCAATCCCAGAACCGCATAATGATCTTGATCCTTCCACTCTTTTGGATCCAAACTTTGTAAATATTCTACATCTATGAAAATATCTATATCCTGATCAGAAGTACTCTCCACCGAATTATCCGAATCACATACATCGCTCCCATCATTCAAATGCCTTGTATGGTATTTTATGTAATATTTTCCAACATTTTGCACTCGTTTTACATCCAGTGGCGTTGCTAACGAAACGCTCCCAATAATTCTGTTCGTACTATCCATATTTTTCCGTCAATTTTCACTACTTTCTCGTTTTTTCTAATGTACCACACTCACAATCGAATTCCTAACCTCAAACACGTGGTATTTTACTATATATTATAAACTAATGTCGCAATCACAATAACTATATCACTATTATGCAATTTCAATATTATATAAATGTTTTATAAATTAATTAATTAAGAATTAGATTTGGATATTAAATTCATTCTAATTTAAATTGAAAACAGATTTTTTCGTTCAACTTCAAGCGAAAAAAAAATTACCCAAAAATTGTACTAGAAAAAAGTTTGACATTTTCCCAAGACAAAAAAACAATGTTGCCACTAGCGCCAAATCGTGCAGTGGTAAGCACACTTTATACAAAGGACCGGTTCGTACCAAATTTATGTATTTGAAAAATTTTATACCTAATCTAATCATCCAACAAATACTGCTATAAACAATAACACTTACCAGTGATACAAATTCTAGTTTTGAATTAGCATTTAAATGATCCAAAAATCGATTAATTGCCTTGCACGCTATTTGATGATAACTAGCCGGTTCCGAACGATTTTGTATATTTACCAAACGCGTCATCGAAAGAGAAACATCTAATGCAATAACTGTAGGCATTTTAATGAAAAACAAAATTATGTTAATTAGTTACGAGGAAAAATTGTCAAAAACATGTAAAAAGAGCTTAAAATTGATTCGGTTACTGGTTGTTTTGACAGCTGTCAAAATAATTTTTAGACACTGAGCTTAAAACGATAGTCGGTTATTTACGGTTCTGTGCGACATGGGTGTAGAATAGTGCAACTTACGAGTAGTTAATAACAAAAAACGTAAGATGTCAGCACCACTGGTTCAAAAACATTCGTTATAGGTGACCATAATCCTGAAATAGAAATGACGTGAGCCACGCACGTCTAACGAAAACGACTAACAAATATTACTTCAAAAGGACTTTTCACCCTAAGGTGGGTCCACATTTACAAAAATTTGCAAAAATATATTCGCCGCAAATGTTTAATCGACAAGTGCTGGATCGAGTGCGTTGAATTTGGCATACATTTTTGTGTCGTTTTCGTGCGCCACATACGCCCACACTTCCTGATTTGTGGCGAAAATGTTTTCGTCGAACGCGTTCGGCACAAATTTTTGTAAATGTGGGTCCACATTTACATTTAAAATTTATGCTGTGTCCCAAACGAATACTTACTTGTGGAACCTAACTTATTCAAATAAGTATGCTGACGAGGTGACTTATTTTCTATCTCGTGCTTCCATAAACATAATTTTATTGTCAGTTTGGACTATGACAGGATATTTGTGATAGACATATTCCCAAATTTATTTAAATATATGTGATAGTTTTAAAAATAAGTTTTATCTTTATTCAAATCCAATATGCCTGAGGCATTTTGACGGAGTAACTCACCACTATCATGCTGTAAATTAACTTATAATGAACTCCTTCTGCAGTACATGCAGTAAAATTTAATACAATATTTTATTTCTCCATGCCTGGTTTAGACAACTGCATATTTTTATAAACATCAATTTGTTGCTTGCTTGTTTTACCTTCTTTTCCAGCACGAGTTTGGATCATCCATCAAATGCCTAAAGGGATGGCATTTGAACTACCTTATGTTAATTTCAATTATAGCGACTCTTCTCAAAGGTTGGATACTTATGCCTAGTAACAGCTTATTTTTAGCGTCACAAAATTGATTGTGGATGAAGTTATCTATGTTATCTGGTTTTTATGATGTAAATTTAATTTTGAATGAAGTTCTGGGATACATATTTATAATTTAGTAAACAAAAATGGAATTATGTTTTCGGTAATTGTACCTTAATTTCATAAATTAGCTCAGCCTATGTAGAAAGTAAATCTTCTCTACATATTGATCTTAATCCTAGTAATAAGGATGGTAAAATTTGTGACAAGTCTTGTATACCGGGCAGTTCGGGGGACAAACTCCTAGATTCACACCTCCTCGCGTTCCCCCTGGATAACGCTAAATGAATGGCAGTGTAGTGAATACGAGCAGAGGAAATTCTGTTTATAGTCATGGACACTACATGTCACGGCGAGTCATTGCCGCAATAAATCCAATATCAAATCAGTGTCTCTTCTCCAGGTTAGGGTCGTCTGAAATGGCCTTCTGTTTGTAACTAGCGGCTCGCTATAAAAACGTGTTCAAGGTATGAATGGCTGCCTTTAACATGTATCGGCAGTAAGTGATCCACACACGCGAACAAGGGTTGAGTGGTTGGCTAACTACCTACACTTACAAAAACCATCAAGTAATGAACCCTACATAGAGGCCTTGGATTAATTTATCGGACTTATCACAACAACGACCTCGGTAAATGTATTCAGACAATAGTGTTAAAAATAGAAACAAGGAACTGAGGGTATAGGATTTATAATACCACCAATGGTACACTCTCTACCACAGCGGCCATCAGAATAGCTTATTATCGACTTCCGCTCTGCCAACATGCGGATATGAACGGTTAGATTACGTACTAAAAAATTTAATATCACGAATGCCAATGCCCATGCACCAACTCAAGATAAACCAGATGATGTTATAGGTTTATTCTTTGTGGAATGATATCCTCAGTAACATTCCGCATCATGACCTCAAAATCATCATGGGCGACTTTAATGCAAAAATCGGTTGGAGCTCAGAAACCACAACACATATTGGTCCGCACAGCTTGCATCTACTCAGCAACAATAGCGCCCAACACGTCGTCGAATTTGCCATAATGTATAACCTAGTCGTAACGAGTACGTTCTTCTAGCATAAGAAAATGCACAAGATTACTTGGCGATCGAATGATGGAAGAAAGAAAAATCAAATTGATCACGTCATGATCTCGAAGAGACATACCACCAGTATAACTGACGTTAATTCAAATAGAGGCGCTGATATTGACAGCGATCATAACCTCGTTACTTTCAAATACAAATTTAAATTATGATCCATATTTAATAAACAAGCGAAGGAGACCGTGCGATGGACTATCAATGCATTAAACAATTAGGACTCCATGCAGAGCTACCAGTCAGCTATCACTGAAAATCTAGACCAACACAATGAAACCCACGAGCTCCAGTAGCAGTGGCAAGACAAGCTATCCAGTCAGCTGGACGGAAGATACAATTAAAAGAAGACCACCAAGATCACGTAACGGTTGGTTCGAGGATCAGAACCCCTCACACAGAATATCTCTGCACCGAAAAAGCCACATCCAAATTCCTCCGACAAAAGATGCCCGAATTTATGACGAAATGCATCGAAAACGTCAGCTTGCAAGCCGGAAATGGAAACTCGAGAGACTGAAGACTTCCATTCAAGATCCACAACCATCAAAGACTCGGATGAAGAACTGAGAACAAACGTGGCTGATATTCTCTCAGTATGGCAAACTTACTCAAAACCTACTAAATCGGACTGACGAAGTAACCCCTATTCGAGCTATTTACCCCATATCCCACATTAGAGGAAGTAAACGCAGCTATTAGTAGATTATAAAATGGAAACACACCGGGTCTCGACGAAGAGCTACTCGAGGAATGGAAGACCGAACATATTTGTCCGCTACATAAGAAATGCGGTCGTCTCGTGGTACTTGCCAGAATTATTCAGGTCGACAAATATTGTAATTTTTGTAAGATTTTGTGTACTCTACACTTTTGATAAATGATTCACTTCACACCTGGGAGGTCCTTGCGAAATGTGAAGTGGCATCTTTCGTAGAAGCTTTTCTATTTGTCCAATGAATGATATTGAAAAGTATAGCATTTACAAAAAACGACAAAGAATTAAACGATTCAATTAAATGTAAAACTTCAATTTTCAACAAGGGTTGTCTTGTAAGCAAAGAATTGCAAACCATTAAACGATTTTTAATGTTAGCTTCAGTCAGTTCATGTGGTACCCATTTTCCTTCTTTCTGAATCATTTCCATGGCATGTAAACTTTTGCTTATGGCTGCTTGAGTGACATTTAACTGTTCTGTAAGTTCTTTTTTTTTGTTTGGGCAGAGCTTTCCCTTCAATAATGCTTCCAATTCGTCATCTTCTAATTTTTTTGGTTGACCAGAACGTTCTTTGCATTGACATCAAAATCACCACTTTTGAACCGTTTGAACCAGTTTTCACAAGTCTGTTTATTTGGTGCATGTTCATCATCAGTTTCTTGAAGCAAACGAAAACTTTCAACATCTTTTTTCTTTTGATTAAAGCAAAAAAGTAAAACTTCCCGCAAATGTTGTTTTGTTGGTACGAAATTCGACATGTTTAAACGGGATTAAAAAATATGTTGTTTACGCTTACACGATTACTGACAAACTAAATTTTAATGTGGAATGTCAACACTTTAAAACGCCTACAGTCTTCCCCCGAAAATTAATCCTAGGCGTTATAAGTGAATAATACGCCTAAGGAGCGTACTATTCGTTTACAACGCCTATGCGTTCTATTACAGTCATAATAAGTACAATTTCAACGCTGATATCGTTTAAAATATTTTAGTAAGAAATCCACACGCTTTTAATTATTTATTAATTGTATTTCATTGTTAACTCGATTCTAAAATAGAGAACCGTTAAACTCAATTCTACCACTAATAAGTTGAATATGTATGTAGTTGTATTCAATCCTTAACATAAACGGAGTTTTTCGGTATTTCCACTGAACTTGTAATAATAACCTTTTAAACATTCATTTTTTGTCTTTTTGTTTTGAATTTTTCGATTTGAACTGTACGGGAAACATTAGATGGTGTTTTATTTTATATAAAATTTGAATATTAAAATGCGAAATGAACGTTTACATAAATTTCGATTATTTTTTAAGCTCAATGAGAAATGTGTATAGTGAACAAAAATACATATGTATAGTGAATAATAAAAAAAATAAATAATTTGTTTGATTCTGTGTGTTATTTTACACTTAAAAATTAAGAAAAAAAGAGTTTTTGGTAATATGATAATTGTTTGATTCCTAAAATATTTACCAACTAAATATTTATCTGTAATTTTAGATCTTAATTTACACAACCCAGCTATGTCAGATATAAAGAAACGCAAAAGTTATTCACTAAAATTTAAAATTGACGTTTTAAACGAATATGAAGCTGGTGTATCAGGCAAGGGGTGGCATAGTTTGTCGAATAAGTATGGTATTGGGACATCAGTTCTTCGTGGTTGGTTTCAACGAAAGTCACAACTATTGAAATGCTTAAAAGATAATACAATTCAAACAAGAGTGGCACGACGATTACCGGGAGGTGGAAGGAAATTAGAATTTGAAGAAATTGAGAAGGACGTTTTAGAGTGGGTAAAAGAGCGGAACAGGAAAGGCTTGAGGGTCAAAGATAAGTATATACAGATAAAAGCTCAAACAATTTGCACAACACTAAAATCTAACAGTGACGGCACCATTTATAACAATTTTAAGGCATCGACTGGTTGGTGTGAACGTTTTAAAAGTCGTAATAATCTCGTGTCACGTCGCCAAACAACTAGAAAAAAACTATCCGAAAATATTCAAAATATAGTTAAAACATTTTTGCAAGAAATGCACGATATAATCGATAAACAAAAAATTAAAACGTGTAACGTAATTAACTTTGACCAAGTTCCACGGTATTTTGAGTCGAAACATAAGATGACAATTGCCAATAAAGGCGCACAAAGTGTTTTGATGAAAAAACCAATTCAAGCCATAAACGTCTTACTGCAACATTGGCCATAACCATGGATGGAAAATTTCTTAAACCCCATTTGCTGTTTTCAAATCTGAAAAAGAAACCGAACGTTAACATCAAGTGTATGGTCGATGTAAATAAAACAGGAATGTTTAATGATCATATACTTAAAAATTATTTAAAGGAAATTATACTTAAAAGGCCACAAACAAGCCTTGCTCGAGAGCCCATTTTGTTAATTATGGATTCTTATGGTAGCCACGTCAAATTGCACGAGAGTAAATATCTTGAAAAATATAATGTTTTTGTGGTGCTGGTCCCACCAAATTTAACCGGCATTTTACAACCCTTGGACGTCGCTATAAATCGTAGTTTCCAGGAATACTTTAACTCACGGTATGATGAATACATAACAAATGCATTAGAAAATTCAGACTTACAAACACGCCACGGCAATCCCAAAATTCCCAATTATCAATTTGTGAGTGATTGGGTAGTAGATTGGATAGCCAGTAAAAATGAGGGTTTCGTGAAAAATCCGTTTCAATTTTGTGGAATAACATCGAAGGAAAGTTTCAGCAAAGAAAAGTTACATTCGGCTTTACAGGAAATACTTACTAACAATTTTAATTATGATGAGTTTATTCAAAATAATCCCGAGGTACGAGTCAACGAGGCAAGTTTTTTTGACACAATTGATTGGTGGTTTTGGCCAAATCAAGCGGGTTCAAGCTTTTTTGCTTGTATTCATAAAATAAAGCAAAACAATTCATTATTGGATCAGTTTATTCAACATTACTCGTCTAAATTAATTAATTTTATTAAAAACCACCCAGATACAACAGAAATTTTGGATGAAAATGACGAAAACCTTATTAAATTGGGTGAGACCTCATCAACAAATTTAGAAATTTTTGCAGTTTCTAAACTAGAAAAATGGAATTTGAAAGTAACCGAAATTGAAGAGAATTGTATCGAAATTAGTTCTTTTAATTATTTAGCCGAATGCTCCGATGTTCTGAAAGAAATTCATTTGGTTAAATCGGGAAAATATTTTGGGTTGCAGCAATAAATTACTACATAATTCTCCATATAAAAACTTAAAAAATATGAATTTTCAATATTATTTACACTAAAAACCAAATGTAATTGTTACGCGTTTATTTATATATAACTATTTTTATTTAATTTATTTTACTATTTTCTATCGAGTATTATATATTTTATGAATAAATTTGCAAATGAATTGCTATATACTTACTTGTATGTAGACTTTGTTATTTAGTGATTTCAAATATGTTTGCTGTTAATGAATTAAAATGCCTATAGGCGTTATAAATAAAGGTGCGTTATATTCGAAATAAATCACAAAGATTCGAAAACTGTAGAAAAAAAAGTTATTCGAATTTAACGCCTAGGCGTTATTTTCGGGGGAAGACTGTAGGTGTCATTGTAAAAGAATATTTCGTACTAAAGTTATGCCATCTCTTAGAAAATCCAAAAAACTAAATTATACACCCAATATTTATATATCTCATATTTCTTAGTTGTTTTATATAAAGACCGATCTCGAACGAATTGACATATGAAAAGCCGCTATGGGAACAATCAACATTTGATCGAAGGGCACGTTGTTAAAAAGCATACAGAACGTAGAAAAACATAAAGAAAAATTTATCGATTGCAGTGAATTATTTACCATTCCAACGGGTTACATTAACCGAAAAAGCTGGACTTATAATGCGGGAATATGTTAAACATAGTTTATACGATCGGAAAACATATACAGGGTGTCCGCCGGGAAGGTATACTACTTTGTTTGTTTATGATTTTTGATTAAATGAAAGAGAATGGATCTTATATTCATAAATGTTTTATTTAATGTCGGCAATTTTGTATGGAATACAATATCAGATAAATATCCGCCTCTGTTAGCCTCACAAATGCGAGCCCTTTTGAGTACATTTTTCATTACATTCTCACACATTTCACGCGGTATTTCATTAATTTCATCACGAATATTTTGTTTGAGTTGCTCAAGCGTTTCTGGTTTGTTTGCATAAGCCTTGCTTTTTAGATATCCCCACAAAAAGAAGTCCGGAGCAGTCAAATCAGGCGACCGTGGAGCAACATCACCATTTTTTGAAATAACTTGTTGTGGAAAGAGTTCTCGCAGTAATTCCATTGTAATCCTGGCTGTATGCGATGTGGCACCGTCTTGTTGATAGCACATGTTAATCAAGCCCAAAGTATGCAGTTGTGGCGTTAAAAAGTTTTCAATCATATCACGATATCGCTCCTCATTCACAGTTACTGTTACGCCGTTTTCATTTGCAAAGAAGTAAGGTCCAATGATTCCTCCTGACCAAATTGCACACCAGACTGTCACTTTTATTGGATGTAGAGGTGACTGATGAATAATGTGAGGTTTTCCATTGCCCAGAACCGACTATTCTGGTATCCATTTAAATGAAAATGTGCCTCGTCACTCATTATGATTTTTTTATGAAAATCGGGGTTGTCATGGGCGAGCTGTAACATCCTATTGACACGATGGTTTATCGAATATTTTTCCATAATAAATTTGCCACGTGTCTACTTCACGACTGTCAAGTATGAACTGTCAATACTAATATTCGCCTAAATGGCGGCAAAACAAAGTAGTAAACCTTCCCGGCGGACACCCGTTATTACATTTTAGAATTTATTGTAATGAATGGAATTAGAACTATTTTTAAATACTGAGAAAATTGATATATACTCGAAGTATAATAGAAACACATTTTACCAGCAGCTCCTATGTAGCAATCCGGAATTATACTTGTTGCCATACCACACATCCAGTAGAACGGGCAAGAGGAGGGTCAATATTTATTAGGGATAACATTAATCTTCATCAAGAAATAAAAATAGAAAAAAAATTCTTGCAAGTAACCACTGTGACGGTTAAATTTGGTTATCACAACACCTATAATATATCTGCAATATATTGTCCATAACCTAAAGAAAGAAGACTACATTAACTTGTGCTAGTAATTAGGAAGTAACTTCATTATCGGAGGTGACTTTAATGCAAAAAAATACCTCCTGTGCCCCAAAAAAGAATTATCGTAGAAGTCTAGATTGGATATCGTGATGTTTTAGTAAATTCGCATTCTTTAAGTCTTTTTCAAGATAAAATGTAAAGTGGCAAGATAAATTTATGTCAAAAAGTATCACAAATAACTTTTTGTCCGATCGTAGGAAAAAATATATCTTTCTGTTGTTTTTTCGAAACGAAAAGCTCATGATTCCAGTATGTTGTATTTGTTGCTAAGCAACAAGTAATAATAGTACGAGAATATTTTTTCTGGCCTAGGCCGGGAATATATTCCCGTATGGATTTTTAATTGTTTAGATGAAATAAAAGTACACTTAAAGGGTCAAACGCATTTATTTATTTTAATTTAACAGTATACATAATAATCAATTTTTATTTCATAAATCTATGCCAAACTAATTATGTGTTAGGTATAGAAGTTTAATTTTACTTATTTGTAATATTAACGGTTATCGTACAATTAGTACAATTATTGAACATTGGTGGATTAGTAGTATCGCATCCCAGCATTGTTGTTGATCGCATCCCAGCATTGTTGTTGCATCGGCTGTTTCATTATCCGTTGTATCGAAAATCTTATGAGCAACTTCAATTTTATTGATAATGGATTCATCGATATACCCTTCAGCAACAGTCGATGACTTCCATCCTCCAAATCTTTTTAAGCATGTTAAATCTGTGCCATTATCAATTAAAATTGTCGCAGATGAACGGCGGAAACAGTGCCCTGTGTATTGTTTTGCGTCTGGCAATTTTAAAAAAGTAGCAACAATTTGTGGCATTTTACCAAACTGATGTATGCCAACTACTTGTTTGAAACCTTTACCATTTGTGTATTTAAAAAAACGCAAAGAATTTAAATCTTTTGGACGCGAAGCTATATATTTTCTGTAATATTCTAAGCAAGTTTCGTTTACGAAAAATGATCGTAGTTTATTTGTCTTGTTATTCGGGATTTTAACTAAAAGTTTAGATCCCAAATCACTAATGTCAGTAATTTCCATGCGGGCTAGTTCATCCCGTCGGCAAGCACCAGCGATTCCAAAAATTAACGCAATCTACAAAAAACAATCATAATTTTATTGTATTTTATCCGAAAACATATTTGAATTTAATGTGTAAATACAAATAATAATCGTTTTAAATACTAACTTTAAATAATAACTAGGAACGAATCATCTGAAGCTTCCAAAATGAATTGTTGAACATAGTCCATAGTTAGTATTTTAGATTTCTTCGCCTTATATCCGTCGGAGTTGCATTTCAAGAAGACGCACATAATTTTTGGTATTTTGCAATATCCACTTTATTTTTAACCACTACGAGTAGCATCGACCTGATCATTGGGTAGTTTGACCATAATGTGGATGATTTCAATTTTGTAGATAAATCAGCGAAATACGCCAGAATGACGTTTTCCGAAAATGATTTGATGTGTTTAGATTGACGATAATCCATAAAGCGTTTATAAGCATTTTCGTATTTTTCCTTCGATTTTTGCGGGAGTAAATCACACGTAGCTGAATTAGCTGCTTCCACTATATCCGGCGGGGTACAAGATAAGGATAATTCGCTTTCACTGCCCATATCCCTTAAATTTCGTTCACACGTTTTTTATAAATCAAATACGAGTAGGTACACAAACTTGACCACTTTTGAAAAAAAAAAATGTATTTATGTCTTATGATGTCGTGGCTAACTAAGCAATAATTTTATATTATTTTCGATTTTTTACTTTGTTTTGATTTCTTAATATGATAATTAATGAATAATACTAAAAATTATTTTTGGTTTATATTCGTTTTAAAGTCCGATCGGAGAAAAAATAGTATGTATAATTCGGAGGAAAAGTGCATTCCCGGACTCCCGGGGTTGCCAATTTCCAATAATAATCAAGCAAATGAATGTAAAAAAGGCTGTCGTTTGGATATTATTAATAATTAATTGGAATTTTTGATATTTTAGCTTATAGTTATATTTTAGAATTAAATAAGCTCAAGCTCTAACAATTTAATTATTATTTCGATGAATAAAATTACTTCGATTTAGAATGTAAATTTGTGAACTTATAAAAATGGACTGTTATCGGTGGAATTAAAATATTCTTTCAGTAAAGTGAAACATACGAATATTTTACTTGATCGTCTTAAGGGGACTTAAGGAGTAGCATATCCTAAAACAAGATGGCCTGTGGATTACTGCAAAAGCCATTTTAGTTGCTCAATGTACTAATATAAAAGTCAAGTGTTTCAAATATCTAATTTGATAACATCTGATGGATCAGTTCTCCACATATCAAGCAAAGCTTTCAACTTGTTGTGCACTCGTAATATTTTACTTGATTACATTACACACGCTTGCACACAATTAAGAAAACCGATGAGTACAATAAATATGACGGCCTATAGCAAATCTAAATTAGTTAAAAATTTCAGAAAATAAAAATGTTTAATATTTCATTTAGGGGCACTAGTAGCTCTGAACAATCTTTAAAATCTTACAATGATTTAATTCTAGACTATTTATTAATCTTGTGTTTGAGAAATTGATAATTAGGACAAATTTAGAACAATAATGAATGAGTACAAAATTTAATTATATTATGCAATAAAATTAACTTTTAACTAGCACTAAGGTCAAACACGATGTCTGTTTCATAAAATCGATTTCTATAGAAACAATTAATTGATCCAAGTTTAAACCTCATACTCGTTGCCGATCCTTAAGATAACCCATACATTTTACATAGATTAAAAATTAACTAAAGATAAAAAACAAATGGTAAAACCATAATGTCATCCAGAACTAGACCAAAATCAAATAACTGGAAATGGTTTCAATTAATAAATTTTCGGTGCTACTGAGGACTTAGTCTCAGGCACATAAAAAAATTATTGGATGAGAAACTCGTGTAGTTCGAAAAACTCGTTGTGACTAACTAAATTTGATGGTTAAAAACGCATAGTTTTTTGTAGTTTATTCGAAATTCTACATTTCTAGTGCGGTAACCCGGGATTACAGAAAATATTCCAGATTCCATTGTCTTCAACAATGAAATACACTGAAATTAAGATCTGCTTAACCCAGATTTGATTGGATTTGAATGATGTGATTTTGTACTTAGAAAATAGAATAACCTTTTAAGGGTTCAGCGTATACAATATTAATCAAAATTCAACAGGTGAATTGTAAATAAGACTTAGATTGTATACGTCTTTACCTTACGAAGAAAAGCAATTTTTGACTGTTGTAATGTTCTTTTCAAACATTTGACTTGTTTTATATGTTTATCAAACCGTATCTTATTTTTTATATCAAATAACTCCCGACTCCGACTACTTTTCAATATGATTTTTGAGGCTACGTGTGATTCTAGATGGCTTTGATGTAAATGCAAGAATTTACATTTCTAGAGATTGCATTTTTTGAGTTATTAAGGATATAAATTAATTAAAATTTCGATTTGACGTTTAATGTTATCTTGTTCGCTTGATGTCAATATTTCTTTCTTGGTTAAAAAAAAATGTTTAGAGAATACGATTTGAAAATGCTAAGATAATTTATTGTATAAAATTTTCACCTGTAAAATTACCCATTCCACAACCCTTAACAACTTGAACTATTGTTTGTGAATAGATGCTATTTAGAATAACTTGTATCCATAAAATTATTATTGAAATTTAAATGGGAACGGTAGTTATGGGCCCTCAAAGGCTAAATATGAATCTACATAACTCATAAGAGTGTCTTAAGTTTTCACATTTATTTATCGTGACCGTTTTAAATTTTATCTTCGAGTGCAATTAGAGAATGCGAATATTGTGAAAAGACAAGATAAATTATCGTGTACACGTTTACAAATTATCTTACTGCTTAGAGAATTAGAGCACTGTGGTTCAAGATTAACCTCCCCAAAAGGCAAAGAATTACTTGCAGCTGGCCAATACTCAAACTGTGAATTCTCAGAAGGGAACCAACGTACTGATCATCTGATCCTAACAAAATCCCAGACCTTATAGATTTTTATATCATTAAAGGAATATCGGAACGCTACATCTTCTTAGAAAATGATGAAAGTCTAATATCTGATCATCATTATGCCGGTTAGTGAAAATGTAATAGAAAAAAACAAATTCACCACAGCTCACAAACAACAAAACAAATTAGGAATTGTGTAAGCAGCTAGTAGAGGAAAAAATAGAACCTCAAGTGCCAATCAAAAGTGAAAATGAAATAGAAGAAGAACTGGACGGGCTCCTTGATGTCATACAATGGGTTGGGAATGCACCCACAAATTATCATCCAGGAAATAAAACTCCGTTATTTACTCAATAGAAGTAAGAAATCTAGTGCAGGAAAAATGAAAAGCCCGAAAGAAATGGCAGGCTACGCGAGCGCCACAAGTTAAAACCACCTTAAACAACTTATGTATCAAACTTAAGGCTCTCATAAAAGCAGTGAAAATGAAGCAATTGGAAAATAGCTTTGTGCTCCAGCTCCATCTAAATGGTACCGACTATTCTCTCACCGACCAAATGGCATAGTGGTTAAAGAACTGTTCGAACTGGGTTCGAATCCCGATAGGGGCAGGATGCAAACGGAATTTTCATCATCAAATTACGATTTGTGATGAGAAGGAACACATCTATGACCCCCTGTCGGAGTGCAGAACTCATGGGCCGACCCATCTTCCATGCCAGTATAGGCTGGCATGGAGCTATGCAATGTGCAGATGGTAACAAATCGGACCTATATCCGTACGTCCTCGATTTGGCAGAACTGCGTAAGGTAAGGACGTAAATAAGCGAACTGCGAAAGAGTTAGGAGTGCTTCGGCCCCAGAAAAGATTGCAGAGATAATAATAAAAGACAAAAAAACAAAACAAAAGACTATTCTCTCTGGAAAGCAACAAAAGGGTTAAATATATTTAAAAAATATTGTTTGGATAACTCTCGAGTAAAAATCAATTTACAATAATAACAATTGTCAAATTTTTTATTGACGATTTGCAAATATTTCTAGCAGTGTGATTTTTCAATAATGTTCAGTGGTTAAATTTTTTAAAATAATTACAGTTCAGAGTTGTAAAAATTTAAGATAGGAGAAAAATTTCTTGGTCTACACAATGACGATTCTGGTTATATATCTATTCTGTGGTTTAAGCCCGTTTCGGGACAGATGTTTTGTAAGATTACAATTTTGCCAGCCATCTATTGCAATGCAAATTAAAATATATGAAGTTTTTAAGTGTTTACCATTTATCCATGTTGAAATATGGGGAATATTTTTAACAAATTCATATCCGTTAATAAAGGGTGTTTTTTTAGAGGTTCACAATTTTAAATTAAAATAGAACAAAGAAAAACACTTTGAATATCAGTGAAACTAGCTTTATTGGATAGATAATTTTATGCCATTAATGTTTGAATATGATTTCGGCCATGTAGCTTCTGGCGATTCGCAGCAATTGCGGCTGTTGAACACGCCGAATGTTGTGTTCCAAGTGTTCAATCGTCTCTGGTTTATCGGCGTAGACAAGTAACTTAAAGTATCCCCAAAGAAAATAATTTAATATGGAGTTAGATCACACGATCTCGGTGGCCAATTAGCAGAACCATTACGTGAAATTAGTCTTTCATCAAATTTTTCTTTGAGTAAATTATTTGTATCCCGCGTTGTGTGGCATGTGGCACAGTCCTGTTGAAACCACATATCAGCAAGATTTATGCCAGCCAAATGGGGTACAAAAAAGATAGAAATCATGTCTCTATACTGTTCACCGTTGACTGTAACATTCCGCCCATCATAGTTTTTGAAGACATATGGACTAATGATTTTGCCGGCCCATAGAGCGCACTAAACAGCGATTTTCTCTGGATGTAATGGTGTTTCGGCAAAGGCTTGTGTATTATCTTTACTCTAATTCCAACAATTCTGTTTATTAACGTTGTGTCGTTGTGGTATTTTATATTTGTGGCTTACCACGGGTGAGGGCTCACAAATATATTAAATGGTTTTTGTTTTACAACTGAGCTTTTTATTATGTTTTCTTTGATCTTTGAAGAATAAGCAAAATTACTAAAGTTCAAAATATTTAATTATTTGCGTTGTTGAGTATCAACATTCTCCAGGCCATGCTTTCTAACTTATAGGCTTCGTTCGGTGGAGGTCTTCTCTTGGTTCGGCATTTGTAGATAATAAAGGCGATTATACTAAAGACAATGATGAAAGTCAAGGTGTGATACTGGGAGCTGCTCTTCAAGTAACTATTGTATTCGCTTGTGCAGCTCAGTTATATCATCCACTAAAGTTGAGTTCTCCAATTTAATTGAGTTGTTTGTACGCCTTACCATCCACTTCATCGATAGGTTGACGGTTATCCGTGTTTCCCTTGGATTTTGTGGTAGCCTTGCGATGAATGGGATGTAGCAACATACAAATATATTCGTTGTTGATATGCTTGCAATGGCTAAACTCCTCCTTTGATATCATGTAGTATTGACCATCCAACGATGTATGGAGGTAACCAAATAGTCCATTGATGCTCGAATGAAGACGCCTTCGATTGTAGGAAGAGGTGTAAGTCTAAATACCTGATATTGCGCCGTGTTCATCGATGGAACTTTTAATTCTAAAATCAAATATTCATCACTTAGTTTTCCGCTGCATGCCATGATTTGATATCAGACTCAATAATTCATAGTTCTCGTTTTGAGAGGGCAGCAGAACATCCGGAGGCATATGATGTTTTATATTTTGAAGTGCCTTGCTAAGTTGATTTGGTGGTAGGATTGAAGTACTGATTTGTCGTTTGAATTCAAAAGGACATCAATTAGTTTTTGCCGAGTGTCTTTGAAGTCGAGCATCAGAAAAAGTGCATGAAAGCATAAAGAAGTCAATTTTTGAATGTTGTTTATGTCACCTAATGCAGAACCTATTTGTTGTGTAATAGCTTGCCAATGACGTCTGTTGTCTTTCATCAATTCGTTTTAAGATGTTTAGAGTTGCGTCGGCAATAGATGTTTGATTCTTGGCTATCATTAAGAGGTGTTGTTGATTTAGTTGAACTTTTTGTATTTCCTCTTCATAGTGCTTCGTATCCCGGTCATCTAGAACTCCAAATAGGTCACTTGCGAAATTGCCCACGATATTTAGGATCCCTCGTTTTCTTCTCTTTTCTCTGTAGTGAAATATTGTGTTCTTGTCCTCGATTTCAGTTAGAATATGCATGAGCTGAGTGTTGATTGCATAGCATATCTGATGCAAAGTTGATCCATGTGCCTTGCCAGATTTTCTAGATACAGTCCAGGTTGATGACTAAAAGTGGTGATGTTCTACATCAGCTGTTTAGTCGAGGATACTGGACTAGGACACTCCACAGTGTAGTGATTGCCAGTAAACTTAGTAGAAGTAATGGTAGAACTGTTATATTGGCGGCTTATGGAATTCCTTTGGTACGGGACTCATTCGTTACTTATTTTGCGACTTTTCGATGTTGAAAGGTAGAACGCTTACTTTGGTAATGGGTCTGTTAAATATGGAACCATTCCCCCCTTTTACTGTAACTACTCTACTCAGACCATCGCTGCCAGGAAGTAGATCTTTTGATCCTTCCCAAAGGCCAGTTTGTTGGCGGTAAGTTACTGTCTTTTATTAAAACAATGTCGTCTACTTTAACCATTGATTGTTTGCTGGTTCATTTAGTTCTTTGTTGTAGTTCGGTCAGGTAGTCATTTTACCAGCGTTTCCAAAAATCTTGAACCGTTTTTTGTAGTATTCTCCACTCCACCGATGATTGACAGGAATGTTTTCATTCAGCATGTTCGGTTCTGGGATAGTATTTAGTGAATCTCCAGCTAAAAAATGTGCCGGTATTAATATCAGCGCATTTGGATCAAATGCTTCTATCTGCGATGTAACCGTTGCTAACTCTTCATATGTGTGAGTTGTGTCTCCAATTACTCGTTTTAGATGGAATTTTAGAGATTTCTCTGTTGCTTCCCAAAGTCCCCCAAAGTGTGGTGTTTACGGTGGTATAAAATGCCACTAAATCCCAATGCCAGCTAGCATTCGCTGGAGGTCAAGATTTGCTTGTTGTAGAGCTTGTTGTTTATCCTTTTCATGCAGTGCCTGGCCTACAACAAAATTGGTTACATTATCGCTGTAAATCCATTTTCAAAGGCCTCTTCGAGCCATAAATCTCTTAAATGTCGCGATAAAGACTGCACTGGTCATATTGCTGACAATCTCTATGTGCACTGCTTTAGTAGCAAAGCATACTAATAGTGCTATGTCTCCTTTGTAGGATTTATTCCCACGTCCTTTGGAAACTCTTATTGAGATTGGTCCGGCGTAGTCAACTCCTGCGTTAGTAAATGGACGTGATGGCATGACTCGTTCTTTGAGTAAGCTTGCCATTAGTCGGTGTCTTGTTGAAGCGTTGAATCGAATACACGTGATGCATTTTGTATCTCAGTGCGTATGCTGTTTCTGCTGTTCTTGATCCAATATTTGTTTCTAAGATGTGACAGAGGATATCATAGTTCAGGTTACAATTAGTTATTATTCCTCCTACTCTTAGTATTCCACGTTCATCAATAAATGGGTTAAGCAAGAGGAGCTTGCTTTTTCTTGATACTGAGCCTTCTTTGTTAATCTGTCTGATTTCATTCTGGAACTCCGTATGATGAATTATTATAATCAGCTCGTTGTAGGATTCATTAAGTTCTTCAGCAGAAAGTAAAGTTGGCGACCCTATATCTCGTTTTTTAAAACATTTATTTATAAACCGTTGACAGAGGCCAACAACGCAAATTATTTTGTTCATTCGCTCTATAATCTGTACAAACAGATTGACTGTTGTTGATGTTGCAAGTGTATCCAATTGTTTAGTTTCCAAAGTAGTTTCCTCTTGAACAGTAATTTGTTGTGGCCAATGTTCGGTTGAAAATTGTAGCCAATCTGGACCCGTCCACCATAAATTATTGTTCTTTAGTTCCTTTGGACTGGTATCTCTTGATGCGCAGTTTGTTGGATTATCGCTTGATCGAACGTATGTTTGAAGTGTTGAGTATGTTTGAATTTCCGAAATTTGAATGACCACGAAAGTTTTATATTTAGGAGGACGCCCCCAACACAACATCATCATTGAGTCAGTCCAAGAGAACGAAGTTGTTTCCGGAATTTGCATTGCTTCTTCAATTTGGTACATTAGTTTAGTGAGAAGAAACGCTCCACAAAGTTCAAGACGAGGTAGTGAAAGTAAGTTTTTAATGGGGGCAACCTTTGTTTTTGATGCGAGAAGAGTTTGTAGATTTGAAGTAAACGGCAGCAGCCTAGGCCTTTTATGAAGTATCGCCAGCCAGCCTATTGGATCAAAAAGTTGTGCACTATCCGAAAATAGGTTTCGTTGCCAGGCGTGGATTGGGTGACGATGAAACCGAATGTATCTGTTACTGGAGTCCAGTGTAGTCCAAGAGTTTTAATTGGGGCATCAAGTTGGATTCCAATCTAGTTTGATTCCTTAGGTGTACTGGTATGGATTCCAAGAGAACGGTGTTGTTTGTTTCTCTTTTTCTTAAGGTAAATCCACCACTATTCAGTAAGTCGATGGTTTGTTTTATTAAGACTTCTTCCAGTGTGTTTGACCCAGAAATCAGGTCATCCACGTAGAAATCATTCAAAACTACGTTAGACGCTAAATAAGTAGCAGCTGCTGTCCCATATGTGACGGTGGTCAGCTTAAACTCCTGAATTTCTTGTTGTGGATACTCTCTCCATAAAATACGTTGATAGTTCTGATCATCTTCATCAACGGCGATTTGTAAGAACATTTTTTCGATATCAGCCGTATGGGCGTATTTATGCTTCCGCCAACTTAATAGTATGGATAATAAATCCTGTTGAAGAGTAGGGCCCGTTAACATTACATCGTTTAATGATGCTCCAGTTGTGGTTTTGGCAGAGCCATCGAAAACTATCCTCAATTTTGTAGTTGTGCTTGAACCCTTTAGAACTGCATGATGCGGCTGGTAATAGTAACCAGTTTTAGTAGCTGTTTCAGCAACTTGCTTGTGTCCCAATGCGATATATTCATTCACGATCTTCTTAAATTGAATGCCAAGATTTGGATTCTTACAAGTCGTTTCTCTACTTGTATCAAACACGCCATGGCGACCTTGTTTGAGCATCCCAGTGGGTTGGTAAAATATAATTCAATATCAAAAGGAATCTTACTTATGTAGCGGCCAGATTTGAAACGTTTGTGACTGGTCTCGAATATTTTTTCACACTCCAGTTCTTGTTTGGTGAATGGCCGTTTACGTGGCACCTCCTCTATTTCCCAGAAGCTTCTCAATTATTTATCTATATCAACTGCTCTTGTTGTCATTGATTGTGTCACTGTTGAGTTGTAAAAATCGAGTGAGGCACGGCCTAGGAACATAGAGCCTAGTTTAGCTCGGATGAGGCCTTTGCTATACTACTCATTAGAATTTCTCCATAATAGTCCGCACCTAATAATAAGTCGATTGAACCAGGACTGTAAAATGTTGGATCAGCCCACATCCGATTTTTGGTGTGTTTCCAATTCCATGGGTCTAGAGGCTGCTCTAGCATATCTCGCGTTAGATTTTTGAACACTAATGCTTTTATAGCTAAGCTACATTTGGATGGAAATCTTTGTTTTAAGGTAAGTTCAACTTTTGAGCTCGCCACTCCAGCTTCGGGTTTTGCCATGCCTATGACTTCTGCATACGCTGCGGTTTTTGTTAATTTTAATCTCTAGCAGGCTTCTTCTGTAATGAAGGTTGCTTGAGACCCAGGTTCTATTAGCACACGAATCAGTTCACAAGTTTCACAAGCATCGTCGGCACACTGATTTATAATATACTGCCTTATTTCTTTCGATTAGTGGTAAATTTTGGAACTTCTTACATGTCGATAGATTGTGCTCTCTTCAGCAAAGGCTACATATATGGGGTTTTTTGGCTACAGCAACATTTACAGTCTTCATAGATGAACTTGTTTGTTAGTTTACTTCCTTTTTTATACGTTTTATCCCGGGATAGTACTCCCAGAGATTGGATCCTTACTTGGAGGGAGGCTAGAAAATTTTTCACTGTTTAAATTTCCTTCAGGTTCTTCAAAGTATAAGCGGTGAGTTTCAATGTCAAATTTCCTTATTAGGATGTTCAACAAAATAGCATCCCAAGAATCTGTATTGATTCTTTGGTTTTTGATGACGTGCAAGCATTCCAGTACATTATCATCTAACAGTTTGAGCTACCATGAGCGGATTCTGATGATAAATTTGATAGTTCTAAAATTGTGCTTATGTAAGTGTTGGTGAGGAACCGATTATCATCGTATCAGGAGCATAAATATTCCAAGCTGTGGCATATGAGCTGGTTTATGAGCTTGTCTGGGTCTCATTCCAATTACTAATAACAGGTAATGTATCTCTTCTTTACTGGAGAAATCATCGTTACAAAGGCTAGTCTTATTAAATAGATTTTACTTCACTGGAGCTTTTCAAACCTTGTTTTTGAGAATCTTTGTTAACAACGTTTTCTATTTGATCTTAAAGATAAATGATTGTAAACTGATAATCTTGCTGTAGGTTCTCGTATGTTTCTTCAACTCATAATACGTTGTTGAGTGCTGTGCCCCATCTCTGATTTGATGTATGGCGTTAAGATTTGTTCGAAATATTTTAGTCTTGGCGTGTTGGATCTTATACCGCCTCTGCTGTTCTTGATCGTCAACTTGAACCACTTTCCGGTTTTTCTACATCTCCTGCTATATTTTGCCTGGCTTCTAGTAGTACTTTTTTGTTTCTTCAAACGTTTGTTTAACTTGATCGTAGAAATGTTGTTTGATTTATGAATGATCCTCTGGGCGTATGTGAGCTTCATTTGCTGAGAACGACGTCGAATTGATTGATTTGGGTATTCCTCAATGCTACGCTGTACAGCGTCTATCGCTTGTTCGGTACACATTGTTTGACGTTTTAGTGGACGCATATTATCATTTAGAGTATACGTGGTGCGAAAACGATCCATAGTTAACCGAATTACCCGCTCTGATGAACGATTATGACGACCATGATTTGACTGAGAGTCTATTCATTATGAAATGGCAAATCAAACTAATAACAAAGCAGATGTCAGCTGTCAAATCGATTGGCAAACAAAACAGTGTTGCCAACTTAAAGATGTGAACCTCTAAAAAACACCCGTATAATTTTCGTCATGGTGGTTGTTATTTACGCCTCATGTTAACATAAGTTCAGATTTAAATATTGAGATGATGATTGGGTTTGGATATGTTTAGATGCGTAGATCCTGCTCAGCCTTGGAGCCTCCGTTTGAATTGCACATTGCATCTCTAATTTTAATGGTTTTTACCCTCGCTGTCTTGATGAGGTTTTCGGAACGCGGAAAGTACATCAAGCCAGCATTGACATCACCAACCCCCGTAGTACGTATATTAAGACCATCATTGAAGTTATATGTTGGGTCGCCCGTTTTACACGTTTTTAATAGCATTTTCGTTCGAAAAGATCAATTTTATTTTTCCCAAACAACACAAAACGAAAGTAACGTTTGGGTTTGTGTGCGAGTGCAAAGAGAAAATAAAAATTTTGTGTTTATGTTTACTGGGAAGACGACTAATCATTTTCGATTTTCAAAATGGAATACGACGTGTCACAATTTAAAATTTGTGTAGATGAAAACGGTTTTCGCAGGCGTTCGCTTTAAAAAACACATTTGGAATGAGAAAAAATGGCGGGCCGTTGTTCGTTGGCAATTTCAATTTGAAGTTTAATTTTTTGTATATGT
The DNA here is from genome assembly GCA_963691935.1 of Nephrotoma guestfalica. Taxonomy (NCBI): domain Eukaryota; kingdom Metazoa; phylum Arthropoda; class Insecta; order Diptera; family Tipulidae; genus Nephrotoma; species Nephrotoma guestfalica. The sequence continues at coordinate 120,950,975 of OY829913.1, read as the reverse complement.
GTGTGTAAACGTCAATGAAATCCAACAAATTTTTTGAATTTTTGTAATTGATCAGGGATCAAGAAAAAGATCAAAATAAATCAAATACTGATCAACACTAATGTCAAATTGTTGTTCTAGTCATTTGGCTGTTGTTTCTTGTATTCCGAAAAATCGATTTCTTTTTTGGAAACTCAAATTCCTTTATTAACAGATGTGTGAATTATTATTATTATTTTTAAATTCCGCTATACAATCGATTATGAAATCGATTACGATAGCCGAGTACAAACTCGTATCTCTAAACAACGGCATCTGGAAAATTAATGTTGTAGACTCTGAAACTTATAGAGCTTTGGCTGCAAAGCTTAATTCCGAGGGGCATCAGTGGTTTACCTATGAGGATAAGAATAATCGCCCAATTAAAGTTATGGCTAGAGGTCTGCACCCAACCTGTGCAAAAGAGGAAATTATTGAGGATGTCAAGCAAAAGGGTTATCAAATAGAAAATGCCGTAAACATTATTAAGAAAGAAAAAATCGAAACTGAACAAGGAGTTCAAGTTAACAAAAGAGGGCTTTCACTATTTATGCTCACTTTTAATAACAAACAAAAAGTGGAAGATGTGTATAATATCAAGGCAATACTTAGCATGAGAGTTAAAATAGAGCCATTGAAAAAGAATAACGGATTAATACCGCAGTGCAAAAAATGTCAAGGTTTTAATCATACACAGAAATATTGCCAAAGAGACATTAGATGCGTGAAATGTGCCGGAAAGCATCATGCCCAGGTATGCCCGGTTAGTAAAAATATTGCTGCAAAATGTGTCAATTGCAATAAGTCACATCCCGCAAACTACCGGGGATGTGAAATAGCTAAGGAGCTACAACGAATAAGAAATAAAACGCGAAAACAAAATCCAGGAGTATCGGTAAAAAATTATCAAACTTCCACCAAAGAGGAACCTAAACCTCATGCTAGTAAAACGGGAGAACCAAAACCAAAACTGTACTCGCAAGTAGTCATGACAAAACCAATTATTTCGGAGGACACTACTGAAGGTACAGCAGTGCTCCAAATGATACTAAGAAGCATGGAAGCTCTTAACATTCGTCTAGCTAAACAAGAGAAATGCCTTCAAGCTCTAAGCAACAGGTTAGATAAGCAAGACTCTCTAAATGAAATGAAATCCATGCTCTATTAAAATGATGCAAACAACAACAAATAAAACATTAAGAATAGTAACCTGGAATGCGAATGGGCTAATGCAACATATTCCAGAATTAGAAATTTTCCTAAATACTGAAAAAATAGATATATGCCTAGTATCAGTACCCATTTTACTTCAACTTCATATCTTAAAATATATGGATACAATTGTTACCACGCCATTCATCCAGCAGGAAGGGCAAGGGGAGGATCGTCGGTGGTTATAAAAGAAAACATCAAACACTTTATAGATCTTAAAATTGAAGAGGAATTTATGCAAGTAGTCACCTTAAAAGTATTCATAAATAACAACAAAGAATATAGTGTATCGTCAATATATTGCCCCCCAAGATATAATTTAATTAAACAAGACTATTACACGTTATTTAAATCACTTGGATCAAGTTTCATAATCGGAGGAGATTTTAATGCAAAAAACACCTACTGGGGATCAAAAGTAACCTCTAAAAACGGAAGAGAGCTGTTTGCAGCAGGAAGACTATGGAATTGCGATTTTCATTCTGGAGATCAACCAACTTATTGGTCTACGGATAGAAACAAAATACCCGATATAATTGACTTCTTTATCACCAAAGGTATAGACGAAAACTACATAGAAAGCAGCGAGGGGATTATGTCGGATCATACGTCTGTTATTATGACAATCAGTGCAACGATTATTAAAAAAAACTAGTCCACCTTCGCTAACGAACAAAAAAAACCTGCTGGGAGAAATTCCAGAAACTTGTTGAGGATAATATTGATCTTCAGGTGCCAATTAAAAACCCGATAGAGCTAGAAGAAGAACTAGAACAACTCAACAACAGTATAAAAGAAGCGGCGTGGAGTAGTACCCCCTCAAGTTCAAAGGAAATGCGCTGAAATGCTATTTATCCTCTAGAAGTTAGGGAACTGGTTGCAGCAAAATGAAAAGCAAGAAAGGCCTGGCAAAGAAGTCGAGCGCCAGAATATAAAACAACTCTTAATTTTTTATCCAATAAACTAAAGTTGCTAATTAAAGAAATCAAAAATGAATCCATTAATAAATACTTGAGTGGCCTTACTGGGGAAAAATATACCGAGTACTCCCTTTGGAAAGCGACAAAAAGTTTAAAACGACCTAAACTACAAATTCCACCAGTAAAAAATGAAGATGGCACATGGGCTATAAGTGCAAAGCAAAAAGCTTCGTTGTTTGCAACCCACCTCGAGAACACGTTTCAGCCACTACCTAGACAAACTGCAGAGGAAAACATACCACCAGTATATAAAATGGATAACTACAATATTTCTCCTGTCACACTACAAGAATTAAAAGCGGAAATCAATCTCAACCTAAATACAAAGAAATCTCCAGGATATGACTTAATTACAGGACAAATAGTAAAAGCTCTTCCTGAAAAAGGTCTACGTAAACTACTCCAAATAATTAATGCAGTGTTCAGACTTAAACACGTTCCAAGTCAATGGAAAGTAGCAGAAGTAATTATGATACCTAAACCAAACAAACCACTTAATGACAAAAATTCGTATAGGCCAATTTCCTTACTCCCAATAATTTCAAAATTATTCGAGAAACTACCCCTAAAGAGACTAAAACCAATAATAGCAGAAAGAAATCTTGTTCCTCCACATCAATTTGGCTTCAGAGAAAACCATTCAACAATAGAACAAGTACACCGAATTACAAACATAATTGAAGACGTACTTGAAAAAAGGAAGTATGTTCAAGCGTCTTCTTGGATGTAGCACAGGCCTTTGACAGAGTATGGCATAAAGGTTTGGAATATAAATTACAAAGAGACTTACCAAAGCAGTTTTATGAAATTCTAAAATCTTACATATCTAACCGACACTTTCGAGTTAAATTAGATGGCGAATACTAGAAATAAAGAAAATATCAGCAGGGGTACCACAAGGTAGCGTTCTGGGACCAACTTTATATGTTCTATACACCTCGGACCTGCCAACGATAGAGGATACTAACATAGCGACGTTTGCGGATGATACGGCCATCTTAGCAGTTGCTAATTGCATAGAAGAATCTACAAGCAAATTGCAAAGAGCTACTAATATTGTCAGTATCTGGACCAAGAGATGGCGAATAAAACTTAATGAAACAAAATCTGTTCACTTAAACTTTACCAACAAGAAGGTCAACTGGATACCAGTAGAACTGAACTCCCAGCAAATTCCCTATGCAAATACGGCAAAATATCTAGGCATGACTCTAGACGCGAAACTAAAATGGAAAGAGCATGTGAAAAAGTAAAAAGAAGAGTTAAACATCAAATACAGAAAGATGGATTGGCTCTTAGGAAGAAATTCTGAGCTAACTCTACATAATAAATTGCGGCAAATCCTAACACCTGTGTGGACTTACGGTATTCAGCTCTGGGGCTGTACAAAGAAAACTAATGTCAATATCATCCAGTCATTCCAAAGCAAAGTCCTTCGTGGAATAGTTAATGCACCGTGGTACATAAGAAATGACAACCTCCATAGAGATCTGAAGATGGATTTCGTTAGTGCAGAAATAAGCAAACACGCGAGAAAACACATGCAACGTATTAGTCTCCACCAAAATGCTGAGATACGTCATATGTTGGATGATTCAAACCTAGTAAGACGGCTGCGAAGGAAGAAACCGCATGATCTTCAAGATTCAATCAGGATCGACTAAAAATATAATAAAATTGTAAAGGGGACTAGCCAAAGGGCTACAACCCTCCAAACAAGAATATAAATTATGAAAGATAAATTACTAGATGATTTGTAAATCAGTTGTAATAAATAAATATATAAAAAAAAAAAAAATTATTTTTAAATTATGAGGAAGGTATTGATATGATGTAAACATAGTAAATAAGCAATACGATACGGCGTTTTATTAACTTATCATAAATAATGACACGAGAAAATGTTGACCTAACGATTGCGGAGGTTTCATAAAACGTCTAGTAACCTACGTTGTACTTTATATTTAAACCGATTACCTTTATATTTAAACCGATTCAATCGCAAAGATGATGAGACCTTCAAATCATAAGGTATTCTAAAGTAAACACTACTAACCTAATGTAAGGTTACAGATGAATAATATTTGTCAAGTACGGAAACCATGAAAACTATGATTACACACTGCTTAGACTTTGATCGTTAAATCACATTAGATGCATCTTATATACATCAACGTCTGAATCATTGTTCGTAGTTACGGAATTCTTTATCACTTTTTGCTGTTTGTAGCGCGCGAGAATCCAAACAAAAGCGCTAAACTTTTACGATATACATACTTGTCAACACAATGCAGATTATGTACATTTTGAACAAGTGTACACTTGATGTGGTGTTTTTGATATAAAAATATGTAAATATTTCTTTGTTATATATAAAAAAAAAATAAATATCAATATAGACGAGTGAGCTGTAGAAAACTCTGTCAACCTTATATACCATACATAATATCAAATATATAGAGAATAAATATTGTCATAATTGAATTTTAATGAAATCGTTTTTTTTAAAAAGTATTTTTGTTCGTTATTAACACAGTGCCGAGCATTTGATATATTAATCAAATACCCACTAATATTTAAACTTAAATGATAAACTTATCGCGACCCCGAGCTGTACAGTACATAACAGAATTTTACGTCTGATGGTAGCATTCTAGTATTTATTTAAAAAAATTTTTCAAAATTCCGCCTTTAAGTGTTAATTATTGGATTAGTTAATTATTTGTTTAATTTTAAATCAATTGTTTTTATTGTTTACGAAAGATCAATAGCACGATCGTATAATCAATTAGTGACAGTTTAAAGTGTTTGTACATACTCGAATATTTAAATTGTAAAGGTAAATATTATTTATTTTTGGTTGGTACATTTGCATATTCCACATCGATAAGATGAAAAAGAAATTTTTGTTATTGTGTTATTAATCAACCCAACAGAATTGTTGATGCCTCTTATCACATAATATTGAAATTAAATATAACATTGTGTGTCGAATGATAAGAGCAATCATGTTTTATTGTCAGTATGTGATTCGACGAGAACGGAACAAACTCTCTACTAGATAAACTCTTTCTAGTGCATTTAACGATAAAAAATCGATTTATTTCTCCACATAAAAAATACTTTGTTATAGATACAATTTTGATGACTGATTAATTTACTGTCGAAGTACTCTCTCATTATTATACAATAAACACTTCACATTACTGATAAGAACGCTGGAAACTTCGAAAAAGACAAACAAATATCTGAAGAAGGCATTTCAACTGAACCTATATTAAAAAATAAATCGTTAAACCAGAATGGCGGCTAGCAGGTTATAAGTTCATAGGACTTTAGATTTAACTAGAGTGATAACGAGTGACGACGCGAGTGTTTTCTTATAATTTAAAAAAATAAAAATAAATATTTTTTTTGTATGGAACGATCAATTGATCTACTTAGTGTGGTGGTGTTAAGAAGTGTAATCAAACGCAGTTTCTTAAATTTTTGTTTTAAAGTTTATTAATTGTTTTTGTTTTAAATACAAAGCTTAGGTAAATATTGTTATATCTATAATACACAATAAAATAATACGATTATCGATCATTTTGTATTCCTAAGTGTTTTAAGCGTATAAGCAATTTATCATTTCCAAATAAAGTATTAATCAAATTAGCTATAATATTATGTTAATAAAAACATTAATGCACACGTGGAGCGATCCAGAATGTGATCGATGATAGGAATTTTAGATGAGAAAAATAATTAAAATTGGCGATCGATTGTGCATATTTCCAGTTTATTTATTATCGATAAAATTGTATATGCATGTTTGAACTACACGGGATATTAAATTTCAACGACTGTGTTAATCGTGGTTTTTTAACGTACAGAGCAAATCCGATTAGCAGGAATTTATGGCGAATACATAAGTTATCGGTTATAAGTAACAAAATATTAATTAGTTTGTTTCTACGCCACGTATCCATATGTCAGACACATATTTAAAGTTTTGTGATTTGAGTCATACTCGCAAGCAGGGCACTGGCAACCCGTATGCTATCGGTTTTCACTGCATATGGAAACAACATAACTCACCTGGAAATTTTACAAAAAAAATTAGTAAAGTTTACCACAAAACCGAAAGAACAAATTAGCTTAAGGAAAGATTTGCTCTAATCTACGGGACTAAAATAAAAGACACCAAACATCAACTGCCAGGAAAGTTCCTACAGAGATAAAGGCATTTGAATATTCTTGTGTTTATTTATTTATTTATTTAACATTTAATTCTCCCTTCCATTCACCAAGCTATTAATTCGGTAAAAAAGTAAAGAACCAAATTATCTTTACTGATTTTAAATGAATATTTTAACTTTTATTTTATTACATCTGCAAAACAAAAAAATGAACTCTCCTTTTCAAAGCTTATTAAGCAAAATTCTATTTAAAAAAAAACAATGCACACTACTAAATTCTAACCAAGAGTTGATTTATACTCAACTAACCATTCCGGTGCTAGAAAATTAAAATAAATTTCTGGTTCATGGGTCAGTAAAAACAATCCAGTTTGTATAGTTGGTGTAACACGGTTTGAGTCGGTCAATGGAAATTTTGGCGTGTCGTCCGTTCAAATGCAAAGTGTAAGATTTGTCTGCACGGCCGATAACCAAACACGGTCCAGTATATGGTGGTTGCAGTGATCTGCGTACTGCGTCAGTCCGTAAGTAAACGTGCGAGCAAGTCGCAGATCTTTACTGATGAAAATTTTGTCCGTAGTATGTCCAGAAGCCGGTACAGGTCGAATTTCATCAAAATGTCGTCTTAAGTTCGTCATAAAGTCTGATTGTAAAATTTGATCGTTCATAGTATTTAAAAATGTTCCAGGAACTCGAGTTGTACATCCGTAGTTCAGCTGGAGTAGCTTTTAGTTCCTCACTGTATGTCGTTCATATCCAAGTAAAATCGCAGGAAGAATACTAGCCCAATCAGTTCGATCGTACCACAGAATGGGAGATTTGACGACTCGATGCCATCTCTCGATCATGCCATTACATTTTGGATTGTAATAAGTTGTTCTCCAAATTGCATGCCTTGGTTCGTGACAACGGACTCTGGAACACCAAAGCGAGCTATCGAATAAGTGTGTGAAGTTATCCTAATTTTTCATCTCAGAAAAAATAAAAATGTTCATCAATCCCAGGATTTTTAAAACTATCCCATCCCAGGATTTTTAAATTATACAATTAATTAGGACTGATATACTTGTTAAAGGTAGCGAACATCTTAGCTTCCGACTATGCAGACCCCTAAATTTAATATAAATCAAAATTACATATACTCGTATGAGTACAAACTGTAATTCATATATTACGAAAAAAATACTCAATAAAATAATTAATATTTCTCTCAAACCTATAGAGTGCCTAAAGATTTGACTTCTGGTTATGACTCGTCATGGTGTCCACTAACTCTGATAAAAATTTGGATATCAGCCTTATGTTAGGATTTTTGCTACATGCTTATTTGCATATGGCCCACCACCATATGAAATTTGAAGAAAATTCTCAGTAAAAAAATTAATAATCGTCTCAAACCTTTTTTTTTGTATTTTGACACTAGCTCCAAAATTTGGTGCCATTTGGTCTGGTTTCAACTTCTACAATTTTTACAATTTTGTTACAAATTTTACAATTTTTCAAATTTTACAATTTTTCAAATTTTAAAATTTTTCAAATTTTACATTTTTAATTTTCTTTTATTCATCTTTCACGCATCGATCCCCTTTCATACTTTTATCTGGTTCATTCTTATAAAATCATACACATTCTTATATACATGCTTCCCCATTCGTAATAATTCAGTCAGGTTCCTTGCGCGCAAGAGGCCATCGAACATTTGTCTGTTCTGGTTGAAAGCAGAACATTTTAGAATCAAATGATCGATGTCCTCTACAACCAAACAGCATTCACATAATTCACACTCAATCAAATTGCGTTTCTTCAAACCATCTTTCCAATTACCATGATTCAATCTCATACGTTTCATTGTTCGTAACATTCTTGTATCTCCTTTGATCTCCTTAAAAAAAAGGTCGACTCAAAGGAGATCTAACCAACTCAAAGTACTTCTTGCCTTTCACCTGACATTTTTCAATAAACTCCCTCTCCCATTTTTTCCACAGATTCATTTGAAACATGCGAAGTACATCTCTTGCATCCATGAATTCATATTTTTTTACACCTTCAACCAAGCAACTCCGTTTTGCAAGCATATCGGCTCTTTCATTACCTTCAATTTGTAGGTGTGAAGGTATCCATTGAAGAATGACCTCACCCCTACAAGATTGAAGGTTCTCATACAACATTTCCACATACACATTTCCATGAGTTCCCCCACCCTTACTAATTAATTCTAACCCACTCCGGGAATCGGAGAATAATACTACTCTTCTCCTCCCTTGTGTCATTCCCATCTTGATCCCTTCCATAATTCAAATCAACTCTGCATTCATTATACAGATATTGTCATTCACTCTTCATTCACCCGACCTTTGGACCCATCACCAAAAACACTCATTCCATATACGCAATTTTGGATGACACCAGCGCCTTTCGCAACATATCAGTCACACTAGGTTGAGCTCACCATTTCGGTCTGCTCACCCTTTTAATCACATTCAATTTGTTCTTGCAATTACCGGCTAATTTATGCACTCTAAAATTCAATCGCTTATCTATCCAGATCCCCAAATACCTAGTCAAATTTATACACTCAATTCTCTCACTATAAACTTGCACATCTACCTTACGATTTGTTCGAAAAGTCATACTACAACATTTCCTTGAATTTACACACAAATTCAATTCAGTCAAACGTTCTGTTACCTGATTCACACATTCTTGAGCCGGACTCAAGGCCTCCTCGATGGTCCTCCCCTTGCACATCAGGACAAAGTCATCTGCAAATTGCAAAATGACCTTGTCCGAGGAGTTAAACCTATGTACCGAGCTCGTGTATATAGGTTGAAGAGAGTCGGTGAGATTTTACTGCATTGGGAGAGGCCAATATTCACCTCTCCCTCCAACCTATACCCTCTACCACACAACACTAACTTCCTTTCATTCATGAACTCATACACCCATTTGCAAATTTTCCAAGGAAACCCGAAGTCCATAAGAACCTGAAAAAGTTTCCCCGCAGCCACGTAATCATATGCACTTTCTATATCCAAAAATACCGCCACAACATACTTCTTTTCCTTTCTTACTTCCCATACAAACTTGTCTACACATTCATTAGCTGAGTGGTTACGACGGAACCCAAAGGTGGTTTCCGGCAACAAATTACCCTCATTCACCAATTTATCAAATCGACCTTTCATCATACCATTCACATAGTCCCGCCAACTTTTCCTCTTCGCTCTACGAATAGCCTTTTTTAATCTTGCATTCATTCTTCCATAATTTACTCTACATTCATGACATATACACCTATTGAACTCTCTCAATGCTACCCGTTTTCTTTCATACCAATACTGGATTTCATTATTCCACCATCCATTCACCTTACATTCATTCCCTGTTACATGTGTACAGCACATTTCATTTACTCTCTCCACCTCATCCTCAAGTTGGTTAACCTCATTTGCTTCATTCGTTATGAGAATCCCATTCATACGTTCTACCCATTTTTTACCATTCAAAATGACCTTACGGACTATGTCAACATTTACACCACCTAAACACGTCCTGATCAAGTAATGATCGCTACCCAAATTCTCATCTGTTACATTCCAAGTGACTTGGGCCGCCAGCCGGATAGACCTTAATGTTAAGTCTAGTGCATTGGCTGTAGACCCCACAGACGGTATCCTTGTTGCCTCACCATCATTCAGTATCACGAGATCGGAATCCAGAATGAGGCGAGTCAACAAGTTTCCACAAGCATCATTTCTTTCACACCTCCAGATCCTCGAATGCGCATTCATATCACCCCCTACAATCAGGCCACTTTTTCCTTCCATCCAGTCAAACAAAATTTGAAAATCTCCTAGCATTTTTTCTCTATCACTCACTGATTCAGTTGGAGTTGCATATACACTCACAAATAACAAATTTCTGTCCAGATTCCGAGTTTTGGCAGCGATGATCTCGATGCGCTCGAAATTCGGTGTGTCGCACAGGACTAAGCAGATATTGGCATACGCCAATATCGCCACTCTGCCGAAGCCATCGTTTCTCGGTCCGGACAGAAAATTGTATCCTTTTACTCGAAACGTCTTACCCTCACGCTCCCAAGTTTCATTCAAAAGCATCACCTTCACATTATTTTTGGCCAGATAAATCCGCAACATATCGCCATTGGCATACATGCTGCGGATGTTTATCTGACCAATTGTCACGCATTCATTGGATCTTGACATTCGCTCTGCCATTCAACAGAAAGAATAAGGGAAAAACATATTTAAAGGTCAAATGGTTAATGCTTTTCCCCTCCTTCCTTCTACAATTCATCTCCACTCATACCAGCATCGTCAATGTTACAAATGTTTAACTCATTTGCATTGAGAAATGAGTATCTCCTACTCTTCACGGCCTCTATGTTCCTTGCTGTTGTTGCTCCTATCTCGATTCTGGTATTACTTGTCCTGGCTCCTGTGTTTCTATTGGTTTTTGTCCTTGTTTTGTTGTAGCCTCTTTATCATTATTAATATTGTTGTTCCTATTGTTGTTGTTATTTTTACTGATATGTTTATTATTGTTGTTTCTTGATGTTTGCTCTTCCGCCTCCATGTTTGATTGTTGAGTGTTACTGTTATTAGTATTCACCATAATTCTTGTTGTTGTATTCTCAATATTGGTGTGTTTTTTGTTACTGTTGTTTGTGGTTGCTTTTGAAATGCGTTTGGTAATTGGTTCTGTTACTATTTCGCTGTATAATCGTTTGGACGAAACTCCAGTGGTATTTGACGAAAATAAAGTTCTTTGGCCTTAAAATATGTTAGCCGTTCATCGGTTTTAATTTTAATGATCGCCTTCTCCATTTGAAATGTCGGGCATTTTTGGTCAAAAGCTGTGCGTCCCTCTTTACAGTTGGCGCAATTAATTGGTTCACAATTAGTTCCGTCGTGCCCATTTGGAATGTTTTTAGCACATTTAGCACATACCGGCATCCTTTCACACTTTGTCTTTGTGTGTCCATATCTCTGGCCGGTGTGACACCTCATTGGATTCGGGTAATATGTACACACGTCCAGTTTCAGAAATCCGGCTTTTATACTTAAGGGCAGCTCAGTTGTATTAAATGTCAAGATCAGTAGTGGAGTATCCTTGAGTTCATTATTTACTTTCCGCTTTATTCTGTCCACTTTTAATACCTTTTGACTTTTCAATTCCTTTGCGATTTCCTCTTCAGCTATCATCAGCAAGTCTCGGGAATAAACTACTCCTTTCGTGTGATTTAAAAACTAATGTTCCTCCACCTGAATCTGCATTTCTCCGAGTTTTTTTGCTGCCAACATTTTCTCAATTGCCTCCTCTTTGTCCGACAATACCAAAACGTCCCCATTTCTGGTGCGCTGTGTCTCTTTGATATGTGTTGTTATCATGAACAATCCTTTTTCTATGTAAAAAGGTGACACTCCCGTAAATGTTTTGTTGTTGTCAACCCTTTTCACAACTAAATATCGTTGCTATGATTTTAAGTCATCGAAAAAACTCTTTCTTCTTTTATGTTTACTCTCGTCTAGGGGTGAAGCGATATTGCAAAAAGTCTGGCATCCTGCCCGCAGGCAGTTAACGCATTAAAAAATTAAATCTGGTGTCCGGTGTTGGGGCACTCTGTATAACCAAACAATTCACCTACGATTGTACTCAAAAGGCACTGTTTTTTTGTTGTTGTTGTTGTTACCAGACACCACACAATCGCCTATTTCACTAATTTCCACTGATATATACCACTTATTTTAGTCCTATATACTAAACCACAACCCACTAAACTAATTTGAACTAACCAAAAACCAAATTATATTAAATTTAAATTAAACAAATAAAAAAAAAATTCGCTGTCAAAATTTGCGACTGTACACTTCGTGCGCTCGACTTGTTGTCTCGTCTCAAACCTATAGAGTGCCTAAAAATTTGACTTTCGTGACTCGTCATGGTGTCCACTAACTCTGATAAAAAATTGGATATCAGCCGTATGTTAGGATTTTCGCTATATGCTCATTTGCATATGGACCACCATATGAAATTTGAAGAAAATACTCGATAAAATAATAAATAATTCACTCAGAAAGGAGTTCCTGCTATTCGAATATACGTTGCACGGGAAATTTATTGATTCCTTCTAAACGTGTGGACCTTTTAAACCTTAAACATGAAAAAATGCAAATTTCTCCATGTTTCGGGTTTTAAAGGTCCGCAAGTTTGTTGATTTAGTTAAGTTCTGGACTTCTATGTCTATTTTTCGAACGAGTATTGTGACCCACTGATCGTGGGAATTCCCGCTATGTAAATATGAAAGCGGTATTCGATATTCTACGAATTTAAGTAATTAACATTAGTCTGGGGTGGGTACTTTTAGTAAAAGGTTCACCGTTTTGTCATTGCCAATAGTTTCTGTACCTTGTTGGCCAATTTATAACGAATCATCAAGTTTCGCCGATCGTGGGAATTCCCGCTATTCGAATATATGTGACACGGGAACTATATTGGTTCCGTTGAAAAGACGCCTTAGGATTTTAAATTTCCGCGAATTTGTTGATTTAGATAAGTTCTGGACTCCCTTGGCTATCTATCTACCAAGCGAGTTTGACGACCCGCTGTTCGTGGGAATTCCCGCTATGTAAATTTGAGAAAGCAGTCTTCGATGTTCATATTCTTCGATATTAAGCAACGAAAATTAATCTGGGATGAATACTTTTGTTAAAAGTTGCACCGATTTGTCATTGCCAATAGTCTCTGTATCCTGTTGGCCAATTTATGATGAAACATAAAAGCGCCTTTTCCTCATTGTAACGTACAGAATATAAACAGCATCTTCTTTCTCAGCATACGTTCTGTTAGGTTGCCTAATTCGTTTTGCATTACCCAGGTAGCACCACGTGGAGGTATGAATCTTGGACTTTGCTACCCTTACTATATATAGATATAAATATTTGCAAATATTTTATATATGTATTATTTATATTGTTAATTATATAGATATTACATATATTATACAACAATTATACCGTATATTTATATAATACTGTGGGCAAAAAATAGTAAAACTTTGTTCATAATTTTAAAATTCTTTATTTATTTTTCCAAATCTATTTCGTCCCCCTCAAAGTAGTCCTTCCCGGCCTGAATACACTCAATACACTTGTGCCAACGTTTTTTCCAATCCTCGAAACAGTTGTTAAAGTTAATTTCTGGAATAGCATCCAATGCGCGAAGCGATTCACGTTTAATGTCTTCAATTGACTCAAAACGGTTTCCCCGGAGCGGTCGTTTGAGTTTGCTGAACAGCCAGAAGTCACACGGAGTATGAGAAGGTGCATTATGGTGGTGCAAAAACCAATATTTGTCGACCCATAATTCCGGCCTCTTTTTACGAATAGCTTCGCGCAAACAACGCATAACACTCAAATAGTATTCCTTGTTGACAGTTTGGCCGGTCGGAAGGAATTCGAAGTGCACCACACCTCGATAATCGAAGAAAACTGTCAACATCACCTTGATTTTTGACTTGCTTTGACGTGGTTTTTTTGGCTTCGGCTCACCTTTGGCACGATATTCGGCCGATTGATCTTCTGTTTCCGGGTGGTAAGCATAGATCCAAGACTCATCGCCAGTTATAATACGTTTCATGACATCCTGGTAGTCGGAATGCATTGTTTCACAGACGGTAACGCGACGCTGTTTTTCCAAAAAATTGAGTGATTTTGGAACCAATCGTGCTTTCACTTTTCTTAGGCCCAAATGATCTTTCAAAATAGTTTTCACTGATCCTTACGATATTTCAACGATGCCAGTAAGGTCTCTGACTGTTAATCGCACCAATTCCTTGATTTTATTAACGTGGTTCATCGTCAACACGTTCTCGACCCTCTTTGAACAATTTGTACCAATCAAAAACACTTGCTCGCGACATACAATTATCACCGAAGGCCTTTTGCAACATTCTGAACGTTTCGCCACCACAAAATTGATTCCGCACACAAAATTTAATGGAACTTCTTTGTTGAAAAATTTCACTCATTGTAAAAATCGCCGAATGCACTTTTTGTACTTCAGAAAGACAAGCGTGTACTAAACACTAATGATGTGACATTTGGCACAGATGTCACTGACAGTCATACCAACATAGAAAAAAAAAATATTTCGACGAATGGTTTTCCGCGCGAAATTTAAATTAAACAGTCTTACTACTTTTTGCCCACAATAGTATAGATATACGAGTATTTTTTATTTTTTTAGTTTTTTTATTGGTTTATATACTTGAGTTATGTACTGATTTCGAATAAATTAGAAAATTTGGAGATACTCTTAAAGTCTGTGGAAATTTGATGTTCAATGCACTTTCCATCAGGTCATCGTACTTTTCCCAGTGATAAGTTCTATACAAAAAGCTTACATAATGCTGGGATGTTTTGACATAACTTACAAAACTGTTAAGTTTAAAATCTAGTCCGAAGTAATTTAAATTTACAGGTATGCTTGAAACTGTTATTTCTTCTGTTTTGGCTGTTTCGACGTATACAAACGCCACATTATTCGTACGTATTTCAGTTATAACTCCACAGATGCAATATAATGAATCGGGCTCCATCAAACATTCGTCTAATTTAGATATCCCGAATTGCTCCAATTTCTCTAAATTAATAGGAATATATTGATATCATTTTCTAGTTTAGCGCACGTGTTGCACTTTGCCTTTGTTTCTACGCTTCCATAATTTGATTCCTTACAAAAATATGTTAATATTTTAGTGATATTTGCAGCACAATGCCATGTTAATTTGTACAGTCTGGCTAAAATAGAATATCTTTTTGTCTTGGCAAGTGTAATATTTCCAGATTTAAGAGCTCTAATTAATTCAATTAGCTCATTACTTTTATTATCGAAGTAAGTGGTTTCGTTATTTTGTATGCATTGCACAAACGAATCAAAGGCACACGTATAATAATATTTTTCATTGTTCCTTTTTTTAAGTAACTCAAGTGGTCTGACGTTTGACTTCGGAACAGTTTTATTCGTTTACTACTTGATGTTTTAGGCGTGTCCACAATTTTTCTATTTTAAACCGAAAGGCAATCAATAATAGTGCCGGTTTTGGATTCGTTCTCCATGTTTTGTGTCTTACGAGTCATACTAAGATTAAAATTACTTGGCTTACTTTTCGCTTGGCCTCTCCATTTCTCTTCTTCTGTCAAAATCCTGCTTAATGATTTCTCGGATACATCTTTTATCTGATTCTGTTCTAAACCAGCTTGACTTTTATTTCTGTTAAATTTTTTTGGAATATTGATGACTTTCCTTTTCAACAAATATTCATTTCTAACGGCAAGCTCTCTAAAAAATCTTAGGGGCTTTGCTGGTAAGTTTCCGAGAGTCTTACATTGCTTCATCCGTCTTTTAATGGTAGCGAAATAATTTTCAGCTGAACCATTGCTTAAAGTGGTTTCATGAAAAATACTAGACCATAATGGTAAAAAAGTTAAATACTTTTTTAACATTGTTTCATTAAAATCTGGGCTATAAAGTACATTTATAGGACATTCGATTAAAGATCCACCCAGGCAAGAATCCAAAATTTGTTTGAAATCTTCGTAAAATTTACTCTGTCGATATAGAGTTTCATTAAAGAGCCGTTTACAGGTTTCAGGATCGGCTTCACTGTCTGAATCTTGGATCACGTTTGTGCTGTTAATATCACAATCTTTAGATAGGTTAACAATAGCCTCTAATGATTCATACACGAACGGTGAGAGGTACTTGTTCTGTAGAACGATGGAAAAATGACGCCAGACTTCCTTCAACTTGTCATAGTTCCTTACTAAATGAAATAATGCCACTATTTCTTTCAAATGTTTTTTATTAGTAAGATATGAAAAATATTTATTAATATCTGCAGTTATGAAATGTATTAAATGCGAAACACATAGATGTATAGCAACTAATCCTTGAGTTTTCTTAGGATTCACAATTGATTTGTGCAATACATCCAAATATTGCACTATATCCATTCTATTAAACGCTAGCAAGACAGCATTTATTTGGGAAAAATTAAAGTCAGTGACTATAGTTCCGAATGGTGGTCAATTCTTCTTCAACAACCTCGTTTCTGTACGAGGTCAACCAACTTCCAATGGCATCGATATTGTGGCGAGAACTAACCATGTCACTTAAGGGGAACGGATCACTTGGTTCATTGTCATCTATACTTTCACTTGCACAATTAAGGCATAATATAAAATGCAAGACGGTGTCGGTAATGGATTTCTCACTAAATAACCAGTCGCAATTTTTTTACGAGTGTATATGAATTACAGTTTGTACACATATAGGGTGGGCCAAACAAATTTATTTTTTTAAAAAATGCAATAAAACAAAAAGTTCTCAATATTTTTTCAAATTTATTTTTTCTTGGTAAAGAACAATCCTTCCGATTAATTATGGAATACTATTTCATTCATATGACTGCCTCGGCTGGCCGTGACCCAATGCAGTCGGTCAAATTTTTGACCACATTTTCGATGGTATGCCGCATTATGTCTTCAATGGCAATGCGAATATTGTTCTTGAGAGCGTCAATCGTTGCTGGTTTTTCTGCGTAACACTTATCTTTGACGGCACCGCAAAGATAATAGTCCAACGGCGTCAAATCACAGCTCCGAGGCAGCCGAATCACATCAGCATTTCTGCTGATAATTCGATCTTCGAAGACAATGGTGGCTCCTTGCTCATTTTGAAAGAAAAACGGCCCAATGATGCACCGGACGCAAATCCGCACGAAACAGTCACTCGTTGAGGATGCATCGGCTTCTCTACGATGACGTGCGGGTTCTCCGTGCCCCTAATGCCTCATCCGAAAAGATGAATTTTTTGCCAAAATCGACATCTTCTTCAAGTCGATCGCAAACCCATTCAGCGAACCGAAAACGCAATGGGTGGTCTCTTTGCTTCAATTCCTGAACCAATTGAAGTTTATACGGTGTCATGCCAAGATCTTTATGCAGAATTCGTCGCAATGTTGTGCGTGAAATGTTCAATTCTTGAGCACGATGACGAGTTGACGTTCGCGGCGACTCACGCACATTCATTCAACCCCCCCCCCCCCCCCCCCCCGGTTTATTATCGAAGTCTAACAGATGTCCTTTGAATATTAGTTAGCTCGAGCTTTATGAGATATCAACTTATCGATTTATTCTTACTTAGGAAATTTCTCCGCCTTATACCTTGTTCTGTATCGGACTGCACGAGTGCGAGCAAAAATTTATAATTTTTGATTCGCACGTTAAACGAATCAAAACTCTTGAAAATATTTCTCCTTCATTTTTTTCCATATAAAAATTCCCCTGCGAGTTAAAATATATTTATCTTTGCGCTACTTCGTCCGCAGACGGCCAACCTACAGATATAAAAAATTTTGTTTAAAAAAGAAAATGAGCAAGCGGTTTGCTATTTGATGACAAGCATTTTTTTTGCGTTTAGGTTGTGTTTTCAAATTTGTATAAATGAAGGGCATCAAAGTAATTAGTGGGTGTCTTGTTTATTGATAGCGTGAAAATGGAGCAAATGTAATAAAAATATTGTTTCGTCTAGAACAACTTCGGCACTGTGCAAATTTTAAACACACAGTTCAAATTTTTTCAGAATATGCCGTCTGCGACGTTTTTGCGATGTATACTCATAATTGTGTGTCTGCATCTGCAAAACGGTTTTATTCAGCAGTCGGAACGTTAATAGAACTCTTTATATTTCTGCTGGTTACAATCTCGGATGGTATGAGCAGCGTTTGTGCAGTCAATTATATTCTCATTACAGGACCATGTTAATTATTCAAATCCCGCTTTCATGTCGTCGACATATTGACTTCCCCACCATCTCCGACTTTTTTAAGAAAATTCAACGGATCATCCATAATAATCGATATGTACTGATGCAGACATTAATTTCTACGTACCGAATTGAATTTGATTGCTAAGACGATACAATCCATTAAAACTATCTAGATTATTGCTCGATGTATTACCACCACCAACGATTTACCAAGGCCCTGTTGTGCATCGTTTGTAAAACGTATTTGAAACATTAGAGTCGATTTTTCGCTCGATCGCTGTTATCAATCCCGAAACATGATGGATCGTTCAAAATTATCCGTGCCCGCTTTGTTATCTTGATGTTTCTGCATTTGGAGTAATACAGGGATCTCAATCATAGGACACAATACGCAAAAAGTTTCTCGTTGCACACAATGACAACAATTTCATTCGAATGCAGTTTAAACGTCAAATAATGTAGACGAATTTTATTGAGCAAAAACTATTAGTTAATAACTTCACACTGTGAGTGCGGGTAAAATCTCACAGTCGTGCAGCAGCCTTAATATGGAAGTTTTGTTCGACAGCTTGGAATTGTTGTGTTATTTTGAAGGACGGTGTAACGTGTATTATGGTTTCGTAGCTTCCTAATGATTTTATTATACCTTCTCCAATGCCTTTAAGAATTTCTTTGGTGCTGGAAAATTTGGTCTTGGGTTATGAAGGTTTCTGTGCTGTCTTACATTTGTTGGGTAATCATTTGATTGTTAAACAGAGGTGAACTGTGGGTTGATATTGTACTGGCTTGGCCTATGTTTCAAACTTCATTGTGTTCTCATCTCAAATAATTACAGTTTATTTGTGTGTGCTTTATTTTTACTGGTTCGGTTTCGATGAAAGGGATGTTCTAAAGCAAGATTACAAACTGTTACTATGGGTACTACTTAAACTATATTTAATTTATTATGAAACGTTATTCCTCTTTATTTATTTATATATTTAAAGATATCTATTCTGTGATTTACGTGTGTGATTTCAGATAATTTAATTTAAAACAAAAATTATATTTAAAAATAAAAATTCAAATAAAGAACTTTAAAACAAAAAAAAAATATAAATCAAATTTTGATTTAACAATTAAAAATTTAAAAAATAATTCTTCAGAATATTTTTGAAGTTGTCCTTAGATAAATTAAAGTCAAATAGGTCATCGACGATGGTAAATGATTTAAACAACCTAGTTTAATGGGGTTATTTTCTCCATGGTTTGTGGAATAGTTTTCTAATGTTCTTTCTAAAATGTAAGCTGAATGTGACAAGCAAAACGCTACCAATAAAAGCCGTGCCTAAGAGAAGTCGCTTATTTTCAAGCGTGCATATTTTGAAATCCGTGCATCTTGTTAAGTACGGAGCTAACCGAACCACTTTTTTATGGAATGATAAATTGTGGTCATAATCCCAGTCTTTAACAAGAAATGAATATCTTTAAATTCACCTGTCCATCTTTGTTCCAAATCCAAAATTGGCATTCGCTTTCGCAATACAATTTTCAATATGCCTATTGAAGCATTTTCGGCAAATGTAACACCTAAATCTATAATCTCATTGACTCTTACTTGAAATTGACATTAATACTTCGTTGTTGACTTTGTATGAAGTAATTAACGGATTCCTCTTACGATGGAAAGACATGATTTTGCATTTCTTAATATTTAAGTAAAGCGAATTTTGATCACACCACTCACTTAATCTATCGATGTCTTCTTGAAGTTTCTTCGTATCTAGCGAAGCTTCCATTAATAGTGCGAAAAATTTTCACGCCATCAGCAAATATGAGCGCGTTTAAGATTATGATTATCTTGGTTATTCGATCTATGGAAACAATAAATATCCACGACCCGATGTGAGATCCTTGGGGAACACCAGACGTAATTTTAATAACGTTTGATTTCTCATTTCCCATTATTACAAATTGTAGCCGGTTTGATAAATAAGACTTGAACCAATTTATGTAATCGAGTGAAAGGCCAAATACGAATAAACTCTGGAGTGCTTTTTGATGGCAGATGGAATCAAATGCTTTACTGAAATCCGTGTACGCTATATCAACTTGATGATGTTTTTCTATCTCAGTAATTATTTTACCGGTGAATTCAACCAAATTAGTTGATGTGGATCGCCCAGGCATAAACCCGTGTTGGCGCAATACTAATTCAAATAATTTTGGATTTGATGACGTAGTTGATATGTCATCTCGTTTACCCGATTTAAAAATTGGTGCAATTTTTGAAATTTTTCATTTTTCGAGAAACGCGCCGGTGCTTAAGGAGTGGTTGAATAGTTAACATAATGGAATTTCTAAAATATTAGCGCACTCCTTCAGAATAGAAGAGGGTATATTGTCAAAACCACAACAGTCTCCAAATCTCTTTAAAGCCGATAAAATGTTATCCTCAAAAATAACAGGAGGAGTTTTGATACGTTGTTATTGCTGGGTTGATCGTAAAATTCACTAGTAACGCTTGGTTTATAAACTGATTGAAAAAACGAGGAGCTGGTACTGTTATAGGCCATATTAGGAGGGTATCCTTCAATTTCGCGTTTATTTCTAAAGTATTTCAAAAATAGTTTTGGATTTACTTTGATTTTTCCTTGAATTTGATCGACATATGACGTGTATTTTGATTTGAAATGAATTTCAAATTCGTTCTTCTAACCCACTTTTCAACATTTTGGCATACGCTTCCGATTTCTTAAGTTAATTAGCCTATCATCGAACTACTGAGAGTGAGCATTTTGTGGTTTAGAGCACATAGGTACATAAAGTTTGAACCTTTGCTGCGTAATGTCATTAAATTTATCAGTATTTTCGTTTATATCATTGGAATTGAGAGTTGTTTGCCAGTTGATGGATTCCAGGTAACTTTGTAGCCCCGCACGGTTTCTTTTTTTGCAGTTGTATTTGATTAGTTGTAGGTGTTCCGAACTCGCCATTAAATTACTTGAGTCAAATTCAATATCTAAAGATTTGTGATTGATATCATTTATGACACGGAGCTAACACGGATTCTGAAATTTTGTTAGTGCCAATGTCGTTGCTGAAGACAAGATACAATAATCTATCAAGATTATTAGCAATTGTGTTTATTTGGTTCAAATTAATAACCAAGCATAGCGTCCACAAATAAAGATTCCGCATCTGTTGTTATATTGCATGGCAAAATACAATTCAGCTTCGGGTCCAGATCCCAGATTATATTTGGAAGTTTAAAATCACCAAGCACAAGGGCTAAATCTGACGAGTTTGTTGTATTAATAACTTCATCAACCACATCGATGGTGGAGGTGGTATATACAGGGTGGGCCACCTAACTTTTTTGAACTAGCGGTTATTTTGAGTATGGTAGGAGTTATGTCACTTCTAATTTGACAGAACGTTAGTTGTATCCTTCCGCTGAACGAAAATGGTTGTGTATTCACTTGAACGACGCTAGGAAATATTGAAATATTACTTCGAAAATCGTGGTAATGTTGCAGAATGTGTGCGACAATTGCGTGTGGTTTCGGAAGAAACAAAGCGCCGGGAGCTCCATATGTGCGTTATTTTTTGAATAAAGTTAACGAAACAGGCTTGCTAATTAATAAACTAACACGAACGAAGCCAACCAACCGTACACCCGAAAATGTTGATGCTGTAGCCGAAAATGTGCGTGAGTCGCCGCGAACGTCAACTTGCCATCGTGCTCAAAAATTGAACATTTCACGCACAACATTGCGACGAATTCTGCATAAAGACCTTGGTATGACACCGTATAAAGTTCAATTGGTTCAGGAATTGAAGCAAAGAGACCACCCATTGCGTTTCCGGTTCGCTGAGTGGGTTTGCGATCGACTTGAGGTAGATGCCGATTTTGGCAAAAAAAATCATATTTTCGGATGAGACTCATTTCCATCTTGGCGGCTATGTAAACAAGCAGAATTGTCGCATTTAGGCCACGGAAAACCCGCAGGTGATCGTAGAGAAGCCGATGCATCCTCAACGAGTGACTGTTTGGTGCGGATTTTGGTCCGGTGGTATCATTGGGCCATTTTTCTTTGAAAATGAGCAAGGAGCCGCCGTTATTGTCAATGGTGAGCGCTACCGCGCAACGATAAACGATTTTTTGTTCCCGGCACTTGAAGAGGACGACATAGGCAACATTTGGTTTGAACAAGACGGCGCTCCGTGCCATACAGCACACGTTTCAATTGATCTTTGGCGCACTGCGATTTGGCGCCGTTGGACTATTTTATTTGGGGTGCCGTCAAAGATAAGTGTTACGCCGATAAACCAGCAACGATTGACGCTCTCAAAAACAATATTCGCATTGCCATTGAAGACATAATGCCGCATACCATCGAAAATGTGCTCAAAAATTGGACCGCCCGTATGGGGCACGTCAAGGCCAACCGAGGCAGTCATATGAATGAAATAGTATTCCATAATTAATCGGAAGGATTGTTCTTTACAATGAAAAAATAAATTTGAAAAAATATTGAGAACTTTTTGTTTCATTGCATTTAAAAAAAATGTATTTGGCCCACCCTATATGTTGCGTAGATAAATATATTGGTTTGGTTAATTTTGATTTTTACACGATGTAATTTTTACTCGATATGGCTAAAGTTACTGGAGCATTCCAGAGTTTACAATGTACTGCTATCAGTACGACACCACCCGATTTCTTTGAGCTAGTTTCGAGAGATCGTTCACATCTGTAAACAACGTAATCATGGCCAAAATATTCACTGCTACTTAGGCCAGGTTTCAATGAAGTTTCGCAATTACATAAATAAGGTAGTTTGATTTTAAAACGAAGTAATAAAACTTAGATGCTTTTGATGCCATTTTGTTCACGGTTTGATAGTAAATTTCACATAATTTCATAAACCAAACTTTTTTTGCATTTTATGGATTGATTTACCTTTTGAGTAGTAGTATAGGTTCGAGCTCTCATTAAAAGTGAGTGTAGTTTATCATTAGCCACTGGTAAAAAATATCTAAATGATTGTGTGTGCCATGAAATTACAACTATGACTTGCGGTGCACTATCGAACAGCCCAAGTGATTGATAATTGATTCTAATATATATCACTTTTGGTGAGGTGGATCATTGGATTAACGATTCCTTCTCAAAATATTAAAATTGTATGTCTGTGACATAAATTATTTAATTATCCGTCCAAGGTTTAAGACGCTATTATTACTAGTATTATAGTACTCCCTCGATATTGGGATTTGTATTCAGTCTGGTTTAGTCAATGTCAAACAACTGTACTTAGTTTAGTAGTGTGAATAACATTTGTGAGTTCTATAATATTATGACGACCGACATTATTCCATTCAGTTCAGTATTGCCGGTCATTTTGTTTGTAATTTGATTTAAACATTTGTGATCGTATATCGGGTTTGCTGTTAGCTCAAATGAAACGTGTTAATACGACGTGTTAGTACCGGTTATCCGATTTTTAAAATTTGCGATACTGTCATCAGGTTTAATATAGTAGATGAATAAAACTATAAAACATTATTCTTAGAAAACAGTACAAATTACTAATCCAAATATCGTATACACACACAACAAAAATATCTTTAAAATACATATGGACGTACGTAACTTCGTTTGGGTACATTTGTACTTAAGTAAATAAAAAAAGTCACACCAAATCAAAAATCGACCAATTGGTCCCGTACTTTGTGCTGCTCGTAATTCAGTAGGTTACCAAATCAAAACTCATTAAAAATTGTTCATTAAATTTTTTTAAATCTTTAGTTGCTGATGGTTTAGGTCAGTGGTGACACCAACAAAAATTTTCAATTCTTCTGTGAAATAGTAAACTAGCACATAAATACATAAAATTAATTTTACATATCCGATAAACACGATCATGGAAAAATTACAAAGTATAGATCACGTGTACAGTTTACTAATATCCTCTCAATTAACAATGACAAGATAAAAATTTACTTTTAATTTATACGCGCACTCAATCAATTTAATTTGAGCTGTGGATAATAATTAATGTTGCAATAATACTTAAGCAGGTTATTAAATTATTTATAATGACATGAATCTTACGTTTAAAAAAAATAACGATTGGGTTCTCAATTATAGACAGATGAAGGATAGACGCTTACGTTCAAAGTTCCTCACACGGCAACAAAGTCATAAAACAATTAATTGAATCTGAACTGTTCATTCGCTATTAATTTCATTCCGGTTAATGAGCAGAGTTCAGAAATTACGTTAAACATTCCAGTTTGTTTATACAGGGTGGGCCATAAGTCATTTCTGAGTACTATCAAGTTCAGGAAACAAGAAATTTTCTAACGTAGTCCTGTAGCGCTCTCCATTTACAGTCAATGCATTACCATCTTCGTCTTGGAAGAAGTACGGGCCGTAGATCTTGTCTGCTGATATTCTGCAACAAACTGTAACTCTAAGTGGATGCAACGGACGCAGTTGAATCACTCTTGGGTTTTCAGTGCCCCAAATTCTAAAATTTTGCACATAACCACTTAAACGGAAATACGCTTCATCGGTTATTATAATTTTTGCCATAAAATCAGGATTATCCGTTAATAATTCGGTCAATTTTGCACAAAACCTTTAGCGGGTTGCATAGTCTTGCGGCAAAATTTCATGCACCATTTGTATCCTGTACAGAATCGGCAATACATTTTTTTTCATTAATCTACGCAGTGAAGTTCTGGACGTTTGAAGCTGCTTGGCACGTTTACGAGTCGATGTTTCAGGGTTCTCATTTAAGCTCTCCCGAACTCGTTTGATATTATCTTGGCTTCGTGCTTCAAGGAGTCTTCCACTCCGAGATAAGTCAATAACAGATCCCGATGACTTAAAACGAGCGACTAGATTGCGTACTTGATTTCGTGATGGTGAATTTCTGGTGTTAAAAAATTTCGAAATTTTCGAAATATTGAATTTTGGGTTTGAATTATTGGATTTTGATTAGCAAACTAAAACTCAAAAATTGTTGCTCGGTGCTCAATCGTATACATGACTACTGAATCTCCCAAACGTGGTTTCTAATACTGAAAAATAAAAAGAGAAAGAAAATTCGACTTAAAAATATTATATAAAAAATAAAGGGTGGTTAAATTTTAAAGGCCGATGTTGATTTTGAATAAAACACAAATTATTTAGGAAATTATTGTCAATTCTTTTTATTATGATAATATGGTATGGTTCAATTATGTATGAAAATAAAATAACGGCCAAATGGCCGCCACGACCTCGGCGGCACACCTCCACCCGATGGTCCAAATTTTCGATGACGCTTAGGCATAATTGAGGTTCTATGCCGTTAATGTGCCGAATTATCTCATCCTTTAGCTCTTGAATTGTTGCTGGCTTATCGAAGTACACCTTTTCTTTCAAATAACCCCAAAGAAAGAAGTCCAGTGGTGTCAAATCACATGATCTTGGCGGCCAATTAACATCGCCACCACGTGAGATAACACGGCCATTGAATTTGTTGCGCAAAAGAGCCATTGTTTCGTTAGCTGTGTGGCAAGTGGCACCGTCCTGTTGAAACCACATATCGTCCACATCCATATCTTCCAATTCGGGCCATAAAAAGTTCGTTATCATCTCACGATAGCAAACACCATTCACAGTAACTGCCTGACCGGCCTCATTTTTGAAAAAATACGGCCCGATGATGCCGCCAGCCCATAAACCACTGTTGGATTATGATTCGCCCAAATGCGGCTATTCTGCTTATTGACGAATCCACTGAAGTGAAAGGACGGCTCTTCAGCCATACTATCGCGAACAGCAGCAATATTTTCTGCTGTACGAGCTGTACGAGCATCCACTGGTGTTTTAAAATCTCCTACAGACCCGGTTTGCTCAAATTTTTGCACGATTTTTCCGATTGTACGCACATTTGGACGATTAAATTGACCGAAAAAATCACGAAGTGCACGATATGCATTTTGATTTGAACGCCCATTTTCATAATATGCCTGAATAACTTTAACGCGTTGCTCGATTGTGTATCTTTCCATGGTTCAAATTGAGTTAGTCTGAAATTGAGAAATGTCAAATTAAATGCAGAAAA
This sequence comes from Nephrotoma guestfalica, assembly GCA_963691935.1. Lineage (NCBI taxonomy): Eukaryota > Metazoa > Arthropoda > Insecta > Diptera > Tipulidae > Nephrotoma > Nephrotoma guestfalica. The sequence goes on along the minus strand of OY829913.1, from coordinate 120,924,626 downwards.
ATACTTGACGTTTAGGTGTGGTTCACATTCAACGTCGGCCCTTAAATTTAACCACCCTTTACAATGTTCAGTGACGTATGGCCCACCCTGTACATCATATTGATTCAAACGAATAAACTTTAAATGCATTCATCAGAGATTGGTAAATTCTTTTTGTTTAGAACGTATGAAATTGTTCTCTGAAGGCTATATTTTGAAATTTTGGTTAATTCAAAGTAGTTACCGTTGAATAAAAGAAGTCGTTACCGATTTCCATTCACGTAGTAAAGCTATTCGTGTGGCGAAAATATTTCTCGTCACTCTTAAACAGACAGACGTTATCCACAGAAGAGCGACCAACATCATTGCATCAGTGTGATATCAATATAGAAATGACATCACCACCCGCTTTACGATGATGTTCTGTGATTGATTGATTGTTCGATTGGAATGTGCGACCAAACCTAAGTAAGATTCCCAGTTGGCGCCGGACCCATTCGCACGCTATTTTACACATAACATGATGGAGGGATAGGAAAGGTATATTAATTATTATCAATAGTCAGTAAATTATTAGTTGAAATATAATGAAAGACGGTTAGCACAAGACAACACAATTATTTGAAATATGGTATAATTCTCAGGAATCAGAATCCTACAAATTATATTAAATTATCTACAATAAAACTAACAATATTTCCAGTGGCCGTTTTTACTATTAGGAATACTTAATTAATCCAATTAAATTCTCCTGACAAATATTAAATAAAATTATTCGAATTCAAACCACCAAACAATTAGTGTATAATAGTACTCACCACTGCCACCATCAGAAATACAGCCAAAATCTTACACCTATAAGGACTAAACAGAATCAAAATCAGGATAATTTCTACTAATACTAAACAGAGTAAAACATTAAAGCATATAAACGACCTGTTAAAATATAATTCAGTAATAATTAATACTAACACTCCAAGCACCATTGTCATCATTGAAACAGTAACTGCCATCTCCTAATTAAACGAGAAATAACCCATGAGCATCTTGAAATTTAAATTAATTAGCTAATTGGTCATAATCAATAATAAATTTCCTGTAATTTAGTAATTTTAACTATGATGAACCCAATTCTCCTAAAAATATTAAATCAAATTAAATTTACCGAACTCAATCCACCACCAAACAGCACAAATATAAAGCCCGAAAAGAACAAGCAGACAAATCATCAGCAAATGCGCCCGACCATCAGCCCCTTACCAGCCAAAACCAAAACCAATAAAAATACTAGCCAAAATTAGAAAGGCATGATATATTTTATTATAACTATATATGGTACAGGTACTTCCTCTACATCTATCCTGTCCTGTTTTCGTAGATTGTCTGCCCTCATCTTCCTGCATTATTAATTTCCTGCATTAACAATGCATCGCAGGATTTTATTTTGAACTGTTTCTTATGATTTTGATATTTGTCTTCTTGGCACAACCCCAGAGTTGGCTACCATATGTCCATACAGGTTTCAGCATTTGTTCGTATAACAGCAGTTGGATCGCTAGTTCAGATTGGCTCCCTAAGAGCCAATGCATTTTTTTGAATTTTATGTTTAGTTCTTCTCTCTTCTTTTTCATGTGTTCCTTTCATTTAAGTTTAGCATCTAAAGTCGTGCCGAGATATTTATCCGTGTTTGCATGCGGTGTCATCGGCAAAAGTTGCCATAGTTGCTTCTGTAATTGGTATATCTCTAGTATATAGGAGATAAAGGATTGACCCAAGAACACTCCCTTGTGATACTTCTGCTGTTATCCTTTTTAGTTGGGAGTATTCATTCTCATACTTTACTAGGAAGTGCCTCTCTGATATGTATGATTTTAGAATTTGAAAAAATTGCTCCGGAAGATCTCGATGAAATTTGAATTCTAAGGGGTATAGTTGAGAAAATTTGTTTGCTTTCTAGTGATTTCTCGATTACATCAGTAATTCGATGTACTTGTTCTATGGTAGAATATTTTTCCTTAAATCCAAACTGATGTGTGGGTATAAGATTCCTTTCTTCGATATTTGATTTTAGTCTTTTAAGAACAACCTTTGCAAATAGTTTCGATAATGTTGGTAGCAGAGAAATTGGCCTTGTGATCTTTATCATTCAGAGGTTTGTTCGGCTTAAGTATCATAATTACTTCTGCAACTTTCCATTGTCTTGGTACATATCTTAGTTGAAATGCTGCATTAATTATGTATATGCACTAGTTTCCTCAATGCATTCTCCGGTAACACTTTTATTATATGACCCGTTATAAGATCATATCCTGGAGCCTTATACGCATTCAGATTATTCTTCATTTCCCATTTTAGTTCATTCAATGTTACAGGTGTAATTTTCATTTCATCCTGTTTATTTATCGGGGTGATATTTTCCTCTTCCGTTTGTTTGGGGTAAGGTTGGAATGTTTCTTCAATATGATTTGCAAACAAATCTGGTTTTTGTTTAGCATTTCGAGCCAAATTTTCTTTATTTTTAATTGGAGGAACCTGAAGTTTGGGTCTTTTAAGATTTTTAGTTACTTTCCATAACGAATAATCAGTATCTTTTTGTCCAGTTAGAGTGCTGATAAATACATCTTAACTGACTGATTTGTAATGTCTTTTATTAGGTATTTTAATTTGTTGCACAAATGGTTAAATACCCTCTTATTTTCCGGGTTTCAATGTTTTTGCCATTTCTTCCGTGCTTTTCTTTTATTCTTAAAAAGTTCTCTCACTTCCTCTGAATAGCTAGCATTGCGTTTCATTTCCTTACTATTATTAGGAGTGCTTCCCCACGCAGCACTTTGGATATTATGGATGAGCTTATCTAATTCATCTTCTATTTGGGCTGGTCCGATACAGGGTTCTGCAGACTAATTCTTTCTGTTAAATGTGTTTGGAAGAGATCCCAATTGGTTTTGGAGCTCGTTAGTTTCCGGTCGCTCTCTTTCATAATCATTGTCTGGCTAAGTTTCATAATAACTGGTGAATGATCTGACGGTAGACTTTCACTGTTAAAAGTAATACAAGGATATAAAGTGTACAAGGATATAATTATCTGAAATGATATTATCTGAAATCCCTCTTGTAATAAAAAAGGCTATAAGATCTGGAGTCTTACTGATATCCGTAGGCCAATAGGTTGGTGTACCGCCTGAGTGAAACTCGCATTTTACCTGTTTGCCTGCTGCAAACAGTTATTTTACTTTAGCAGTCGTTAACCGTGATCCCCAATAGATATTTTTTGTATTACAGTCTCCTCAAATTCAGAAAGAAGAAGATTAGTATAATCCACTTGTTTGAGATTGTATCTTGGAGGGCAGTATATTGCTGAGATACTACAAGTGGAGAGCTTCTCGACTTTAAGTTCTTCGCTATGTTTTATATGATCTCTTATGAAGATAGCTGATCCACCTCTAGCTTTGTTCTCTGGATGTAATGCGTGGCAGCAATTATATCCTTTTATTTTACAGAATGAAGTTTTGGTGAAATGGGTTTCTGGTATAAGACATCTAGTTCTTGAATGTGATGCAATAGCCCATTTGCATTCCAGGTTACCATTCGTATTGTTTTATTCATTTCGTTTGTTTATAATTCGATTTTATATAATTTATATTTTGATACACTCGATCAAGGTTTTCTTCTAGTCTTTTATTGAAACTAGTTTGTGATTTTATTTCTTCTAGTGTGTTCCGCAGACTCATTTCCTGCGAGATAAGTCTTTTGTTGAGGTTCTCTAGATTTTTCAGTATGACCTGTAACACGAGATCCACTTTTAACTGTTTCTGCTCTGTTTGCTGAACTATTTGTATGTATTAGTAACGTGTCATTTACTCGCCCTCTTTGTATGTTGTAACGACAGCTTGCGGGATTGGCTGCCGTTAGCAAATTAGCGTTAATAATAAGCATATGAAGATAAACTGAACGATAAGAGAAGAGAAAATAAATTATAGATGTTCGCCAGGCACGGCCCGGATTGGGTGCAGGTGGAGGTTAATTTGGCCGTGGGGTCATTGTTGTGCTCTAGCCGACTCAACACAGCTATGGCTGTGGTACTACAATTGACAGAAGCTCACTCGAATTCAACTCACCTTCCTCCTCTGCACTCCATTTGGTCAATCAGCTCACTCACTCATGGTAATTAATTATGAAATATAACACTCGATTTAAATTGGAACATAATTCAATACTAAACATTTATTAAAAAAGAATATTAGTTAATTCTGAACATTATACATTTCTTTTATAAAAAGCAAAGAAAAATATAAAAATAAAAATAAATTAAAATAGATCAATCGACTAAACTTATTATTTATAAGAATCTAACGAATCAAATAATTTTTGTTAATCAGCATTATTATCCGGAATGTAATTTGTGATTAATGGCAAAAAAAACGAAATTACGGTATATAAAAAAACAAAAAGTTTACCTTAACGAAGTATCGTTGGCGAAGAAAGCGCTGCCCAGGACCTTGGTACTGCGTCGGTTTCCTGTAGTAAGTGATTAACTGAAAAATTAAATAATAAGAAAATACAATCTTATGTTATAATAAGATTAATCAAAGAAAAGTAATTAATGTATATAAAGGCACTAAACCACAAACGAAACAAAAATTGAAACAAATGTATAATGCAAAAGAAATTGACTTAACTAAATACTCCGCGAGATAACTGCTCCCGTCCTTGACCAAATCTCCGCAAATGATGTCACGCCTCCGTCACAAACTGTATTTGGGTTACCGGTACTCTTGATTAACCGGCTTGCACTGGATCTCGTTGTACCAAAATTCCTCCGGATGACACTTGAAATTGCCGCCAAAACACTCAACTATGTCCGTCTATGGCGTTGGATACGATTCGGTTATTCGTACCGTTCCTCTCCACACGTACTTATATCCGCACACTTAACTGAAGCACGCGATTTGCTCGTCGAATCACAGCTGCAAATTTAAACTCTCTCGATGCAGAACAGACATCAGTTTATATGCTTATCAGATTCACTACTCCAATAGCACTCTTATAATTATAAGGACTGCGCCAAAATTAACTCAGTTTGTGATTGCACCCAAAAACACTTAGAAACAGCTCAGATATATATGTAAAATCAACGTGTCTTCAGCTTATTGGTATTTTAATAGTTTCACTAATTAATACACCTCACCAATTGCAAAAATCTTTAGCACAACTTCAATATAATTCCTCTCGACACTTTCCAAAGTTCCACGCTATAAAAATTATATTTAGTTAATTTTTCTCTTAGGGCACCGCACTTGATTTGTTTGCAGGCTACCCAGTTTGTTCATCAAACGAATATTATCATCTGCCTCAACAAAAATTATTATTCTCTGTGTGTGTGCTACAATCACATTCCACAACAAAAAAAATTTCAGTCGGTCAAGGCAATAAAACTTATCGTACGATTTCTTTTCGTATACCCCAAATTGCAAGCCATTATTATATTAATAAATCGCCGTGAGTATACTATACTACCAACTTGCATACGTCGCAGGCGCTACAATACTTCAAATGGTATAACGGTTGTGTACACTAAGGCTCAGGCGCAACACAATAATGTACACCGTGGCATCAACGTACAATAGTATACGCGATACGCGATGCGTACATGGGACGAACGTTACAATGTTGAGATTAGGAATTGACGATTTAGGCTCCGTGGTTTTTTTATAGAAGCTGCGTTTTTTTGAAATATGGTGTTCGAGACCGCGATAAAATATAGGGCAAATACAGGGAAATTTAGAAAAAAAAATTTAGAACAACAACTTTAACTAACTTCAAGTCAATCATTTTTACATTTAATTTTTGGTTTATAATTAAGCACAATACTATCCAATATTAAAATAAATTAATTAATTTCACCAGCAAACATAAAGATATCCATTTTTTCTTATTAAAAATACAATTCAGTCATTTCATTTTCATTCTTTCAAATTTCCAGTTGTAAATGAAGTAAGGAACAAGTAAAAACTTGTGTACTAAAAAAATTTCCCTGTTCCGTCAGTTCAGGAATTATTAAGTTTTTTGATGAACTCTGTTGTACTCTACATAATATCAAGAGTTGTTCAGAGTTGTTGAGAACAAGCATAAATAAACTTTATTCGATAATATAATGCAAGATATTGATTTAGTATAAGCTCTTTAGCATTCGATTGAGTAAATCCGAAGCACAAATATTTTAATAATATGTGAATTATTTAAAAAATCAAAATATAATTTATCGCGGTTTAGAGCAGCTTTTTCAAAAAAACGCAGCAAGATTGTACATATCTTGATGTATCTGGTTTATGTGATTTATTTCTCATTTTCTGTAGTTGTACTGCTACTTCACATCCTCTGTAGTTGGCTGGATGCTGGCCTTTACAGTTGGTACACGTCGGTGTGGTATTTCGAGAAACTGTGCATTCGTTCCAGCGTGTGCTGCTGCACATTTAACGCATCTTGCTTTACGATGGCAGTACTTTCGTGTATGATTATAATCTTGGTAGTTTTTACATTGAGGTATTAGTCGAGTGACCTCTCTCAGTATTTCTATTTTAACTCTGAGGCTGATGATAGCCTTAATATTATAAATATTTTCGATTTTTTCTTGATTGTCGAAGGTTAGCATGAAAAGTGGGAGTCCTCTTCTCATGATTTCAACATGTCCTTCCCTATTTTCTCGCCTGTCTTTTCTGATGATGTTGACTGCATCGATATTTTTCAGGCCTTTGTTTTGCAGGTCCACAATTATTTCACTCACAGATCTAGACGAATAACACACGGATGAAGATGAGCTTGAAAGGGAAACCAATTGGAGACTATAGAAATCCCAGAGTGCAAATAAGAAACCAAGGAAATAAACCAACCCAAGCAAGAGGAAAGCTGAATCATCACCAGAAGTTGAGCCAATTCAAACCCACATTAAAACTTACAATGCAATTACAGCACCAAAAGTACATGAGCCAGAAAAGTAAAAACAGGTTCCACCCCCGATCAAATTCTAGGAATAACAAATTACTAGTATTTAGAAATTGATGAAAGAAGTAGTACGAAATGACTTCAAAGTAATATCGCTCAGTAATAATATTTGGAAAATAAACGCAACAGAGCCTGTTGGTCACCAGGAGGTCTCCATCCAATTTGTTCATAATACAAGTAAACCCCAATTTAAACTAAAAAACTATAATAAGATGACGATCTGGCAGATAAAACAATGGACACAATAACAAAAAAGCAATAATCTACATTGCCTACGAATTGTCTACATATTCTACCAATTCTCGATATTGCCTACTCAAAAATTAATTGTCTACGCTATTTTCGACACCAACATGTAGACAATTCGGAAATTCACGTAAACGCACAACACTGATTAACAACGCTAACGTCAACAAAATGCTAGAACTTTGAATAACGCAATGACTATTGACTGCGGTAAAGGCGTTATATACTTTTACGTGCCCTTGTCAAATAACGTGCGTGTTTACATACGACAATTTGATTTATACATTTACTGAGCAATTTACAGTACGATTTTGCTTATAGCAATGTAAGCAGCTCATAAACATGTAAAGAAACAACCCCTTAATCAATAATTAATAACGCATTAATGTATTTCGTTTACGTACACACGAATATGTCTAACTTGAGAAATTACCCTTGAATTTTTGGAATTATACTTACCTGATTCAAACCAAATGGAAAGCAACACAAGCTTGATTCCAATCGCTGCGCTTTAATCAAATTGTGTCTCGTGGTTGCCACGTGATATACACTTAGTTTATAATTGCTGCCAATCAATTATTAATTTCGTTTAATTATACATTTAGAATCACCAATTAGCAATATTTAATTACTCGTAAGATAGAGAAATTTAAAAATCATTATTTTCAATGAAAATATACGCACGTATTCTCGAAAATCTAAGATTTCCACGAGGAAATGACAAATATGCATGTACCTAATTACATAATTAAGATTGTACGGCATAAGATTGTGTTACTGGTATTGACCTTGGTTCAGGGTGTATACCGCACACATGGGCACATTGTTTATTGCTGTTCTGTCAGTTTCCGATATGCGGCAGTTGCTGGTTTTTTTTTTTGAGAAGGTTACATTTTTTCTGTTAATTAAATTAATTTGCGATTATTATTTTATTTAGCTTTATAATTTCTTACACATTTTTTTTTAAAAAAATTCAAGGTTATGTTGTATTATTTAAAGTTGTATACATTAATATTATTGTTTTATATTATATGAACTTCTTGTTGACCGTCTGCAACTTTTTTTTCGCAATGTCTTGTCTCTTATGGATTTGGAATTTACAACTTTGCGGTCATCATTGTGCAATTTATATTTATTTGTTTTATTAATGCTCATAAAACCCAAAATGGGAAGTTGGTTATAACGAGAAATTGGTTGTTGATTTATCTGTACTATGAGGCAAGATTAATGTGTTAGTTATTTTTCAATACCACATCGATTTAATACAAATTCCGTAGTTTAAATTTTATGAAGTTCAAGGTTCAAAAGACTTTAGAATTTAGCTAGAACAACAGAGCTATTGGATGCTGCAATCTACAGAAATAGATTTTTTTTAACAGATCAGGTTTTATAGAGAAACAGGTTATTAATTTATTTGGATAGGTGACGGCTAATACACCACTTTTCACAGCATTTCCATGCTTAAAACCTATCGGGAACAAGAAAGAATTAAACCTGACACCTCTTTAAACAGATACAACAATCTACTCTCGTCTGGTGAAGATCGTGTCACTTACAATCGTTCATTAGCTGTTAATGCGATCAATAATCCTAGTTCTAACGTCATTTAAACTAATTTCAACTTTGGCCGCACGCGCATCTCTAGACTGGTTTAAAATCAATTCATTATGGTTTTTTTTGAAAATAGCTCTTCTTTATTATTTCTTTTTTAATTGCAATCTAGTCGAGTACCAATAAGCAATTTTATTCTAACTTAAATTACAACATTTGACTGAAATTTAAGGGTTCATCCGTCGATGTACTCCTTTGATATTTATTATTTGATCGAGCTGTTGTTGTGCGCTGCGATACCTGATTTTACCCTAACTCAAGAGGCTTTACTCTTTTGAGCCTTCTAACTAAATCCATATTATACAGTAGCCAGAAGGCCTATATCTTTGGGGATGTCGATATTTCTGAAAACCATGTGCGTTGACGATGTTTCTTAGCACTTTATTTTGGAATCGTTGGATAATATCCATGTTGCTCTGCCACAGCTGTATACCATAAGTCCAGACAGGCTACAATACTTGCTTATAAAGCAGAAGCTTATTAGGGATTGATAGATGAGAGTTTCTCCCCAATAACCAATACATTTTATTACATTTTAATCCCAACTCGTCTATTTTCTTTTTTACATGAGCTTTCCAGCGTAGCTTAGCGTCTACTGTCATACCAAGATATTTGGCAGTGTTTGCATGTGGTAATTCTTAATTATTTAAATATACTGGTTTGTGTACTAATCTCTTGTTCTTAAAGTCGGCATGTACAGATTTGGTTTCATTTAATTTTATGGGCCATTTATTTGTCCAGTTGTGTACTTCCTCTATGGCGATTCGTAATTTTGTCTGTTTTATTTGAGTTGTTATCATCTACTGCCATGATGACTGTGTCATCGGCGAAAGTGGCTATCGTGTTGTTTTGTGGGATTGGAACATCTCGGGTGTATAATAAATACAGAAGTGGCCCAAGTACACTTCCTTGTGGAGCTCCCGCTCTTATTTCCTTAAGCTCAGAATATTCATCTTCTTGTTTATGCCTGAAATATCTTTCCGTTATATACGATTCCAGTATTATGCTGTACAGTTTAGGTAGGATTCATTTAAGTTTGTAGATTAAACTTTCGTGCCAAACATTGTTAAAGGCCTGGCCTACATCAAGGAATACTGCGGAACAAATTTTTTTCTCTTCTAAAGTCTTCTCATTGATATTGGTTATTCTATGCACTTGATCAATAGTTGAGTGCTCTCTGCGAAAACCAAACTGGCGATTCGGAATTAGGTTATTTTTTTCAATTAATAGTTTGAGTCTTTTTAATAGTAACTTTTCAAAGAGTTTAGACATTATTGGCAGCAACTATATATAAGGTTTGGTAATCATGATAAACTCAGCCACTTTCCAAAGTTATGGCACATATTTTAACTTGAATGCAACGTGTATGATACTAGTTAACTTTACCGTACCTTTTCTCGGTGGCTGCTTTATTCTTTCACCGGTAATCAGTTCAAACCCTGGTGCTTTCTTTAAGTTTAAATTGTTTTTAATTTCGTTTGTTACTTCAATAGGCGATGTAGGTGTGACATCTTCGAGGATTTATATTATGTTTTCATTCAATGTTTCTCGTAATTGACATTCATGAGGTTGAAATATATTTTCAAGATGATTAGCAAATCCTTCAGCTTTTTCTTTGTTTTTCCTTGCCCATGGGCCCATGTTAGAAATTAACTGACTCATTTTTTAGTTTCTGAACTTCTCTTGGTAATTGTTGAATAAGATTGTTTAGTCTTTTTTTGTCTTGTGGAGCTCTAGTTTGGTGGTACTTTTTTCTAGATTTTCGTTTATCCCTAAGGAGATTTCTAATTTCTATTGGATAGTTATTTCCTTTTAGCCTTGATTTGATTTCTGGAGTACTTTCCCATGTTGATTACTGAATATCCGTAATGAACTTTTCTACTTCTTTGTCCAGTTGATCCAAAGTTTTTAAAGGAACTTTTAAAAATATTATTTGTTTAAGGTGTACTTTGAAACTTTCCCAGTCCGTATGTTTGTTGGTTAGTACTGGATTATTCCCTTTTTGGATGTTATACTTGCTTCGGGTTAGGACTATCGGAGAATCTCATATCTTGGCCTTCTTCGACTTTCATAAAATTATTAGAAATATTTTTGGTTGTAAAAAAAATCAGGTCAGGTATTTTTCCTGGGTCAGTTGGCCAATATGTTGGTTTTCCTTAGTTCCAGTTTAGCTCCTAATGCGCTATCTTCCAATTTTTGTACTCTCTCATCAAATTTTGTTAGTTTCATGAGAATATCTTGTAATGTTTGACTGATCTCTACATCTATCGATTTTTGCTGTGGTTTATTGACTACGCCTCTCATTGCTTCGGCATATGTAACACCTTCAGTTCTTAGATGGCGACCAAATGGTTGCCTTTTATCTGCTTCTCGTATCGATTTGCCTGACCATACATTTAAGTTTCATTCATCCTTTGGATTTTAATTTTGCAACAATACATCGTCGATAAATAGCAGCCTTGTGCACAGTGTACACACTTTAGATGTGTTTGCGGATTGTCGCATTCTCGAGTTAGGTGGTGCCCGGCACATTTAACACACCTTGGAAGTTTGACACAGTATTTTTGCATGCGTCCATATGCTTGACATCTTTTGCATTGCGGAATTAGTTTAGACTTTCTAAGTGGTTGAATTTTCACTTTGCTATCCATATTTTCGTCACAGCTGAATGTTAGTACAAACATGTTTAGCTACTTTTTATCTCTCCAACTAATTTTGTTCATTACGCTGATTATTTTAAATTGTTTTGATGATAATTCAACTTTTATTTGTTCTGGGCTACATGTATGATGTAAGTTCCTTGCCATGACTCTGATTGGCCTTTCTTGTTTATTTTCATACGTGTGAAAGATGAGCCTTCGCTCAAAGCTTTCACTACGTTTCTATATGCATCTCCGCTATTTACGTTGATGCTTATTTTATTTTGATTCATCAATTTAGTGATGAATGAATCTTCTGAAACACTCCTCTGAAACAATTTGCAACATCATCTACTATGATAGGTAGTAGGAGAGGTAATTTTTTTTATCATTTTTGACGTTTGTCTCAACCTTTTGAGGCTGAGTATTTTGTTCCAATGTTTTTGTGGTGGTGACGGCGTATCATTTAACCTTCTCTTGTTATTTTTCCTAGACTTAGTACGAATCCATTCTATTTCTTTAGCTAAGTCTTCCTCGCCGGTTTGATGTTCAACGTTTTATATTAACATTAGAATTGTTGTTTTGGTTTTATACCATTTTAGATTCCGTTTGACATTTACTATTATTGACATTAAATTTGGTATTCTGGTTCTGCTTCATTGATTGCATCATTTCTTTTTTTAGTTCGTCAATTTGTTGTTGTAGATTGATATAATAATGCCTTGCTGATTTTTCTCATCAGTTACTTTTTGCCATTGTTTGTATAACATTCGCTCCTGTTCTTTCAAGAACAGACGTTTCACCATAACTATATGAGGTTGGTATACCTGCTTGTTGGGGTGCCGTTGTTGGGCACATATTATTTTGGAATTGCTCCTTATAAAGATTTTCAAATGAAAAATTAAAAGTTTTCTCAGGATTTTCTAATAACTCTTCCTCGCCTTTGGAACGGGCAGCATATTATTTGAATATTCTTGTTATTTTGTGAATGCAAGGATCGGCCCTCCCCAGAATCATTAGAGCCAGTCTCATCAGAGAGTGGATTTCCCAATGTTTCCATTTGTGTACCACCTGGAGTATTTCTTCCTTCCTAGTATTTAGTCGTTGTTTAAAAGCGTTGCCCGGGTGTTACCACATAGAGGTATACTAGACACATTTGGTGGTCTCTACATAGCTGCAGAGTTGGAATATAGTCCACGATGGCTTACGTGGCTATAGACAGTCAACTTCTACCCTATTAAAACGTACCCTAACACCCAAACTCCTCCCCACCCACCCTAACTCATTATGGTGACCATCAAGAACACAAACATATCAAGGTTTAATATTCATGTAGCCGTTTAACTAGTTCGTTTATCAGTTCATATATAGAAAATAATCATATTTAAAATCGTCCTTTATTTTTATTTGCATGCTAGAAGTTCCATTAAAGCCTATATTGACTTAGATTTGTTGATCAGAAGCAACGTCATAACACTGTAATTGAGAAATGCAATCTAATTATTTCCACTCTGGGCCAATAACATTTTGTTGTGAGAATGTCGCGTCGTACCAGTAAATCAAACTATGCGGAAGTATAAAACCCATTATTAACTATATTTTGTATAGACATCAATAACAGCAATCAACAACCTTAATTTTGAAGCTTAAACTTTGAATTTTTCCATAATTTTAATATACCTCAATTAATAGCAAACCCCAAGCGATTCCAAAATAATCAACAACATATTTATATTAGAGAATTGATTGATTTATTGATTTTGAATGTACGACCAAGCTAATTTTCTTAGAGCACAACCATTAAATTTCCAATTTTGGCTGAAGTTTGTAGTAAATTAGGAAATGCTCAAAATTAGCCTCACATGTTGGCCAACATGTCCACCACCACCGCTGTTGCCAAAAAATAGATCAAAATACATTTATAGCTTCTTTGAGATAATTTTTGCGAATAGAACAAGGACCCTACGAGAAAATTATCAAACGGACACTCCCTTCTAAACATAGAGCACTCGCTTACACAATTAAAAATGTTGAGTGTGTTTGATTTCAAATTAACTAGAACTCGATGAACGTCTTAGCAAACTCGAAAAATTTAATTTAAAGAACACGCTGCTTATAATGGGTGATTTTTTACGCTTTTTAAGCGTTTGGTTTATAATTTTCAAAAAAAAACACAGTAAAATTGACAAAAATTTATGAAATTGTTGTTTGGGTCGATAAATCAATGTTTACCATTAAATGTTGGCCACGGCTGCATTTTAAATGGTCTATGCGATGACACGTTTAATGTTGTCTTCCAATTCTGCAATTGTTGTTGGCTTATTGGCATAGTCGAGAGACTTTACGTTTAGAAGGCCAAATTCACCGGACCGAAACGTGAGATAAATTACTCATTTCTCAATTTGTTCATAATTTCGTGTGCTGTGTGGCATGTAGCGCCGTCTTGCTGAAACCACATATCGACCAGATTTAGTTCATGCATTTTGGAAAAAAACAAAGTGTGGAATCGACGAGCGATCGCGAACGCCATTGACGGTAATGTTGTGGCCGATGATTTCATCGGCCTATAAAATAAATCGCATCAAACTGTGGTTAATTCTGGGTGTATTGGTAGTTATTGCGCTGCTTGTGGCTGCTCATCACACCAAATTTGCGGCAATTTTGCTTATTAACGTACCCGTACGCTTTTGCTCGTATAAAAAATTGCCGCCTTTCGCTCGCATAGGCAGTGGCTAATATGTAAATTATATAAATTCGGGTTATCCGAATAGTCCACCTAGACAAACGCATCCCACTACTCAGCAGGAGAACGAAAATGCTGAATGCAGGAAGAACGTGAAACAAGAAAACCACCACGATGTCGTTAGAGAAAACGCTGATATAAAGAAATCGTTAGAAAACTTAATGCAAACCAATGGACAGCTATTCAAAGAAGTCCAACAGCATATAGAAGAAATTGCTAGAAATTGCTAAGAAAACTACAACGACCTGATCGGCCATCCAAGGTCTGAGTAAGGAGGCACCATAAGAACGTATCACTGCTACCGAAAGAGAGACCACTGCAACCAGTTATTACACCCAACGTAATCAAAAGCAAAACGCAATGCAGGAAAATCAACCAATACATAAAGAGATATCACCTCCACCCATTATAATGTTAGTGAATACGAAACAATTAAAAAAAATAGTGAAGCTAGTTCCAAACGAGAAATATAAAGTCACTGCACTTAATAATACTGTTTGGAAAGTAAATGCACTTGATCCAGAACCCTACTAAATGTTATCAAATGCAATGGTTCTTCTATGAAAACAAGGCTGACCAACCAATTAAAGTCATAGCCATAGGGCTACATTATACATGCCGGAACGAAGAAATAATTGAGGAACTTAGCCAGAAAGAATTCAAAATCCTAAATTCTGTGAACATACTAAAGAAAAAGGTCACTAAAACACAAACGATGAAAGAGAAACAACCAAAGTTGGCCTCCCCCATTTCGTACTGACATTTGACAATACTGAGATAGAGTACATTGAATTAAAGGAATCGAGATTAAAATTGAGACATTAAAAAGAACACTAATAGAATGCCACCAAAAAAAACGAAGAAACATCCACCAAAAAATGCAACAAAAGTAAGAACGAACCAGTGGAATGTATATACTGTGATAAACCTCACCCAGCATATTACAGAGGCTGCGAGGTAGCCAAAGAGCTACAAAGAATGAGAGACAACAAGAGAAATCAAACAAGTAAGAGTTCTCAACCTAGGATACAATCCTACCCAAAACAAATCCTCTAAAAAGTGCCAAAGTAAGAGAAGGCACAGCATATGCACAAATGGCTAAGCAGAACCAAAAATGAACTCAGCACCGTGTCAGGAAAACCATATCCTGCAAGAAATACTTCAGAAGCTAAACGCTATAAATGGCTGCGCAGGATCAAAGACTAGAATCTATGGGCGATTTTCTGATCCATTCAGAAAATAATTTCTAAACACTATACAAGGGCTCCGCCTTTTTAGCATTCGATTTAAAGGTTTTGACAAAAATGATGATTGAATTCGTTTGGTCAGGATTGGTCACTAATTTGTATCATTTGGTCACTTACGAGTAAACGGTAAATAAATAAAGAAAAATTCAACAACAAAAAATTCCCGGGTAGCACCTCAGTGAAAGAAAGTCATACCGTTTTTATGAAATTTCGTTAGGTAGTCGTTAGGTCAGGATTGATCAACACAAGTTGGCGTTTGATCACCACTGGGACATTTTTTAGTGAGAAAAATCAAAATTGTATTGTTAATAAAATCAGGTTTGACGCTTATTTGGGAATTTCATTTTACAAAATTAATAACAAATCCAATTGGGATAAACCAGTTAGATAAAATATATCTTTTTTCAAAGAATTGAATTGAATTCAATTTTTTGGTTCGTCATAACTCGTTGAGGATTGGTCACTAGTTGATTTCGTTTGGTCATCTCTACGAAACGATTTAATGCGAAAAGTGGTTAAAAACTCATATTTCCACACGATTCGGAGTGCTCGGGTCTGGAACCATGACCAATACTAATATTTCTATAAATCCAACGATCGGAATCGTTTGGTCATTGCGTATTAGTTACTAGTTCAGTACATACGTTTGGCCATCATTACAAAACGGTTTATTGCGAAAAGTCGTTAAAAACTCATCTTTCCGCACAATTCGCACAAGTGTTCGGGTCTCAATAACAAATTGTTTACGATTGCTCAAATAAAAATATAATTTTTGAAGAGCCGATGTGATTAACACAGTCAAATGCCTTTGAAAAATCTTAAAGGACCAAAATAACAAATGAAGTTCCGTTGTCTAGAATTTTTGAAAAATCGTCAACAATATGCACAAGAGCGCTAGTAGTGCTATAATTAGATTTGTAACCCAATTGATATTTGCTTAAAAAATTAAACCTGGGGTAAGTGTTCATTGATTTGAAGTTGCATTATCTTCTCAAGTACCTTCGATGTAATATACTAATCGGCCGAATATTATCAGTACTGTCAATTACATTCTTTTTGGGAAGAGGAATGACGGAAACCACCTTCCGCAAAATAGGAAAAGCAGATTTCGTCCAACACTGGTTCATAATGTGATTTGAGGTAGGAACAAATCAATAAATAGTTTAAGTAATTTGAAATTTACCTTAACAAATGCTATCAGATCTGATTTAACAGTTTGAACCGCATTCAGCACCATACATTCATCTACACATTCAAATACTAAAGTGTCGTTACCTGTACAAATAAATTTAGATTGATGTAAAGGACAGAACACCTATACAGTCAGTTAATTTACGTGTTCCAATCAAAATTTCTTCAGCAAAAAACACAATAGGTGTTACACTTGATTTACATGCAACACTGGTGGTGGATTATAAATGATCAAAATAAGAATTTTACCACCGCCTCCCGCAAATTTTGATGCTAATCGAATGCATCAGCAAATAATTTTTTGATTTTTAAAGTATCACGGAAAAAAGGCAAACCCCACCCCATCGTGTACTATTCATTCGATCAGAACGGACTATTTTGTAATTATACGATTGCCATACGATTACCAAAAAAACCTACAGGAACAAAGTGTACTATCTGTAAAAACTAAATTGCATTTGCAGCACTCCATATTTGCTTCAAAAATGTACTCAGACGTATTACAGTTCTGTGGCACTTTTCTGGTAATTTCTCGGGAATAGAGAACTGGGTAAAGATTTTATATGTAATTTTTATTTAAACATTTTTTTTCTGCATGCTGAGGTAAAAAGTTAATTTTTTTGAAATCAAAATTAAGGTCCATTGCACACTTGACTATGTTTTTTGACTGATGTGAGCTATGTTTTCATTTTATAGCTTCCCGTTTTGGTTTCCAAAACTCCAATAAGTGAAACATTGTAGATAAATCTCAGGATCAACCCAATCTGTAAAGCAATATATTTAGATATTTTATTTTTGTCTTGGAGATAAATGATTAGCTCACATAGCTCTCAAAATGAGCGATGTGAGCTATGTTTCTATCCCATAAGTTTCAATATAGCATTTAAATAAATTAGAACTTACGAGTAGCTTGAGCTGAGCTCCAGGAGTTCGGTTTCACTTATTTCAGCTTTGTAAAATAACCCGAGAAGCTGTGATCTAAAAACATAGCTCATAGGCCTAAATGGGGAATAATTTACCCTGCCAATTAAGATATGGACAAATTATTGCCAATTTATAAATATTTACATAAAACTTTACGCCTCAGTAGGCCACAAAAAAAAAATTTGAACAGAAATTACATATAAATTCTTTCCCCAGTTCCCTATTCCCGGGGGATTACCAGAATAGTGCCACTGGGTAACACGAGAAGTCTACAATAATCACACACTAATTACTCTATATATTTTGTTTTTTAATAACTTTATTGATATGGCTACTACAATCTTAAACATTATTAATTCATTAGTAAGGTTGACATTAGTACTTATGAGATAAGCATAAACTTGTGTGGGTCTGCTGGACCAGTGTCCAGTTCCCTTGGTTTATAATTTTCATACGGTTAGCTCATGTGGTTTGATTCGTTTAAGCCGCCTTACTTCGTTTGTACTGTCCAGTAGTTGTACGGCCTCAAGATTGGTGTGGGCAAGAAGTCTCTTCTCATGTTTTATGGCACATTCGCGGATAACGTCGTCTATCAATTGTATTTCTAAATCATTGTGGATTTCCTTGTTAGTCACAAATCGGTAGGCGTTTGTGACCATTCGAAGAAATTTATTTTGGCTTCGTTGTATAATGTCTCTATTGGATTTATGTGTACAACCCCATAGCTGCGCACCATACATCCATATTGGTTTGAAGATAGTCTGGTATATCAGTCTTTTGCAATACAGGTTCATTTTGGAATAATGTCCAATTAACCAGTACATTTGACGTTGTTTCAATCGTATCTATTCAGCTTTTTGTCTCACATGATGTTTCACATGTTGTGCCTGGAATCTAAATGTAGACCAAGGTATTTTGCCGATTCAGCCTGCGGCACTTGCACTCCTTTGAGGTGTATATGAAGAGTGTTATTTTTATGTCGGAGCGTAAATGTCACATATGTTGATTTGAGCTCATTCAGTGCGATTTTCCAGTCAATTGTCCATTTACTAACGTTGTCCATTGCTCGTTGAAGATTTTCCACTGCTCTGAGATTCGTCTACTGACATAATTACAGTGTCGTCAGCGAACGTGCCGATGAATGTTTTATTCGTTGTAGGTATGTCCGCAGTATAAAGAAGGTAGAGGAGGGGACCCAATACGCTTCCCTGCGGAACTCCCGCAATCGCTGGATAAAAGTCAGAACATGTTTCTTCATGAATGACTCTGAATTAGCGATCAAAGAGGTATGATTCAAGCAGCTGGCAATAGATTTGTGGTAGAATTTTGCTCATTTTGAATGTCAATCCCTCATGCCAAACCCTATCGAAGGCCTGGGATACATCCAGAAATACGGCGGAGCAATATTTCTTTTCTTCTAACGCTTGCTCTATTACCGCAGTTATTCGATGGACTTGATCTATGGTGGAGTGGTTATTCCTGAATCCAAATTGGAAATTAGGAACGTTTACCATTGGCTTTAGACGTTTTAGTAGCAGTTTCTCGAACAGCTTTGATAAGGTCGGGCGTTGATCTGGTTTACCTGGTTTCTTTAGCATAATTATTTGGACCATTTTGAAGCATTTGGGTACATACTTCAATCTCATACAGGCATTAAATAAGTATGTGATCAAGATAATTGCTTTACGTGGAAGTTCCTTGAATAGACCCGGTGATAGTTCATCAATTCCTGGTGCTTTTTTATGATTAAAATTTTTGTCGATTTCTTTAGCAATTTCCATTGGCGTGACCCTTTTAAAGTCCTGATTTGGTTGACCTGTGGCTAATAGAAGAAGGTAAGCCTCTGATAACCACTCTATAGGCCTTTTCACTCTTCAGCTGGTAGGTGTGATATTGAATATTTTCTAGTTGGTTGCTAGATTAATTTTTTAATTCTTCCAGTAGTTTTTTGACATTTCTGTAATCATTTTCATTTTGAAAGGTAATTCTAGTGTCACTATTTGAGAGCGCCTTAAAATTAGTTGATTCACTAGTGTTTTTTATTATTTTGTGTCGAAAAAGTTCGAAATTGTTGATATTGCTCACATTAATGGGTGGATGCAGTGGTATTTTTGGGTTTTTCTGTTCAGTGTTACTGTTCACACTTTGTGTATTATTTTTTGAGGGAATTTTCGTTTTTGCGCGCCTACGTTTCTTAGGATTTCTGTTATTAGCTCTGGAAAGTTTTTCTTCAAGTTCTTCCTCATCTGTGAAATAATCCTCCATACTCAGAGCATTAAATCTATTATTCTGTTGAGAGGCTGGAAATTGCTGCAGCAACCAGTTGGAATTATTTGAATGATGTTGACTTGTTGATGGCTGAATATGGTTGACAGACAGGTTGTTAGCTCGTGCTGAATTCTCAGCTTTACTATTTTTAACCTTTTCTTTTAGTGTAGAGTTTTCTCTCTTAAGCTCAGCAACTTCATTGCTCAGCTGCGCGATTAGTTTCTCCATTTTCTGAAACTTGGATAACAGATCCTCGCTGTTTATAATGTTTGTTGATGCACTCGGCATTTGTAATGAAGTTCCTTTTTCAGTAGAGACCGCGTCTTTTGCTGTGGACGCAGTCGCTGTTGGCACAGTTGTCTTTAATTGTAGTGTACGTCTACTTACATTTGGAGGTGGTGATATCAACATTTTCATGCTCTTAGGAAAGTTGTTCCCTTTATTTTCCAAGGGTTGGTTCCCCCCAGAATCTATGGTACTAGAATCCGAAGAGTATATGGAGCGGCCCGGTTGATTTGATGCTTCTATAGACGCATCCGTCTCGTTTCCTAATATTATTAGGCTATTATTTTCATCATTATTTTTCATCATAAATTTTTATTTTATTCCCACGAGTAGAACGAGAAATTAACGGTCGCCTATGACAGAGCTCTGCGTTATCATAAGAAGGCTATGGGTTTAAACCGAATGACGCCAAATTCGGAGTTCACATACTAACGACTAAGCACCTTGTTAGCCACGCAGCCATCGGCGTATGTAGTACCAAATTAGCTTTGGTGTGCTATTTTTTGGTCCGCCCCGAGTTTTTAATTTCCCCGGTACCTACCATATCTGACAAGCATTCCCCTATCCGCCACCCGGGGAGGCGCCTGATAGGGGTAATAGCAAACCCCACACAGGGATTACTCTATATATAAATAATATTTTTGACACGCAATAAAAATTAAGTAGCATAAACTAAATTTAAATTCAATTGGTAAAAATTATTGTTCTAAACAGGATAAACAAACAACTCGTAAAATCGCTTAGCTTACTCATTGCTCCTAGAATACCAGCACTACTGCTTGATACGTCTTCAAATTTATGTCTACAGTTTATTTTCTGAACTATAGATGGCAGTAACTTTCAAAAGCAAGGTCTACTGAAAACATCGCTGCGGTGCGTGAGAGTGTTCGGGAAAATCCGAGGCAGTCAATTTCCCGTTGTTCATAAGAACTAGACCTTTCTGCGATTTCAACTTGGCGAATTTTGTATCGGGATTTAGGTCTACTGCCGTATAAAATCCAACTGACCCAGCAATTGAAGGTAAACGGCCATAGATAACGCCGTGTGTTCTGGAGCAGTTGAAAGCTGACCCAATTTTCACCAAAACATCATTTTTGGCGACGAGGCCCATTTTTGGATGAATGGTATTGAAACTGGCATTGTCTTAACCACCAATGGCGAGCACTATGGTTCGAAGATAAGCAAATTCTTGTGGTCTAGACTGGATGTTATGGAGGCCGACAACATGTGGTTCCAACAGGGCTGAGCTACGTGGTACACAGCGCATGCCACGATGGACATAATACACGAATAAACAAATAAACTGCAAACAATTGATGCCTCAAAGTCAATATAACGAACGCGATCCAGTAAATTCAGCCAGATTTAAGTGACAAATTCACTGAAAATTTGGTCCTTTTCGATACGTGCTACCAAGCAAAGCCACGGCGGACATTTAAACGACATTATATTCACATACTTAATCAAATAAAATATTCTTTCAAAACAGAAAAAAAACATTACATGTAAAAATCGAGCGTCGCCTAGTGACCATTTTCGCTTATATTTCTCAATAGGCAAGATCGTAACAATATTATCTGACGAATGATTTGTGAAATGAGGCATGAATAAATATTTATTGTAATAATAATGTTGAATATCATAAACAGTTGAACTGCAAGATGATTGAATACTTCATCTAAGTTCCTGCCAACAGTTTTGAAACCAAGCTAGCCAACTCTTGGCCTTATGGGAGGGTTTATACCCTCCTCAAATATTTCATTAAAACCATTGGTTATTTCTGTTTTTATAATATTCGCGAACAGTATAATTGATTAAAAAATGCTCAATATGTACGTTATTGTGCAATTCATGGTAAATTTAAATTTTTCTTTTATTTCTTTATACCTATCTTAAACATTTACGTATTTTATTGTGTAAACATGCTTACGGACCATGTGACAAGAAATGCAAAATCATTCTCTTACTCTCGGCTTAGAAACAAACAAATCACCTAAAAATAAGATGATTGTGATCAATTGCCTTTGTACCAATCGTGCATTGTATGTATCAGCTCCAACTCTTTCTAACCAATGCCTTACATGCTCGTACGTACCCCCTCGTCATATCGATATTATTAATTATTGCAAAGAGCGAGAGTTCAATGAAATTGAAAACAAAACGTAACAAACAATAATTACACGATTTGAAACAAATTTGTTGAGGTTTTTAATGTGTGGTGCACACTATTTTCTTTAGTGTCTTGGAAGAATTATTAAAATAAACTGGACGCAAAACAAGCAAAATAAAAGTAAAACATATAAATAGAGAATTTTGTTGTACATTAAAATCCAAATCGCAACGTTAAATTTCATTAGTTTTGATGTGCACGGTACGATAGTCGGTTGAGATTTTCCGGTGGCTCCATAATTGTATGGTTAATACGAGAATATTTAATAATTCTTATAGTGTGTGTTTGCATGTGTATAAAAAGTTTTAAAAAATTTACAATAAACATTTGTGAATTTATATAGTGTTATAATAATAATTAAATAATTTAAAAAGTGGAGAAAATCGTTAATTTTTAAATTATCAAAAAAAAACTGATAAAAAAAAACAATCAAAATGAGTAAGTGATTTGTTAGTCTTAAAATTGTTCAAGGACGACTTAAATACTACCAATACTTTATAAATAATAATTGTCCAAGGTGTTTTTAAGTTCAAGATTAGATAGAAATAGATTTGGATACAAATTGGGCCAAACGAACGTGAATTGTTTTTTTTAAATGTCTCGATGACTTTTATTATTCCATAACTCGTACTTTAAAGTATTTTCTTAAGGATATAATAATTAAAGTGGTAAACCAACGCGTTCGTAAAAAGTGGTTGTGGTGATACATTCAGTTAAAACGATTATGTGGGTAAAAAATCAGTTCGTTCAATTTTTACGTATAATCACCTCGAGGTATGAAATGTAAACAGGTATTATGTATTTGAAATTCAAATCTTTGAATTCAAATCTTTCTGTATAGATCGGAAATTCCTATATGAGTAACATTACATTAATTCAAGGAGATGCTGACGTAAACGATGAGTATCTCTCACGGAAAATTTATTAAACAAGTAAATTCGAAATGTTTTCTATATTTCTTTATAATTTTTCTTTTAGTTTGTGTACTTTGTCGTTACGTCTCTATATATGTTAGTCGGCTCATGCTTAGTTACATAAGCACCGTTATAATAAGACACTATATTAAATGAAAGTAAACATTCGTGTTAGACGATTTCTTGAATAAGGTTTGGCGTAATATGTTGCGATATACCCTGTCAAGGTGTTTTATGAAAGACTTGTAGTTATTACGCAGACACTGCTAGATTGTTTCTTTATTGCAAAGGCGTATAAAACAACAAATTTTAACCTTCAACTTAATTTTTTTTTCTCGATAACATTGATTTTAACAGGGCAACGGAATTACACATTTCACCAAAAATATGGTATTTATCATGTAGTTATTGAACTAAACTTCGGTTGCTGGTACAGTAGGTCTTTAAAAATTTGCCAAAGTGCAAAATTGCTAGATCGAAATAATGCCAAGGGTAAAATTTCTGAATACTCATCACAAAAACAATTTTGTAAAATGTTCTGTCACTAAAATTCATAGTTCTGCTCTCGAACTATTTGTTTTTTAATTGTCAGACAAATGTAAACAAAACAATAGCAGAAACCAAAGTGTTTCACACGCTGAGTGAATCAAACGAAATATTTAGATTAGAGATCGAAAATCGGACTAAAATGAAAATAAGAGTGCAAACCTAATGACACACGCCATTAAAAATTTTTGGGCTCGGATCGCATTTTGTTCAAGCTTTTTCGTTTAAAGCTAGTAGAATTAAAATCGATAATTAGACCAAACCGAAATTAGAACACAAAACAAGATCGATTTTCTATTTGTAAGCTACTATAAAAAATGTTGGGCTCCGCTCGATTTTGAGCAAGCTTTAGGGTATTTCGTTAAAAGCTAGAAGAACTCCAATTTAGAATCGAACCAAATTTGAAATTAGAACGCAATTCAAGATCTATTGAAATACAGATAATTAAAGGCTCATTAAAACCTAATCATAGGTCCAATAATGAAATTTTGGGCCCGACTCGTTTTTGATTAAGCTTTAGGTTATTCCGATTACAGCTATAGAAAAATAAAAATCAAAAAACGCACCAAAACCGAAATTTGAACGCCAATATTTATGAACTAATTGCAACCCTCTTTAAAAAAAATAGTGCCCCGCATGTTTTAGAACAAGCTTTAGGTTATCACGTTTAAAGCTAGCAAAACCCAAAATGAAATCAAACCGAAACTGAAATTAGTACGCAAACCAAGATCTATTGACATAGAAAAAATCGGAACAAAGCCAAAATTGGAACACATACAATTATGATCTACTCACAAGCCTCTGAACCAACTGAATCTTCTATCACAAGCCTTAACCTAAGATTTAAGTTATTCCGTTTAAAGCTACTAGAATCCAAATTGAAAATCAGACCGAAACTGAAATTAGAACTGTGTTTGTTTTCATCACCGATCGTAATCAGATGAAAATTTTTTTTAGTTTATATCGTTTAAATCTAGCTCTCTCTAAAAACCGGATGAATCTGAAATTAAAGCGCAAACCAAGATATATAGACATGCAAATAAGGCTCATTATAACCTATGCATACGATCACTAAGAGTTTTGGGCTCCACCTGTTCTTGACCAAAGGTTTAGGTTATTTCGTTTAAAGCTACGAGTATTTAGATCCTAAATCAAAAATCGGACCAAATCCGAAATTAGCACATAAACTTTTATGACCTAATCACAAGCCTCATTAAAAAGTTGGAGGGGTGTAATTGTTGTGGCCAACACACGACTTTCTTAACGGCACATGTACATAGATCCCGAATACGCCACGCCACACATAATTTCTGAAGCAAAAAATTGAACCAGAAAACCAACAAGATCAACCCTTGTTAAAATTTTAATCTTCATTGTAAAAATTGAGAAGCTTCTACAGAGGCTGCCACTGCTGGTGCGCAGATGTGCACCAAATTTCGCATTTCTCTCTCAATTTATGGAACAAGCTTTAAAAGTTTTATTCCAAATAGTCAATCTGCCTGGTCTGTAGAGATGCCGAATTTTGGTGAAAGAGTTTTTTTTATATCAAAACTTGTCATTTCCGCCAAAATTTAAAATATGATCTGAACTAATTTTGCTTGAAATGTAATTTACAATCTTTTAATTTTAATCGTTTTTCCGTAAATGTTTAATCATTTTCAAAATATTTTCAAAAGGCGAAATTGCTTGTATGGAAGTTGCCACTTCCAATGAACCAATCTCGGTCAGAAATCACTGGCATCTCCCAATTGATGGAAAAGGCTTAAGTATCAAGTTTCATCCCAATCAATCAGGGACCAAATTTTTAACTTATAAACTTATGTGGGCCGGTATACAAAATTAATTTAGAATCTGTTCATAACCATTTTTCTCATAATGAACTACTTTTCAAAATATATGCAAAAAACGAAACAGCTCCTCTTGAAGCTATCACTTCCGGTGGAAAAACGAAAAAACTCCTATGGAACGTGTCACTTTCGATCGACCGACTTCGGCCAAAATTCACTGAGTTCTCCCAGTTTGTGGAAAAGCTTAGATATGAAGTTTCCGATTTTTTTTTGCCAAAAACCGTCATTTCCTCTTAAATTTTGATAAACTGAGCTGAAACGGAATTGTTGCAAATTTCATTTAGAATCATAGATAGATCCATTTCGTCGTAAATGCTATACTTTTCAAAATATTTGCAAATACGAAAAAACTCCTTTGTAATCTGTAACTTCTGGTAGCCCTATTTGTTCTATTTGCCCAAAATTGTCTGCGACCACCCAAGTTTTGGTCCAATTAATCAATCCTTCTGGGCTGTACAGGGCCAAATTTTTGTTGAAAAATATGTTTTCACATAAATGGTCATTTCTAATTAAGTTTTAGAAAAACGATCGTAACCGATATTATTGAAACTTAAATTTAGAATCTGTTGGTTCATAAACGTTTTTATCGTAAATTATTTGAAATTCCTATATAGAAGTTGCCATTTCCGGTGGATCGATTTCGGTGAAAAATCACTGGGGTCTCCGAATTATTTAAAAAAGCTTAAGTATGATGTTTCATTCCGATCAGACAAATCGTCCAGAGGGAGCACATACATTTAGTCTTCACGCACATACGCACACACTTTTATTATAGTTTGGTGATATACATGAAAGTAAAGCAGATTTTGACAACAATCGTCATTGCTGCTTAAATTTTAAAAAATTGATCTGAACCAATGTTTTTGCAAATTTAATTTAAAATCTTTTAGTTCATAGTCGATTGTCTCATAATTGATCAAAATATTTGCAAAAAGCGACGGAGTTCCTATGGAAAATCCCACTTATAGTGTACAATGAATCCGTCTGTTCTGTACAGGAACCGAATTTTTGTTGAAAAACAGTTTCTTATCAAAAATCGTCATTTCCGCTTAAATTTTGGAAAACTGATCTGGAATGATATTGTTGTAAAATTAATTTAAAATCTTTTAGATTATAGTTGTATCTCTTGTAAATTATATACTTTCCAAAAAATTTGCGAGAAACTTTCTATGGAAGCTGCCTGTTCCGGTTACCGATTTTTGCCAAAAATCACTGGGATATCTTAATTTATGGAAAAAGCTTAAGTATGAAGTTTCACTCCGATCAGTCAAGCCGTCTGGGCTGTAGAGAGGGCATAAACATTAATCTGTAATCACGCACAGGCATACACACAGCCAGATATATTTCAAAAACTATTTTTTTTTTCACTTCGGTGATAGTGCGAATGGCAAATTTGCAAAAATTCCGAGGACAACATGTTTCCATAATGGCACTGAAACCCATTAACTTGTTGTAGAACAAATAACGACCATTATTATTCGTGGGTATTTTAGCAATGAGACACTGTTTTTTCCTGTAATTATCTTATTATAGATGACAAACCAATAATATATTTTTTCCTAGGGGTACTATGTACTCGCAAATGCATGCATTGACGTGGTTTTTAAATTAAACTAATATAATTAAATTTATTTCTTTATTTTTAAATTTTTTAATAAAATCCAAGTTTTCAATAGCTAAATCGATTCACAAATATAGAAATTTTTGACATTTGAAAAAAACATATAGGCAGTTCTAATTATCTGAAGCGGAGTGTATTGCCCATTAAACGTTTAAATAAAATTGTTGGTAGAATTTTTATATCAAGTATTTAAAGATTTGTATCGTGATAACTAATACCTACTCGTACGTATTCATAAATAAGTATATTTTGTAATTAAATCTTAAATAATATTAAGCGTTTCCGGAAATAGACCGTGATAACTTTTGAGTAACTTGCTGACAAAAAATCACCCGATCTATTTCCAATCATGTAGGTAGAGTAACTTTAGAGTAATTTAGTTTTAATTCTTTTTTTTTGGTTTGCGTTTTTCCGTCAATTTCAAAGTCACTTGATCCGTATTTTATTTTCACTTTAACCCACCGTTCAACACTTTGATTCGCTACTGATTCGCGCCCTACTACAAAGAAAAAATATTTCAAGGTCATTTCGTTTATTTGTCGTTTTTGAATTTTAGTTTAATTTCTAATTCGAATTGTCAATATTGGGGAAAAATATTTATTTTAAAACCAAGATAGCAGTTTACGCAGCAAACAAGTTAACTTTTTTACGTAAAAAAATCATTTAATTTGAATCACATTCAGAAACAAAGAACCGCGCAAACAAATCAAATGTGGATGTTGAATGATTTTTTAAAGTCATAGAATCACGACGAAATAATCACAGTGTGGAATATTGATCGTCCCACTATTACTGTACAAACTATACAAAAAACATTTACAAACATTTCGTACCCGTCCAAATACTTATCTTATACTTTTCGTATTGACAGGGTAAGTTGAATAACTTTCTTACCAACATTGAAAAAATAAAACTCGCTCGTATAACAATAGGTTAGTAACCATTATTATTTGCTTTAGTAACCTATTTGAAGGGTGCGTTACTACAACTTTTAAATTTTTCAAATTCGACGAGGATTAATTACAGTCCGATTGAAATAGTTTTCTTATTTCAATTTCTCGATTTTAGATCTTTATTTCCAATGGTTAGTTGTGGATCTCTTGCCATTTTAATCAAGAATAAAAATGTAGCTTAATCGCCAAAATAGAGAATTCGGGTTCCGATTGCCGATGAAAATTGACGATCGTCATTTTATATAATTTTATCTGAAAGAAGGCTGAATGTTCGTTAAATGTAAATAAAAATCGTTTTTCAGTCGATGTGTGATTGTGTATGTTTTACGGTAAAAGCCCGAAATCGGTAAATGTCCGAATAAAAATTGTAAAAAAACTGTATTATTGCTTCGATATCTATAAACGAGAGTCCTATATTCTCGTAATGGTTCATCCTTCACCCCACGCAGTATTTTTCATGCTATTAGTGAGTATTTTTCATGCTAAATTGGAATTCCGAATAGTAGGGAGTAACGGCTTTACTAACTCTCCGGAGCTCGTTGGAGCTATTTGTGCCCCTTATGACGCATAGCCTTCTGATGGGAATAAATGAAACTACGGATATGTAGGGGAGAGAAGTCAACAAACATTTCGTAACCATCTGACCTATGGACAACCGATTTTTAATCGTGTAAACGAATTCAAAACATTAAAAATTCGCGCATTTACCGATTTCGGATTTTTACTCTAACATATGCACTCTAGAACATCTGTATTTTTTTCCAATCAATCAATCTACCGAATAAGCAACCATTAAAATATATTTTATTTAAATTTTATATGAGTTTATAGTTTTTTCTTGTTTCTTGTAAAAATCAATGCTCGCATTGATTTTTATGAAAATTGTACTAGATCGTTTTATTTTAAAATTTTAAACAACATTTAAAGAGAATAGAAAAATCTAAAAAATCCATTTTTCACTTTAAATTAAAAATTGTATTTAACATAAAAAAATAGCATAAAATTTCAAACTGTCAGAATCGACCTCAATTAGTTATATTTATGTCGAATTCCTTTAAGATCTGAGACCCAAACTTTGTACCTATTAGTACAATTTAAAATTTTAAAATTATGTAGTGACAGTACTAGAAATATCGGTTACGTAATTTTGATGAAAGGACTAGTGCTTTACAATATTTAGTAAAAAATAACCTTCCAATGATTCCTGTTTTGTTATTCAATAATATGTAAATTGACTTTATATTTCACTTAAATGTCAAGATTACCTGAACAGAAGGCAATCCGAAATAAAGAGTAATCTATAGGTCGATTACTTTTGGGTGGATAGATCGAAATCGTTCTTATATAGATCGTAAACTTGAATCTTCTGACCGAAATTACATAATATTACATAATAACATTGGAACATTTGGAATTAATCGTCTACTGGGTATAAAATGGAATGGAGGCGTCTATCTTTCCCGAATACAACATTATTACAAAACTACGATATATAAAATGTTGAACTGTAGGATATAAAATCTGCCTTTCTTCAGTCCAGAGATCGAGATTATCTTCGATTTATCGTGTTAATGATAAATGTTTCAGCTATAGGTATTAGGATACCTATTGACAACTGGCTATTTGTGTCTCAAGTAAAATGTCAAATAAAAATCAGAAACTCGTTAAAATGACAATAAAGTACTATGTAAAACATGGTGTGGTACTGGTATAGGTTACTTATTTCTTTACTTGTTAAGTGCTAATATTTTATGTTCATGTAACTAATAATAAAATAATATAGCTTTCAATAGGTCATTATTATTTCGCTTTAGAATTATTCATTATTTCTTCAGAATTATTTTTCTTTAGAACAATTTTCATATTAAATTTTCAAGCATTCAATTTCACTGCCGTTTTAATTTGATTACACGTTCGTCGAATATAACGTCATATGAATATTTAAATTAAAGCCGCCCCCGATGCTTTAATATATTATCTATTTTATTCTAATTGAAAAGTGACGAATGGAATTTAATAATATATTCGTAATATATTCCAAGTAGCATTCACCAAACTGGATGTGTTACTTGCAGCTACTGCAGCTACTTGCAGTCTATTTTCAATGTCTGCTAATATAAACAGTTTTGGTACTTGATGGATTTCAATTCTAACGTACCTTGCTTGTGTGAAAAATTTGTTTTATGGTGCTTAGGCCACGCTTTGAAAACCACCTCAGTTGTTTTATAGTTTCTGAACAAGCACCACAAAAATCTCTGTCTTCGTCATCAAAAGATCAAAGGAGTTAATTTGGTTTTAATTATGAATGAATCAATCTTCCAAATACAATAGTATTGAGCTATTAGTCAATAGTGGTAATTTCTTTTATCAGAAAACATTTACAACAATATCGATACAACCATAATTCTTAGGTATGAACTTAAACTAGACCATTTCATTCTAGGCCACAGCTCTTTGCTAAATTCATTTTATGTTCAGGCAGAAAACTAAGAAGATTTACGTTTCAGTTTAAACCGATTTAAAACAATTTTGAGCAATATCACGTGGATTAGAACTGTATAGAGCCGTTTGAAACTGTTTGAACACTATAAAATGTGTTAGAGCACTTTGAAACGATTCAGAGCAGTTTATACTAGTGTAGAGCGATTTAGAGTAGTTTGAAGCGGTTCAAGGCATGCAAAGGAATGAACGTCAACAACTTAATTCCTAATAGCTACTAGTTCTTTTCCGGCTCAAGTGAGCCGAATAATTGAGTAAAATTTGTTTTCCAGTGTAGAGCTATTTAGATCACTTAATAGCAGGTCAAATCACTTTGGAGCACTTCAGATCACTATAGAGCGGTCGGGAGCGATTTAGTTCTGTTTGGAGCGGTTGAGACTATCTAAATTGTTTAAACAATCTTCCCGAATTTTTAAATAAGTGAGCTAAGATTAATTAAAAATATAATTCTTAAATTGCAAAAGTAAACATTCAACTATTTACGATCATAGTTTCTAGAAGTAATTGCAAAAGGGAAACACGTGAGGTGAGAGCGGTTTGATAGAACAGTTTAGAGCAAAACCGTTTTGGCGTTAGTATTAAATTATTGATTTATTATAGAATATATAAGTGTGACATGCCATTGGAAAAGGTTTTGAAGAATCTCACAACTTTAGCTAAAGCCTATTAGTACTTCAAATCATACAGATACATTTTTTTTCATTTTGATATGATCATGTGGCATATCGTTTTTAAGATTTTGGACATAGGAATATTGTTTATCAGCAATTTGTTTCATAAATTCAGCGTTTTGACCCTGGAAGCAAATTATTTCTTTGGTATAGAAAATATAAGTATCTCATATCATGAAAAGGGTGTCCAAGAAAGTCATAAAATAAGTTTAAGCACGTTAGTATTCAAAACTACCGTTGTGGTGCTGGAAGCAGTTTCATTTATCTCATTATAATAAAATCATGTAACATATAAATCAGTTATGGTTGATTACCAGCACTTTAGTTCACAAATTCTCCACTTTAGCACTAATGACATATTAATGCTTTGGTATGGAATACAATGTATAATAATACCATATATTACAAATTGTTCGGGTTAGCGCAACGGTAATTATATTCCGAAAAAGCGTTTGACTACATATATTTCTTACCTAATTTGAAGCAACTCAGAACTGTTTTAATTTTTCGATATTGTGTATCATGTAAAACAGTAAAAACAGATCAAATTTTCAAAATCAATGATTAAGAGCCTGTTTTCCTGAGTCGGTTTGCGACCAATTTTGCAACTGGAAATTAGCGATGTTTTCCAATTTTAAGCGAATTTTTCAGGTTTGTCAATTTCCAAAACGAAGATCTAATTACCTCGTGAGGTTTCAGCCCCTAACACTTTTGTACATATTATTCTCATTATTTAGGCACACATTTCTCGGATAGTTTTAAATCGTTCAAGAAACCAACATCTTGACAATTAACATCAAAACTAGGCAGTTTTTCTGCTCGTTGACCGATTATGAGTACCAATCCTGAATTGAATCCTGTCCAATGAAAAGTACACTGGATTGTCTGTGAAAGAGGTCACCCCTCTGGTAATTACCAGCTAACCGTCAGCTAACTATGTACAGCTACTATTCGCTTCAATATTGGTCACTGCATTCACCTTCGAAATGTTTAAAATGTTACCACGTAACGTTCCTTCGCCGTTTGAGTCTTGTTATTCTTCGGGGTGATAGGTTAAATGGTGGTTCAGTTGAAGCACAGATTATTTTCGTCTGCTAACTATTTTCGCTCAGGAATTGGTAGCTGTAGAAATTGATCGGATTTTCTCAAATAATGCTCCGTTGAACAAAATATACAGGTAAATTTAGCGACACGTGAAACCAATGAATTTTCTCGTTGCACGGTATGAGGTTTTAATCTTTGTAATGAGCTTAGAATTTCTAACACGTAACTTCTTTTATTTATAAAATCGAAGAATTGATTCAAAGTATGGAAGCCAGGCTCTGTAGTTTCGTGAGCCCATGCTTCTTTTGATTCACTGTTCAACTTTTATGGCCCAAAAATCGTTTAAATAAAGTTTGAAATGCATGCTTGCTATTGTAAAATCTGGCCCAAGCATCATCATAATTACACACGGTACCGTAAGATGCTTGATTAATAGACATCTCCTTTGAATAAGCTTTTCAAATGTTGTAGCTTATGCAAATACTATCATTGCTTTGGACAGACGTCTCAAAAAGGTTACAGAAAGAAAGAAAATCAGCGAAATTGCCACTAAAATCATATGACATATAAATCATTCATGGTTGAAAGGAAAAGCAACAATATTATTACCAGTACTTTAGTTCACTAATTCTCCGCTTTATCCGAGGTAAACAAACTCCATTTTTACTTTTTGGTCTTTGCTGCAGCCCCCGATTTTTGTTTTACAAAACATAGTAATGAAAACGTAAAAAATCGTCCTTTAGAAGCAAGAAATACCTCGAACCACCAATCGAATTCGTTTGCATTGGCCCGCAAACGTCCGAATGAAAAATTTTTCCACGATCCTTCAGCTTCTCTTCACGAAGTTTATAACTTCCACGATGATGGTTTGCAATGACCACAACTAGCGTTTGAAACGGCCTGTCACGTCAAACTTCCACTGCAAAAATGTTTTCATACTTCGGTAATTCGCAGTGCTTGCTATTCGATTGCAATCGATAGCCACGATCCGTAACCTCTCCCAACGAAAATAAATTCATATGAATTTCCGGTACATACAACACAACCACCATGCATCTACGAATCCATGAATCACCGTCGAATGCAAAAATGTTGATATTGATTTTTCCTCGAGCTATGATCTTTTTGCCATTTCCCACCGTTATGTGTGAAGAAGTCTCCACAAAGCTCCCGAGTCCAACACCCAAGTATGCTTGTCTCTACTTGATGTCGGGTCAAGCCATGACACAGAAATGCATCGTCTAAAACATTTTACTATTTCTTGTTGTTTGAATTGTTCTTTTATTCTTCTGCGTACAATCGCGTTTCCAATGACCACTCTCGCCTGAATTAAAACAATTGACTTTTGGCTTGCTATGAATGACCCTTTTTTGAATTGGTATTCTTCTTCGAAAAATTCACTTTGGCCATTAAAGCTCTCGTTATTTCCTCTGCCATTTATCGCACACGTAAATTTATCATAATTTATTATAGTCCGCACTCGTTGATTCCCTTCGTCATAACCATCGTCGAATTGGAACCTCTTTACCTAGATCCTTTAACTGCGTTGGATTACTTCAAAGTGTTTTGACATACTGAAGCTGTAGTACCGCAAGTACATAATACTTACAGTTTTGCACGTCGTCGAAATTGCACGCCTTGCCTTTGAATCATTCTATATCCAATTCTTAATATTCATGCCACTATCTGCATTCGCAACCATTGGTTTTTGATCGATGCCATCCACTGGTTCATCTGAAACGATTTTCATCACCTTCCAATTTTTCAATGTTCTCCCGGTCGTCTTCCATTTTGTTTCGTTTCGAAATTAGTGCGGAAACCAAAATGAATAAAAAATCACAAAAAAAATCAGGTCTTCCGAATTCTTCTTTTCACCCCCAATGATGAAATTGTAATAAACATTATTCCTTTTTCGACGTTTCTCAACAATTTCACAATACTTCGCGGATATTATAACCTCAAATTTTTAAACACGTGCGTACCACGTATGAGTAACTACCAAAATTTTAATTTTGTAATTCGATTTATTCATTGCCATGGCCTGGGCTCATAACCTGTTGAGTTGTTATGGGAATTAACCTTAACCCTGTTAATTTTCCAACCTTCCGTCCAATACGCAGTGGTATGAAAAAAATAAATGCTGGCAGCGTGTGTGAAACAAAATTTTATTTTTATCCAAGAAAACTATTTCATCGTGCTTTTGTTCGCTGTCAAAAATGCAATGAGACGGTCACAATAGAGTACGGAGTTTAAAACCACGGTACACACCTTCATAAACGCAATGTGTCAAACCTGTTATAAATTTAAGTAAATTACACCAGAGAGTACATCCACTTATTTTAATAAGTAGGGTTAAATATTCTTTGTAAAGGTAGTGGATCGGTATTGATTGTTTCGATAAAAACATTAAAAGTTCGAAAAACATGATTTAAAACGTGATTTAAATTATGAATAACGTAAATAAAAGAGAGCTAATGTTTAAAATAACTTCATATAAACTGCAGGACATGGAGTCTACACATTTTAAATAATTTAATGAAATTTTTTTAAACATTAAATTGTCGTCTAACTACGTACACTTTCCGAGTTAGCAAGCCTAGCCCATTTTCATGATATTAATGATGAATTAAAGCGACAACCCATAAAAAATTGACCGTCTAATGATCTTATCGCTGCTGTTCCCTGTGCTGTGTTACTTCGCATAGCATTCACTTTCTTTATGGTACCGAATCACAATTAAGTATCACTTCTACTATACAGTCGAGTAACAAAACGATATGCCCAGTTGTAATCAATCATCATCACTCAACAGTAGGAAATTGTGTCTATGAAACTCAGGCGATGCTGATTCCGCATGAACAGGGATGAAGATGATTAATAAAATAAAAATGATTAATACAATAATTCAATTCAATTGAAATGCTGATTAAGATTGCTACGCTAAAAATTGTGAGGCCAAAATATTGTTAGTATTGGTTCAACACAATCGAAATTGCACGAAATGAAAATTGCTAACTGATTATATTTTGAACCACCAAATTCAATATTTTTATGTGTTTGGAAGCCTATTAAAACTAACATCAGAATATGATTGACAAGTAACCTTCATTTGCAAGTGCTGTGGAATTGTCGATGTATAGGGTTGCCAGATAAAATTAGTTAAAAATACGTACACCTCATGAAAACTTGTAATTGAGATGGGATCAGGGGTTGGATACTAATGGATTTCTTGGGCATAAAGTTCAAAATTACTTTACTTTTCATTTCGTACAGCAAGCTTTAAATTGTTATTCATCAGCACGTCAAGTATGCCAAGATTTCTAATTGGAAAAAAATATTGTAAAACAAAATTTGTTGATATTTATGTAATTCACATGGATCGAGTAAATCGCATGGTGTGAAAGGCCTTTAGAAAGTCGTTACATTGCAAGTATAATTGTAGTTTGTTGTGAAACAGTGACGCAATGGAACAAAGCCGATAAATTGTTGTTGTTGCTCATACTAATTTCACTACCGTCTTAAATTGTCGTGCTATATTTATGATCCGGTCCCAAACCCTCAAGGAATGGAGAAGTACAGTAGCCTATAGTCGCGTCTTGCAATTTCGTGTTAAAACTGATTTTGAAAATTAGAATCAAATTTTGTTCTAATGATTATCATGTGTCGTTTAGATATAATAGGCCGAAGAACATTAAAGCATGTTCTTCACAACGAATCTTTGTAAAATTCTATTGTTTGTTGGTGTTTGACGATTTGTACCTCTTTTCTCATATTTTAATACGTGTGAAGCCAGACCTATACACATTCTAGAAGTTTTAAATTAAAATGAAGTTGGGTTCAGCAGATTTTTGCCTTTAACGCAAAGTCACATCTAGTGAGTTTTTGTGTGTTAAGAATAAGGTGGTGACTTTAGAGGCACTCAATACGCGAATATAACGTTTAATATTCTTCATTGGCTGCTTAGCACTAATATTTAATAACTATGATTATCAGGAAAACCAACAATTTTCCAAATTTCTAGAAATATCGTACATCATTTATAATTCGGTTATAAAAACTACGAACGTATTAAATACGTACATCTGGTAACCCTATCGATGTACAATTTGTCAATTTAGATGATTCTTAGACAAGCTTAGATGGATTTACAATATAGTCATAATAAGTTGACCTCTGACCAATACAATTTTAGGTCACTATTTATTACCTACTTCAATAGTACCACAATATTGTAATTGCAATAAATAAAATACATGCATTTTTATGCAAGTTAAACAGTAAAACGTCACCACTGCTTATTTGTTTACAACTGCTCCAAGGATTTACATATCGGAAATCATTTAAATGCGGCAGATATTTAAATTACGTAAATTGATAACCATTTGGAAAGATCATGATAAAATTTTTTTTTTGGAAATATTCATCAAAAATGTCAAGGTTAAATGTCTATGTATCTAAAAATGCGAGTAGCCTTCAAAAGAATATACATCAATGTTATTGAATTAACGCATACGGTGCACCACCTTATTCACCGTTTAGTAGACCCTACACTGTAAAAAAACTATCCCAAATTACCAATTCTAATTTAATACAAAATTTCAAAATAAAACTCGGAAAATAGAAGCTATAGCCATATAGTTCATGTATACCGGCCATAGTGTGTTGACGGCTAATCAGTAATAATTCATTATTAATTATTTTCCAGTGTTTTCTGTACTAGAAAGGAAAATATCGTGTTTTTGTTTATGTTTATAAAATATTAAATTTTCATTGCCATACCGTAGTCGCAATTTTGCGTTTTTCTATTGTTTTTGTTATGTTAAAGTAAATTCTTTACAAGACTGTATAATTTGTGTTTCCGCTGTGATTGGCAGAAAATTATATTACGATATAAATAAGACACGATACCGTGAAGAAAGATTCTTAGCGGGGGCCGAAAGATAAAATTCTTATTGAATATACTGAATGTTCTAACCCGACGTTATAAAATATGGCAATCGAGGCTAAAATTATATTTATACCAACAGGATGTGATCGTAAGTTACATTTAACACAGATTCTACTTGTCATTCCGTGTTTAAATTTCTATATGTAAGTGATTGTGTGCAAACGACAATTCCAAACCTTTGAACCTTGAATATTAGACAAAGCACATATTCACACACACACACACACATATATATATACCAAAATGCTTAAAATGTATTACCTATAATTGGAATTTGTAATATTGACGTAATTATCGTGTCATACACAATCAACCTTATACATTTTCTTATATAAATTAAACCGTTATAATATGCGAGTCGATTCGCCTAAAATGAGGGCAGCTTTCGTCATTACTAGTATTTTATTAATAAACAAATGTAAAACTTTGTACTTTCGATCAATACCAATCAACAATAAATTTATTAATAAAATTTTATTGCGATTCTTATTTTTAGGGGTTCCAACAATGTTGACCGAAATCGATGAATTGCCCGCAATTCAATTGGGTGACTATACGCTACAATTGGAATTGGGACCACTTAGCGAATTTGGACGGGAAGTGGCTGAACGTGAGCTACGAGAAACGGCCGATGTTCAAGAAAAAGCTGTACGAGAATTAAAGGCAATGATGAAAGGTAAGTGTATTACTATACTATTATTGACAGTAGGTGGCTTAAATGATAACGCGTTTTTATATTTGTATTTACCTAAATCATCAATACACGATTTTTAATAATCCTTATCAATTATACGAGTACATAATTAACACTTCAAATATAATACTATCTGTGCCACCATCCGCTTATACTGATAACGTGTATAACATGAAGGGAATACCCCTACAGCAATTTTCTATTACTAAACCGTTTATTATGTATAAATCAATGTTACATCCAAAAAATAAAAATGCAAATTTACTATGCTCGAACATATCTAGTCGCCTGCGCTGTCAAACCAAATTATATAATCAAAAACAAATCATAAGAAAGCCGAATTAAGTGAAGAATTAAGTAAACTTTGTTAATTAAAATTAATTTACGATCTTTATTTTCCTGAGAACCATGACATTTATAAATAAGTTAATTAACGTATTTTATTATTTATATTTCCTAGAACAAGAACCCGACATTGTTTTGCCCGAGTTTGATGAATACTACATTAAATTCTTAAGAAGATGCAAATATTATCCAGAAAGTGCTAAAGAGTTGGTAAGTTCAATAAATTGTAAATATCCGTCAAAGTTCAAAACACTACTTAAAAAAATGATTGTGTGACGCATCGATTACTATAATGTACAGTGAGCGAAATTTATATTTTACTATTCTTTGTAGAGTGAGTTTGAGTAAATAATGTTTGCTAAATAACCTCTTAAAATCTAGGTATAAAAAAGTAACATATTTTATAAATTACGTAATTAGGAATTCGATTGAGAATTAGTATAAACACATTCATTACTAGATTCGTAACCATAATTTCGAGATCATGATTTTCTAAATGAGAACTCAAGACATACTACAATTTCATTTGTCTTATTTGATTTTATATAGTAAAAGAGTAGGCGTTGCCAAAAATATTAAGGTTCACATTTACTTGACTTTTAAATTGTAAGAAATGACATTTATATTGACAACAGAAAATAATTTGTTCCCGCCAACTAAAAATCCCAATGACAAACAGAAAACTGAGAGGAACTAGATTTTCTTGGTAAACTATTAGTGTCTGGAATTACCATTTATACAACAACATACATACATTAATTCGGCGTTGTGAACAATAAAATGCCTCAGGATGAAAAAAAAATATCTCATTACGAATTTATGAAAATATAAACTGAAACTATAGTTATGTAATCAATAGTCTGGTATATGCTATAGACATTAAGTCATAATCTGAACAATTTTGGAGACATAACAGAAATATAAAAACATTACAAAAACTTACTTATTTATGACAAAATATCAACAACCCCAGCTGTTACTTGAAGAAATATATTTCTAAATATTGGTCCATGTTCAAAGATATTCTAGAATCAAATATTAAAATTGCGCAGGTATTCAAATATAAACGTATCAGGTTTTACAATTTGCCTTAGTGGGTAATTCGTGGGTATAGAAATTTCTAGTCGTTGAAGGATGTAACTGTTATCGTTCCTAATGTATCATGGGGCATTCACAATTCCTCGCAGAACTTTGAAAACACTTTCATTTGTTCAATGGTCTTCTTCGCACAACCCCAAAGTTTTAGCGTTTATCTGAACAGAAGCAATTTATGCCATAGACAGACAGCCAAAATGTAAGCTGGATTCCCGTGGTTCTAACAACAAGAAGAAAAAAGAACAGTTAAATATCAAATTTAGGAGAATGTACTGGCTCATAGGTAGAAATCCTGAGCTCACATTACATAATGCCATAGACAGACTACTTGTTTCATACCTATAGTTTCGAGTTAACCATGATTTCGTTGTAATGTGTCATGCCTAACCATGATTTACAAATAGGTTTATACATAGTTTCGGATTGAGATATTTTTTATCAAGCAAATCTAGTTTCTTTTGAGTTTTCTATTTGTCATTGAGATATTTAATTGGCAAACAAACAAATTTTTTTCTGTTGTGTCAATATAAAATTCATTTCTGACAGTTTAAAAGTCAATTAAATGTCATTCTTGACATTTTTGTCAATGCCTACTCCATTCTTATTTAAAACCAAACGAGAAAACAAAATAAATTGTAGTACCTTGAATATTCCGTAACCGCTGGTATAAATGAACAAAATAGGCCCAAGTATGGGCTGAGGTGATATACCTGCTGATATTCTTTTTATTTCAGAGTACTGGTTTTCAAGTTTGACTCGAAAGTGTCGACCTGCAATAAAGGATTTAAGAATTTGAAACTTTGTTGAAAACTTGAGCTACATCTATGACATCCGTTATTCTGTGTACTTTTACAACAGTATAGAGTGGTTTTCTCTAAACCCAAATTGTTGTAGTGGAACTTTACATTTATCTTATATTATAGGTTTCAGCCTCTTGAGCAGCAGCTTTTGGAAGTAGTGATATCGGTCTATAAGATTTTTTATCGTTTCCTGGTATTGCTAGTTTAGGAATCCTAATTATTTCAGCCACCTTAATTAAGAGACTGTTAAGCGCTAGACGGGGTCAGGTGTCGAGCAAATGGAGAACGGTTTCTTCCTCCTCTTCATCTTCGCAACTACGACAGTGACCTTGTGAAGAGACTCCCATTCTGCTCGCATGCTTACCTATGAGACAGCAATATCAGCTGCCTTGATAGGTCTATTTTTGGCCAGATCTGCCTAGTTATTACGTATGAGGTACTATTGGACCATCTGTCGTTCGTTGTGAAACGACCAGGTTGTGCCTCGTCAAGCGAGTTCATCCGTCTCTTCAATCTCCGTAATATTGAAATGCCGTGGTATCCACATCAAGTGGATGTTGAACTGATCTGCAATCTCGTTAAGAGATGAAGCACAATTCTGGGCTACTTTCGACATAAGTAAATATGATTTGATTTGAAACCTAACATTCCCATCCATCTTTGAACTATCAGTGAATAAATTAACACCTTAAGTATTCAGAAAAGCTTCTTTCAAGCAGTCATCTCTTGTATTTTTACAGTTGCACATGGAAATAACTAAGCTCGGTGCTATTTGTTTACCTAGGATACCTAGGAGTGTGAGATGAAAGGATGTGTTGCTAACAGCCCCACTAATACACAAGGCAACTGTTCGCTGTACTTTCACCAAGGATTTTAGGTTGGTTAAAATTTTAAAGCTGGCCACCAAACAATAACCCCAAATAATAAAATGGGCCTAATAGATGAGTTGTATTTTGAATTATTTGCATCGATATTTAATTGTTGCACATGATGCATCAACGACTTTGTCGCAGCTGCGTTCGCGAGTTTGGTTAGGTTTGCGTCGCCCAAGCATGAAAATATATCTTGTGCGAGAATCGATTCAGCGACTTGACCGATAGATAATCTTTCCATTTTTCTCAAGAGCTGCCATGGCTTTTTATCGTCCAGTTGCAATCCCGATAGCAGTCGGCCGAATTTAATATTCGCTGATTCACTCAATCGCTCGATTAACACTCCTTCCAACACTTTGTATTTATCGATACCCGGTGGTTTAAAGATTTTAGCTCACACGCACTTCATTGTTTGAGGATCGAGTGCCGTAATAAGATGATCGTACCTGGTCGCATCGACAGAGATACCACCGACTTGAAACCACGCCTCCAACTGTGTCAACCTAATTTCTGGATCATCACGGTTGAATGGCGCATATCTGATTGATACTTTGTACTCATTGGTTGTGTTAACGTGTTGGATTTTGCCTCATTATCGTTTTCGTTATCAGACATTTTATTTACACTGGGAACAACAGGAGTTTTGATAAAAATTGATTTTCGAATATGTCCTGAATAATACAAAAGAATTGTATTTATCTGATTTGTATGTTTTATAAAAAAATGAAAATCCACCTACATTCTGCCAATTTTCTGCACTGGTTGCGTTGACTGGTGAAGGCCTAGTCAATTTCAACTGAGCGTTTTCCACGGATGGTGGTTGAATTTACTGCGTTAGTTTCGCGCGCACTTGAATAATTTTCAGTTATATTTACGCATTTCTCTGACTTAGAATCTATATTTCGTCTTTTTTGGTTCAAGCGTTGAAACTGTAGCTTTCTTCCCGACCAAACTGCTTCTGGCGATACAAAATTCAACATTCGATTTAGTGAACAATTTACCAAATATGATGCGGTGTTGACAGCTTCTACCCAAAATTTTGGTAGATTGGCCCCGATCAACATACATCAGTCTTTCTTGTCTAGGGTTCTGTTCATCCGTTGATGTTTGACACCAAATTTACGTCGCAATTCATCCACCTATATGTTCACCTAAATATAACTTTTAGTTTTCAATTAGTTTCGTTTTAAACCAAACTTTTAAATTGAATAAAACTGCTTAGAACCTGAGATTTGGTTTTAAAAAATAAACTAACACTTGTCGAATAACCTTCTACTAGCACAAAAATGTACTTCGCTCCACCAAGTGATACTTCTTCAATGGGACCACATAAAGATCTATATGTACAAATGCCATTGATAGGTAACCGTGTCTGTTTACCCTAAATACACGTTTCACACCTATATATTTTCAAAATCTGCATTGGGAAAACTGAGTTATAAGCGTCATTCTTGTGACCAAAACGGCTGTGCCATACCTAGACTTATTTCAATCCAATTGATTACTATTATTATTAATAAACGTTATTTTGGAAAGTTGCGGTTGCTAATCAAATTTTGTCGGAATCATAAATTCGACCTCCTTCAAAAACCACTTGTTTATTATTTTTGACCATCTGACTTATTGACAATAAATTTGCTGATAGATCCGGAACATGTAAGGGCGCGCGATTGATATTGCACAACAATTGTTGATCATACGTTATATAAGCCGACGCTTCTGAATCAATA
This sequence comes from Nephrotoma guestfalica, assembly GCA_963691935.1. NCBI lineage: Eukaryota > Metazoa > Arthropoda > Insecta > Diptera > Tipulidae > Nephrotoma > Nephrotoma guestfalica. The sequence goes on along the minus strand of OY829913.1, from coordinate 120,881,742 downwards.
TACAAACTACTGTCACTCACTCTATCATTCATTATGAACGTATACTTAATGACTTATTACTTTTTGGTTGTGTTTTTCTTGGTGTTTGTCCGGTTTCCCGCATTTATTGGCAAAATGGCCCAACTCAATGCAATTGTAACAACGCGGAGGTTTCTTAAAAAATTTCTTTTTTTTTACTTTGCTGCCATTTTGCGATTCCTGAAGCAATTTGGGTTTAATAAAATCGCCCGTTACATCTGCTCCCGAATTCTGAATTGCCATGGTCATCGGCTTGTGTATATCAGGCAACCCAGGCAGCAAAAAGGTCACAATCCACTTGTCACTAACTGTGAAATTAATATCGTTCAACATTTGTGAGGTTGACATAATGACTGTGGCACACTCTTCCATTGATTTACAATCATCCAATCTTGTCATTATCATTTTTCACATTAAGTCTATCAAAGGACCTTTATGCGCATTTTACCCTGTCTCAAACTTCTTTGGCGGTAGTAGCTGAACTGAATATGTGTTTCGCTTTTTGTATCATCGCATGATCACAAATGCTCGCGCTCTAGGTACGACTGCATTGCAAACGATCAATCATTAAAATTTTCATTGTCGACAAATGTCGTCATACTACTTGCCATGATAAATATGAATTTAATTAATTACTGAACTTGTTTAACTTTTATTTCACTTTTAATTTATTGGGCCCATTTACTGGGTTACAACATTAGGTTATGAATGAGCAGAGATTCGAATGCGGATCGAAATAAAAGATACGTCTATTCAAAACAAAAAATAAAGCGGAAGTCAAGTTTTATTAATAAAGAAGAAAAAGGAATATCACAACAATTTAGTAAATACATAAACCAGTGCTGACAACTTGACGGCACTTAATAAATAATACAAAATTTGTTTTTCATTATTTTCAACCGCAGAGCACCTAAGTGCAATAATATTCTCTAAATATAAATTTTATTTCCATTAAAAATTTAACATTTATTAATTTACTGATAGTTAAGTTTAAAACCAACCGGAACATGCCGGCGGTATTTATAATAAATTATCCATCTCAAAACTCTAAACAAGTAACTGCCACTACATGAATTTCGTGCACTGTACAATTTACAAACTGTGTCATGCATTATCAAATTTAAAGTGCTCCACATTTTATCGATCGTTAATTATTATCATATTCATAATTTAATGTTTTGTATAATTTTTTGGCTAACCGAATCCAAGGTCATAATACCTGGATAATATTTAAATCTATAGACGAATAATATTATTAATTGTAACTTGTTTTAATTTTAGATTAAGCGTTATTTTGATTTTAAAGTTCAGCATGCCAATGTCTACGACGATCTGTTGCCGTCGGCCGAAACCAATATATTCAATCAAAATATTTTAACGGTAATGCCAAATCGAGATCAATTAGGCAGACGGATATTATTAATCGAACTTGGAAGTGAGTATATATTTTAACATTTTTTGTACACGGTCAGAACGAATAGAACTAATAAATTAATTGAATTGCAGAGAACTGGAAACATAAGGAATGCAGCTTAAACGAAGTTTTCAAAGGTAATGTACTATTTTCGGAGGCGGCACTGCTCGAACCCGAAACTCAAGTACATGGTGTTGTGGTTATATTCGATATGAATGGATTATCGCTCGCTCAAACAATGCAATTTACGCCGCAATTTGCAAAACTAATCGTAGATTGGTTGCAAGATGTTATTCCGCTACGTGTGAAAGCAATCCACATAATAAATCAACCGAAAATCTTTAATATTGTATTTACGTTGTTTAAACGGTTTTTGCGTGAGAAACTAAAGGATCGTATATATTTCCACGGTACAGACCGTGAATCACTATTCAAACATATTTCATCAAAATGTTTACCACCCCTCTATGGCGGTAGCATAGATATTCCACGTGTTAATGGTGCAGACTGGTTACAACTTCTAGTAAAATGTGATGATGAGTACAGAGCAATAAATGAACTGGGATATCCTAAAGAGATGAGAAATAAAAAGAACAAAAAGAAGTAAATGTAGGCCCAGTGCCATAGACGCGACCGAGTGACTTCTCTAATTTAAGACTTTATATAGTGCGATGAAACGGTTTGATTAAAACACAATATTTTTATATTATTGGAAACAAAACATTCCAAGTTAAGATGCCAAATAATAATCATATGTAATATATAGAAAATAAGTGAGAATATTATAATATAATATGATGAAATATGTTATAGTAAATAGTTAACCAGGGAATATATTTTTAGATTCTAAGCAATTAATTATTCAGGTAATGATTATATCAATAAATACAAATTTTATACCTTCTATTATGATGTTTATGTATTTATCACAATAAAATGAGAATTTAAATAAAAAACGGTAAATGAAAGAAAGATAAATGGGTCACCTTTATTGAATAGGTTTGTGGTCTCTATATTCAAAATTTAATAGTTCAAAGGTTTAATACTACCTAGCAGCGTTGATATTAGCAAGTAATTAAAAGTATTGAATTTATGAGGAACAGAGTACTGAATCGAGCTTGAAAGTACTTTCTGCACTTTTATCGAAAATACCAATAGTTCACCAACTTTACAAGCAAATTTCAACGTAAATTGAATTAAGTCTGCGATGTGACTCACATCAAAGTAGCATTTTGCAGGAGCCAAGTTGCAATTTTGATTATTGCATTCTTGCACAGCAGAGATTTGGCATCAGCAAGTTAAACAATATTATTAACCTCGACCACACTCATACCAAATAGTACTTGCAAATCTATCGTAATTTTGGGTAATTTAGATTTTACGGGTTTATTTGAAAATAGCTTCTGAATAACCAACAACGTCCTTTTAAAAGTAGCAAACTGACGATCGACAATATTTTTGTTTCGCAAGCAGTTGGATTTTATTTGTTGAGTGCCCCTGGTGCTATTTTTGAAAAAGTTTAAAGAAAATTAGTAAAACTCCGCCAATCATAGGGCTAAATTTTACTTGACGAATTATACTGCACTTTTTGGTTTCCTGATCTTCACCTGCCACTACAATCATATATTAGCTGCGTTTCCTGTTGCAGTCCTGCTGGAAAGAGCGGCATTAAGTAAGTCCTAGTTTCTGTTTGTTTAGGGATTACTGAAAAGAGTAGACATTTTGTGATCTTTCTAGGTAATCCTTGTGTGCTAGAATCCTTGATGTTGCTAAAACAAATCTTTTAGAATGCAAGCCTCCGTGTCCCGATTGCAATAATTTTAATAGAAATTTAAAAATTTAGTGGTTGTTCAGACCAAGTTACAGGACTTCTGGTCCTTTTCAAAAGACCAAAATGGGTAACTTGTTGACAATAAATTACCAAATCTATTTTCGACCATGTAGAGTAATTTTAGGGTAATTTAGTTTTTGTTGTTTTTCTTTCTGTCTTTATATTAAATTAGAAGTAGCAGAAAAATTAAATTACAAACTTTTAAAGTACAAATTGTACAAAAAGAAGCAACAAAAATGTCGTATCTGCCAAAAACACGCCATTGAATTTTGCTGAATAAAAATATTCACACGCGAAATGTAATCTTACTTTTTGTATAGCCAAGGTAACTTCAATAATTTTTGATACCAACATTAAAAAAATTAAAATTACCCAAAAGTTACCTTGGGCTATTTTCAAAAACGGTTATTATAGTAAACAAAAACCGTTATTATTTTTATATGTTTAATTTTATATCGTTACAACGTTTGAATTAATTTGTAATTGTATGGGGTAGACAACTGTTGGTTGGTTAAGTATTATTTGTGCGCCGCTGTAAGGTAATTATTATTGTAGTGTAAAATGAAGAGGGAAAACAGTCCTTTCCTTTTTGGAAAACAAAATGACGCCTCGAAAAGAATTCTATCGTACTATGATCAATTATTGAATCCTATGGAAATGCAACCGATATATTTTCAACCATCGTATTTGCTACATGCTAGTAATATTAATTCAGTGCCCTATGAACCAACGCAAAACGAGCTACTACACAAACGCAATCGAATAATCGTCAACAACCAGTCATGTCACTTCCGCCACCACACCATGAATGAATTTATTAGACGGGACAAAGTTATTTTAGAACGCGAGTGAGATTTAATACATATTCACAATCAGATTGATGTGGATGCTATGATTACCGATTTCGATCCCGAAGTAAGTACACTTTCAATATTACAGTGGATCAAGCAGTTCGGAAATGTTAGGGATATAATAGTTTGAATGCATTGTTTGGACTTGTTTTGACGTGCTACGAATCGGTGTTAATGTCTGTAAGGAATTGACAAGGTTTGCGCACTGGTTTATCGTAGGAGTTTGGTCATCGTCGTACCGCACAGCTGATATTCATTTAATGTTATACTCCTGTAAAAAGAAATCCGACGAAACGTTTACGACAGCATATTTATAGGGTTAAAAGTTTCGACGAGGTAATTTAGATATTCGATGGCCTTGGTGAACCAGATCTTGTTAAATCGTTAGCTGTGCAACATTTTAGCAGTATATTACAGTTAGCAAATCAGTTTTAGGTTTATGAGAGTATCATACAACACAGAAACTTTGATCCCACCGATAATAATTTACGTAAATATGTACAATAACTGTGATTGTTTGGAGAAATCTAAATGTTGAATGTACCGAAAATGTTTTAGTTTCTTCTTACTGTAGAAATGGAAGTCATTATGAAGTTCATAATTTTACCTAGCATCGATATAGAAAATGGGTTGAAACTACTTGAAACTTGAAACTAACAAAGTGTAAATTTTTACAAGACAATGTAACATTCCTTGGTCACGATATTTCTCGTTCTCACACCGAAAAATGTTTACGAAGTCCGAAGTTTTATAGGACTGGCTAGCTATTTTAAGAAGTTTGTGTCGCATTTTTCAACGATAGCAGAGCCACTAATACGTCTTATGAAAACAGATATCAAGCATCAATGTTTAAATGAGCAAGTACCTGCATTTGAGACTATCAAATCAAAACCTTGCGAACGTAACGTTCTGACATAGTACAGTTTCAGGAAACAAAATCAAATTCACATTGATGCTATAGTATGGTTGGTATGGCTGGAATGTTATTGCAATTTGAGGAAGATAACTGTTTACATCCCGTGGCGTATTTTAGCCGTCAAACATATAACTTACAAAAATATATCACAGTTTTGAGCTGGAGATGATAGCTGTCGTTGAAACGATTGATCAATACCGTCCATATTTATTAGGTAAACATTTTACAGTAGTTATACAGAGTGCAACGCTCTTAAGACGACATCTACTAACAAAGATATCAACTCATGTATCGGTAGATGGTGGGTACGTCTTCAAGATTACGATTTTAATATCATCCATAGAAATGGATGCCATGAGTAGAAGCCCGAATCTTCCGCCGTCAAATATTTTACCAGTATCGCTCGACGTGATGTATATATGTAAATTGAAAGAAGATAGCGAAGAAGAAAAAATGAGGAAAAATGATAGCGAAATTATTCAAGTAATAAGTGATCTAAGGAATGAAAAATCGAATCAATTACAACATGATTACATGGTGTTAAATGGGAATTATTTATTATTTGTTGGGCGGAAAGGAGTTCATCGAAAAATTTTAGCTGAATATCATGATCAAAGAGTATTCCAGTATTGTTAAAATTATAATTGTTATTTAGCAATATTACGATTTTCCACGAATGCACCAGTTAGAAAATATATTTTTGCCTCTACCGCAAAGAGAAACGTAGAAGGACGGGAATTGAACTTCATTCCATCGAGAAGGTGCCAGTGTCCTGTCGCAAAAAAAAAATAACGGAATATAGGAATATAGTCGGAAAAATAGCCACATTTTAGTTATCATTAATTCTTTTACCAAGTATGTATAGTTATATATATAAAAGCTGTGAAAGATACTTCAACGCAATATGTTATTACAGCAATGAACGGATTGAGTTTTCATTTTGCGACACCAACTCGTGTTTCGTGTTATATGTGACGAATACTTTCAACAGATTGACGAGAGATTGTAATAACTTTTCCTTTACAATTTTGTAAATTTTATTTTATTATTTCGTAGAATAAAACAACCCATTCTCGCTATACTCGTCCCTAATGTGCACCGCCATATAAACCTCGAATTGTCGGAAGATGGTAACATCATCGCTTCCACAAAAAAATTAAAAAGGCGAACATTATAACATTTCGACAACCATTTTTGAAAAATATTTTCAAAACAATATTAATCTAGGTAATATTTTTGTAAAGAAATTATTTGCAAAGTTTACAAATTTTTATAGTCATAATAAAATCCACAAAGAAGGTTTAATAAAAAAATCTAACACAAAAAATTATTTACTTAGCCCGGCCCTTATGCGAATTTTAACGAAAAGTGACTATCTATTCAATTAGTTTACAATTAATGTAACAAATGATGAAATAACATGAGGCTTTTTCTCATATAAACAAATCTCACCTCTCTCGCCCACATAGGAAGTGGCGCTAACTACACGGCGTTTAAAAGTCCAATAATCAATAAAAAACAAAATAGGATTTCATTCAAAACTTCTTAACTTAGTGCGTGTTTCAACTGGTTTAAATACCGCATAAAAAGTTAAAAAATTAAAAATGTATTCGTGGTAAATATTTTTTAACTTTTTAACTTTTTATCTGTTTCAATTGGGTAAAATTTTGACAATAACTATGGTTGCTTGTTTTATGTGTAATTGTGAACGTAAATAGCAAATTTAAATATGAAAATATGTAAAATAAATACTACTTAAATATATATTAGTCAATTATGGTCTTACATCTATATCATTATGATATTTCTCAAAATTTGTACATTGCAAATTTCTGTATACAAACAAATATTTTTGTCTGCCAAATGTTTTCCATATAAAAATTTTATCAGCTCTTGAAGCAGATAAAAAGTTTGACATTTTTATTCACCTCAATTTTTAACTTTTTAACTTTTTATGCGGTATTTAAACCAATTGAAACACACCTTACTATGATCACTTTTTCGGCATTTTTGTACTAGACATGATAGTAGTACAAGAGCGTACTAAAAAAGCGGCGCTTTTTTTATGAAAAACAGACCGACTGTCTGGTAGCGATTATGCAATACGATACATTTTTTATTAGCGCTGAGAAACAAAACCACACTACATATTCATATTTCGAATATTTTAATATGTTATGTATAAAAATTATTAAAAACTTTAAAACCTCTGTCAAATGCTAAAAATTTATATTTGGGGTTTGTATTTCTACACAATTGTTTACGATTTGTTTTTGTTTAAATATTTTATTTAATAATTTAATGATCAATTTTCCAAATGTCCATATAAATAAGTGGTGTTATGATTATTTTTACCCAATATGAGTTCGCAGAGACATCTACTTTAGTTGTATTTCATATCGCGTATTGGATACGAAGCTAAATGTTAGGTTATGTTTGAAACTAATAACACCGGCGTCGTCTGTCTGAAAAAATAATGGCATGATTTATGGTACTATTCCACTAGGAAACAGACAAATTTTACAAAAATTTTGCAGAAAACATGACAAAGACAAGAACTAAAATTTGCATTAGCGCGACTGAGATAAAACATTTTTATTTTATGGTATAAAAAGTTGGGGAAATTTTGACATCATCGAAAACTAACCTATAAAGTATTTAAAAGATATAAAAAATCTTTATTTTTGATGTTTGACAATAATTTTATATCCCAAAAATTACTAAAAAAAATTATTATTATTTTTTCGATGAAAAAACATATGCATTTTAATTATTTTGAATAATTTACGAAACTATCGAAAAATTGGTTTACTATAAATCATGTGAGGGGAAATTTTTGACAAGTTCATATTAACCTAAAAAAATCATTCGGCAGCCGAAAAAAAAACAAACAAAAATCGAAGTGTCAGATTTTTTAACCCAGATTTAAAATACTTGTATAAAAACTTGTCAGATTTAAAATACTTGTATAAAACTGTGTATCGATTATTGAAACCGGATAATAACAGCAGTGATGTGGAAGTGGATGATTTGGATTGTGAAGAAAAGGATAATACGATTACATTAATCATTTGAGTGCTATCGAACGAACATTGAAATTTTGATAATGTTGAATGATGCCGATCTTATACAATTTGTCTCAGCTAACCGATCAATTTCTATTTGACTGTTTCTGAATACATGTAGAATGGAAAATAACAGAATCATTCCGACTGTGTAAGCAAATGTACCAAATTGGTATTTTATATTTTTACTTTCAGTGCGAGAACAATTAAAAGATTTAACGAAACAGTTCGATAAATTAGAAAATGATTGCAAAATGTTGGGCAAATTGTCGGGGAGGTACACAATTGAATGAGGATAAATGTAAGTACATACCTCCAATATGTCGGTGATTCAGTGAAATGATGTTTTATGTTATCTATATTTTTATAGTGATTGTGAAGGCAACAAACGGGCCACGATATGTTGTTGGATGTCGACGTCAGACAAGACAAAATTGAAGGCTGGAACTAAGGTAGCTTTAGATATAAAGTGCTCGTTTAATAAGTGAAGTGTTTAATTACACTCGTGATCATCAACCGTGCATTATATTACTGGATGAAATGCAATTGGAAATCGTTGTTTTTCCGAAGCTACATCAGTCGATCGTAAAATTCAACGTACTCTAATGGAATTGCTTAATCAAATGGATGGTTTCGATTCCTTGGATTAGGTTAAAATGATCATGGCTACAAACCGTCCAGATACGCTAGATCCGGCATTATTACGTCCCGGACGGTTAGATCGTAAAATAAATGTAAGTACGTACCTCCAATATGTCAGTGATTCAGTGAAACGATATTTTATGTTACTTATATTTTTATAGTTATTGTGAAGACAACAAATTGGCCACGATATGTTGTTGGATATCGACGTCAGTTAGACAAGGCAAAATTGAAGGCTGGAACTAGGGTAGCTCTAGATATGAAGTGCTCGGTTAATAAGTAAAATGTTTAACTACGCTCGTGATCATCAGCCGTGCATTATATTAATGGATGAAATGGAATTAATGCAATTGGAGGCTAAGCATTAAGGGCGGTGCACATTATGGACAAATAACGAGAACGATTTGTTTTATTGATATAAAAGAAAATTTACAAAATTGTGCAAATAGTATATATTTATGTTTTAATTTAATAAGTTTTTTTTATTAAAGTATTATTTTATTTTGCTGAATTAAAGCTTAACCCGTTTTATTACAATTTTATTAATAAAAACTCAGACGTTTCGACGGTATATTTTGTCATTATCAAAGGATACAATAATTTATGAAAATTTGACAAACAATTTTTATAAAAAACGATGGAAACTTGATTTGAAATGAAAATTTGAATGTCACATTATGTAACATCCATTATAACAAGTATTTTCTTTCGATAAATTACATTTTATGGAAAATTAAATTTTTATTTTATTTTTAATAACACACAATTCATTCAGAGATGTTTAAAACTTAAATTTTAAAATTAAATCCATTATTTTAAAATTACAAGAAGCACTACAAACAAATTCATTAAAACCCTCTATTAAATAACATTGCACATTGAGAGACAAGAAAATAAATATATTCATGCAAAATTTTTACGGACTTTTTTTTAACAAAAACCAATAAAAAATGAAAATATTACCATAAAATATATTCGATCCGAATATTTTTAATGATAACAAATTTAAAATTAACAAAAAAAAATATTTTATATTAATAAATGTTACGGATTCATAATAAAAACAGACGCCATAGATAAAAATGTAAACTACGTATACTATAATATAATTATGGCATTACTATATATGTTTATTTGTTCCTCGCATATTGAATATTTTTATATGGCGAATGCTTCCTATTTACCTGCTAAAAAGCAAAAGCAAACAATTTTCTACATTATGTAAATGCCCCATAATAGTAGTATTGAGTTAAATTTTTTCCGCTAGAAGTCATTTCGCGAACTAACTGATAACTGACCCTATGCACTTAAATTTGTGTAAAGGGGATACAGCAAAAATTCGACCAAATTGTATTTTCGGCCAAATATTTAAACACTGGTAAAACACGTGTTACTGGTGATGTCTAATTGAAATGTCAATCTGCCATTTTAAATATTTTCCCTCGGTGAAGCTTGCAACGCGGAGAGGTTAAACTTATTTAGTAAATAATCTTGTAAATATTTAAAAATTATTTCAGAACAAAACGTATAAACTTAAACATGGTAAGGTTTATCTTGTTTTTAAAATTCTAAAACATGTTTCATGGTGTTTCTTTATTTCTAGACTGAAGAAGTAAATCCAAAAGCCTATCCATTGGCTGATCCAATTTTAACTACTAAAATTATGAATTTGTTGCAACAAGCATTAAATTACAAGCAGTTGCGAAAGGGAGCTAATGAAGCGACCAAAACATTGAATCGGGGTTTGGCTGAGTTTATTGTGATGGCTGCCGATGCGGAACCACTAGAAATTCTTTTACATTTACCACTGTTATGTGAAGATAAAAATGTACCTTATGTATTTGTACGTTCTAAGCAAGCTTTAGGACGGGGGTGTGGAACATCTCGACCGATTATCGCTTGCTCGGTAACAGTAAACGAGGGATCTCAATTGAAGTCTCAGATTACGACAATACAACAAGAAATTGAGAAGTTATTGGTTTAATACCACGCATATTACAATATTATTTTAATTGATACTATTACTTATATATAATTGCATAGTTTCTTTTTTTTATTTTTTGAAAATATAACTACAAATCACAATTTAGTTTTCCGTATTACTCACATCGTGAGACACTATATTATTGTTAATTTCCAGTTGGCTTGGCATTCTAATGTATTAGCAGGTACTAGCTGTTTGTACACTTTTGGAAATTTAAGTTATCTGCAACCAGAAATTCAAGGGCACCTTTCCAATCTATGAGTGCTGCCACCGTTCAAACAATTAGCTGCAAAGTAATCGATATTTTTGTCATGTTTTAGTTTTCATTTTTTTTTCTAAACTGTTTTAGTCACGATTTAGAATTCATGGGTGTTTAAATTCGAAGTGTTTTAAAATATAAATTCACAAAAAATAGTATTGCACACATATTTTGAGATTAGACATAGACAGTAGTGCAATATGAGTGTCAATAAAAATCGCGATCTATGGGTTTTTGGTTATGGTTCCCTAGTATGGAAGGCCGATTTCCCGTTCGTTGAGAAAAAAGTTGGTTATATAAAAGGATTTGTTAGACGATTCTATCAACATTCAATTGATCACAGAGGCACGATTGATAATGTAAGTATGTACATCATTTAAGTACTTTACTTTCTAGTGAAAGTAAACTTCTCTAAATTTGATTCATTTTTGACATTGACATTTAAGATGTCATTATTTTATACGTGTTACACCAAATTTTTTTTGGTGTCGGTCGATTAATCTACAGTATAAAGCAGGTATGTACAAAAGTTTTATTACACAAAAGTCGTTCAAAAATATCATGACAAACACGTTGCCTGATGACACCGACAGTGTTGGGACGTTGACCAATTATGTTCCCATGTCACCGGTTTGAGTTAGGTTGGTTTTCGAAGCGTAAATTGGTCACTTGGGCGAAACTTAATTAAGCGTAATGCCCCATTTAAATGTAGAAAATTGTTCGTCTGCAAATTTTTGTAGGTAAATAAGAAGCATCCACTATATAAAAATATTCAATATGCGAGAAAGAAATAAACATATATAGTAACGCCATAATTTTTTTATAGGAAAATTATTAATTTATTTTTAGTTAGTTCAAATGAGAAATTTACATTTTTATCTATGGCGTCTGGTTTTATTATGATTCCTTAATCTTTTGTAAATAGAAACTAATTTTTTTTGTTAATTTGAAAAATGTTGCCATAAAAATACTCGAATCGAGTATATTTTATGGCAACATTTTCATTTTTATAGTGGTTTTTGCAGTGCAGTGGCTCAAAAAATCTTCTACAAAATTTTGTTGGGATATATTTCTTTTCTTGTCTCTCATGTTCAAAAAGTCAATGTTATATCTCTTTCATTTTGTAGAAGAAAAATGTTGGTTGCATGTAAATGCCCCATAAATAGTCAGCATTTTTTTCACAAACTTGAAAGTTGAGACATTTTCACACGAAAGTAATTTGAAGAGTTTATGCGCTCCATCTACTGAACCCATTTGGTCTTTTTACTGGTAAACTGAATACTGCAAAATGAAAACTAGTGGAATTTCTAATTTTCCTTAGATAAAATCATATGAAGATGTTACGTGAAATCGAACGAGCACTGCCTAGATTTTAAAAATCAAGATGTTAATCAGATACTTCAGATAAATTTGAAAATAAATCATTTTAAATTTGGCTTTTGTCGATTAAAGTATGATTAAAAATAAATGTTAATTTATAAAACAGCGTTCAAAATTGTTTTATAAATAGTATATTAGTATAATAGTATATTATACGATAAAAAAATAACCCAAACTACGAAAATAAATCCGAAAATGGCAATTAATGTGTTAAATTATAAATATAAAACTATATCCTAATCAAGTTTTACAATGCAGTATACTAAATGTTACAATCTAGTCTATTGGTTTGGTGGGTCTCAATTACGCGTGGATTGGTCATTTGGGTGGGAAATAAATTCAAGATTGTAGATTGTTCAATAAATCCGCGTTCACGAAGCGGGATTATTTTTAATCCAATTCATTAGTTTTAGAGAAATCGCATGAGCACCCACCAAAAAATAAATTAAAAATAAAACAAAAGTTGTTTTGTTTAAATTTCTTTTTTAATACGATTTAGAAGAGTGTGCTTTTCTAATAACATCATTCTTGTAAGCTATATTATCTTCTGTCAAATAAAAACAAAGGATTTGTAAAGTCTCTTTGTTTCTCAAAAAAAATCTAGCATCACTTAAACATCAACCAAAGTTAAACAAAAGAACTCTTGGTTTTTTAGATTATTTTTTTGGTTGGGTGTGCTTGCGATTTTCCTAAAAACACTAAAAGTGGAATAACTTTTGCACCATCAACAATTCGAAAAAATTTTGCTTGGCTGTTTTTGATTTGTTCGAAATGAGCTCCCCTATCACCCTGTTTCGTTTGATCGTCCAATTCTGGGACACCCTAATATATTTGCCTAAAATAGATATTCCATCCTTCGTAAATGTAAAAATTTAAAATGCGTAGACATTATCGTGAGTTTAGTTATACAAACGCAATCAAAAATATTTTGTTTTTCTGCGTAGAGTGTTTTTATTTTAAGTAACTGCCGTTTGGATCGTCATTGGCAATGACGTTTGTGTTATTTATTTATTATAATTAGAAAAGTGGTATTCGCTTAGAATTTAATGCTGGTCATGTAATACATAGAGCAAAGTTTGTGTGTATGCAGGAAGAGTAGTTATCGTGTTTTCTTTTTAAGTCGTCTACTCGTTATACAAGTTCACAAGCTTTGCTCCATATATTATATGACGATCATTAAATTCAAAACAACATAGCGGGAAAAATTCTGTGGTATTAAATAAAAACAGGATATCTGCAGTTAATCACTTCTTCAATTTATTCCACAATTTGCTCTAAAATTTAAAGCTTCATTCGATAACCTAACCCATTTTCCGAAATTTTCATTATTTTCCGAGAAAAATTTGATCAAAATTGGTTATGTTAGGGTTACACAATAAATCGTTCCATAAAAACAGGTTATATTCAGATAGCCAGTGTAACTTTAAAATTCAGAACGTAAAATATTTGTAAAAAATTATACATATATAATTGTACACACCTAAGAATGTGATAAATAAACTATCGAATAAAAGCCTATCTGCAGTGGAATTATTTTTTAACAAATTTGTTTTATTTTCCAAAATTTAGGATTAAAATTCCTCAAATGGAATCATTTAATAAAATAAAAAACCTCGAATTCCAAAGAAATTTGTTTGGTAAAAATGGGTTATGTGTAGTTAACAAAATCTAATTGTAGCCATTGTGTTTGATTAAAACTGGACAACTGCACATAGCAAGTTTATGGAAAATCATAATTTCTATAACAAAACAGGATATCTTCTAATTAATCCAAATTAAGCTTTAATATACATATTTATATATAAATAGTCAGTAATACTTATGAACGATTATTATTATTAATCGGTTTAACACAAAAAACAAAAATATTAAACTCTGTATGTAAAATATTAAAAAAAATCATAACCATAACTTTAAATGCAATTTCCCAACATTTGAGATTTTGCAGATATCCTGTTTTTGTTTAATTCCACAGAATTCTGAATATAAATTACCTTAAAAATGAAAAACAATTTATCAATATGTATACGATAAATAAACAAAATTCACGCTGCGGAGCATGCAAATGTATTTTTGTACCACATTTACGAGATATGAATATTAAGTCAAAAAACGAATTAAAACGAATTTTTAATTCGTGTTTATGTTTTTTAAGCCTGCTTACATGCAACCCGTATTATTTTATTCGTCTTCGGCTTGGTAAGGCGATGATACATGTATTAAATTTTTGTCTAAGGCATAATAATTCTCCACTCTGATTGGTTAATTTACAGTATCTTCCAAGTCAAAAAACATAATTCTTTTATAGAGAATACATGTAATATTTTGCCATAAGGCCCTTTTTGTGCCGTACACCTTTTTTAACAGATTTGTCAAAATTAATAGATAGATAAAATAAGAGCTCGTTTTGTTTTTTTATTAATTTTATTATAAATATACATTTTGTTTGAAGTCTGCACTTTATCGTAATAATCTATCTGATGGTTTTGTTTGTTGTTAGCTGTTACTTTTTGAGGTTAAAAAAATATGCATTATACAAAATTGAGAATAGTTCAATTTAAAATTTTTGCATTTAAGGCGATTTAAGATGGCCGACTTTCAACTAAACACGCAGAATTTTTCTTCCTTAAAAGCAAAATCGGTACATGTATCATCAATACCAATATAATGACAAGCCTATAAATGAGGATGTGTGGGTAAGTACAATCAAAATTTTAATCGAAAAAAATTGTAACGAATTATTTTTTATTTGCATATCCTGTAAATGTTTAATATCTTCTCAAATAGGTGGAAATGTAGGTTATCTCGAAGATTACCATAAATAATGATATTAATGATCGTCAAAAAAAATATTTTTGGAAACTTTCAATTTATTAAACATTGAATAGGAAAGAACACTTTCTTCCATAGTGCTACGTTCAAACACGTGATTATAAAAAAATCTTTAGTGGAACAAAATATTCACAAAATAAAACAATCAGTAAATAAAACATTTTGTTTTGTTTTATATTTAGTTGGGCTAATAAAAACATCAGAAATACAAAAAAAATAATTTTAGATTTTTTTTTGCCTAGGAGTACGTGTTATTGTGGCTAAAATGGAGTTGCTGCCATAATTGCATAATTAAGAAAAGTTCCCAAATTAAGATTTTTTTTTGTTTGTAAGTTAAACTTGTGAAGTTCGAGTTAATGTACATTTCCATTGATTTTAGAAGATATTTAAGATTTATTGTATACAAAAGAAACATAATATGCACTTTTTTTCAATTTGTATGGCACACAAAATATTTATTGTGTTGACCCACACTAACGCGGCTTTTACATCAAGTAAAGTTTTGTTTGTTAGATGTTTTTGTTATTCAAAAATCATATTTTTAGGTGTTTTTAATATGAACAGAGATTATTTTTAAAAACTTTAATCTTGTTTAAGCTATTAAAAATAAGGAAAAATTTAAAGCAATGCAATTTGTGAACTTTTTAGTGAATTTAGTATTCTACAAAAACTTCGATAAATAATTAACTTATCGAACTCAAAAGTTTATTAAAGAAACGCCAAATTGACAAAAAGATTGCGGTTGTCAATAATACTAAAATTACTTCTAGCAGGCGTATGTGAGTGTATTGATTATATCGTGTAACCCGCGCTTGTTAGATTATGTCAAAATATTGAAATTAGATGGCGGATAAATTATATTTGTTAAATTCTATTATTTTTACAGATTTTTGGCAATAAGGTGGTATTGTTGCATTTGATCTAACGATTTATCATGTCATTTTGTATATAGAGAAATGGCTTCTTATTATATTGGTATTGATATCATTATCAATATATCACCTATTAAATCCAATAAACGAACATCCTTATCTTCGCCTTCAGATTTGTTTTTGATAGACCGAGGTGATACCAATTTCATTAATTATTACATCAGGTATTTGGCCATAACCACGGAGGCTCAGTTCGTATCGTATTTGGTTTCTTATGAAACGTTTGCTGTTTATTAGCCAAATCTGGATTCTGTTTCTTACCTTAGACTATTAAATTAAGATGACTGAAAGTCAGTATTACATTCTCTTTTTCTGCAAAAGATAATTGTTGGCGTATGTAACAGGGCTATAACTTTTAAATAAATGCCGATTTAGACACAAATTAAAATTTTCAAGTGAAAGACGAAAACAGAAATATAAACTTGCAAAATATTGCTAGAATTAAATATTATAAAATAATAAAATATTGGTATATTAATATATTGAATTCAACCGAAGAATTGTTAATGGCATCCTTTTTTTTTGCCATAAATAAATCCATTTAGTTTATGAACTGAGGTGTGTAAGATTTGGTACGAACTGAAAATCTGAAAATATGATTTTCACTTAATAAAATGTTTAACGTTTTAATTATTTTCATTAATTGTAAAAATATTTAAATTTTATAAATTTTTTATGTAACTTTCTCATTTTATATTTCCTCCGCGAGAAGCGCTTATCGCACTTTTTCAATCGTCAAAGCAAGCAGTAAATTTTTTAAACAATTACATCGAACGCTCGAAATTCGTAACAGTTTAAACTTTAAAGGCAGGATAGATTGCGAGTAGCGAGAACGATCTATTATTTTTCCCAAATAATGATAAAACATAACGAAATGAATTGAAAGATATAAACCTTTAAAAAAATATATAAACCTTTAAAACTTTTCTTACAAATTTTTAATTTATCTTTACTAATTCAAAATTATTGACGATAAATAAAAATTTAGAATGAAACTGATAAAATTATATATTGTTATGAATTCTACGATACATACTTGTAACACTCTGTAGTCGAGTGGTTAAGGTATAGACACCACCAAGTGTTACCAACCCAAGGATTACAAGTGAGAATCTAGTCAGAGCCGATAATTCTATTGAAGCGATTATTATTCTTAACAAACATCGATGTTGTCAACATTAATTGCGATTGGATTCTAGAATATAAATTGTAAACGGCAGCGACAGCCATTATAAAAAAATACTGGAATTAACAAAGGTGTTAATCATCAAGGCAGAGGAATTTGTAATATGGAATGTTTGCGAATACAACTACAGGCAAGTGATTTACAATTGCAATACGCATACATCGCCACATGCAATAAAAGGAATAATCTCGAACAGCGATGATAGACAAAAGTAAATGCAGATTTGGGACGCAGGCACAATTGCAATTAGTGAACACGAGAGTGCAAGTTAAAAAGTAAAAACTAAACAGTGTGAAAAATAAAAGTGAACAGTCAAAGTGAATTTACCATATAGTGAACAGCAATAAAGAATGAAATTAAGTGAATTTTTGAAGAAATTAAAGGTGTTGGAAATAAAGTTTGTAACTTAAAACGCTGGGTGTTTTATTTGCAAAATCCAGTACGAATCAGTATCAAACGCCCGAAATTCGTAACAATATTTTGGATAAAATAAATGCAAGATTTATAAAAATCGCTTAGATAAGTTTTATTGTTTACACAATCTTGTAAATTTACATTTATTATTTCGTTATGTGGTTTATTTAACCAAATCATTCACGCTATTCCTAATCATCAATTGATTAAACAAAATTGAATGTGCATATATAGATATCCGTAAAATGAAAAAAAATAAATAAAAATAAAATAAATTTGATAAGATAAGATAATTAATCTTTGTACACGTTTTATTTTTGCAAGTTAGTCGTAGTTCAATTGAAATGGGTTGTTGTAGTTCGAGAAAGGATGAAACTTCGTTGAAAGATCCTTTGGAGGATAAATCTTTAACTGTTGCCTATCACATTCAAACGGATGCTGCTCCAAATCCAAATGTAAACGAGGACATACAACGTTTGAAAATTGTTGAGCAGACACCTCAAGTTATGATAATTCCTAGACCTCAAAATTAATAGATATAATTTTAAAAGTAATTAACAAAAAGTATTCTTTGCATTATTAGTTTAATATTAAATATAAGTTATTATATAATATAATTCAGAATTCGAGTGATTTCTCGTAAACGTCCAGATGATAAAGGTAAACCATTTTGATTTTAAGGGGCATTTTGTGTGCATGACAACTTTTCTGTTGAATTCGATTAGATATTCATTAACGTCAAATAAAATATTTTATCAATTTCGTAACAATTGCTTTACTTAAATTTTGATGCAGTTATATTTTCAAATGAGTTGTTGATCCTAAAATTTCTGATCATTATAAATGTGTGATAAATAGTTCAAACAAAATTCAACAACAACTGTTTTTTTATTTCCAGCCGGGTAGGGTCGTTACCTTATTACCAAGTAATGACATAAACGCAAAAGTATGGGGCGTCGCTTACCGAATCGCTGAAGCAAATAAGGAACAAGTTGTTGAGCATTTAGATTATCGTGAAATTAATGGTTACCAACGTTTTGAAGTTCAATTTTATCCGCAGTTGTATAAAGATGAGACGTCAAGTGCACCAGAAACACCTATCAATTTAATGGTGTACGTTGCTACAGAAAATAATGAATCATTTGCTGGTGAAATGGATGTTAACGAAATGGCCGAACAAATTTATCGGTCAGAAGGTAAAAGTGGAAAAAATAGAGACTACGTGTATCAGTTGGCGGATGCAATGCGAACTTTATGTCCAGGTGAAAATGATGATCATTTATTTTTAATTGAGCGAAAATTAAGAGAAATTGAAAGTAAAATTAATGCTTAAACTAGTGTACTTTTAGAGAATTCTAGAAATAAAATAGTGCAAATACGAACATGTACGTTAGTTGTTTTAGTTTTCTGTAAGTCTATCAAACTATGTGAATAGAACTATGTGACAATACTCTGTACAAAACCGCAAACAGATTAGATAAACAAAAATAACAATTTTTTGCTAGGCTCTATTAGCAACTTAAAATTATTTAAAAATTTTTGATAAGAACGATTGGAACAATAAGCGTCATATATACAAACATTCTAGATCAAAGGTGGAAAATAATCTGATCTACCTATTTAGATTGCACATGTCCGTTGGAAAAACAAAGTCATCAAAAACTTTTGAATCCGTGCTTGTGTGTTAAATATTATGGCAGTTTTTTAATAACTACAAAAAAGGCAAAATTAGGCTAGTTAAATATTTCATAAATTTTTAATCAAAACATTATTTTTCGAATCATTCACTTCCACACAATGAAAATTGAATAATATTAAAATATAAAACAATAGTTTTGTAAATAATGGCGATGTCGAAACAAACAATGTTATTTTCAAAACCATTTTTTTATTGAGTCTTGTATCTTATCAAAATCTACTTAAATATAAGTCCTGCGCAAACTCTGGAGTGTGCTGATGCACTAACAATGCAAAGTAAATTTGAAATTGTTTTTTCATTTTTGTTTTGTTTTTGCACCAACCCATTTATGTGCAGTTATCTAACCAAAATTTACTATACACCAATACATCTTTAGTTAGTTTTTGTTTATGTCGTATGTATGGTGTTAGCAGGACTTCTTTACTCGGGGTCTATCTGTTTTACTATCATGAATTTTACGGTTTTATGTGTTAATTTTTAATGTGTTAGTTATTTTTTATAAGAGAAATATCATGTCTGGGAATGTTACTATTATGATAATTATTAGAAGTGTTTCTGAATAAATGTAAAAAATTTGCCAATAATAATTTTATAATAAAAAAATTTCCTATGCAATATAATGAAAAAATTCTTTCATTACAATTATTGAAAATTGCCGGAAAATACCTAAAACTACCCAAAAAACCATTTTAATTTTAAAGGTCTTTACTCTAATAAAAATAATTTAAAATAATGAATCAAAATGCGATTTTTATAAAACTATCATAATTTTTCAGAGAAATATCAGCCTGATAATTTGCTGCTAGTAAAACAAAATGTAGCATGATAGTAAATATCAGCAATTTGACATAATGGAGAGCTCCCTCGTGACGTAGTATTTGATCCTATACTCACCAATACACTTTAATGCCCGATTGTATGGTCGATGCTAAATGATTAATCGCCTGATTAATCAAAGTTTGCATTGTATAATCGACGATAATCAAGAAAATTAGTCGTTGATTTATTATTTAGCGTCTGTTTTATCATGTCTATTACTTTTACTTTTTGGCGTGTGAGGGTGTCACAAAATTTTATACTTTTTTTTATTTAAAGAAGAAAGAAAGAGAGAGAAAATGTTAAAAAATACATTTTTATTTTATTTTTATTTTTAGGACAATAATACATTTTGGCCAACAAAATATATACTTAAAAATCTAATTCAGAATATCTACAATAAAAAGCGTTTTAATAAGTATTATTACATTTTCAAGAAATTTGTTCTTTATTACACTGATTTTAATTTGGTTTTATTTTTGTTCACTTAAAAGTTTAGGTATATAATTTTAACTTATGAAAACCAAAATTAAACGAAATAAACATAATAATACACATCAAAGTAAAAGAGAGGATACATTTTCATTTAGCGTCAATCATACAATGCGCGAAAAGTAAAATCGACGATTAATGATTAATCATTACTCTAGATTATTTTTTAATTTAGCATCTACCATACAATCGGGCATAAACCTAAAATTTTCAACTTTTCCGACAGTTATGTCATCTTTTCGGAAAAAATCTAGTACATTATTATTTTGTTCCATTTTTTTATACTATAATATCGATTTTTGACAGCAAAAATTGATCAAAATTGGCAGAAATTTTGAGTGTTAACATTGGTAATAAAAAATTACCAGGATCCAGCTTGTCAGGGTAAAAATTTGTTATAACATGTTTCACTGTAATAAAAAAGAATTTTCTTTTATAAATTACTATAATTTATTTTGTAAACATTAATTATTCAAAGATTTAACTAATCTCCAAAAAAAACTTGCCTGGAAATTACTCAGTGTAACATTACAAACTCGCGATATATTAACGGATTTTATAAAAAATTTACTCATATATTTACATATATACAAGAGTACGAGTACATATACGTCAAAACATAAATACCGAACCAAAGAGATCAGCCGTACAATTCAATTTTGAATTTATTTTCTTTTTTTATAAATGTATTAAAATTGTGTGGATAATTTGTAATTTTGTGCGCACTTATAAAATTTCTTACATTTTTAATTAAATTGTTGATATAGGGTGACAAATAAATTAATAACATTGAAGATAATATTTTGTTTTATAATTTTTTATTATGGCAATGATAGCATTCTGAAATGATAAACCTACCACATAAAATAAACAATTTATCTTTCATTATCTTAACAAAAGTTGGGTAACTTTTTTCATGTTCTTTTACAAAAAAACCGGGTATCTTTTTTTTCGAAAATTTCACATAATTTCACGTTACTCAAGTATAACCAAACGTAAAAAATATTAATGTACTAGATTCTTTCGAAAATATGACGTATTAATCGGAAAAAGTTGGACATTTTGGATTTCGTGTGTTGGTGCTGTATAAATTATTTAATTTAAAATTATTTTAAGAAAATAGTGTTATAATATAAATCGTAGTGTATACCTAGTATAAGTTATAAACAGTTATTTAATTTTAATAAGATTATTAAAACTCTTGTGTATTAACTTCCCATTTTTAAAGTAAGTAAATGTAGTAGCATTATGTAGTTAGATAATTTATTTATTTTTAATAATAATAATTTATTTAATTTAATTATTTTTATTTTCGGAAGTATATTTTTTTGAAAGAGACGGGGTTTGACGGGCTCAAAAAATTTATCCGGACTAATTTAACAAATATTTTCTCGGCGCAATTTTTGAGTAGTTTTCCTATAACGGCCACCACAAAAAACTAGCTGCGTCAAAATTTGAGATAATAAAATTATTAAAGAGTAGTTCCCCCAAGCCACCGAAACACAGTTTGGACCCTGCGCTACGCAATATTTTTATTATATTAAAGGTAAAGCGACTAAACTTCACAAAAAAAGCAGAGAAACGACTGATAACACCATAACTCGTTTGTGATTTTGCGAAAATAATTAGTAATTAAGATTATTTATTTATATTCTTTTTTAATATTTATTTTAGTTAGTAAACTATTCATGAATTCAGTCATTAAAATTAGATTTTTATTCATATGTGATAAATATGTTATTATGTAAATGTATGATTATGTTTGTTGTAATAAAACAAAAAAGTTCTATTAAAATTTTTTGAAATATTAATGTACTATTTTTTTGTTTTATTTCCGTTAAAAAATATCGCGCTATAATATTCAAAACGCGTAAGCCCCGCTCATTTGAAAGCACGTGCGCCATTCACACATGCACAAGTTTTTGTTTACTCAAATTCATCCTTTGTCAGACTTAGAGGAGGGGCTAAAGTAGGGGTAAAAGAGGCGGGGCTTGTACGTTAAGTATTATGGCGCCATTATATGTTGTAAGGGAAATAAAAAAAAAATATGTTAGATAACTTAAAAAAATTTTATTTGAAATTTATTTCTTTTATTAAATATTTAATTGTATTAAAATACACATTCTATTTAATTTTAACCATTTTTAAAAAAGTAATTAGAATATTGAAAAATTTAGATTATTCACCATATATATTTTAAAATAAAAATACAATTTTCACTTCACACAAGTTAATACTGCACCTACTCTAATGAATGGCGTCGCAAACAAAACTATAATGTTATATACATTCTCACCAACACACAAATACACTATAAACGCAATATGTCCAACCTTTTCCGACTCTACGTCATATTTTCGGAAAAAATCTAGTACATTAATATTTTTTCCGTTTTGTTGTACTTGGGTACCCAAGTGAGTGTGAGTGCGCACATGCTTTAAGAGAGGCGGGGCTTGTGCATTAAATATTATGACACCATTATGTTTTGTAAGAGAAATAAAACAAAAAAATATGTTAGATAATTTAAAAAAAATTTATTTGAAATGTCTTTTATTAAATATTTAATTGTATTACAATACACATTCTATTTAATTTTAACAATTTTTTAGTAAAATGATTATAATATTGAAAAATTTTGATTATTCACTATACATATTTTAAAATAACAATACAATTTTCACTTCACACAAATTAATACTGCATCTACTCTAATGAATGGTGCAAACAAAACTATATTTTTATATACATTATTTTATTCTCACCAACACACAAATACATTATAAATGCAAAATGTCCAACTGTTTCCGACTCTTTCGTCATATTTTCGGAAAACATTTAGTACATCAATATTTTTTTCCGTTTTGTTTACTTCCCAAGTATTTTTGTTTCCGAAAATTTCTGCATTTTCCTGACATTTTGATGAAATTATCACCGACTTTTGTCAGCCTTTTGCAGTCCGAAATTTTTAAATATTTCCTATGAACGTGGTCGCTAAAAGTCGGACAAATGATGAATTTGAGTAAACAAAAACTTGTGCATGTGTGAGTGCACACGTGCTTTAAAAGAGGCGTTTTTTGTATATTTTGTAAGGGAATAAAACAAAAAAATATGTTAGATAATTTTAAAACAATTTTATTTGAAATTTATATTTTAATATATAATTTAATATTTAGTATTACAATACAAATTTTATCAACAGAAATTATTAATTTCTTTTGGAACGATTTATTTTAAAAAGTGATAACACAATTGAACAATTTTCATTATTCACTATATTTTAAAATAACAATAAAATTTTCACTTCACAAAAATTATGCTGTACTTAATGGCGTCGCAAACCATACCATACTGTTTGTGCGCAGCATATGAACCCTACAAACCATATTTATGCTACAAAAATCTAGTACAACAATTTTTAATCAATATCGTTTTGTTTTCTCTCTTCAACGTGGTAAAATGTCAAAATATTAGCGAAGGCAAAAAATTTCCAATCAATTTCGTCCTTTTTAGTAAAATTAAAAAATGAGTTTTATTTTAAATAAATTTAATATAATAAATTTTTCATTCCACAAGTGACATGAAATACAATTTTATGTTATATTATTGCTAATATAAATAGTAAATATAGTTAATTTTGACATCAAAAATTGACACCGAAAACAACAAACCAACCTGCAAAAACTTTAGTGAAAATGAAATTAGTACATAGAAATGTTGACAAAGCTGGAAATGGGTAAGCACGATGAATTATTTATTTAAAGCTTTCTAGCTTAGATCGGATAATTTCCTTCATTTCACATTCAGCTCGGTTGTTTTGATCCCCGAGGAATCTGAGGATATGTGGCATGCGTATAATCTTATTTCAGAAGGGGATAATGTGCGAAGCACAACCATACGCAAGGTTCAGAATGAAACAGCAACCGGATCATCAACTAGCAGCCGTATCCGAACAACATTAACAATAAATGTTGAAACGATAGACTTTGACACACAAGCCTGTGTTCTTCGTCTGAAAGGCCGGAATCGAGAAGAAAATCAATATGTGAAAATGGGGGCATATCACACTCTCGATCTAGAATTAAATCGTAAATTTGAATTAACCAAACCAGAATGGGATTCCATAGCATTGGAACGAATCGATATGGCATGTGACCCGACACAAAATGCCGATGTTGCTGCGGTTATCATGCAAGATGGTCTCGCCCATATTTGTCTGATTACCTCAAGTATGACTCTGGTACGCAGTAAAATTGAGATTTCAATACCACGAAAACGCAAAGGCAATGTATCACAACATGAAAAAGGTTTAGGGAAATTTTACGATTCCGTTATGCAAGGAATATTGCGTCATATAAATTTTGATGTAGTTAAATGTATTCTAATCGCATCACCCGGTTTTGTTAAGGATCAATTTTTTGAGTATATGTTCCAACAGGCCGTTAAGACTGATAATAAGGTGCTAATAGAAAATAAACGAAAATTTATGCTCATTCACTCATCATCAGGATTTAAGCATTCTTTGAAAGGTACAAATGGCTAAACTTCGATTATCTATATAATTTTTTACTTATTAAGTATTTACATATTCTGCTTCTAGAAGTGCTTCAAGATCCTGCTGTTATAGCTAAAATGTCCGATACAAAGGCCGCCGGCGAGGTAAAAGCTTTGGAAAATTTTTATTCAGTGCTACAAAGCGAACCGGCAAAGGCATTTTATGGCAAGAAGCATGTTACGAAAGCTGCTGAAGCACAGGCTGTAGAAACTTTACTAATTTCGGATAATTTATTCAGGTAAGTGGTTTTGTTTTTACTATTTTACTAGGTCTACCAAAAAAACGTGTTTCACTACACATCTTATGACATCAAGTTTAGATTTCCGAGTTTGCATACCTGCTAGTGCAGTATTTCTTCAAATTATACGTCGTTGCTTCATGAAACGTGATTAAGTGAGATGATCTATATCGTTCTTAAATATTCTATTTTGACGAATTTAGCTTCAAACCATCAGTTTAAACTTCTTGAAAACTTTGCTTACGATTTTTGACGTGCTCTAAAGGTGCATTCTAGTACAAAGTTTTCGACAGATTTTACAAAGCTCATTTATTCTTGCTCCATTACTTCTCAAATATGTCAGGCGCATGGCCTAGTTCGAACGCCATGGCTTGAAGTAGGTAAAGTCCATGTCCTGCTATGTGCACGGTCTCAAGCCGGCTTGATCTAATTTATTCCTTTTAATGAACGAGAACATTTAGTGAACACCAAAGGCTGTTAGCTAATTAAGTTGTGAACTAATTATTCTCTCTCATATTACTTCGCTAGTAACATGAACTCGGTATCTGATGAAAAAAGTTGACACAAGGTGTGGATAATCTGAGACGAAATCACGAAATTCTGCCGGAAAATTTAGTTTGTTCAATATATTCCTTGGACAAACATAAAAAATGGTCAAAGTTCACCTTAATATTTTATATGAAAACGTAAATAAATGGAAGTTTTACGACAAGATTGAAATTACTGGTTGTTTCATGTTCGTTCTTTGCATCTAACCAGATAATTCAATCATCAGCTACGCCAGAACCGATGAATCAATGTTGAAATCTTGCTGCATCAAATGCCACTGAATGGGGCCATTTCCTGTATTTCGGATGCACATTATCTAGAATGCTAGTACAAATGATCGAGCCACCCTAGTATCCAGGTGAATGGGTATCTGCATCAAAACTCCATAATGTTGGCATCTGATAGAGAACGACATTGAGGCTTTGTATTGGTTATACAATTTTGAATTATTCTTAAAGCCGCCTTGTGTCGCTGTGGTGTATCTCAATGGCTTCCGAATTTTGTTTTCACAATTGTTAGAATACAAATGTTAATTGTAAAACACCATAGGGTTAAACTTGACCTAATTGCCCCATTATTTTAATCAGTTAATAAATTCATTCAAACACTCTTTTTGTTGATTTTTGCAATCTGTTTAGGGCGCGCAGCGCGCCCAACTCTTTCGCGGTTCGCTTTTCACGTTCTAACTTACGCAGTAGCGAAGTCGAGGACATACGGCTATAGGTTCGACTTACGTAGAACCATCTACACATTGCATAGCTCCAGGCCAGCCTATAGTACTGACATGGATGATGCGACGGCCCATGAATTCTACACTCCGACAGGGGGTCATAGTTGTGTTCATTTACATCACCAATCGTAATCAGATGGTGAAAAATCCCTTCGGTATCCTGCCCCTATCGAGCGGGACAACGCGACAACATCACCAATGACGTCCGGCAACCGTTGCTTGGGTTAGTACAACTTTGGGTGATCGCATGGTAACGGCATAAAAGAAATTGTAAAATAGAACGGAACGAGATGACTGATAAGAATGCCTACACCGCCACACAAATGTGCCATTATCATTTGAGCATCACATTTTATGTGGTCTGTAAAAACTGAAAAAAAAGAAAGGGAAGAAAAAGTCGCAAAGCCATCCAGTAAGTATTGTGGTAGGAATCGAATATTTTGTGGCCAAAATAAAATGAACTGCATTAGAGATATTTTGAGTTTATTAAACTCGCCTGTAAAAACAATCCAGTGGCACTATTCCGGCTTTCCCTGGGAATAGGGAATTGGGAAAATTTTCGTTTCAATTGTATTTTTTTGGTCTACTGATGTAATAAATTTGGTGTGAATATTTTCGAAATAAAGTACTTACTTTTATTGGCATTTTAAATACCGCCTAGTTAGCTCCACTTCCTATGCGAGCGAAAGGTGATATTTGTTTATATGAGAAAAAGTCTCATGCGATTTTATTATTATTTTATCATTTGTTACATTTTTTTATAAACTAGTTAAATAAACTTAGAATTATGCCAATACAAATTTTGTTAGATCCATTTTTTCGATTTCAGCCATCCTCGAAGCTGACTTGTTTGAGGGTTCGTATTCTCTTTACACATGATCCCAACGATATTTATTAACTTCATTTTACACTGTATAAAGTTGGTTATGCCATGAATAAATATTTTTGATATTTAAGACTTTTAATATTATTTTTCTATTCGTAATTTTTATTGATATTAAAATGAAGAGTTCGCTTTAATTTGTGCAACTTCTAGTTGCCTTAAAAAATAATGGTGCGAGCACCGTTAAAAGCGCTACCTATTGGAAACATCCAAATTGAATAAAAATGATTTTAAATCCAATTTGCCTGTATTTAGTCAATCCAAACGCAAACAGTTATTTATGCAATGTTTGGAGTAATGCCAGCATATGTTTTATGAAACATCAGCAATACATGTAAGTTGGCTGTTTAAAATGTGATATTCAAAACCAGTATGTACGTCCAAGTTCAATTAATTTTACTTAATAGGATTTTAAAAAGATCTCGTTTGATCATTCACAAATTGAGGATCACAAATAACAAAACAGTCATAAAATTTTGTTTGAAAGTTAGTATAATAAAATTATATTGTTCTGGCGTATAAACAACCGCAAATCAATAAGTGTTTTTACAACAAATTGTAAACGTGCCTCTTATGTGACAGAGGATAATCTTAGAAGTAGAAATCATATAGAAAGATTATCTTTCTATGTGCCTCTGTCACATACAATTCAATTTGTAACTGATACAAATAGTTGTGCCAACAACTATTGCTATTATTTATTGAAGTTACATATAGTGGAACAGTTCATTTCAAAACGTTTAGGGATTCTAAATACCTTATAAACTGTAATAAAACGAATTATACAGAAGTTTAAGAACTATATACCGAAAAATATCGAAACAACTTTGCTTGAAGGGTATTGAAGAATTTAGAAATATTCGCGATTTACAAGAGCAATGCTCAGATGTTACTGCAAAAATCTTTAAAATATAAAACGCCGCTCAACGTTTACATCATATGTTTTAAACTACTGAACTTAATTTAACTTAATTTAATAGTGATCTTAACTAAAGTCTATAAAACTGTAAAATTTATGTTTTACTATAAAATTAAATGGTAGCCACTGCACTCGAGAAAAGCTAAATTATTCCAATGTCATAGGTGTCGGAATTATGGACACACTTAACCAACTGTAATCTACAATATAGATGTATTAAATACAAAAATCTACACGCTCCAAATGAGTGCACCCAAACCGGAAAAGAAAAGCCGAAATTTGTCAACTATAATCCAGAACAACATTGCTGATGATTATAATGCTCAGCATTCACATTGGTTATGCTCAAAAACGAATAAAAGGGGTAAGAGCTTATACGAGTTTTGTTGCAAATACAGGCATTAATGTACATTAAACTTTCCGGAAACTCCTAAATACTATATCCATTTGATTCTTCACGAGTAACAAACGTAATCGACTTAGTATTATTCAAAGGTGCGAAAATCGTTGGATCTCCTACAAGTATACGTGAAATGTTATCTGATCACATTTCAATTTTCCTACAACTAGACACCTTTATTAGAACTAATAATCGCCAAGCAGATTGCAATTTTTGGCGAACAAATTGGTAGATATTTCAAAAATTTATAAGAATTAATCTATACTCAATCTGTAATATTACAAGTGCTGAAGAAGTCGACCAGATAATTTCTTGCTACACGATTGTAATTTCAAAAGCAATTGAGACGTCATCAACAAGAAACAGATCTATTACTACGTAACAGATGAAATTCCGGATATCATTAAAATCATATTCCGTTCAAGCATAAAATTAGTAAGGAAATAAAAGTGTGTCATTGCTTGCCCTTATGTACCAGGCCTAAAATCTCTTCTGAATTATCTAGTTAATTCATTTAAAGCGAAGATTATACAAAATACGGAAATTAACAATGGCAAATTAAATGAACCCAATTTTAAAACTAAAAGCACCGCATCATTGATAGCAGGAAATAATAATGGCAACACGTATATATCCAACGAAACAGACAAAGCTAAATTGGTAGCTGACAAATATCTAGAAATATACACCCAGAATGATTCACTAGGAGGTGCTGCTGATCATGATAACTAGTTATTACAACAGAAATTCTTTCAAGGATAGGTAACAGCAACCACATACTAGAAGAGAACTCTAAAAAAATGTTACTCCCCGAATTTGGATAGAATACCTAACACAGCTCTAAAAAACTTCTGATAATGCTATCAAGAACTTATTAGCATAATAAACAGTATTTTGAAGCTAGGTCATTTTCCTAACAATTGGAAAATCGCCTTTATCATACCATTTCGAAAACCGGGTTAATCACAGGACCACCCAGAAAATTTAAGGCCAATCAGTCTTCTTTCTACTCTAAATAAAGTAGTAGAAAAACAGATTGAAATATTATATTGAAACAAACAATCTAATACGTTTAGTTTTAGGGCAGGTTAACAAATAAAGCATTCACTTTTGAGGGCTTGTGCACATCTTGGAACGGATTTTGGTCGAACATTAAGTGTAAAATTTTATATTTTTAATGTTGTTTTACGTACATAATACAGTCACGGGCAAAAGTATTTGGAATTTTTATATTCCAATATATATTTTGGCTTCTACATTTTGTTTAGATTTTTTTTGTGTGTAGTTTTTATAAATCCTTAAACAAAAATGGAACATCGGGACGAAAAAAAAACTCGAATCTAAGTAGTAGAGCATTATTTCATCGTAGGATAAGTAATTGGAATTTCACTTGTTCACGTCGTAGTATGATGTCCTTTGTTTTACTTGGGATATGGTTTTAGTCTTGTTATCAAAATGCCTAAAAACAATGAACATTTGGTGGAGCTACACGCCAACAAGTAATCTCTAAATTTGAATGCGGAATATCAGTTTAGTTAGAGAGTTTATTAAATGTCCAAGACCGCCAGTTTCCATTGTCTCAAAAGTAGACGAACTGTCTCCAGAAGACTTAAACAACAAGAAAAAGCCATTGAACTTTGCTTTGTAGCTTGTGAATAAACCGATGAATTATTGGAGAAATATTTTATGGACTGACGAAAGTTGGTTTGCGATCCATGGAGATTATCGTAAGTCGTTCTTGTATTCCCGACAAAAAAGAACAATAAAAATCACCGATTATTCATCGGGAAGCTTATGTTTTGGGGTTGTATTTCTTACATTGGTGTTGGAGAATTCGTTCGTTTGCGTTTTGATAAAAATGTATATCTTGACATTTTAAATGACCATCCAGCTGTTTGTAGTGATAACCTCATTGGGGGAGACTGGTTGCTGCAACAAAAAAACGCACCAATTTACACCGCAAAAATATACCAAGAATTTTTGAATGGTTTTGGCTTCATTCTTTTAGACTGGTCTCCACAAAGTCCAGATTTAAATGTAATTGAAAATGATTGAGCAGAAGTCAAGCGAAAAGTGGCATATGTAATCGGAAAATCGAAAGAAATGGTTGAAAATGAAATGCGCGTGGTTTGGGCCAATTTAACTCTCGAATATCTTAAAAAAATTATAGGTTCATTGCTAGATTCTCTTCAGGCTGTAATAGATGCAGGGATACGTCATTCGATATTAAAAGTTTAAAAGAATCTAAATTATATTATGCGTAATAATTAAAAAAATGCCTAATTCTAAATACTTACGAGTACGCTCAATTGAAATGATGTAGAAAAAAAGAAACAATAAAGTTTTTCCTAGCATTTTGTCTTTGTTGTTATATTTTTTTATTTATGATTTTTATAAACATTAATTTCAAATTAATAATTTATAATTAAAATTTAGTATTTTTTTATTTTACTTAAGATAACCAACCTTTCGTAAAAAGAACTTAAAATCATAATATTGTTAAAGGCGGAAAAATTAAAAAAAAACTCAGCTTTGAGTCTCAGTTTTCGGCCAAAATTAGGACCCAGGAGTTTAAAAAAAAAATATATATCCATGGCCGGTTTAGACAAGAAAGCCTTTGCCTTTGGCTAATATTTAAATTAAGGCTTAAGGATGGTGACTAA
The DNA here is from genome assembly GCA_963691935.1 of Nephrotoma guestfalica. Taxonomy (NCBI): domain Eukaryota; kingdom Metazoa; phylum Arthropoda; class Insecta; order Diptera; family Tipulidae; genus Nephrotoma; species Nephrotoma guestfalica. Next base: position 120,850,077 of record OY829913.1, on the reverse strand, counting down.
AAATCATTTTTTGTCCATAAAATATTACCAATTGACCAAATTCTTTCGTTAGAATGAAATTAAATGTATAATTTAGGTTTCGAAGGTTGCGAAGTTGATCGTTCTTTAAAACCGTTCGAATCAATTTTCTTAATATTTTTACCTCCAAACCGCGAACAGGGCAAAGATACCAGGGTGTTAAGGAACATAAAATCGAGGTATTAATACACGATTATCAAGATTGGTATTTGAACTGACATAGAAAATAAAAAATTTAGTTAAAAAATATTTAAAATTTCGGTTCTGATCGAAAAATTACGTCAAATGATGTTTTTTACGCCCAATTATAATTTAATTTCAGCTTGCTTTACTGTTAATAGATGGCAAATAAATTAAAAATAAATGTGTTCAAGATGCAATGTTTAATAGCAGAAATAATGAGAATTAGGTAATTAATTAATTAATTTTACACATACGGAAATTATCGAAAATTCGGTTACCCAAATTTATTAAAGAAACAAACCAGTTTGGATGCATAATTTGGGCTTTAAATATCGATATCAAAATGAAATTTGTTTTCTGAATACCATACAACCTCAATCAAATGCAAAATAGCATACTAAATACATAATAAAAATAATAGGTTCATACTTAGATAATAGAAGATATATATTGGAGATTTATCAAAAGTCGCTAATACTGAATTAGCTATTTTTGAAGATAACACGGTCTTATTTAATACTCCTCGAACTTTAAAGACTGTTCAATGTTTATAAGGCCAATTTATTTATAAGGCTCCTCTTTACGTACGTATGGATGGCAAATATGAAATACGGTATCAAAAATCCAATATGTGAGATTACAAGTTGTGCAAAACAAAAATTTTAGAATAGCTATCAATTCTAGATCGGATGCTATTACTTATAAACAACTAAGTACAAAAACTATTCATAACATGGCTGAAATCCCTCAGCTTAAGGAGATTATTATTAAAATTCCAAGTAAATTGTATGAAGACTTGGAAACACACTAACCCGTTAGTAATAGAATTGAAAACATTTCACTGACAATCAAGAGCGTAGTCAATATAAATTTCGCTGGAAAATAAAAAGACCTTACATAATTTAAATTGAAAAGTCACAAAAGCTTTCGAAATAAATTTTATGTTACATGTTTTATAAAAATTATGTTATTTATTTATAAATCAATGGCAATGAATTTAAAAACAATAATTCAGGGAAATTAAATATCACAAAGCTACTAGTGTAATACTACAGATTTTAAAGCAAAAAAAAAAACAGGATTTAAAAATACCTAATTACCATTTCTTCACCAAATTTTTAAATTTTTATTTGGAAAGAGCAACTTTACTAATTTACTACGATGCTTTCGAGTCGTTGTCATTTTTATGTTTAGATCGGACATTCTCAAATATTTTTTCAACACATGTTGCATGTTATTGTCACAATCCCTTAAGCGGCACTCGCAAATTATTTTAATAAACGCGGGTGTTGGTGAACGATTTTAATTTTAAAAATTTTTTTATGGTCCGTCTTTAAGGATTGCAGCATAAAGTCAAAGGGTCAGATGGATTTGAGCCTGAGGTATACTATTTTTCTCATAAAAGTGGTTTGTTTATATGTAGTATTAGTGCTCTCCAAACTTTTCAGTTTGGCAACTAACGATATTAAACTTTTGATAGAATGCGTACCATTAGAATTCCTTTTGAGTATGAGTTTCGGTTGAATAACAATTTCAGCTACTTCCTTGCGTTTTCCTGTTCGTTTTGTCTATTATTTTTAAAAATTGAAGGCTGCCGTCGATGCTCCTTTATGCAACTTTGGGGTGTAAGATTACTCCGCCTAAACGTTATTACTCTGTAAGTATCATATGCTAAAATATAATACTTGTATTTTCTTCTATAATATTAAATTTCAAGAAATCAAACGAAATAATTTCTCTTGCGTGACGATAAAATAAAATGATTTTAATTACTCTGTAATTAACTTGTTTCCTGTTCTCTTCAACAACGCTTTTATTGTGTGAAATTTGAATTTAAAAATTCGCCAATGTAAAAAACAACAACAATATAGTATGACTTTTTGATTTATTCAATACTCATTTATTACTTCAATAATTATAAAATATTAATATTAACATTACTTTACTAATTTAAAAATAATTCTTAACTAGCTGTTGAGGTCTTCATGATTGTGATGTATTATGTTTTGATCTGGAAATAAAGCAGAAAACGGTACATTACTCAAGTTAATTCTAGTAAAAAAATGTTGCAGGTGAACTGTTTAATACGTAATGTGGCATGATATCATTTGGAAAATACCCATATTTGTGATCTTGGGATTTTACAGGGACTAGAAATATAAATGGCAAGCGTTTTGTTTTACAAGGGTTTGATGGTTTGAAATTAGATTAGAAAATATTTTGTTACACGGATTTAGAATTAATTAGTGTACCACACAATTCGGCCTACAAATATCTAGATCGTTTTATTCTGTACATTTCATGAATGTTGTCTGTTGTTCTGTCTCGTTTATACTATTGTTATTTATATCAATATATATATGTATAAGGTGCCAGAAATCAATTCAGATGAATTATAGAGAAGGCGTTTTATTGATTAGTGGTGATTACCATACGCGAGATATAAAAACACAAATCATAAATGGAAAGTTGATATTTGGAAAAATAAATTAAGACAATACACGAATAATTAAATAGTTTGTGTTGGCTGATTTCTATATTAAGTATAATGAATTAGTTACCTGTTATTTGTATTGATGCTTTATTTTCCATGTGCTTTTTCTTCATTTCATTGTACAAACATTTAATTTTCTTATTTAGGCCAGCATCCGTCGTACGATGTTGTGATAAAATTATATTTTTTATTTCTTGGATATTCGGTCGAACTATCAGCGTATCTATCTCTGTTGCATCCTGTTGCCTTATATGTTGTTTCGTTTTAACAGTGTTACTACATGTACACTGTGTTTTATTGTTGTTTAGAATGCTCGTATTTTGATGATTTCTCGATGGCCGCTTTAACATTTGTTGTTTATTATTTAGGATATTTGGCAAACCATTTGAATCAATATAGTAATCGGGTAATCGTAACGACTCCATGATGAAATCTTAAATATTCAAATTTCATAAACAATCACTGTAGCCGCTCGTAACACATCCGTTTGTAGTAAGATTTTTATTTATTCTGTTTACAAATTTTCTTTTGAGAGATGAGTTTTCTAAAAATAAATAAATAAAAAAAATGTACAATTATGAAATTTGTAAACACACTTAAATAGAATAATAACAGTATTGCAATGAAAATGTGCATTCAGTGTTGGAATAGCTCTATACTATTTTGATGAAAATTCATTTTCTATATTTATCGAAAAATGGTCTGCTCAGCAAATTAATTACTTTTTGAATGAAGTTCTTACTATACAGCGTATAAGTAAAAAATTGTATTTGTAAACGGTTTGTGGCAGGTGGCTAATTATTTTATGTAAGGAGAATTTAAATAAATATAGGAGAATCGGGTTCCAGCATTTAAATGATTGAAATCAAGGCAAAATTAATTTTCAATAACACACATATTATGTACAAATTTCCCTTAAATAGAAAACTCGTGTATTATTTTAAAATTTAAAAGCGAATACTATTTGGATAAAATGTTTGATAAATATCGTATTTGTCAATATCACGGACGTATAAAGTATAGCTTAAGTGGTTTTGCCCATTTTTGCCTCATTTTTTGGGGTTATTTTAATTAAACATCAATCACAGGTCTAAATTCCTACGCTTTTAGCTAAATTTGAAAATTACTTTATCTAAAATAAAAACAAAGAATCGTTAAAAATAATCGTAAAAGTCATTTACATACGTATAATCTGATGTGTCTTTCAGAACTTTTATTACACGAAAAAAGCGAAGATTATTTTATTTTGAAATTTAGAATATTACGCTAACGTTACGGATTATTATATTTTGTCTTCAGATCATTCAATTGTCTTAAAGTTCGAAAACACGTAATTACATCGTCGCTTCATTAAATAAAACGCAAGACAAGTTAATATATTTGAAGTTGTGTTTCCAATGAGATTATCCAATTAATTTTCGCTTTATATAGACTCACTATTATATACGTTTATTGATGTCGATTCGACCTTCTTATACGTTAATTATTTTTATAGACTAATAATAAGAATTTCAAAAGGTCCACCGAAATCGAACATAAAGTAAGTTTTTGAAACAGATAAGAACATCCCCGTATGCGAGTTTAGTAGGCGTTATTCAGCAGCGCTAAGACCCGGTTAGGATTTAACGGAGCGTTTATTCAATAATTCGAAGATAACATGACAGTTTCTAAAAACTCAGTGAGGCGGCCAAATGCACTAAAATTAAGTGTTTTAGTAATTTTCGCGTACTTAGGATGTTTTACATCTGATCGAAGTTTTTTGTATTAAATATTTTTAGTATTGTTTTGCAATTGTTAATTGTTATTTTGTACTGCTACAGCAGTGGTGACTAAACTAATTCAGGTGATCTATATAGCCGGACCTGCTTTAGCAGTAATACTGCAAGTGCAGTGCTTGTCCCTGTGGAAAAAATAATCATAATAAAAATGCCAATAATGCATTAACAGCATATTAAATAATAGAAATGATTTCAGTCTTTTATTAAATAATAAATATACAGATAATTCAGTAAAATTATAAACATAAAATTTTGCATATAATAAAATCAATTTAAATAATAAAGTGGGCCTCGTTAGTTTAAATATTATCCTTAGTTTGGTCCTGCTTGTGCCAAATTTAAAACACTCTCTGAACATGGAGTTGTACCCGATCGATGGAAAACAGCAACTACCTATAATTCCCCTTTAAGAATGGTAAGAATGATATAATCATCTCGATAAAGTTAAGTACAGACCTTGCAGCCAGTAATTCTAAAATTTCTTGAAAAGTCAGTTACAAATAGGGTTTCTAGTTTTTACATCAAACGAGTGTACTTAGTATTCAAATCGGCCGAATATTGGTTTAAATAAAGGTAAAAGTTGTGGTGCTTTATTTATTGATACAGCTAAAGCCTTCGACATGGTTGATCACTATCTTCTGCTCTCTATTATGTATGATATAGGGTTTACGGGAGCTTCTAATAGATGGTTAGCGTCGTAGTTAGATGGTAGATCGATGAGAGTTAAGATGAATGATAACCTAAGAGATCCGAAATGTGTTGACGTTGGTTTTCCCCGGGGTTCAATATTAGGTTCATTGCTATTTCTTGTATAAACTAACTCTGTGTTTAAATTGAATTTTCAGTGTCATCTACCGGGTTTGCCGGTGACAGTAACGTTACTTCAATGATCAATTCTGATCTAAAAATTTTGCTCTCATGCGGAAAACTAAATTCATGTTGTTTAAATTGTCTGATAACATAAATTTTACCAGGTTGCCGCGAGCGACTAATCACAACAGGTCTGAATATGCGTCTATTGATTGCCACTCTGAGTGTTTTGACATTAAACCAGTCGACTCGTTTACATATCTTGGTGTTGACTTGGACACTTGTCTTACTTAGAAAACGCACGTTAATTCAGTCAACCAGTACCTATCATAAACTGCAAGAGTTTTCTACCGTCTTCGTGACTATTGCCCTGATCCAGTGCTATGTACTCGATATGGTTAAATTGGAATATAGATTGTCGTTCTGGGGTGGTTGTTGTGCAGTTACGTATTTTGTACCCTTTATGTGTTCAGCAGAAAACGATTTTGGGAATATTTCTAAAGAAACCAAAAACACTTTTATGTCTATAAAGTATTGAGAGTATTTTTTAATCGAAGTGACCGGCAAGTAATTTCGATTTTCGTTACAATTTTCGCGACGACTTCTGTCGCTCTAGTCTCGTTGCTACCCAACCTTTTTAAATGCGTTCTTTCTTTATATCAGGCAGGACATTTATTTGATTCCCTTTTACCTAAAGTTAAACAATGACTTTTTGAAATTATTGATATCTCCCTTTTATTCAGGATTATTACATAAAAAGTGTTAGACTTTAGTCAAGTGTTTTGAAGTTGAAATCTAATTAATATTGTTGTCGATTTTCGACACAGAATTTGCTATTTTTTATAAATAAATAATAAATATATTTGATGCTTTGAAAACAGACACCAAATTTTAGGAAGCTCTATCTGTCCTTGTATAAAGAAGCAAAGGCAGATGAATTTCAACGTTTCTGACGAATCTGTTTGTTTAAAATTGGCTATTCTAGCATAACTGGTTTTGCGCTGTTGGTTGTAAAGCTTTTCGTCGTATTGATTTGTAGAATCAACTAACAAAGTAAGCGATTCGCCTCCATAATTAGCATCCTGCAGAGTTTTCATCAAAATAAAAACTTGGAATGTCTGCTGAAGTCTGAGTCAAAACCTCCTCAATATCAAAGCAATTATTTTCTACATCTCATCTCCATTGTAATCCTCATCCGTGTCACTATAGCTACTATATTCACTATACTCTATCACTTTTATTATCTGTTATATAGTCAGGATCGTTTATGCTCTCTTCTTCACCACTATCCATTTCCTCCATTTCCTCAAATAAATATCTAAAATATTTAAAAAATTTGCAAACTTCTACGTGTGAACGATTCGACATTTTCTCTGACTAATGTATTTTATATGAGAATAACTAGAGAGTGCTAATAGAAATAGTAGAGAAAACTAATAAAATCTGCAATTGAAGTGGCTGTCCGCGAATGTGTTAATATAATAACCTTTCATTTAAAATGCAAGAAATAATGTAATAAACGCGAATAATTCGGAGTTGCATTGCAACAATAAAAACCTCATGCAAATATAAAATAAATCCATCTGAGCAAAATTTATGAACAAAAACTGATTATTCCCACTACTAGAGCAATTTAATATTTTATCAGACCTTATATTCGGTATACGGAACGACCATCTCAGCACAAATATATACAGGATGAATTTTTTTAATAAATGCCAGACTTTTATCTGGAAAGCAGTATCTTTCACTGTGTAGGAGAGAATTATTCAAGAGAAGAGAATTATTTCATTTTAATTATTTAAAGTTAAATTATTCAGTTTCGAGGGGGGAAGGGGGGGGGGATTTGAATTTCTTAATTAAAAAGTATACTCAAAAGTCTATTTCCTAAATTAAAAAGATAATTTTCGCCAATAAATACCAAACTAATGAGTTTCAAGGTCATTCAAAATCATCACTAACGTCTTCCGCGACACTTAATAATTTTCATTAAAACTAATTTTCTCATATCTTGTACCGTTTCCCAGATAAAACCCTAACATTTGAAAATTGCATGGGTATATGCATGGGTACATGGGTAATATGTTAAAAGCATTAAAGTTGGAGATGCTTATTCAAATCAGAAGAAGTAATCAGACCTGATCGTATCTGTTATAATACATTCTTACCATTTTCATTACCGCATCTTATGGGTGGTTAGTCAACGAACCATTATAGCACGTAGTTGTTGTAATGTATTATTGTGTAAGACTGCGGCACATGAGCCATTCCCCTATATACCGATACGCTACTAAAGGAATTCCTCATACTAAACAGAGTTAGAGTTCCTAGCGTTCGATGGACACGTACTAGTACTAGTCGGCAATAATCAAATTTTATATCTTGCTACTAAATTTTTGAATTTTTTGTGTTTTACAACTTATAGACGTATGTGGTATCGATTAGATGTTGATAATTAGATGGTTATAATTGATCTCTCATCTACAGTGATAAACATTGCAAAATTTTTAAGTTTTTTACCAATCCCTGCTGTGCCTCCTAAACTTGAAACTTGAAAATGTAGAAAGAAGTGTCGCTTTTTCATGCACATCACAATCTTGACCAAACAAATTAATATAAAAACTTATGACCGGACATGTTTATAAATGGCAGTAAAATGCTTTTGTAGAAAAATTCGCTGAAAAAAATTATTTTCTTGAGAACTGGCATGGAATGAAAATAAGAATTTCATTTATAAACTAATTCCATTTCCTACAACTCCATTTCATAGATATCAAATTCAAATTATGGGCTTAATTCTTTACTAAAGCAAGGGTAGGTTATGAAGGTTGGATAACCTTCTGTGTGAATATTTTCTTCTAGAGTTTATTATATTTAATAACCCGTTCTTAGTTTTTGTTTTTCTCGAAATTTTCTTCTAATATTTTGTTAGAGCTCTCAAACTTGAGCAAGTTGTGCAAGTTCGATCGAATTATACAAAACAATAATTTCAAATTTGTTTCACAATTTTAAACTTAAATCTGATCTCGTGTTTAGTTTTGTTTGTTTTTTAATTTAACAATCTTTTTTTATTGAAGTATTATTGTGTTTTGCTGGATGAATGAATTCTTAACATCGATAAAACCCCCACGTTTGTGCGATATATTCCGTCATTCTTAAGGGATACAATAATTTATGAAAATTTGACAAAAAATTTTTGCTAAAAAATAATGAAAACTTGATTTGAAACGACCATTTGAAAGTAACTTGATTTAAAAATCGAAAAACATATTGTACATAGTTCAAATTATAGAAAGTAATACGAAATCCAAGAAATTTTCTTAGATGTTTAATAAATTTCGAGATGAATTTTGAGTGGTCTTCAAATATGTAAATACTTTGCAAAATTGGTCGTTTAGAACTATTTTGTTCCTTATCCCGTATTACACTACACGGCTCGTTACACTATTTGACGAAATATAAGCATGGGTAGTCTCAATATTATGCTGGTACTCCCTCATCTTTAAATTTTGTTTGGTTTGTTCAACTGACAACAGTACTCACATGGTGATTCGGTTTGTTAAGATGTCGTTCATTCAAACCAATTTAAATACAATGGTTGGATCTTGGATACGTCTTCGAAAAAAATGCAGTCCAACAGGTTTAACACTTAAAAATTACAGTGGTACGGGATCACGTTTGTAGGCCTACCAAAAGGTTTACACATTTTAAATTGTCTCGTCGGTAATAATTTTTCGGCCATAGAAAACGCGGAAGATTAAAAAAAAGTCTCACGGTTTACCAATGTATGCTCCTATTTATTTGGTAAAACAGTTTTGTAGAAGCCTTAATATTTGTATTAGATCATACTGAATTTAGTTCCAATGGAAGATGCTTTAAACAAGTGTTTGGTTCTCCAATGGCTCCTCCGGTAAGTCCAACCGTGGCGAAACTATTAATGGAATGTTGAAACCCTTAGTTAAAAGCATCTCCCATTGAATCTATTTTCTACTACAGATTTGTTGACGATTTTATTACGGCAATACCAATTTTGGAAGTCGAGTTTTTTTTTGGATGCATTAAATAATTTTATTCCGCGTATAAAATTGACAAGTACTTGGCTTCCACAGTCGTATCAAAATAATAGAATTTGCTGGCCGAAAAAAGGTTGAGATTGTGTATCATTCGACACAACCTCAACCTCTTTTCGTTTCAAAAATTTCAAAATTTTAACTGATGTTTTAGTGAAAAATGGTTGTCCGGGAAACGTCATCACTACAAATATTAGGAAGGCTATAATGAAATGAATCGTAAACGATTTGTTTCGATTCCATATGGAAAAATTCGTTTTGAAAAAATAAAAATTATGATATACGAGTACAACTTGTTAGTAGACCATTAAAGTTTGGACATTATTTTATTTACCAAATTAAAAGACGAAATTCCAAAAGATTTGCAATCAAATTTAATTTATAAATTAAAATGTTCATATGGAAAGAATATGTTGGGCAAACCAAACAAAATTTAAAGATGAGGATATATCTGCATAATATCAATCATCTTCGAGGAAGTGGTCACTCATCAATGTATATAGATGACGCTGTAATACTGGATGTATTACAGGTGGTTTCGGTATTACATTATATGATTTGATAAAAAATGTTTGTCAGATTTTCATAAATTATTGTATCCCTTGAGAATGATGGAATATATCGCCGAAACGTCGGGGTTTGATTACTAAAATTATAATAAAACGGTGTTAAGCTTCAATTCAGCAAAATAAAATGTTATAATGTTATATTATAGAACAAATGTAAACACAAATAGTTACTAGTAAATTCCAAAAAAAACTACGAAAATTAGTTCAAAAATTTGCCGATAAATTAGAAAATCTCCTTTGGTGTGCAAATAATGAGTTTTCGATTAGTAAAGCAAAAATGCATGGTGTGGCTTTTTATTTTTAAGCACTCCTAGCTTGTTGTCATTTAAGCTAAATGGCCACTTATCCGGACATTTTTTTTCTAAACAACGAAAATCGTATGTATGTTACCTAAAATCCGGAAGGGTATGGATAAATTTGGATTACAAAGATTAGAAAGAAATAATAATGTTGCAAGCTAGTCGATCTAACTGATCTCCTTGTATAATTGATTTTTGGGCTGAATTCAAAGCATAATACAAACTTACGGAGGGCTTTATGAGAATCAACAATTTTCAGAATAATTTTATGAGGTTAACGAGCATTTTAGTTTGGAGAGCTCTCCACTTTACCTCAAAATTATTGCCAATTTTATGGTGAGATAAAAAATTTAGTTTTACCTTGGAATCACTAAGTCATCGTTGATTCACAATACTACGTTATAATTTATGTATGGAGCCACCAATAGGCACCATTTCTTAAGAATTTTTTTAAGATTATCGAATTTATTCAGCGCCATTATTCGAAAAGTACTCCCAAACCTAGTTTAAATCGTTCTGGCGCTTTTAACGGCACAGTTAAACTTTCTGGTCCTTTGTGATACAACTACATTTACCTCCTTCTCGAACTTCACGCACACGTAACATGGATTCCACCAGAATATCTTAGTTGTGTTTATTAAGTTACTGATCGTAAATCCCATTTTATATCCAGCCTCGCTGGTGGGATTTGAATCCCGCACCTCCTGGTCAAGAGCCGATGGTTTAACCACTGCGCCACTTGATCGTTGCTCACCCAATTCTAACATCACTCAAATTTTTTTTCCTGACAAAATTGTAGAACATTTACTACTAGAGTTTATAACAAAAAAATATTTTCACAACCATCGTAATAGTAAATAATCACTGTTCCTTTTCTACTGAAACCAAAATTTGTGTAGATGTGTCGGCCTTACGAGTAAAAGAAATTCTTTGAATTATTTTCAAAAAAAGGTAAATATAGTTTGAGAAAAAACCACTTCTATCAGTATGAGTTGAGATTTGAGAGATAAGAATTGAATATGTTTTGAGTCGACAGACAACAATAAAATGGAAGTGGAAGTTTATTTATCAAATAAATCGTTGAGGATAGTTTGTACTTTACTGCATGTCAAACAAATCGCCATTACGTTGGTAGAGTAAAAGAATTTGGTGTTCCAACTTTCAGGTGCAACCAGCTATTAGCAGCTCAATTACGCGATTGGTGTTAAATAAGAAAACGATTACAATAAATATTTTAACAATGACCATGTTTCTTTATTGATTTCGTAAAGAACAAAGAGTTAATTATATTTTAAAAATTTTAAACTGTTTGCTATGTATAGTTTTTGTTTTCGGAAATAATATTTTTTGAAATACTGCTTGTTATTCTCTAAACCGAAAATTCAGATAGTTTCTTTATTGCAAATAATTATTTAAACGATCGACCCATTAAACATGCCCTATGTACAAAATTTCTTTACACATTTTGATTGATGCTCGCCCGCAAAACTCGAAAATGCAACTTAACTCTCAATCCTAAAATTGTACGTTTTGAAAATAATTTTATAATTCAGTGGTATTAATGACATTTTAACGTTTACGTCCCAATTAAATGAATATATATTTAAATATTCCCTCGAAAGAATGGGAAATTTTCCACATTAGTCTTTTGATTTTCAAAGTGGGGCCAAAGGTTTAAAAGCCAACACAATTTTATCACTAATAGTTTTATTAAAATCAATTATTCCTACTATGTACTACTTGATTCAATACAGACCCGGATAATTTGGCAAATTGCTTTGCAAGATTTATCGGCTTGGCCATTAACAAAAATCAGTCACCACATGCCAAATTTTAAAAGTTAAATATTAGATAACATCGAGAGCAGATCGTGAACGTTGATTAATAATTTCGCGTTTAAACAATAAATGTTTATTTTTGTACTACATTGAGTTTTAATAAATTTCGATAATGTCCACTGTTTTCGTCAATTTTGTTGGCTTTTGCCTGAAAATGTTTGAATTAGATTCCGAGAAATATCAAATTAGACTAACTTTTATTTTAAAATTTGTTATAAGTTAATGAACTTTAAACAGTTTGCATGTTATAATAATATCAAGTTGTGAGATAAAGAATAAAAGGATGGAAAGGTAACCGACCCAACTAATATGAGTTTATTAGCTTGCATATACAAAATATTTTTACCACAATTTGTTCTTTTAACAATCCGTTAAAAACCACTTTAATTGCACAGCACTGTATTTTAACCTAATTCACAGACACTTTATATGAATATATAAAGCAACACGTATTCAAAACTAAATAATATTTTTTTTAATTACACACAACCAAAAACTATTTAATGATAACAGACTTTCTATTTACATAGTGGGATCGCGATAATTTTATCACCATTCTCTGCCACAACAAAACAAGTAATAAAGTCTTACACAAATATTACAAAATAATCCGCTCTGTATACTCATGAATTGAATATTTGCGAATGCAACACAATGACATAAATTCAACCTGTTTTCTGTGAATGCCGGTTTAAAACATTTATTGCATGACTGATTGCATTGCAAAGTGATTGGGCCAAACCAAATCACCACGTGTATTATTATAGTTATTTAGTTTACCTAAATATATAAATCACGCTATCACTGTTCCGCACTAATTTAGTATTGGACTAAATACAAATTTATACGAATTTTTTAGTAGACCACCTTAACACACTTCTATTTTGTGTTTATTTAATTTAGGTACTGAACAAAATTAAATTTATATTTGGATTTTTTTTACTGTATTAATTCTTCGTCGTCGTCGTTTTCGTCTTATTACTAGTATTCGCTCTTTATTAAATTCTTATTCTGTTTTCGATTTCGATCGCGTGAATACGTAAGATAATTACACATAAATAGTTAAAGAATTCAAAACGTAACTTTCTTGTATGAATGTTATCACGACACTAAACCTACATAGTATAAATCTTTTGAAGTGAAAATAAAACCGATAGCGTGGCGTTCTTTTACCTACCACCGTGTACGATTGTAAGATGAGATGATGGTTTATAAACAGAAAAATTCTGGAGTAATAAACTATACATACAACATAAAACTAAAAAAAAACTTCAAAATGCTTTCTATATTTAAATATTTAAAGTTAAACACACAACGAAATAAATACAATAACAAAACAAAAAATGTAAACTATAAGTTGTGATTGTTTATTACACGGATGTGTTAGCTTTTATATTTATTGTAATCAATTTTCGAACAGTGGAATCATAACCAGCGATAACCTTGGTTGCACTTTAGGTCTACGGAGATAAAAATATAATAATAATTTATTTTCAAAGGCTGCCTAGTTAGCGTATCGAAGGTATTATCTTATACGAGAAAAAGCCTCATACTATGTTTTCAGTTTTTAATTAACTTTTCTTAATAAGGATGCACAAGAAAATTTTCACCAACAGATTACGATCTGTGATAAAAAGGAACACAACTGTGACTCCCTATCGGCGTGCAAAACTCATGGGCCAAAACTCATGGGAAGATGGGACATCTTCCATGTCCAGTACTATAGGCTGGCATGGAGCTATGCAATACGCAGATGGTAACGTAATACGTCTTCGATTTGGCATAACTGGGTAAAGTAGGACGGGAAAAACAAACCGCGAAAGAGTTGGGAATATTAATAATTACTGGTGGCACCATTTATTGTCGAACGGTCGAAACTGATTTGTATACCCAATATAAATTGTGAATGAGTTCTGTTTCGATGCCAAACAATATATTTGTTTTATTGAGCAGTCATATTTTTTCATAAATTGAAAAACAATAATTTTTTTGTTTTAAATAATTTTAATCTATTGGCGATTTTCAAAAAGTAGCTGACATCTACTGAACAAAATGCGAATCATAGTTTACTTGGTAGGAAAAAGGCTGAAAACTGCTAAAACATTGGATTTGACAACGTCTTTGCCGAGAGTTAGCATCGAGATGCTTCTGGATGTAGATAAAATTTTGGTTTTGCAGCTATTCACTTCAAAAATAAGTCTTCTTGTGTAGCGATCGATCGGTATGAAACAGTTTTTGATATTGCTAGGTTTTCGGGCAAGAATTACGAAATCATCTGCATATCTAACAACTTGGTTTGACTTGTTAAATATATAACATGAAGTTTCAATGTTCCTTTTTTTACTACGTACTCGAACAGGATAGATGGTTGATACTGTTATTTGCCTGCCGAAAGTCTATATAAAGTTGGTGTATGGTTTTATTGTATCCCAACATTTTTCCAGAGTCATCCTCACGTTGAAACACTGATCGGTGATTGATCGGCTGGACGAAAACCATATTGATAGTCGCCAATAATATTGATATTTAGGAGTACAACATTAACTAAAACTACGTAGGCGGTGTTCAATAGAGCTATGTCATGATAGTTTTCACATTTAAGACGGTCGCCTTTTATGTGCAGCATATACATCCGAGCGCGGTCTTCCAATTTATGGTCCCAAATAATGAGGATGAGATAGTATTGATTTATGAACGATTACTGCCTCCGAGCCTAACCAATTCTGATACGATTCGAGACCGCGTGCCTTTTTATTTTTCAATCTACTAATAGCTACATCTACTTTCTCTACCGTGGAATATTCGACAAAGATCTGTACACCTGGTGAAACAAATGGCTCTAATGGGAGTCATTTCGATTTAGCAGATTTTGTTAGAATGTTCGCTATACTGAGAGAACGTCAGCCACGTTTATTCTTCGATCTCCATTCCCGTGTTTGATGGTTGTACTTCTTCGGTGATAGTCTTAAATGAGATTCCTGACGTTAGCAAAATAGTCTCTTGAATTTCCTTGTTTCGCTTGGTATCTGATATTGATGATATATTTTCTCAAACATATGACGGTTCTTTTATCGGTAGTATTTAGCCGTAGTTTTCCTATCACGGAAATATTCTGTAGAGTGCTTCTAGTATTAAGCACCAACTATTTTTTCGCCAAGAAGTTTTTGTTTATTTTCAGCGACCAGACAGTATTGATTATCGAACCAATCATTGCGGGATATCGGTGGAGTATTTTCGATAGAATGTCTCGGCATGCTGGTCTTATAGATCATGACTTGATCGGTTTGGTTCCCCAATTTTCCATCGCCTTGACAACTTTACAACAACGCATGATAGAAACAATCGCGTGTTTAAAAAAAATTGCCGCATTTAATTTTTCAAAAAAATTGCTTTATTCAAATCAGAAATAACGTTTCATCAGTAACTCAAATATATTGCGCCATTTTTGCTGGTAAATCATAAGATTTCAAACTCTTCAGCTTTTTACAAATGTCTTGAATCCACCCCAGTCTCTGTTGTGCCCACCATAAATCATAGTTTAATCATCAATATACGAATTGTGTTGGGCGCCAAGCAAAGTGGTTTGGTGCTTCGCGTGAACTCACACAGATTATTAGTGACTGCATATTTGAATGTCAAAATTCTACAAGAGTTCATATTCTGGATGATTATCTTACAGCAATCCCCCGTTCCATAGAAGACATGCTTCGTCGCGTCGAGGCTGGAATTGGAAATTCTGACCATAACCTGATAATCATAAAAATATCTGTCGACATACCACCAGAATTCAGACAGCAGCCAAGGCGGGTTTGGGATTTTAACGAGGCTGACTATGATGGTTTACAATAATTTTTTCAACTTTTCCCTTGGGAAAGCCATTGTTTCTATAACAATCAAATATATGACGCCATTTCCAATTCACGGAGACCGTATCTCATCATCATTTTCCAATCACAATCCAAATTTTAAAATATTTCAAATGAAGCCGCCAAAGCTGATAGACATAATAAAAATGCCTTCAAAATATTTACAAAAACGAGAAAGCTATGGAATCTGCCACTTCGGTGAACCGAGTCCGGCTAAAACTGAATGGGATCTTCGAATTAATAAAAGAGCTTATGTATGAAGTTTCAACCTGATCGGACAAACCGCCTGGGGTGTAGAGAGGCCATAACATTTAGTCTGTGCGACACCATACACTCAAACACACACACACACACACACACACACACACACACACACACACACACACACACACACACACACACACACACACACACATACACAGAGAGAGAAAGAAAGAAAGAAGGAGAGAGAGATAGACCCACACACATTTTTTTTAAACCACTTTTTGTGATTGGATGTAGCAAATGGTAATAAATCTGCAAAAACCTCGCTGTAAAAAGTAAGAAAAAATGCTAGGCTTTTTCATATCAATGCTAAAGAGTGTTTTTTTAGAGGTTCACAAATTTAAATTAAAATAGAACAAAGAAAAACATTTTGAATATCAGTGAAACTGGCTTGATTGGATAGATAATTTTAAGCTTGAATATGAATGATTTCGGCCATGTGGCCGGCGCGTACATAGCGTAATCTGGAGGTCTAATTTTCGATCACCCTTCGCAGCAATCGTGGCCGTATCTCGCTAATAACTCGCCGAATATTGTATTCCAAGTGTTCAATCGTCTCTGGTTTATCGGCGTAGACAAGTGACTTAACATGCGCCCAAAGAAAATAATCTAATGCAGTTAGACCACACGATCTCGGTACCCAATTTACAGGACCATTACTTGAAATTAGTCTTTCGTCAAATGTTTCTTTGATTAAATTAATTGTATCGCGCTGTGTGGCATGTGGCACCGTTCTGGTGAAACCACATATCACCAAGATTTATGCCAACCAATTGGGGTACAAAAAAGTTAGAAATCGTGTCTCTATACCGGTCACCGTTGACTGTAACATTCCGCCCATCATGAACCAATAATTCCGCCGGCCCATAAAGTGCAGCAAACAGTGATTTTCTCTTTATGTAATGGTGTTTAGGCAAAGGCTTGTGGTATAGAGAAAGTAATATAAACAGTGGTAATACTGCATACAAAATTTTGAAATAACTTTTTTTTTACTGTCGCAACATTGTTTTTTATTTACTTGAAAAATTGAATTTAGTGAAAAAAGGAAAATATCGCGTGAAAATGTTCGTGTAATGATTTTTTACGATTTTCGAAAGGGGCTAACTCAACAACAATGCTTCGAATCACTTCATTCGACTTTTGGCGACGAAGCACCATCCTTGGCTTGTGTTTGTAATTGGTACATAAATTTAAACGCGAACGATGTTCACTCAAAGACGAGCCTCGTGAAGGTCGTCCAAAAACGTCATGTGACTTATCGTGAAATTGAGGCATATCTAGGCATTAGTAACACCAGCAAACATACGATCTTACATGAACATTTAAGAGTGCGGAAGCTATGTGCACGTTGGATTCCATATTTGTTGACAGACGCACAAAAAAAGGTTCGAGTCGATTGGTGCCGCTAAATGCTTGAAAAATTCATTGGAGGTGCTTTCAGAAATGTATACAAGATCGTGACAGGTGACGAGCGATCGATAGTTTGTGTCTTTCAATTCGAAAAAAACCAACAAAAGTTGTGCGAGCTCGAAGCGTTGGGAAGCAAATGGTAGCGTATTTCTTCACGAAAACCCGATCATGTGGCTACTGTGGCTCTTAAAAATCAAAAGACAGTCAATCCAACTTGGTATATGACCAACTGTTTGCTCGAGGTTTTCAACAAATTGAGAGAAAACAACCCAAAAGGACGAATCATTTTGCAGTAAGATAATGCGAACTCACACACATCACATGAAACAAGCGAGTATTTCACTACGAATTGATGGGTTATGCGCCTTACAGGACCCGATTTGGCACCCAATGACTTCTTCCTGTTCCCAAGAATCAAAGATAAGATGCGTGAACAACAATTGTTTTATCGCCTGAAAAAGCGATTGAAGTGTTCAAAAACCATATTTTAGAGCTATCATCTTCGGAGTGGCAAAAATGTTTCGATAAATGGTTTGAGTGTATGCAAAAGTGTATAGATCTTAAAGGCGAATATTTTGAAAAGCAATAAAGCAATTTTTGATGAACATTTTTAATTTTTTACTACTATTTCTAGAAACTTTTACATCAGCCCTCGTAATAAACGTAGAATGTCCAATTTCGTTCAGATTATAACGGTAATTTTAAATTTGGTTAACATAAAACCGGATCGTGATCCCATATTTTACTATGAAAAAAGCTTAAAAATTTTGTATGCAGCTTGACTTCTGTTTATAGTGTCACAATAATCGGTTCAGATTTGAGATCGGTTATTTTCGCTCTGGCAGCACTAATGTCATTCTTTCTTTGGCAGAAACTCAGTATATTATTTCTAGTTGACGAAATGAGTCGCTTAACGCTTCAACAAATTGGCCTGCGACAAACTCGAAATTGATGAGGATTTTGCTCAGAAAATATTATTTTCGAACGAGGCGCATTTCCATCTCGGCGGGTTCGTAAACAAACAAAATTATTGCATTTGGGGATCGGAAAATCCACAAGGATATGTGGAGAAGCCAATGCACGCATTGCGTGTTACTGTTTGGTGCGGCTTGTGGCGTGGTAGCATTATTGGGCCGCATTTCTTCGAAAATGAGGTCGGCACGACCGTTACGGTCAAAAGAATCAACTACCACCACATGTTAACATCTTTTTTGTGGCCATATCTTGAAGATATTGGTTTGGACGACCTTTGGTTCTAACGAGATGGTGCGCCATGCTACACATCGGGCGTTACAATAGCGAAACTGCGTCAAAAATTCGATGGCCGCATTATCGTTGAAATGGTGACGTGAATTTGCCGGCAAGGAGCTATGATTTGACACTTTTGAATTTTTATTTGTGAAGTGCCGTGAAGGACAAGTTTTATACGGACAATCCACAAACAATTGAGCATTTGAAAGCCAATATTGAAGCAACCATTGCCGAAATAGATCCGCACACAATCCAAAATGTGCTCAGAAATTGGACCGACCGAATGGAGTACGCCAAGGCCAGACACGGCTCTCATTAGAATGAAATCATTTTCCATAAATAACCAGGAGGATTGTACTTTCAAACAAAAAAATAAATTTGGAAATAAATTAAGCCATTTTTGTTTTATTAAATTTTTAAATCTGGACTTCTTATTGGAACACCTTATACATTTTTTTTTCTGTGCTTGTGGATTATCTTCATTCCAAATCCGACAATTCTGTTTATTAACGTAAACTGTTTATTCAACCAAAAGTGTTCTTCATCGCTGAACAAAATTTTGCTTGGAAAATCAATATCAATTTGTGCTTCAGCCCATTGGCCGAATAGTCGGCGTATGCGATGGTGGAATGGCTTTAATTCTTGCACAAGTTGAATTTTGTAAGCACATAAACCAAGATCCTTAGTTATCATTTTCCATAGTATGGATGAACACATCTTCAGTTGCAGAGAACGACGTCGAATTGAGTGATTTTGATCTTCCTCAATGCTACGCTGTACAGCATCTATCGCTTGTTCGGTACGCACTGTTTCACGTCTTACTGGATGCGTATTATCATTTAGAGTATACGTAGCATACTCTATGCATCCGTAGTTAACCGAATTACCCGCTCTGATGGACGATTATGACGACCGTAAAATGGACGTAGTGCACGATGACTTTGGCGAACAGATTATTTTGATTATTTTGATAAAAAATTTCAACCATTTGTAGGCGTTGCTCTGGCGTGAGTATTCATTATAAAATAGCAAATCAAACTAATAACAAAGCAAATGTCAGCTGTCAAATCGGTTGTCAAACAAAACAGTGTTGCCAAATTAAAGATGTGAACCTCTAAAAAACACCCTTTACATACATATTGAATTCCCCTCGTAGTTTATAATAGAATCATAATTCGGTATTTCCAAAAATTAAAATAAATCTTTCAATTCTTTCTGATAGTGGAATTTGTTTAATTTTGATTATGAAAAATGAAATATACTGAAATTATTGATGATAATGACTGCATCCGTAATTGATGACGTGCAAATGAGCAATTTTAAGAAGAGTATTTCACAATTTAGCAAAACTTTCAAATTTTCAGTGACGTACTATTCAAATAAACTAAATTTTTGCGTCATACATACGTATAGTGTAGTGTTTCGAGGTGTCATCTTAAAATCCTAGACATTTGTGCAATAGTAATGACATCATTACAGCGTTCACCTTTAAACCGTATGTAGAATCAAATTGTTTTGCTTATACCTCTAAACTGGAATACTATTTGCTGATTGTAATTAAAAATTTCGCAATAAGTATAACTGTGCTATTTATATTTACACGTTTGGTCGTGTATTGTGTCTGTTTAAATTCCATAAGCGTATTTGCTGAAGAATGCGATTAAAACAACAACGATAAACGAAACAGTGCTTATATTAAAACGTTTTTTTTATTTCTTACAGTCACATTTTAATAAGACTTTGACATTGAATTACAAACGTAAGACATTATTAACAATAACGATCGTTTGCCTACAAAATTGGAATGATTTTATTCGAATTAAGTAAACGATATGTGTAAATGTACGAGTACATGTTATTCCTGATATACTTCCTTATTTATCATCGGTAGCATTCATTAAATGTCAGCAATTGTATGGCAAATTGATAAATGATAATTAATTCAATTAGAGCTTCAATTATTGATCGCCTTGAATAATTCAAAAAAATTTTGTTGCACATCCATCCGGTAATCCACATTTTATATTTTGAATGTTTAGTGTTGTATAGAAACGCAACTACCATTAATCACAAGTAACAACAACTTTTAGTTGGCACACGTACGCATGATCAATGGTAAAATAATTCAAATGAGTCGTGCGTTGTCGTCGAGATCATCGATTTGAGCGGTCATGATTACATTTTGCTAAATGATCGCATACACATTTCGATTATTAATCATTTAGATTAGATCAGCAACGGGTGATGAATGGGATCGCTTGTATTGGTTCGTTAATCATTTTTTTATAAAAAATGGTTAATTATGTAATGATTGATTGATTAATGTTGTTGTGACTTGAATGCG
Source organism: Nephrotoma guestfalica (assembly GCA_963691935.1). Lineage (NCBI taxonomy): Eukaryota > Metazoa > Arthropoda > Insecta > Diptera > Tipulidae > Nephrotoma > Nephrotoma guestfalica. Next base: position 120,828,883 of record OY829913.1, on the reverse strand, counting down.
GTTCAATTTGTATGTTTTATATAAATATTCCAGATTAATACACCCACTATCGGTTTTATCAAAAAACTATACAAAAACTAGAATTTTGTTGATAAGCGTTTTTGCTTTTTTATATCTTAATATTAATAGTTTTATTAGTCGTTGTCTTATTGAGTTAACAATTCAATTAATGATTCAAGTAAATTGGAACTGTTGTTTGCTTAATTATTCTTTTATTAATGCTAAATTTTACGGTTCCACGGGGGATCAACCTATCCAAGCCGAACAATTTTAAGTTGAGATCTATTTTTAAAGCAAAGTAAACCTTTTTGTGGTTGATTGTCTTACCAGAATGTTGAGTTTTTTAACAACCATTATCGGTTGATCGCCAATTCTAAACTTCTAAGTTTATATTCTTTAATTCAGTTATGTCAACTGGAAAATCAACAGCTCTCCTGAGAGAACTGAAAGTCACTCACTATTAAACCAAACCAGATTAGCACACAATACCCACAAGGACGCAATAACAGTGCCGCTACAAAAAGATACAACAGCGTCACCGAAAGGTAAGAACAAACTTGCTCAAGAAAGTTGAAATAAAACCGAAAAAAACAGAAACTAAAAAGAATGATAGATAGCCAACAACGAAAATACTATTGATTCGTGCTAAAGGAAGAAAAAGTAAGACATTGAAATTCTTTAGAGAAGTAACAAATACAATATATAACTGAACCCACTCCACAGCAAAGTGTTTCAAAAACTACCACCAATCACCATCTGTCGGCGGTAGCAACAACTATCTTGATTTCTATGATATAATCAAGCAGAGTATTTAAGAAGAATCATTTACTACAAAATTAATGAATGATGACAAAATTAGGATAAACGTAAGTCTGGTGAAAACTTTGCGTGGAAGATCTTTTATTTTTTGTACGTATGCACCATACTTGTAATACAGAAAGAGTTAAGGATGTGTTATGAGGTACAAATCTCAGAGAAAAGGTGGAAGATAGAGGTCATGGCGGCTGGTCATGGTCTGCTATAGAAGAATTATAGAAAACAACTGTAAATCTCTTTCAACAGGAAAATCGACTACTGGCCCACTGATTGAGGAAAAATACCTGATCTAATCGGCTTCTTTGTAATAACAAATATTTTTAGCAATCTTATGAAAGTCTAGGAGAGCCAGGACTCAAGTTCGGATCATTTTACAATAACCCTAACGATAAGTGAATAAATATATCATCGAAAAGGAGAACAATGCAATACTATTTAACGAATATACAGATTGGACAGGTTTCAAAATAAACCTTGAAGAAAACAAAACCTGGGCAGAATTGTTAAAAATTGACAGCCGAAGTAGAAAACTTGTTACAGGCTATCGGCTGGGAAAGTACTGCAGAAATAAAAAAGAGGTTAAAAGAAAATAACTGTTCAAAAGAAATAAAGGATCTTTTGAGGGACAAAAGAAAATCGAGACAAAGTGACACCAAACCAGAGCTCCACAAGATTAAAGAAGAATACCTCACTCAACAATTCTCAAGAGAAATCGAGATAAAAAAAATGAACAATCAACTTATACTTGAGTAAAATGATGAATGATAGAAATACTGACTATTCACTTTGGAAAGCAACTAAACAGTTAAAACGTTCAACAATGCAGTTTCATCCTGTCAGGAAAGTGGTTGGGACTTAGGCAAAGAATAATAAAATAAATGCCGAAAGATTTGCTGAGCTTCTTGAAAATATATTTCAACCATATGAACGTTAAACTGAAGAAACGTTTGATGAAAACGTAATACCGGAGTTTGAAGATGTTACTCCTAAATTTTGAGGGAAACAATCTTTTGATTAAATTCGTATGCAAATTACGATCCCGTGACATCTTCTTCATTCTTCATTCTTTATTCCGTTTAGCATCAGTCATCTTCACTCACTGCTATATCACTCCCGTCAAATCTTGTAGTAGTTGCCTAATATAAGCCACAAATGCAATTCTGCAGTTTAAGCCATGCGCACCGAGCGATTTTAATCCTCGAACGCCTTCGATAGCCGCCAAATTACTGTTGTTATGGCTTGAAATAATTTCGAGTTTTGCCCCCTATAATTGAATTGCCCCACTTCCGCCACTGCAAATAAAATCCCAGTAAAATTACATCGATTACCAGCTTGACCGGGGTGAAGTGACCTCGATGACGTGTTACCTCGGTGAACGAGTCATAACATTCCTTATCTATCTTACAAAATTAGCAATCGCTTGGCACAAATACGAATAAATACGAATATATTGTTTATTAATCGTGCTCGTCAGGTTGGATTATATTTTTCGACGTCATAGAAATTGGCCTCGAGGGCCAACCGGTTAAATCTTCAGTTACTTTTCATCATTTTACTTCATCGTTGTATGTATCTTGTAATCGACGCAATGTGACAACAAATATACTAAATCACCAAGTAAATTTTGTAACAATTTTGACACCAAATTCTGACCTCGACATGTGCTGGCCACATAAACCTCTGCGAATGTTATTTGTATTCTGTACATTGATATGAATCACTGTTATGAAAGCACTCATATTATTTACATCACTGGTAATGTACATAGACCTCGAATACAACATTCTTCTAAACCGAAATATTAATCCTACTGGATGTTTGATAAAAGCTGTCTTGAACAGTGTGGACCATCTATTGGTTTGTTTTTAAATCATATGATATGCCAACACTTTTTTGAACGATTTGCTTGAAACGTTGACAGCTCGTCAGTCTGATATTCTGCGTCATGACACAATCATGTTTTCGCTTGAGGGGCGTTTCGAAATATCGAAAACTTATTTTCAAAAACTGGTGTGTAGCGGGAATCGTGAGAATTTTGAAAAGACGAGGGTCGGGTTCTGCCTGACGCTTTTTCACAGAGCGCCAAGCAGGTCCGCTGTGGTGAAATTTGTGAATAAAATTCGTGAGAAAGGCGTCCTTTTGAATGACAGAAGTGGTGCCCGAGCTCGGACAGTGCTCATGCCCGAGAATATTGCGACTGTAGTCCATAGTGTAGGACAAAATCCATCAACCTCAATTCGGCGCCGATCGCAACAACTGACTACTAATCGCATCAGCCTGATTAGAATACTGCACAAAGACCTCGGATTATTCGCCTACAAGGTCCAGATGACTCAGCAGTTGAAAGTAAATGACCGTCCGCTTCGATCTCAGTTTTCTGTGTTGGCCATAGACCAGCTTCACATTGACGTTGATTTTGGTCGAAAAATCATCTTTTAAGACGAAACGCTTTTCCATCTCGGGTGCTATGTAAACAAGCAGAACTGCCGGATTTGGGGCATTTTTTTGGCGTAATCAAAGAGAAGCCAATGCAGCCACCAAGAATGATTATTTGGTGTGAATTTTGGAGTGGTGGCATAATTGGCCCATTTTTATTCGAAAACGCTGCTGGAAATGTCGTTACCGCCAATGGCAACCGTTACGCCATGCTGACCAACATTTTATGGCCTCAAATCGACGCTGTGAATGTGAACAACCTTTGGGTTCTACAAGATGGCACCGCATGCCATACAAACCGACCGAAAATCGATCTCTAGCGCGCCAAATTTGACAAACGAATAACCAGCCGTTTGGAGATGTAAATTGGCATGTGCAAACGAAGTTTTAAATTATCCACACTTTATAATCAAAAATCAATCATCCCGCATAGGAAAACCACAAGGTCAATCCATGTTGAACATTTAAATTTATTTGAATCTATTAAGTCTTTGTTGTTTTTTTGTAAATGCTATACGTTTCAACTTCATTGCAAAAACTGAAGAATCTCCTACGGAAGCTGTCACTTCCGGTACACAGATTTCCACTACATTTCGCAAGGATCTCCCAATTTATAGAAAAGCTTAAGTATAATGTTTAATTGCGAATAGTTATTCCGCCTGGATGTAGAGATACTGAATTTTGTAAAATAATTTTTTTTTTTTATCCGAAATCCGAACTAATTTTGTTTGAAATGCTATATACGAGTATTGTTCAAAATATTTGGAAAAAATAAAACGCTCCTATGGAATTTGCCACTTCCGGTGGACCGATTTCTGTCAAAAATCACTAATCTCTCAATTTATGGAAAATACCGTTTCATCCCGATCCGCTTGGGCTGTACAAATTCCGAAGTTTTGTTGAAAAACAGGTTTTTTTTTGTCAAAAATCATCATTTTCGCTTAAATTTTGGAAAACTGATCTGGATTGTTGCAAAATTAATCTAAAATCGTTTAGTTCTTGGTCGTTTTTCTTCTAAAATATACGTTTGCAGAGAACGAGAAAACTCCTTTGGAAACTGCCACTTCCGATGGACCGATTTCGGTCTAAAATCACCGGGATCTCCCATATTAAAGAAAAAACGTTAGTATGAAGTTTCACTCCGATCAGTCAGTTCGTCTGGGCTGTATAGAACCAACAGACATTTAGTCTGCACGGCACCACAAACAGAGACTTTTTAGAACCAGTTTTTCGTACTTCGGTGATATAGCGGATGGTAAATCTGCAAAAATCTCAAGGTGAAAATTTTTCATTATTACTGTACTTTATTTTACTAAAAGTAAAACGTATTTATTCAAAACTACTTATCATGTTTACTAGAAATGATGTATAAAATGGCTGGGTGATATGTTGTGACCAACACCCGACTTTCTTTTACGACAAACGTACATATATCTCGAATACATAACATTTAATACGAGTATCTAAATCAAAAAATTGAACCTACCGTATTTTTGATAAAAAATTGTTTTGTATAGGGTTTCATTTTGAATAGCCTGCTATTTGGACAGCTGTCAATCTTGAAGCTGTCATTTTTTGACATTTGATAAGTAAAAACCACGCCATTACTAAAAATAGTACGATACACGCTTCAACAACGCATTGAAATTGTTAAAATTCACTACAAAAATGGGGAAAATTTTGCAGTCACAGTTTGCAAAACTAAAGCACTTTTGGGTTGTCGCGAAGCACCTTCTCGGCCGGTAATAGTGAAATTGGTGGAAAAATTTGAGCTGTTGGGACAAGTTAGTGATGTGAAGAATCGAATTCGTCTTCGTCGCTCAAGAACAACTGAGAATATTTCTGCTGTAGCCCGTAGTGTTGACGAAAATCCAGGTTTGACGATTTCTCGACGATCTCTGAAATTAGACATTCCACAAACGGCATTACACCGTATTTTGCATAAAGATTTAGGTCTTAAGGCTTTTAAAGTTCAGTTAACACGAGAACTCAAACCGGTCGATCACCATAAACGTCGTATCTTCGCTGATTGGGTCCTTCAAATGCATCAAAGTGATCCGTATTTTCATCGAAAGATCATCTTCAGTGATGAGGCCCATTTTCACCTAGGAGGCTACGTTAATAAGCAGAATTGTCGTATTTGGGGCTCAGAAAATCCGAGAATGATTGTTGAAAAGCCTCTCCATCCTCAACGTGTCACTGTTTGGTGCGGTTTTTGGACTGGCGGTGTGATTGAACCTTACTTATTCGAAAATGAGGCTGGTGCAACTGTTACGGTGAATGGATTGCGCTACCGAGCTATGATTAATGATTTTTTATGGCCGGAATTGGGAGATATTGATGTTTACGACGTTTATTTTCAGCAAGACGGCGCTACGTGCCACACAAGCAACGAAACAATCGCAATTTTGCAAGAAAAGTTTCTTGACCGTGTTATTTCTCGAAGAGGTGATCACAATTGCCCACAGAGATTTTGTGATTTAATACCTTTAGACTTTTTTCTTTGGGGCCACGTGAAAGATAAGGTCTATGCCAATGTTCTACGATCGATTCAAGACCTTAACGAAGGAATTCGAGAAGTTATCGAGGACATACAGCCGCAAATGTGTGAATTGGTCATGGAAAATTTCATTAAAATGATATAGTGCTGCAAGCGTAGCCGTTGCGGACATTTGGTCTAATTCACAGTTTGTGAATCACGTAAGCTCTGTAACTGTAAAATTTCCGATAACGTGTACTAAAACGGTATTTATAAAATGTAACTCAGCTTAATATACGCTAGATTTGTTCTGTAACTTTGCACTCTATACAAACAAAAGTTGAAACTTTTTTTGTACTTTTATTATATACGCCTAAAGGTTGATAATGAAATACATACACGTACAGTCGAAACAAATAGTTAATCTGCGATATTCATAGAGAAAATATTGGTTTTAAGGTACACCAACGAAAGTCGCCAACTGTATTAATTTGTTGTTTGACAATTATACAATACATTAGAATATTTTAAAATAGAACTGTTATAGCGGCGTATTTATTACACATTGATTTACAGCGGTAAAAAGTCTACAGTTTATGAATATCATTTTTTAGAACATTGCATCTTTTTTTAGAAATTACTTACAGACAATTTCTATAAAGTTGCAGCTATTGAATTTTTACATTTTCAGAATCGAGCCATTAATCTACAATGTTTTTGTTTTAATCGATTTTCCGTAAATGCTATATCCTTTTCAAAATATGTATTTGCAAAAAACGAAAAAGCTCCTATGAGGGTTGCCACTTTCGGTGGACTAATTTCGGCCAAAAACACTGGGACCTCCTAATTTGTGGAAAAAGCTTAAGTATAAAATTTCATTTCGGTGTATCAATCCGGTATCTGGTAGTTCATAACCGTTTCTGTCGTAAATAATATACTTGTCAAAATATGTATGACCATCCAAAAACCGAAATCGCTTCTACGTAACAAGGTGGCAGGACCAAAAAGTTAAATGAAGCTGTCACTTCCGATGGATTTCGGCCAAAATTTACTGGGATCTCTTAATTTGTGGAAAACCTTAGGTATGAAGTTTCATCCCGATCAATCAGTCCATCTGGGCTCTAGGCCAAATTTGTGTCGAAAACAAGTTTTTTTTTGTAAAAAATCGTGATTTCCGCTTAAATTTTGAAATCTGATGTAGAACGGTATTGTTGTTAATTTTATGTAGAATCGGTTAGTTCATAATGGTTTTTCTCGTAAATCACAAACTTTTCAAATTATTTGCAAACAACTAAAACTCTTATCTTAAAAGCTGCCCCTTCCGGTGGATCGATTTCGGCTAAAAATTATTGGGATCTCTCAATTTATTGAATCGGTTTAAATATGAAGATTCACCCCGATCAGTCAACCAGCCCATCAATTTAGTCTGCACGCACATACGCACACACAGAGATTTTTAAAAACTATTTTTTTTGACCGGCAATATAGAGAATGGTAAAGGCCTAGTTATATAGACGAAAACGAAACGGACCGAAACAAAACTTATAAATTGAATGCATGGAAATGTATTAGAACAGTTATATGTATAGTCGGACCGAAATGAAATCGAACTGATAGATTGATTCATATCAATTTCTTTTCGGTTCGTTTTCGGTCGAAGTTCACAATGATTGATAGTATTTGTTTTCATAAATTGTGAATATTTTTTGCGATTTTGTTTACTGAGGCTTCTTTTTTTTATGAAACGTCAAACACAAAAAAATTAAAATGGCAGAGATATCTATTAACGAAATTGATTCGGAGATTTTAATAGAAAATGTTAGAAAATGAAGAATTATATGACAAAAAACATAAATTATATAAAAATAATATAAATATGGGTGGTCTATGGTCAAAAATCCATTTTATTTCCTTGTATTTATCACAATACACAAAACAGAAAATGTAAAACGTCAAAAACCGATTCGGGTATACAACCATCACAAATTTGCCTTTCGCTTCGGTCCGTTTCGTTTTCGTTTCGTTTTCGGCTATATAACTAGGGCTTAAATCTGCAAAAATCTCGAAAGCAAAATTTTTCATGATTACTTCACTTTATTTTACTACGTAAAATAAAGTAAAACGTATGTAACTCGGGAGTAAACGTCGATTATTGCTCTGGTTCAACTAACACCTTTGGCCTTCGACCTCGTAATTTGTTCTGTCAAACAATAATCTACTATTATACTCCCTTGATACATAATCTACTGTTATGGACATCTTTTTAGCAACTGTTCATAACTGATGGTAAAAAGGTTAACCAATACTTTACTTTACTTTACATTTCGATACGATTCGCAACGACCGGATATTCACGTGGATTATAGAATCCGCGGGAGCGAATCGATTGCGGATTCAAAACTGCATGTAAAAAAAAACAAAACAAAATTTTAAATCAGGTTATCATAGAAATTCCTATGGATTTTCGTACAATTAGTAAAGTAAAATTTGTTTTAGATCCGGAACTATTTTTTGCGTTTGTACGGAGGATCAGAAAAAACGATTTGTATGGAAAGCAATACAAATTTTCTTGGCTACTTTGATTTATAGCAATTGTTTTTCATTCTATTTGTATGCATTTTCCAATCCGCATTCGATTCGCTCCCGCGGATTCTATAATCGACGTGATTGTCTCTGGAATACCTACATTTTAACTGATCTAGGCAAAATATGTGTTCAATAATTGATTGATTCAGCTAATCGAAAGGAGCCGGTTTTAAAGGCCCAACTACGCCGTGTATTAAAACTTCAAGAAATGACAGCTCTCCAGGTGATTTGACACAAATAGTTTACTTGGTGGCTAATTTAAGCCAAATAATAAACTACAATCGCCGTCACACAATTGGCAAGCTATAGTTCCGGTTATTTTAGCCTTCAAACTTGGTTAATGGTTCACAAAAATACAAATTCATTCTGTACATATGCTCGTAACTTTCATATGAAAATGCGATAACCTTTTAAACTTATAAGTTACCGCTTGCGAAACAGTGCCGAACCATTAAATAAATGAGTGGTTGATATACAATAATATAAACTACATACATATAAAGAAAAAAAATACATATTTAAAATGTTGTATACTTTGTGTCTTCCAACTTAACTCGTGTACAAAACTATTCAACATGCGCCATACTGCGATGGACATAAATATTCATTTTTATGATAATGAGTTTAACACAAAAATTTTTAAGTCTGGTTTACGTCCCATAATTATTGGATGATAACGAATAATGGCAGTTAAAACTAGCTATGAGTAATTTTTACAACACTGTGACTCTCCGCATTTATATTTTCTTACAGTCTAGTCAACTCTGGCAATACAATTTTTGAAAACGTAAATGGCTAAATGGAAAACGAGTTTTTTTCTGAACATTATGAGTAGTTAAAAGTTAATATTTTGGCTACTGATTTACTTTCGTGCATTGATCTCTTTATAAATGATCTAATCACGGTGATTATTAAAACATCAAATTATTAAATATTTGGTAAATTAAGTTTTCGAACTCCTAATGGTATTAAAAGATGTTTTTCAATTTTGTTGTGTGTGGAGAGGATAATTTTCAAATGTGTTTGTTTGTTTCCAAGATACTCATTAAGCGTTTTGCATTAACCCGGTCTTAACGACTGAATCGAATCAGTTTGGTCTGGAGCTACTTCAAAGATACCGGACAAGTGGTGCAGTGGTTAAAGCTTTGGCACTTAGACCGGGAGGTGCTGGGTTCGAATCCCATCAGAGGCTAGATGCAAATCGAATTTTCATCATCGATTACGATCGGTGATGCTAATAAATACAACTAAGACCCTCTGATGGAGTGCAGAATTCCGTGTCACGCGCAGATCCACCTTGTACAGGTTGACATGGAGCTTGCAATGTGCAGGTGGTATACTGTAGTTGTGTGAGTAGGTGAAGTAGGTGGGTTAATGATGTGGAATGAATGAGTGGTATCATAATGGGCCTAAAAATTGGCCTAAGTGTGCAGTAAGCAACCACTGAAACCCTATACTTCAAAGATAGATCACTTGAATCTTGCGGAAGTTTAGGGTGCATTTCTTTTATATTTTGAAATCGAGCACCGAATGTAACCTGGGATTATTTTAAAGGCCTATACACGTTATTTTCACTTAATTGTTCGCGAATGACATAAAAAAATTAAGGTTGAATATTCCTGAAATCCTCAAATCGATTCTTAAATTCATTGTTTATCTTGCTTTATTGTTTGGTTTACAATTTTAATTGATTCCCATTTTTGATTATTGAAGGCTTTTTTAACCAAAAATGTAGCATTGGTACGAGCGAGGAGGATCAAAAAATTCGTCGTTTTTAGAGTAGAATAAATTTTTTATTCTAATCATTTCTATCCTTATCCTAATCCCGGCGAACTAGGCTGCTTCATCTTTGGTATGAGATCTTGTAAAATTTCAATCCATTCGGGAGGGAATTCGTTATTGATCCATATATTCTGAACCAAAGATTGAACATTTTTTAGTTTATTATCTGGAGAATACTAATACAATTCGATAAAAAATTTATCGATTCCGAGTGCAGGTTCGAGTCGAATGAATTTGTTCTTTGACTGATCTCGTCTTGGGTGGGTCGGGTTCTAGGTGTTAATGGTGTCCTTGTGGTAAGGATAATTTACGAAGAAATTTTAAGAGTCTCATTAATTGACTTACAGATATTGTTATTTTTATTCTCTAGAGTGATTTGTTCATGAATTAATATTGAGCTCTTATTTTTTCATCTTGCGATAATTGTAAATTTAATGGTTTATGATTACAAGTTATCGGCGAAACAGATGTCTTAGTTACGGAAGAACGCTCCCTGCTCGTAGCTTGGGGACCTTCCTTGGGTATATGCAATCCATATTGATCAGTGGTCGGTGTAGATCGTATGATTTTGCTGAAGAGTTATTATATGATCCATTTGCGAGTAATTTCGTTCATCGCTCCAGGTAGTGAGGTTTCTGCGGCGATCGATTGATTGTGAATGAATAAACCAACAAGACAAGAAATACTAAGGAGTTTCCGTTTTCATTTGATTCCCTGTTGCATAGGTTGGTTCCAATACATGTTGATTCCATTAGTCTTGAGATCCGAGATGCGCATTCAAATCACCGTTGTGTTAAAGTGTCACATGAGTTGACCACGATCTATTATAGAAAATAATGTTGAAAATATGTTTGTGCATTTTCGTCGATCAAATTGAGAGATTCATCAATCAGTATGTAGGGATTGTGACATATATGGAAGGTACGATTTATTTTGGTTGCAATAGCTTGAACATTTTAGTTTGAGGTTAGATTAGATAGAGGTTGTTCGCCTGATTGGGATACAAGCTATCATAATGGGACTCAGAATACAAAAGGGGAATTTCATTTACATAGTTACCATTATTAGGAGTAAACGTTATTAGATTTTCATTGATGGAATGATTCCCGTTGATTCTTATGCTTTTTTAGTCTGGACATAGCAGATAAATATTCAGCACCAGAAGACTAATATCTGAAGTTCATTTTTGTTTATTAAATGAATTCTCATCTTAAAAGTTCTGATATTTTTTCATATTTTGATTGATTAAATTTACCTGAATATTAGTTGTTGTGCGGGTTCCCCGAAGTTTGGTTGGAGCTATTTACTTGACGGATGAACTGAACTGTTTCCTTGCGGAGCTCACTAGATGAATACAAAAGGTATTCCAGGGGTTTTCAAACGAAGTTGATGAGTAATTGCCTGAAAAAGCAACTTCTATCCTTCGTGATTGAATACATTTCCAATTTGGCTTATTTACATATTATTTAAATAGTTATTTATTTTTTTGTTAAATTTAAATAATGAATATACACTTAAACTTAGCTTCTGATTTATTTATTAAAATAGCTAAAATGGCGTAAATGTTAATGACTCATTGTTCTTTTAACGATAAATATTTTAATGAATGTAATGCCTTATATCGTGAATTTACCGAAGTAATTGTGGTGTAAGCGACATCTGTTAAAAGTTTGGCAAGTAAGAAATCTTATTGTCCTTTTAAATGCCTGCCGCCTAGTTGGCGCCACTTTCCATACGAGCCAATGGTGATATTCGTTTATACAAGGAACCGCCTCAGAATATTTTTTCTTTATATCATAACTTTTCGTATTATTGCTAGTAAAGATAATTTAAATTTAAATCTTAATTATGGCAAGATCTAACTTGATTTAATATTCAATATAATTTATTTTACAATGTGTAATAGGTGTCTGAAACCGGGTCAATTCTGTAATCATTAATATGCCTCTCCTATTCCTCCATCTTGTTATATGTAAAAAAGTGTGCAAATGGTACTTACTTAGGTTTGGTCACATACTTCAATCAATCAATTGACGGAATGTATTCTACTACGCTGAGTCGTATTGAAAAGCTCTAATTTTGTAAGGGAATCAAAAAGATCCGGCCCGGTCTGTCAAGATCTATCGGAAGCCAGTAACGGAACATATTCTATTCAAAACATGATTGAAAACAAAACATGAACACGATTTGCATGTCGTGAACAGAGTTAGATTTGGGTCAGTCTGGTATTAAATTTCCATAATATCCATAGGGATTCGCCCTGGTATGCCTTGGTGTATCGATGGCTAGTTGTATTTACTAGATCTAGTTTTAATTTAAAAACCGTTTTCTATATTGTGAACATAACTATGTTGAGTAGCGTCAGTATAGTATCAAGTTTCTATTATATCCAAGAAATTCGGCCTGATATGGTGTAGTGTATCAGAGGCCAGTAACGGAATGTATTCTATAGGACACGTGGTCGTATTTGCTAGCTCTAATTTTAATTTCAAACCGATTTGTCTGTACATAACTATGATGGTTTGAGTGAGTGTCGTATCGAGTCTGTATAATATTCGAGGCCAGTAGGGCTAGCTAATGCGATTTCGGTTCGAAAATAATACATTCCGTTTCTGACCTCCGAGGCAACAAGGCTTACTAGCCCCAATCCATTTGGAAATTATGGAAACCCGATACAATATTGACTTAAACCATCATAGCTCTGTTCACAACTTAAATATCGGTTTCATTGGTGTAATAGAATAAATGTCGTTACTGGTAAACTAGAGCTAGTCAATACGTTTTCATGGCTAAAATAATACATTTCGTTACTAGCCAGCGATACAACAAGGCATACCACGCTGAATCCTTATGGATCTTGTCGAAACTCAATACCAGACCGACCAAAACCGTCATAGCTCAGTTACATGCAAATCGGTTTGAAGTTAAACCTAGAGCTAAACAGTAGGAGTCTGTGTCGAACAAAAATACACTTCGTTACTGGCCTTTGATGCAACAAGAAATACTAGGCCAAACCTTTTTGGATATTATACAATTTCGATACTACACTAACTCAAACCGTCATTGCTCTGTTCATAACATGCAAATTGGTTTGAAATTAAAAGCTACTAAAGCTAGTTAGTGCAACCTTGTTTTGAATTGAATACATTCCGTAGCTGTACTCCGATATATCTGGACAGACCAGGCTGTTTTTCTTATTCCCTTATAGCTTTTCAATATGTTCCGCTGTTGCATAAAATGCATTCCGTCAGTGGTCTTTTATCGAGCATGTTTTTAGAGCACGACGAATAGCTCTTCGTTATTTTAGAAAATCAATACTTTGCATTGACTAAAATTAGCCGTTCTAAAACGGAAATTGTTTTGACATTTGTGGCACATCCAGTCGCTGTTATGTTAAGTAGAATTTTTTTAGTGCTTACCAAGAATCAACGAGCTGACCCACTTTGCTACGCAGTTCCAAATTCAAATATTTTTACATAATTTTTAATTTTGATTTTAACATTTTAAAATTCCGAGCTTCAACGAAATTATTACATTAAATTCTGGGCTGGGATATCATTGAGTTTTAGTGTTACCCGATGATATTTTTGTATTTTTCTGGGATGCAATTCTGCGCTAACTTCACATTCATTGTTTTGATACTGGGCTTCGATTCTGTGTTTTTACGCCGTATGCTATATTTTGATACTGTGCGGCGATGCTGTGTTTTGTTACTGTGTTGCGTTTTAATGTTTTCGATGATATGTTTCCATGTTGTGGTTTGCCACTCTGCTTTGATGCAGTCACACATTATCAGGTGCTTGTGATGTTACATTTCGATGTTGTGTTTTCTTTTGGTCCATTTTATTGTTTTCGCTTCGATGAATGTCTTGTAGCTGATTGGTGCATCTTCTGTTAGTCGGAGTCTTATTATTTTGTTAAATAAATGCTTTGCTGTATTGATAAGTGTTTCAGACCATATTTGTTCTTCAGAAACGGTTGAGTTGAAATGGTCTGTCTTTTGTGTCGACTCCGCCGAATTCTGGAATATGTGCGATGTACATTAATATTTGTAGCTGGTTCAGTGTTTAATATTTTGACGGTCGGGGGTTCTCTTTCGATAATAATGCACATCACGCCATCAGGCGAAGGTTTATGTTAATGCTATTAATCTTTTAATTTATTTTACTTTGAAATGTTGTCCATTTGTTGATTATAATATTTCATACTGTTGAAAATTTAATAATAATGATTTTCCAGATCTCCTTTTGTTTTTATTTGGCCCATGACTTGCACTCAATGACAAAGTCGATCTAGTGGTAGTTTTTATTTTCGACATTGAACAATAATTTTCTGATTTATTTTGAAAATTTAGGCGGCATTGTTGTAAATTGGATTCTAAAAGCTAATTTCCTAAATTTTTGCAATTGAACAGAATTGACCTGGCAATTTTTTGAATTTTAGTTAAGGTAAAATCATTTTTGAGTTTGAAACGCATAAACTAACGTTTTATTCATTACCAAAGGACTATTATGTTCATATGTCCGAACTAGGTACTTTTGAATACAACGCTTGCAGCAAAACGCTAAAAACGGTAATTGACCAGCTTCCGATGATTATTATATAATTAAGAAATTATTTTAATTTTGATGGCATTGATGAGGCAGGAGTAAATAAAATTAGATGCAACAAATTAACGGCCCATTATGAAAATTTTCGATTTCGATATCTTCGATAACAAAACAAACCCGCCCTACATAATTATTTCAATTAGTTTATAATATTGGTAATTCGAAGTCTATAAGTGGACACTAAACATACGGTCAGTAATAATGTCGTTACCTAAAACATCATTACCTAAAAGAGACCTTTTCCCATTGCATTTTTATAATTTTTTAACTTTACCCAGTAAAATCATTGCAAGAAAGTGTAGAAGAGACACGGGTATTTCAGGTACTCTTGGTTTAGGTAATGAGATCATTACTGACCGTGTAAAGTCTGCTATAGAAATCATGTTTCTGATATTGACGTTAATTACTAAATATTTTCCATCAGTTTTCCATGTTCCCAGCAAAGTGTTTCTAATCGTTTCAACATCATGATGTGAGAAGTACCCGAACGTTCGGTAATACATTTTTCGAAGTCTTGGAATTAGCCATTATATTTGTTGATCAACGTGCTACATACCTCGGCTTTGTCTTACTACTATTTATTGATACAAAATAAATACACAAAAGCCAAAATTTACGATTGATCACAAATTTATGTAAATTACTCATAGTTTCATTCTTGGTCGAGAACAAAAAAAAACATATAAGAATAATAAATGAGATGTTCTAATTTCATTTAACAAGTTCAGACACGCAGAACAACAAACAAATCAGAGTCTTTAGAAATAAAGTTAAAATTTCCGGTTATTGTTTCTTAATTGCTACTATTCTTATGAATTATCTTAAATATTATTTTTTATGTTTTATTGTTTCAGATGTCAAGATGTGGCATTACGTAAGGAATATGTTAATTTAGTGGATACAATACGAGATTCGGGCGGGGAAGTTAAATTATTTTCAAGTATGCATGTATCTGGAGAACGTGAGTATCATTTTTTTTTTTGTATGTTTCATGTGATATGCGAGACGACACACATCCACTTTTAATTCGAATGAATCACTTGATGAGGACCGGTTTAAAATTGATTCATGTGTGAAAACGTGTCACAATATTTTCACCTTTGATAAATTGGTGATGATTTTTTATTTTTATTTTTTTATCACTTTCGCTTTTTATTTGAACAAAATGGCTCATAAAGATTTACGAGGTGTTAGACTGGTTGCAACTACTGGTTTAATGTGTAAACAGAATTAATCGATTAATTAAATATACTGAAAAAGCAAAAGCCGCTAAGTCAATTGTTACCATTTGGTGTACCGCTGTTGGTTTTGAACATTTGTATTTGGTGACAAGAATGAGTTATATATGGCGATTTGTTTAAATAATTGGGGATCGGTTTGTTTTGTTAAGTGGACGTTTCAAGTATAATAAAAAACCATTGAATCATAATCTCTAACATAAATATTAATAAATATATTTAGAATAAGCGGAAAATTTGTTTAAATAAATAAATTAATTTTTTTCTGTTTTTTTTATCTACAGAATTAGCACAATTAACCGGCGTAGCTGCAATATTACGTTTTCCAATGCCCGAGCTTGAAGATAGCGATGATGAGGAGGAGGAGCCGGGCAATGAATCTGATTGAATTCTCCATCTTTTTTGTATATTTTGATCCGATTTTTATCATAATATTAATTAATTGTTAAATAAATTATTATAAGGAAAAACACATAGAAAAACAAATTGATGTTTATAAATAAATTAATTAAATAAAAATGGAAAAGCTTTGTGATAAATAAACTACATTTTTAATTTGGTTTAGAATACAACAATTATATGCTAATACTGCAAAACAGTTTTTGATCTCATCTCGGAGTGAATACCACTGTTACGTGCTGATTCAGCTTTTTTAAAGGGTTTTTTTCGGTCGCAATTACACGCAATTACGCAATCGTATATTCAATATGGAGAAAAAACTGAGCTTATTGTTATCAAGTGTTGACGATATTTTGAGTTATTTCGGACGATTCTTTGCAAAAGTTTTAAAATTTATGGACAATTTCGATGTGATTATGAATGAGTTATTTTGTAATAAACTTGCTCAAATATTCTCTAACGTCAATACAAATATTTGTCACAAATTAAACAACATATTCAATTTACAACTGAATTCATGAACCATGGTCAGCTCATCAATCAACACTTGTTATCGAACTCGAACATTATCGCAGAGCTGTCCAGTAAATTTGATACTTTCAGCTGCACTCTTAGTGATGGCCTTAAAAAAACGACGCCAACGTCATAACTACCTCTTGACTTGAGAACGAGCTTAAAATGATGAAGAACACCTGCACCTAACCAACTCACTACAACAATAATTGTACACGTGTTTTAGGTGTTCCAACGTTTCTGTACCCGATAATAATCGCGGTATACTGAAAATATCAGTAACATCAGACCTCCCTGTCGACTCAAAATAGCTCCTACACATAGCATATTCGTTTCTAGACTCAATATCTCAACGACAAATGCAAATATTCTTGTACACGTTAATTCCATTTTGAATCTGCATGATTTTCGAGTTGACCCGAACCAAATATAGTTCTTCCTTTAAAGTGATGGTTCGATAAACTATGTTCGATTTACTAATGTCTCCAGCGATATGACCCGAGTCATCATAACTATAAAAATTCGTTGATCTCTCAGCTTAGATTCAGACCTCCTCGCGGTGCTCCCTGGGTAATGCTAAATAAATCAAACGGTGTAGTGGAGACGAGCAGAGGAAATTCTATTTATATTCCCTAATCAGCAACTGTTCTGCATGTTAAGGTCACGTCTATTTGTAGCAAACGGCTCACTATATAAACATGTTCAAGGTACGAATGGATGCCTTTAAGATATATCACCGTTACGTGACTGGTTGAGCGGGTCAACAACCTACTCTCACAAAAACGATTAAGTTATGGACCCTATGCAAAGGCCTCGGATTAAGTTATCGGATTCATCACGTCAACGAACTCGGCAAGTGTTCGCGAACAACGCTATTAAAATGGGAACATGGAACGTTTCGAACCAGGCGGAAATATACACACTAGATGTGCTTGCACTACAAGAGCTTAGATGATCTGGGAGTGAGATCCATACTACCACCAAGGGTAACACTCTACTACAGCGGCCATCGGAATAGAGGAGAATTTGGAGTTGGCTTTCTCGGTCACCGGCGTCTGTAGCGGCATATTATCTACTAATATGCGGATATGCACGGTTATATTACGCTCTAAAACTATTATCACGATTGTCAATGCACTTATTCCTCGTTGAGCTGGAACACGTTACTAACATCCGGCACCATTTTATCAAAATCATCGTGGACGACTTTAATCAAAAATCGGTTGGAGCGTAGAAACCACATAAAGTCTTGATCTCGAAGAGACATTCCACCGGTATAACTGACGTTAGTTGAGGCGCTGTTATTGCCAGCGATCATATACTTGTTATTTTTAAATACAAGTGCAAATTATCATCCGCATTTAATAAACAAGCAAAGAAGACCGTGTGCCAACACCGTAAATATCGACCGACACAGTGAAAACCACAAGCCCAGCAGCGGATAATACAATTGAAAAAAAACACCAAGATCACGTAATGATTGGTTCGACGGTCAGTGCCATCAACTCGTCGAAAATAAACGGAAGCTGCGCGAAAAAAGCTTAGCTTGCAACACGAGCTCTCACACAGAATATCTCCTGCGCCAGAAAAACCACATCCAAATTCCTCCGACAAAGAAGCGCGAATTTATGAGGAACTGCTTCGAAAACATTAGCTTGCAAGCGGAAAACGGAAACTCGAGAGACTGTTTTGCGAAAGCAGCAAATCTAACTAAATACCTCCACCAAGATCCACAGCCAACAAAAACACGGAACTGAGAACAAACGTGGCTGATTTTTTCTTAATATGGCAAAGCTACTTTCAAATCTACTAAATCGCTCTGACGAAAAGCTCCTGGTCTCGACGGAATCCTCGCAGAATTATTAAAACACTACGAGCTACTCTTGTATTTTATCTTCATGAGCTCATCGTGAGATCACACTTATTCGTCTGCTACATAAAAAAATGACCGTCTGAAGTATGAAAATTACCGTGGTAAAGCTCTGTTAAACACCGCATACAAAGTGGCTGCTAATGTTATACTTGCCAGAATCATTCCAGACGCCGAAAAAATCATCGATGACTATCAATGTGGTTTTCGCCCCAACCGATCAATCACAGTGTTTCACCATGATGGATGATCTTGGAGAAATGTTAGGAGTACAATATTATCATTTACCAACTCTACATAGGCTTTCAGCAGGCATAAGATAGCATCAATCACGAAAACCTTTCGGCCGATGTCTAGGAATTCCGGAGAAGCTTGTCTCTCTGTATAAGCTGACATCATCTGGCTCAATGCGCTTGTGCTGTTTAATCTGGCGCTCGAATAAGAATAATGAAAAGTTGTATTGAATTGAAAGTTCGCGTTGTATATTCAATAACTCACGCCAATTCTTGGGTATGCAGATGATATCGTGCTTCTTGGCTAGAGATCAAATGATATCAAAGACAGTTTAATACCGGTTGATCGTAACGCGAAACGGCTTGGTTTGAAAATCAACAACAGCAAAACAAAAATGTTATCAACAACTCAAAGCATCCTTACGGCAAAACTCAGAACAAACAACCCCAACTTTGACAACGTGGAAGATTTTAAATATCTCGGGTCAATCATATCAACAAACGATATCCAAGTAGATATAAAAAAGCCCGCATAGCAGCCAGACGTAGATTGTATTATGCCATGCGCAATCAAAGTTATCAAATATCCCTAGGAGTCGAGTAAACTCGCACTTTATTAATAAGACCTGTGCTAACTTTCGTATGTGTGAGTTGGAACTTGATCACCAATGATTGTAGATTAATATCTGCTTTTAAAAGTACCATAAAGCCTTTATCTAGATCTATTTATGATCCCTTTGGAGACTGTGATATTCTCGGATACATTAAATTGAACTGAGTTAGATTTCTGGGCCATGTTGAAAGACCCCCATCACAACGGATGATACGAAATTGTTCCATCAACAATAAGTTGGCGTACGCCGTAGGGGAAGACCTAGACTACACTGGAGCGACAGCATCGAACAAGATCTTCGTATATTAGGATTTATTAACAAAATGTAAGTATGTTTGCAAGCTCAAGCACTTTCTTATGACATTTTTTCACTTACCGAAACAAATTTAACCAACGACTTAATGAATTCTTTGCGTTCGATTACAATGTTTTCCGCAAAGATGGTTCAGTGTCTGTTTGTGAATTGACCGGTACAGACGTTCTTTTTGCGGTGCATGTGAATTTTGACCGCCCAGTAAAAAGAAAAGCAATCTTATTTAGATCAAGGCAGCTTGATCTTGTGTTCTCTTCTGACACCAATAATTGTAGAATTACTCCCATACACAATTTGCACTAATTTGTTTATCCGGTTGGCAGTTCTGAACACAGGAAACTATATGCCGTCTAATTCCGGTAGAAAAAATTTCTATATATTTTCACAATTAAGCAAGGCTACGTACCCCTTGTTGTTTTATCGCAGGAAAATACATATACAAATTAGGGCTATCTAGGTTATGCAAAGCAAAGCTACCAGTTCTCTCATCTCTGGATTATCTTTGACGACTGGATAATGTTTGGCCCGAAACTTGAGAGAAATCTTTGCAGCTGCTACAGGAAATCCACTTTCGCGGCTGCTCTGATATCGTATCAGAAGGATCCAGGGGCACTGGGGTCCCGGGCCTTGTAAGCCAAATAATTAACGGAAAGATGTGGTAAAAAACAGCTTTGAGCGTTTTATAGTCTACAGGAGACGATGGTATCATTCCTGCGGATATGTAACAAATTTAAAGCTTTATTTAAAGGCAGCCAGTAACTTTGTCACATTCCTTAGAGATGAGCAGCAGAAAAGAGTGAGACCTATAAGCTTATACCCTTCTCCTCCTTCTTTCCTTACAATATGCACTTCCTCAGATTGATAAAATTCCTCCTTGACTAAGCTGGAAATATGAATTAACGAAAAGGATTAAAAAGGCCACTGTTTCGTTTTAAGTTCCATTGAGAAAATATGGGGTTTGCAGGCGCACGTGGTACACTAGTTTATACTTCAATCGTTAAGCCCATTTTATTATATGAGATTATTGTCTACTGACCGGCTCTAAATGTTCCGGCCAACCTAAGCAACGAACAACTACCTTGTACATCAGCAGACCACTTAGAAATACTCCGACTCGAATACTGGATATTTTATATCATATCACACCCTTGGATATCCTAGGTAAACAAATGGTTACGAGCTCAGCTATAAAACGCAAATTTATCTCCATGTGGAGTTGCTTAAAGGCAGTTTACTCATGTATGTTAAATAGCAGAGGTATATCTAAAATCTTCGACTACACTGTTCGATCATTTTACTTTAAGGAGAGATTTAGAACCGATGATCCCACAAAAGAGGACTGAGTGAGGGAAGTTGTTCTGAGCCCTGCTGGTGCTAATTTCTTCACGGATCGTAATGTTGGCCTGGATTGTTTATGAAGATGCATTGAAAATAAACCTATCTTTCCATTTCCCCAAGCACTACACAGTGTTCCAAACTGAATTAATTGCCATAAGAGAGGCCGTAGACTGGTTGAGGTATAATGTAATATCTTTCGTCGGAAGCATCCCAGAATTTGATTATTCTTTATTAGCAAAATGGCACATCAGCTCAACATCCACTTGATAAAGATATCAGACCATTTCAATATTAGGGGAATATAAGAGCAGATGAGCTGGCTCGTAGTGGTACTACCTGGCTCAACTCATCTATCAGAGCGGACGACAGATAGGTCAATAGTATCTCATGTGTAATAACTAGGTAGATTGCTGTTATCTCTGCGAAGGCGTCAATTTATAATCGTGGCTGAGGTTCTATTATAACACACCGTCTCATAGGTAACACGCGAACAGACCAATATGCCTCACGTAATCACTGTCGTGATTACAAAGATGAAAAGGAGGAAGAATGCATACTCCATTTGCTTTGCACCTATCCCCGTTTAGCATCAAGTTTGGAGCGAATAATTCTTCGACTACAAGACAACACCATGGGCAACTTATCGTGGAACCAATTTCAATACGGGCAAATTCACCGTAGAAATAATAGTTTCTACGGTGAATTGCTCTATTGAGATTGGTTATTCGGGATGGTCAAGGGGGATGTTTTCTTTTATCTCCGTTTTAGAAGCATAGGACGTCTATTAGGCTGGGTCATCTAACTCTGTTGGGTGCTAGTGATTTGATTTTCAACCATGATTTGCAAAATTATTTCGCTTCTCCAATTTTCCTTTTCCGTTGTGGGCAAACACCTTTTAGTTATGTTCTTTCAGTGACTTCTTCGGCGTGTGACCAATCCAGTTCCACTGGTGTTACAGCAAATCAATTCCAATTGTGTGTTTTTGTAACAAGTTGAATGTTGCTCCGGCTTTGTTGGTTCTTTTATTTAGATTTTCATCTGTTACTCCCGTCCCCGCTAGTACTCGACCAAGGGATACAAATTCATTAGCCTCCTCTATTTCTTATTGGTTATTATATAACGGAGTAGATATTGGTGTGTTTAGCTTTAAATCGTTTTAGTTTTCCTGATATTCTTTTTGAGGCCAACCCCTATCTGATAGCTTCTGCACGTCATCTGCATAATCCGGATAATTGACTTCCTCCATTAATCCCCACTGTATGCCGTTGGGGGACGGGCTATCTAATTTCCTCATGACACTATCTAATATTACTGAAACGGAACAAATGTGGTCGGAGTACGCATTCTTGTCTTACTTGTTGGCTGTTATAGTATGATTCACTCTGTTTGCCGTCGTACGTTCAATGTTCACGACATTTAGGTATAATGGTGAATCACATTCGTTAGACCGCCCAATAATGATACATGTTGTGTTGATATGATCGATGCTACTTATTTCTTAATTTTGAGATGATCGCCTATAAAATTGTATCGAGGATGATAATTGATAATATCTTTACGCTTGCTTGTGTTGAGGAGGTAGAGATGTATTCCGCAAAATTTTGCATTCACTCAGAGTACCTTTATTGGAGATCGTTATAGTCAAGCCTTCCTTCCATTTTCGCGAAGTTGTACTGGAATTCCATACTTCGATTATTACTGGTGTTAGAGCTCTTGCAATTGTGGATATGCCTAACCCGCTTCATTCGTGCATGGGTATTCTTAGTTAGTTATTACTGACGCCAGTTATTAATTCGAAGATTTGCGTATTCTTGGTGACGTTCTCTCTCAAATGTATTCCTTATTGATGGTATATTTTCCAGTTAACTGCCGTACGCATTGATGTAGTATGCGCATGTTTCTGGTTGCTATAGCCTCTTCTGCTGTCTTGAGACAGCAGAAGTGTAGCATGTTTTCAGTGTATTGCTTACGATCACTCTTTGTCATTTTCTTGAATTCTAGTGCCGTATATTCGAATTGACGATTCGACTCCGATGTGTTTTGTTGGCACATTTACAACTTGAGTTGTCGGCGTTCTTTAATATTCTTCCACTGATAGCTTCTTCATTGGATTTGAGGCTGAGCTTTAGCGGTATCTTTTAGGTAATCTATCAATGTTAATTTTTTCCGATTTGTCTGGAAGTTTTTTTACAGCGGCAGACTTATTTTGGAACTATGATACGTATTAATAGGTGGTGGTTACTGTGAATGCAGCTTTCATTGTCCCGACATCGTGTACTAGGGATGTAATCGTGAATAGGGATCTTATTCGTGTTCACCTTTTCTTAGGTTACCTTTATTGGGAATCGTTATGGACGCTCGTCTTTAATTTCTGTGGTATTTTACATGATTTACAAACTTCCCTTATTATGCCGTGAATATTTCAGCTGACATATTGTGCGATCCAGAAGACATGATGAGCATAGACAATCATTTCGGTGTAACTGCCTATTTCCGATTAATCAAAACCAACTACATATAGATATTAGCGATTGAATGAAGGTGCTGTCGTTGTCTCTCCAGTTTTGCCATCACATAAAAAGATTTTATTGCCTGATGCTTTTGGTACTACGGAGTTGAACTGGACCAGCAAGTAGCAAAACTAGAAAAGCTAAGAAGTCCGTTTGCAGGACTGCGTAATATAATAAAAGATCATAGTGAAAATTTGGATCAATTTCGTGTTGAACAAACGGAGAAACTTAATCCAATTAGACAGACTCGTTCTTCAGATAAACGAAAAACGGAAATAAAGTCCCTTTATTGAGGCGAGTTCAAACAAATTGCAGAAAAATATTCCTCACAAACTGACAACGAAAGCCAGAATTGTAGCTACGAACAACGTTTTGATCGTATTTTTTTCTTTTCGAAACATTTGATCAGCGAGAGCCGTTGTCTGATCGAAAACACTTTCAAATGTGTGCAAACTGTATTTACAACCACCAAAATAAATAAGTTACAAGCGAGTTAAACTTGAAAAACATTGCACTGATGAAGTGTCGGTTGATAAGACTAACATATAACGTCTAAATATTGGAAGAATTGCTGTAGTCCGGTGCGAAACCATTCACATGGAAATAAAGATGCTTGAAGTGCAGCAAGTTAAGCCTTACATTCGAGATTATCGGTAAATACTGATCATTTAGAGGTCTAGCCGAATCAACGAAGGGCCCTCGCACTCTGCGTGTAATTATGCCACTGCGCCTGGGACTGCGGAAATGGTATATAGAAGGCTTCAAAACATGCCGAGCAAAAGTTACGATGGACAGCAACCTATGGATGATTTAAATTAGTTGATCAAAAATAATACAGAACCAGGATTTTCTAAAATGTAATTTAAGTAATTTATTATCGGTAATTTCTGTTTTTATTGATGTTTATATAAAATTGTTTTTGAAACTAAAAACTATTTTTAAAGCCAAAATGTAAAAATTACTAACCAAACTCTATCGGGGATTTATACATTTATTTGAGTATTTCCGGGAACAAATCAAATATAATCGAATCACATTTTGGTTATTTAATTATCCCCCGTCTTTTTAAACTTACAAATCTAAATTATTTTGTGTGTTTATTTCTTTTGTATAAAAATGTTTAAGATTTGTTGCTTTAATAGGAAAAAAAATCGTTCGTTACAAAATATGTAAAACGCATTTAAAAGACTACAGTACGATCAGGAGTTCGTGCGCAAACTTAAGAGAGATGATCGGTTCCACAAAATTCCTGTTAATAGTACTTTTAATTTATTTTTTTCTTGGATTATCTACAACTCTAAACAAAATTATAAATAAATAAATAATAATTAAGATATCTAGATCTTTTTAATTTTGTTAAAAAAAATATGTTACGCTCAGCCTTGTTTACTTTTTTTGTTAAATATAAAAATTACATTTATTTTTATAAAAAAGGAAACGATAATGCTTATTTAATTATATAAATTTGCTACTACTAGCCGTCTTAAATCGAGATAATATTGTGTTATGTAAAAAAATGCTTCTGTTAATCGCGTTTCCGGGTTTTTTATGTTGCTTAATGTTTTTGTTTCGTGCATATCGATCTCTACCTATCGATAGAAAAAATACGGTCATTGAGACTTCATACTAATTAATTTTCTTTGTCGGGCTCGGGTCTCTTGCCGTGTAACAGTATACTCAAACCATAAAATATTTGGTATTAAAGTTGTGTCGCGTAATAGTAAAAATTCTGATACTTTCCATGATACGACATATGGAAATTTCGGTGCCAGAATCACGTGTGTAACGAAAAACCATATTGTGCCAACAGATACACCAACTAAGGCCCCAACAATAACCTGTGACCACGTATGATATTGAAGGTATATTCTGCCGTAACATACTAATGCCGCTAGTGTCCAGCATCCCGTTATAACGAGAGTCTTTATTGCACGCTCAACCGGTGAGTTATTATTGATGTGATGTAATCTGAAAATAAAGAATTATAATATTATACTGTGATTGAAATTTCCGACTAACTAAATTGGTGGTTAGTTCCAGTTATTGATAGATGTATCTAAAGTACATACACCAAATGTCCCTGATATTTAGTTCTAAACTAAAAACTTAGCTTAGATTTATCAATTGTAAATTAGGAATACTTTAGAGAGATCAATAAATCTTAATTTATTTAGCAAGTTTGAATTAAACGTCACAAGGTTAGTTTAGTGTCATTCATAGATTAAACTAACCATCAATGTTTAGTGTGTGTTCAATTGGTTTAAATCCCAAATAAAAAGTTAAAAATTTATTCGTGACAATTTCTCTTTAACTTTATATCAATTGTGTTAAAAATGTTTGTGCTTGTTTCAATTTCAATTGGTTAAAATTTTTTTGACAATTGTATGGAAAATAATTAAAATTAATTCTATTTCAAAAGATAACTTTCAATTGTGGTCTGGCAAACTTCTGGTTACAAACAACGGTTTGTGTCAGCCAAATGTGTGCCTTAAGCCGATTATTTTGTCAAAATTTTCGACTAACTAAATTGATGTACTTGTAAATACATTTGACTAATGTAAATAAATCAAAATGTGAATATTTAGATCAAAACTGCAAACCTAGTTCAGAATTAACAATCTCCGATTGAAAACGCAGTTTGTTTCGTGCCATCTATGATTGACTGGTATGAACTAACATCAATTTAGTTAATCTGAAATTTAGTCAGAAAAGTCGATGTCAAGAACGCAGCATTAAAAGTTTTTATTGGGCACCTACACACTTGAAAGAAATTCGAATGTTTATCTTGGTTACTGTCCTAGAAACTACATCCAAGAAACAAATCTTAAAGTGATGATGAAATTCGGTATATTCATTGAAAATTGAATCTATTAAAATAATTTTTGGACACACTAACCGGACGTATGAGGCGGACCTAAACCAATTCTTAACTAATCATGTTTGATGATATAATTTTATTCGTATAGATCGCAGTTTGAAAAAAATTACTATGGTCGAAAGTACCAACCGTATAAAACTTAAGTTTTAAGTGAGAGTGCTACGTTGTTTAGCATTTGTTTTGCAGCCATCAATAGTAAACGATCTCGGGTTGTAAATATGGAAAAATTGGTCATCATCGTGTGATACAATATTTTTATTTCAAAAATTTTAGTACATCTGACATAAAGTCCAGCTAGATTCTACTCTGGAGAGTCTGCCTCTCCGTTTAAAACAATAAATATTGGATGGTAAAGTTTGCATGGTACCAAAAATAAACATCGCGGTGGTCGGCCAAATGAGGTGACCGCGCCAGAAATGGTTAAGGAAATTTAACACGAGAACGTGGTGTCTGTTTGTGCTGATTGTGCTACAGCGCTCAATCCGAAACAAAAACAGCGTCCTGAAAATGTTTCAATCGAGTAGCAAAGATCGAACATTGGTTCATTACTTCCGTCCGGAGATGAACAAACAGTCTAAACAATAGATAGAGGAGAATTGGGCTGTAACAAGGAAAGACCTTCATCTTCTGAAAAGGTTATGGGGATTTCCATTGCTTATCTTCGCCAAAAGCGGAAAAGATACAACGGCAAGTAGTATGCGAACTTATTGCAGCGTTTGAGTGATGAAACCAAGAAAGCTTGATTTGGTGAAAAAGGAACTACTACTGTTTCTTCGAGACAATGGGCGCGTTCAGGACCACCAACTGTTGGCATCATGATTAGTGAAATCATCGCCAATTTGATTTCACTATTTCATAGTACTACACATTTTCATATCGTTTGCTTTGATTTTACTCAACATGTTCCCAACTGTTGGGTGCCCTGAATGCGCCCAATGCATCAATTCACATGCATTGAAAAATGAACTAGTAGTAAAAGATTTGGAAACAGTATGAAGCGGAGCAGGAGCCATAGGATATTAGTAGAAGCACTCTGTACCATTGCACAATTAGCTCGATCTGTTCTAAGTCATTAAGCGCTATCTAAACTTTCACCAATGCAATGCCAGCCGAAAGCAGTAAAAGCCATTAGGAGCAATGGAAGTCCGAACCGAACTGATTATGGCACAAGTAACACAATGCGTCGTTGTTCTCTATCTGATTTATCAGCCGGAAACAAATGGAGGCGGAATTGAAATTGACCGCAATGAGCACGATCCTTTCTAGGTCATTGTACACTGTCTAATATTTCTGTCGGAATCATAAAAAGCTGGACGGAAGCATATAGTTTTATCATTCGGAACTATTTGACGCTTGCAGAATTACCACAATGGATTAGTAGCACAATGCATAGTGCACGATTTTGTCCTATGAAGTCAGATGGAAGCCAGGCGTTCTAAGTCATATTGCACAATCTAAAATTTCAGTCAGAACCAATACAATGCAGATCCAGCCGTAATTATTTAGCGCTTGCACAATGTATTTTGAATGGTTATGTCAACATATAGATTTTCAACCGGACCATTGAAAACGTCAGCCAGAACCACCACAATGTTACACCGGTCGAAACCACATGAAGCCAGTATGAATCATCAGGATTATTGCATAATAAACACGATCCGTTCCAGGTCATGGTACATTTCTTAAACTTCAGTTAGAACCGATGAAATTCCACCATAAAATGTCAGCTGGAACCATTTGGTGCTTCCACAATGACTTTTGAATGGTTAAGAAATATATAAGGTTTCAGCCGGAACTATAAAGACTATTGTATACTATCTAAAATTTCAGTTGGTAATGATATACTACCTGCCAGATCCATTAAACGCCAGAGAGGACCAATGAAAAACTAGCTAATACAGTTTGATGCTTGGGCAATGAGCACCATGTATTTTGATGGTTCTGATATTTTTGAGAGCACACAATGTCCTCATTAGGCAGTGGTCTGGATTGTTCCCACCGACTTCATATGACTCCGGCGGGTGTTTCCTGGATTCGTTTGATATTACAGTGGTTCCTGGTGGCTTTTTTTGATTTCGACTGTTTATATTGCACAACCATCCATCCAAAATACATTATGCTCATTGCCCAAGCACCAAATGGTCCCGATTAGGTTTTAAAGGTTTCGGTTGGCTACAACGGTTGACAGGTTGTCTGTCAATTTTAGATAGTGTACATTGGCCTAAACCGTGCTCATTGTTTATAGGCCCGGATAGTTCCTACTGACTTCATATTGTTCAATTTTCGGTTCTTCATGCTATTTTCATCACTGCTTTCGTTGGTTTGATGTCGCTGGTATGGGTTCGAATATAAAGTACGGCGGCTATTAGAGCCATACATATGTGGTTTGGTTCCGGCTGAGACGATGGACACTATGACAATTTAATTTTTTGAGCAAAGTCGAACGAATTTAGTAACAGGAAGGCACACTTTTTCTAAAATTTTCAAAATTTTTGCTGATGAAAGAAACATAAAATGACTTTCTGATTGTTACTAATTTACGAGAATTGTTTTTGAAACTGACGAACAGATAAGGACAAAACCAACAAAAATCCAAGAAGCACTTCGAGGAAGAATGACGCAAATTTGTTGGTCTATAAGGCGATTCTAGGCAGGAACTTAATATTTTACTAGTGGTTGGTGGGGCACTACACGCCTGATTCAATTTTTAACAGAGGCGCGAAAAACGATTTTGACAAGACAATATATTTAATTTGTCAACATTTAGTTTACTGCAGGACACTTTCGATGAATTTTAATTTTGGTCAGTACTTCTAGGTCAATCATGACTTTGGGGATTCCCAAAATCAATAAAAAACATTATTTTCGTTTCTAAACGTCAAATTTCATCATGGTCAATTAAGAACAATTGACATCCCAGAATAACGAACTTTGTAATTCGGTTCCGTATTTTTAAAATAAATATTTTTCGATCCTTCGCTTTTCTGATTCTACGCAGCTTCTGTGGAATTTGTTTATTATATTTACAAAAGGAATTATGGATACAGCCGGGACGATGATGATAGCACTAGTAGAATATAAAATATAATTTTGAAGCCACCTGATAAATAGATACTTGGACGATTTGAACTCGGCCTTAAGAAGCCTGACCGAACTCGTTTCATAACCGATTATGATAAAATTATATATGTGAGACAGAAAAGAATTTCCAAAACAATTTTTGGATGAAGGTCTGAAATATGACTAAGTGGTGCGGAACTAAGCTATACTCTCACTACCTAGGCAAATTTTCATTTATATTGATCTTTTCTGAATATTTTCCAATCAAAATTAAATTATCTTACGCTACTTGTTACAAGCTCTAATTTGCCATTTATACTGAAAACGGGCCGTAAGCTAAGTAGCTTAAGTTGAACTCTGGACCGTTTCCGTTATGATTGACTGCCAATAAAACCTTAAGATCGATCAAAATTCATTGAATAAATCCTAAAGTCTCAATGATCACTAATTGTAATGCAAATGGTCAAAATTTACTGAAACTAAAGTTCTTTGGACTGATTTACCAACCAAGACCAAAGTCTGAAGCACTTTATTTTGTAGCAGGAAGAGGTCTATACAGATATATTTGATGGATCCCTTAACTCTCACAGGGGCCAATACTGCAACTACCTTTGCTGCGCTTAATTCATAAATAAATGGGCAATGCTGCTAATGTCATTTTCAAAAACTAAATTTTATTTAACTGTTGTGGAATAAACGCAGCAATTGTCAGTGAAGTACGATATTAAGGATAAACCAGTCAGACAGCCAGCGCTTAAGTTGTACTGAATTGTTGGCGTTAGTTAGACCAACTTATGATCTTACGGACTGACTGGTTCCGTCTTTAGGGCGTTCTAATATCGTAATTAAGCATACAGCTATAATCAAAGAATATGTACCCGGTGCAAATTTAGATCGATAGCCAATTCGGTGGAAATAGTTTTTCATTTTCTGAAAACCACACTTATTCCAAATTGAATAATAAATTATGTCAAAGATCTAAACCATTTATGGTGCATTCAAAATCGATGCTCAGAATAAACTTTACCCAACTTACACTACAAGAACAACTGTTATGATTAATCGAAATAGTCGAGTTACTGTTTCAGTAATTTCTAAAATTGTCTCTTCCCTCGCGCTACGTAAATGACAAAGGCGTCAACTCAACAATATAATAAATATAAAATAAAATTTACCTAATTAATACAAATAATAGCACGTATGTTGCAAAAAAACATATAAATTGTGCGTGACTCGATGGCATGCCATACTCGGTATAAATTTGTGCTCTAAATACAGGCCGCGGTTCTTTGATTATATATTTTAATATCATATTTATACTTTCATTTATTAATGTACCCATAAAAAACGTTATCTAAAATAAAAGATAAAAATAGAAAATTTTATTAGAAAATCTCCCCATGATTTAATTTAAGGTTATGTTTTGATTGGCATGGAGGTGGCCCACCAAAAATAATTCTTACTGTGTGTAAATCACGCCTAAATAATATTAATGCTAAAAATCCAGCACCAATTCCTAATGGTGATAAACTTATCCATGCTAATAATTTGCCAATGTGATCACCTGGAATAAATAAATACTTTATATTTTCTTTTCGCCTTCGTGGACTGGAACGAAGTCCCGCTTCTCGTTTTTGTAAATTGGCAAAGTATTTTAAATTTTATACAAACCTTTTGGATATTCAACTAATGTAAGTGTTATTGGTTGCCATTCCGAATTATTGTATTTACTTAAATTATCTAAATTTGCAATTGTGTCATCGCTACGCGACATTTTTCTGTATCTATTTTATTTTGTATTGCGATTGCGACGAAATTGACAGATCGAACGTCTTAAAAAAATAAATAACAACATCGAAAATTTTGACAACAAAATAAAATTTGACACGAGAACGATTTTGTTATTATTTAGGCTGGTTTACAAATTGTTTGTATGTACAAACTATAATTAATTATTTCTTATTTATTTAAGATAATTTTAAACTTTAGGACTAATAAATAGGTATTCGATAACCAGAAACTATTTGATTATTCAATTTTTATTTATGAATATGAATTTTATTAATTTTTAAATATGTACACTTTGATAACTAAACATACTTTATTATGGCAACTCTAATTACATTGACATCTACAAAGCGAGTCTGGTACTGCTAGAAAAGAATAAAAAAGCGTTTTAGCTCTATGGCGACATCTGTGAAGTGCTTTATTAACTCGTTTGAATTAAAAGTTTGTCATGCAGTTGGTAAACTTGCCAACAAATTGTATTTGGCGCTGATAGTTTAGCCACAGATACTACAGAACAGACGCTGGTTTTGTATAGGAAATAATAGGCTTATTTGGTTTGGTTTGCCGAAAGAAAATTCGAAACAGAACCAAAGATACGTGCTATTGAGCGCTGAAAGGGAAATTATCTATCCGAAATTCTGCTACTATCCGTATTATCGCTGTACCTTTCAAATTAAAAAAAAAATCCTCCATAAAACAATCTTTTAATGACCTGAAATATACCAATTGAAATTTATTTAGACTTGACGTTATAAACAAGAACTCATCTTGCTGTATTTTCAATTTTTATTGTATGATTAAGTTTGTTACGATTTAAGGGTTGTACAAAACAAAGACCTTTTCAAATTTCCCATTAATAGATAGTGGCTCCTAATAGCCGTGCCCGATAAGTAGGTAGAACAAAATATTTTTATTTCGATTTTTAACTAAAAAATTGAATGCAAAATATTAGTTTGGAGTTAAATAAATTAATTATATGCAAAAATAGCGTGCTAAATATAAGTTTTGACATAGAAAATTGAGTGCTCCGGATACATCTATCGGGCGCTAATAAAAAATCACGGCAGTTATGTTATAGTATTACCTATTTTTTTTAGAATCTATTCCTGCAGTGACTAACTAGTTTGAGATTATTATATTAGTATTAAATATTTTACAACTGTTACTAAATGAAGTTCAACCCAATTTGAATGTTGTACACAATGTTTTCTGTAAAAGATTAAAAAAGAATTGAAATGAAATATTTTAAGGTTATCTTGTCATTATTTTCATTTTTTGTCCCTTCAACGCTGATGTTATTTTTGTGTTTACGAAAGTGACATTCCTGGCAGGCAAATGTATTTTATCGGAGTATCTTGTCGCTGTATCGTTGGCTCTGTTTATACCTTAATCATTCATACTAAAAAGTTAAGTTTTCTATAAAAAATTTGAGGCAGGCAAAAAATTACTTAGAATACGCAATGACTGTTCTGGTTATATTTTTATTCTATGGTTTAGTACTTTACGCTACTTAGACTAATTTGTGTGAGAGTGATTAAAAATAACTGAAACTATGGACATTAAAGGGCGCTTTTAGAGTACCCAATAGTTGGGAATATGGTTAGTAAATTCGAAGCCAATATTATGAAAATGTTTATCACTATGAAATTTTCAATTCAAATTGGCGATGATTTGTTTTTACTAATCCTGATAGGGAATCTGAAACCGCTCAACGATCGTAACAATCTCGTCTTTTCTTATGAGAGGGGGCATCAATACAATGTGGATTGGTTACTTGCTCTCATTCTTCGTTTTTCCCCCTTCACGGGGAAACCAAAAGTGGGATCAAAAATTTGATCAACTAAGTAAAGAGTAAGAGATTGTTTGTTGCCATAATACCAAATTGGAAACATTGAATGAATCTAACGTTAAAGCAAAGCATGGAGAAGCTCAGGTAACAAATACAAAATATCGTGCAGAAATTAAAACAATCGAAGGGGGAGTAAATTATGGAAATGGCTGTAGGTATTAAGGAAGGTTGGGAGGAACCATTGGGCCTTGTGGGGTTGAGTAATAGCAAGGGACAGCAGATATGGGAAATCAGCTGAGCCAGCTCGACGATGGAAAATTCAACCGGGATATGCTTCAGTACAAGAGTACAAGAAGAAGGACATTAAAAAGTATCTGGAGGAAATGCCAGCTAAGGTAAGTGAGAATTACAGAGGGTTCACAAGTTCTAGGACGACAAGAGTAATTGAAATTGGCAATTCACGGAGAATACCGCGAGTTAGAAAATATGTGAAACTTATCTCCCGAACTTGTTATAGGAACTAGAAAGGAACAGTCGCGAGTAATAGCCGTATGGAAGGCGATCGACATGAAGAACGGTTTCTTGAAAAGATGCACAAACGGCCAGGAATGGCGAGAGAGGAGCGGCAGCGATATTAAATTGGTCGAGCTAGTCATTACGCCGCTAAAATTGGAGAAGGTTAGGCGACGGCGGAAAAGATCATCGAGGAAAAGCTGGTCAAAGAGGGCGTTGACAATGGAGCGTTGGCTATTGGAATGATAGCATTGTTGAAGAGATATGAGAGCAAGTGAAATGGCTCTCGCCTCCCGGAGTATAGAAGAACAGTGGAATTAGTTGATAGCTTTATGACTAAACTGCAGAGGCGGTAGTTTAGATTCTGTTCGGGACAAACAGTCTCAGGTAGGGGGTAATAATGACTTCGCCTAGGGTGTAATTCATGTTAGATTGGTCACTTTTGCTAGGTTATTCAGCGTAAATTAATTTACAAATAACTTATAATAACTATAAGGGAAATCGCGTCGATATCATGTGCCAACATGATATAATTCCGGAGTAGATTAGTAGTTGGCACTAGCAGTAGTTGAACGAAATGTTTACATTTTTTAACTACAGTTTTTTATATTCAACGAATTATTAACGAAACCAAAATTTAAAATCTAAAAAAAAAATAAAAAATAAATTTAATTTTATAATCGAAATTGGAAATTATTGAAGTAAATGGGGTTAGATTTCTAATCAAATCTATTTCGTCCTCCTCAAAGTAATCCCCCTTTGCTTCAAAACACTTGTGCTAACGTTTTTTCCAATCCTCGAAACAGTTGTTAAAGTCAATTTAAGGAATAGCCTCCAATGCGAGTAGCGATTCACGTTTAATGTCTTCAATTAACTCAAAACGGTTTCCCCGGAGCGGCCGATTGAGTTTGCTGAACAGCCAGAAGTCACACGGAGCTAAATCAAGCAAATACGGTGGTTGCGGAACGATATGGGTGGAATTTTTGTCGAAAAAATCACGTAAAACCAATCAATATACCCCGCTAAATAAGTAATAATATTACGAGTATTCATCCAGCTCGACTTCAAATTATTCTAAAGCAACATCATCATTTAAATTTAATTGAGTTTTGTTTCGACTGGATGATATAAACGTTAAAAACGTTTGGTATGCCAAATAGAAATCTTCTTCGAAACTAATATTTAACGAAATCATACTGTCGTTGGCTTTTACTATGGAAATTGACACGATTTCCCTGATAGTATCAAAAGTTATTTGTTAATTTAATGTAATTTTTGTAACTAATGGCATCTAGGTTTAAGTAGCAGCATTAGAAGCAGTTTTATAACAGTTTAGTGATATAATCTCTATAATCAGCAGATTGGTTCGAGGACAAACTAGAATATTCAGCGCGATGTATAAATACGAGTGCGATGAACATATGGTCGGTTTAGTAAATATTTAGGGAGTCTTTAATTAGTCATTCAGGAGATTATGTACACGCAAATTTAAAAGCGAAAGTTAACAGGGCGACAAATTATTAGTGGTGTTTTAAGTGAAATAAATTGTCGGATTTATTGTAAATTGAGGAGCGAGTTAATAATAAATAATAGTGAACACTTTTTGTTGTTGTGTTTTAAGTGTTAAGTAGTATTTGGAAAATTATTCGAAGATTATTTTAGGAATATACGGGAAGCGATGTAAATTACGAGAATTATTGTTGTAAACCATCAAATTTATAACTGTATTTAGGTTAGGTTTAATAATTAGAAGTAATTTTATAATAGATTATTTGTATTCCAGATTATAGCAGATGAGTGTGTACAAGAACCAAATGTTCGTATAGAATCTGGAATATTCAGCACAGTATATAAATACGAGGTGCAATGAACACAATGAGTTAGCTTTAAGTTAATATTTGGTGAGTTAAGTTAAGTCGCGGTACGCGATGGTTTAAAAGTGAAAGTGAGTAATAGGGAAATTATAAGTCTTGTTGAAGTGAAATTAGTAGTGGGATTAAAAATTATAGAAAATAGTGTTAGCGAATTAATAAATAATTGTGGAAAGTATTTGTGGTTTTGTTTTAGTGTTGGTGGATAATAGCGGGGAAATTAGCGTGGGTATATTTCTGTTTTTTCGTGAATATTCGGTAGTGGTGTAATTCTTTAGTAAATATTAGGAATTGTTTTCGATATATTTCGGAATGGGTGCAAATTACAGGCATTTTTGTTGTAACCATCAAATTTATAGCTGTATTCACAATCCAATGATATACATAGTTACGGAATTAAAATTCATGAGGAGTAAATATAGGAAATGACTCTTGGTAATAAAGTGGATCCGGATGGTGAAGATCATGGAGTGGCTGCCTTTGGTCGGAAGAGAATCAATTCAACCAGCTCGACGATGGTGAACAATTCAACCGAGATGCTCGATACCGTAAACTTGAGGAAAGTGATAATGCTGATGCTGATGGTGGTGAGATGACGGAGAAAATCAAGCACGGTTTATAACGCATGAAATAAAAATAAATAAAAAGGAGAAACTCGTTGCAGTTGCGACGATGCTCTTGAATGTTGCCGAAGATTAATTGTGGCAGCTATGTGTCATGAGAATCGGTATGGGAAATAGCTTGTGGAAGATGGCCAGAAATTCGGAGGAGCGATAGCCATTTTAAATTTAACTTGCTTGACCTTCATTGGTTCATATAAATATTACCGAGGGTGACAACACGGATGAAGAGATGTGCGAGCAGGTACTACCGAGGGGGTGTGGAAAAGCATGCATGCATTGTCATCGAAGATGAGGCTGAGATGGAATAAATGGTGACTGCGAGGTTGGAACAAATCTAGAAGCGGTAGCAACAGAGACGTCGAATTTGTTGGCGCTGTACCGTCTGAACTACAAAGATAGTGGTTTGGTTCCTGTTCGGGACAGGCTGACTTAAGTGGGGGAGGGTGGTAATATTACGGTCTAGCCTTTTGATTTGGTAGGCATCAATTCAACGTCGATTTTTCAATTTAGCGGGATATTAATTCACTAGAAATACGAAACAATGAACACAATGAGTCAGACTTAAGTTAGTCTTGGTTAAGTCGTGGTACGCGATATTTTTAAAGCGAAAGTGAGTAGTGGGAACATCATAAGTGGGGTTAATGAGAAATATCTGGTGTGATTAATAATAATTGTAAATGGTGAAAAGCGAATTATTAATAATTGTGGAAATTAGTTGTTGTTCTATTTTAGTGTAGGTGGATAATAGCGGGGAAATAAGTGTGGCAATATTTCTGGTGTTATCGGGAATATTCCAGTTGTGGTGGAAGTATTACAGTAGTAGTGTACGCGATTGAAAAATTATTTGCGGTATTTTCGGGAATATCCCGGAAGTAGTATGGAGTACAGGAATTGGTGTTGTTGACTAACATAAAACGGACTCATTGCGATCATTGCCTCTTTGAGACGAATTTGCTATGATCTAATCTTAAAGATTAATCTGCTATAATACAAAACTGTTATAAAACTATTTTTAATGCTTATATCTAGATGACACTAATAATTGTCATTAAATTCTTAATCCTTGATTAACCAATCTACACTGAGTTAATGTCTCGCCCAAGTAACCAATCTGCGTGTAATTAATGCCCACCAAACCAATAGGCGAGATCGTGACACTTTTGTTACGATCACTCCTATTGGTTTGGTGAGTATCAATTCAGAGAAGATTGGTTACTTGGGCAGGATATTAGTTCAGCTTAGTTTAGTCAATCAATGGTTAAGAATTTACTGACATTTATTAGTGACATCAAGATAGAAGTTATTGGAAGCATTTTTATAACAATGTTTACAACAAATTAATTTTATAGCAGTTTAGTCTAGAACATTACCGTTGCGATTGTTCGGGTAGAATCTGCAATATTCAGCGAGGTATATAACACGTGAGCGATGAACGCATTGAGTTAGTCTTAGTTAAGACGTGGTACGTGATGGTTTGAAAGCGAAAGTAATTAGTGCTTTAAATTAATGGTGGTGTTTACATATAATTTCTTAGTGGTATGATTAAAAATATTTGTAAATAGTGTGAAGTGAATTAATTAAGTAGTTGTGGAAATTATTGTTTTTGTATCCACCAAGGATAATAGTGGAACAATTATTGTGAAAATATTTCTGGTATTTCGGGAATATCCCAGTAGAGGTGTAAGTTGTTAGTGGTATAAGTCCGATGTATTCGGGAATATTCCGAAAGCGGTGCAAGTTACGAGAATTGTTGTTATATACCATCAAATTTATAGTTGGATTCTTAATCCAGTGATACAATCCGGATCTGACAGAGTAAATAAGTAACAATAGGTTTGGATCATAGAACGACTCAAACTTGCAATTTGGCCCTAAAACACTTAAAACTTTTACTTCTCTTAATAAAGTTTACAAATATCCAACAATACAAATTTTGAAAAACTATTTTAAATAAAAAAATATTGATTTTTGAAAAATGATTTGGGTGGTCAAATGAATACCTTTAGTTCGGCTCCTACCGGTTGTACAAAGATGACAAACTTGTATGGTTTCAAATTGGCATTTAATGTAAAAAACCAATTTTGCTGGTTGGATAGATGTTGCTGAAATTTGGTTCGTAGGGTAGTATTTTACCAGGTGTTACTTAGCTCGCTTTCGTGCTTGGTTTTATGTTCATCGTATTAATATTGAAATCGAATTTTCACCAACCTAGTGATCGATGACAATCCAGCATTCAATCATTTATACCACGCTATAAGCACTATTTGACGCCACTTTGAATAAATTATTTTCAAATCGATGAAGGTTCCGGAAATATATGATTTTTTTAACGTAATACTTTTTCTCTTATCTAGTGACTAATCTATTCGGTGCGCGTGGCAGAAAGAGATAATGCGACAACAATTACATCATCAACGTCAAGCCACCATTCCTTGAATTAGTACAAATTTGAGTGACCACAAGGGCTCATCATGAAAGTAATTGTAAAGTACCTCTAGGTGAGATTACCAAGACGTTGGACATTTGGTTTCGAACTGATGAAACTTGAACTCTTTAATTTAAAACATTCGGTCGTCTCATCAGACTGTAGACTGCAGTGACCAACCAAACTAATTTTTGTTTGCATTTACATTCAAAGTATAATCACCATGCTTTAGCGAATTATTATCTTTCGCTATGCAATTGTCAACCCCTTCGTAACCTCGAATTTTATTGTATTTGACGCAGCATATAGAAATCTCATGTATGCGTCAAATACAATAAAATTCGAGGTTACGAAGGGATTGACGGCATTGTGATTATACTTTTAATGTAAGTGTAAAGTATTTTCAATATTTTTGTAGTTTGGTCACTCTAGTCTGCAGTCTGATGAGACGACCGAATATTTTAAATTAAAGAATCCAAGTTTCATTAGTTTGAAACCAAACTTCCAACGTCTTGGTAAAATGGTAACCTCACCTAGATGTAAAACGATATCTGGATATCACCCAGAATAACCAATAACCACTGGCACGCAGCCAATATGTCTCATCTAGCAGCAGTGTGCACCTTCCATCAATCCTGGGACCTGACTAGGATTCAATGAACCAATCACACATTAATCCGAAATTAAAAACTGATTATGTAACCTCAATAATAAGGCGACCAAATCCCTTAATGCGACGTAGCGCCAGTAAAATAAAACAAAACAATAAATTACTTTTCTATTTGATTTGTAATTTGTAAAACGTGTTTTTATATTTTTAAAATAAATAATAATTGTTTCTAAGAAGTTCTGGAATCTAGCCATCTCCATACCGGACCAAGCTCGGTAATTCGTTAACCAATGATTATGAAATTTGGTTCATTGGTTTGGATTGGGATTTGTCTAAATTAATAAAAGTAGTCGGCGATTTCTTATCCAAATATAAAGAAATTTATTTCTTAGGATTGGATTGTAATTCTACGATGTATTTTCAATTAATCTGCCCATGTTGGATGTAACTAGGTCATTTTTAATAATTTTGATTTAAAATTTAACGTGAATTTTGGTCGAAATTCTAAAAGCTGGCAATATTGCCTGAAACCATTTTTTAACAGTTATTATGAAATTTGGTTCGTAGGGTTGGAATGGAATTGTTAAGTTTTGGCAATTAGTAATTCTAAGTATAGAGCACGTTAATTTTTTAAATTAAAATGATCAACGCTGAATGAAAAACACAGTAACATTTAACCGTTTAAGACCGATTACATTCTATATTAGTGCAAGTTTTGAAAGTTTGGGAACATTTTAAACGATTATCATTAAATGTGCCTTGTAAAATTGCAATAACCCTAGCTACTAAAAAACATCCAGACATATTGATTATTTATGGTAGTTTTTGAGATTTTGGCCAGAAAATGGAACATTTTATTTTTCCTCAATGCTTCAAAAATTTTTTTTTCCGTAGTACCCTCGTCAAATTTTAACCAACCCATCCTACAAACTAAATTTCATGCTAATTGGATTAAACATTACTGAATCCCTCATGCAGAAGTTTAATACGTCAATCATGACTCTCCAAAATGTTATAATCAATTATCTAGATTAAATAGGTTTTACGATAAACAAAAATATTTTTCATTTGTAATAAATGATTAACGAAATAAACGATATTTTGAAACATTTAATAATATTTTAATCTTTTGATATTTCGGCAATCAAAATGCTAAGCAAATTAAAATATCTCATCAAATTAATTGATTTATATTTTTTAGTGAGTGGAGTCCTACCTCTAATCTCTACCATTTCAAATAACTCGATTAAAATCAAAAAACTTATTTTAATCAATGTCATTTTGATAATTGCATCAGTTGTTGCAATAAGCAATTTAATAGTTATTAGTCGTTCCGAGCTTTATATATTCCAGCATAATGCTAAATACGGAATAGCAAATTCTGTTTTTGTGGTAAACCAGAAAATTATGTTATGCCTGGCCATAATCTTAATTTATTACAAAATTAAAAAAATTGACCAGCAAGCAAAGCTTTATCGGAAAAATGTTAAATTTTTATTTGTATCCCTTACATGTGAATGGACTAAGATGAAATTTCTCGATAAACTACAAAATGTGTACCGCACCAATTTAATTAAAATTCTGTACGACATGTACAGTTTTGGATTTTTATTAAAAGCCACTTCAGACATCCAACCAAGTAAAACTCTTCTATTCATGATTTATGTTTACTGTCCATTTTACTTCATCAATTCAAATGTGACATTATTCTTCTTTGGTAACCGAGCGAGTAATTTATTTTTAAAGCATTTAAATAGTCTACTAGAATTAAAAATCACTCAGTTTAATACCAATAATCTGATGCACAAATTGGACTGCCAAGTGTGTTGTGAACTAAGTGATTTTATTGATCACGCATCAAATATACATCGCAAGCTTGTCAAGACAATCAGAGAGTGGACCAACTTGAATGCATTACCTGCTTTGATATATTTCATAGATTCATTTTGCACCTTTGCATTTCGGGTATATAGATAGAAGGGGACAGCGGTACATTACTATCTTGATTAATTTCTTTTTATAAATATTTTATAGCCATTCTACATTTATACAATATTTGTTAAGAAGCAAACGGATCCATCCGAAGAAATCGATCTACTCAAAATGATTCTTTCCTACCATATCTATTTGTCGAAAATGCTGCACACCGGCTTGCTTATTAGTAGTTGTCAACATTTAATCAATACGGTTTAACGATTTATTGCTGGATGCTGAAATAAAAATAAAATTTGTTTCTTTTTTGTAGTTTGCAGAAACTGGTAATATTTTACATCGCATTGATATTAGTGGTGCTGACGGCCGCTTGAAAGAAAGTGTAAAGTTTATCAATTTTATTTTGTCCATACTAACATTTTTTATGTACTCGTACCTATAAATTTATAATTCATTCCATATACAGATAAAAATGTTTTCCTTACAAATACTACAAGATCCTTTGACATTAACACCTTATGGTTTGCTGTCGCTAGACCGTAAATTATGGTTCATGGTGGGCCTATGTTAAATTAATTCAATGTTTATGTTTCTAACGTTTTTTTAATTTTAGCTAATGTCATCATCGGTTGCCTACTTCATCATTCTGGTACAGCTCCAAATCAATGTATAAATGAATCAGATACAAATTTAATGATACGACTTAAAATTTCAAATATAAATAATTTAATTTCAATAATATTTGGTCTATTTATTCCACCGAATACTTTTTATCAATTTTTGGTTCAATTTGGTTGCCAGACTTGTTGTCTTAGGAGTTTTCCAACTTCGATGCCATGATTGACTGGCTCTGGGCAGGCATTGTTTCAGGAAGCATTTTTAAAACTACTTACAAACTTTAAAGTTATTTCAAAAGAAAGTGAGACACATTTTATCACATCATCAATAAAGTTTTCATTTCAATTCATTAGCACATGGTAATTTCTATTAATTTTTAAAGATCTGAAAGAGAAATATTTATTCTGACAAACCTTTCTTAAAATCAATAAATTAACTTATGGATTTTTATAATCAATTCGCCCCCGCGAAGACTGTTTTTTCCAAATAGATAAAAAGATAAATCCGAAAATGATGGACTTTCACGACCAAGATTTTTCGGTGGTTACAAAAATTAGTCCTTACCCTTCAGCCTGAAGGGATATGATGGTAGCGTTAACCATTCCGTATCTAAGCCATTGTAGTGCGTCTACGCGTATTTCGGAATTATCTACATTTTGGTGTCGAAAATAGTGTAGATACTTGATTTTTATGTAGAAATTGTCGATAATTGGCAGATATTCAATTTTTACAAAACATATATTACATTGTAG
Source organism: Nephrotoma guestfalica (assembly GCA_963691935.1). Classification (NCBI taxonomy): domain Eukaryota; kingdom Metazoa; phylum Arthropoda; class Insecta; order Diptera; family Tipulidae; genus Nephrotoma; species Nephrotoma guestfalica. Next base: position 120,786,288 of record OY829913.1, on the reverse strand, counting down.
CTGTATTTTGTTGAGAAGTAAAATATTAGGGAATACAGCCATTTCTTGAGTCCGTCAAGGATCAGTAGAATATTAAGAAAACAGAGGTCACAGAATAACGGGTGTTTTTTAAGCCTGATAGTGGTGGTGCAGGAATTGAAGCGAATCAGAAAAAATTTGGCGATAAGTTGATTTCGAGAAATGGACCTGTCAATTGGCCTCCAAGGTCGTGCGATTTGATACCTCTCGATTATTTCCTGTGGGGCTACGGGAAGTCTCTGGTTTATGCTGATAAACCAGCAACAATTGTCGCCGTGGAAGCCAGCATTGTTGATGTTATTCGTGACATACGGCCAGCAGTGCTCGAAAAAGTGGCCCAAAATTGGACGTTCAGAATGCGTTTTGCCCAGAACAGGCGCGATGCCTATATGCCCGAAATCATTTTCAAATATTAATGCCATGTATCTTTCGATTTAAAAAAAATTATGGATTACAATTTAATTTTTTGTGTTATTTTTTACAATTTCAAGTTTAAAAAACACCCGTTATAATACAGAAGCAATATAACTCCATTTTTGTATGAATTCCTTTCGACTCAAATATTTGATCTTATGCATTAAAAATTAGGGTGGTAACGACTGAGGGCGCTAGTAGTTCTCAAAAAATTCAAATCGATTATAAAATCTTTGCAGTGTACGAGTAAAATTTCCCCTCAATTAGCTTTCTCTATTAACTGTCATCATAACAATGAAAGGAAACAAAAGTAAGGTTAGTTATTATATTCTGTATTTAAGTGTCTATGGTTTCTTTTGATTGGAAAGTTGTAATTTTACTCGTATATGTACCTTGAAGCGTAGGTTACGGCAAAGCAGATGCCGCCTGTTCTCATAAAGCGCTTCTATTTGAAACTCGCCTTGCTTGTAATATGTATATAAATTTCGGCTACCGTATAAGCGTTGGTTAGGACCAACTCATTTTTATTAGTTACCTTAAATATGAATTGAAATGCAGTCTTCAACATTTAAAAATTCAATAAGATATTCTATTTAACCGTAATTCATTAATTAAACAATTTAAAACTTTGTTTTAAGTATGTCCATCACATCTAAAATGTCTTCAGTGGTTTTTTTATGTTTGCAACGATTCGAATGCTGATTCGGTTACTGACATTTCTAAGAAATAAAATTTTACAATTAACGCATAAGTGGAGACCACGATGCCAAATCACTTACAGTAAAGGTTAACCTTCAAAATTCCAGCTATACACGGGTTATCCGATCCAGTATAATTCGGCAACAAACCAGGCCTCACGACAGTAATTCCCGTTGCATAAAGCTTCAACGACATCGTTAATTTCATGCGTCGCTAAGAGATAATGGACTTCCTTTAGTGTATGCCCCTTTTCAATGCACTGGTAACGCTTTACACGTGATTCTCCAAAATTCATGTGATATTCGCGACTAAACGGCAACGTGATATTCAGTTAACTGCTTCGTTTCGATGTTATCCAGAATTTCGGATTTTAATTCGCCCATTATTTGTGATCGCAGAATATTTCCGGTTGTATTCGAAACGGAACTTTTTAAATTTCTCACTGCAGATAGAATTAAATTAAAAATTAATCCTTTTATAATTTATTTCGAATAGTTCTTACAAATATTTTGCAACACAATTCGTTAATTTCCTATCGGGTTACGAATAATTTTTGATGATGTTCAAACCGCGTATGGCCCCCATCGTCACGCTCTCGTTTTTCACCCAATAAATATTGCAATGATTTTAATTATAACTGTAATTGTTCCGAGCTTAGTCGATAGTTCATATTATTTTAATTTTGTCGGTTCTCTTTACGCTTACTAGATTGTATCGTGTCGAATTTTTTTCAGTTATATCACTCGTTTTATATGTGTTTTCACGCGAATTATAAATAGTTAGTGCATAAGGATATCCCGCACACATAGTGAAATTATCGTCACGCGGTGAAAATATTGCAGAACATATGGAATCATAGAATGAATTAATTCAGGTAACGGTTAAGGTAAGGGTTATAAACCAGGCACGGACGGTTGAATGAAGTAATGTCATAATACATTCATAGGTGTTCTCTTTCAAAATCTCCAGCAAAGCGAGTGGCATTATGCTTTGCTGTTTGTTTAGAACGACTGTCCCAGGAATTTCGTCATCAAATGCTCTAAGATGATAAGTCAATATTTTTTCTGGAACTTTTGTACCATCACGTATGAGATCATAGAATGGTGGATTTAATTTTTTCTGAACACATAACTCTTGTAAAACTGTTGCTGCTGTTTTATTAATTTTATTTACGAAAAACAAACAATTAATTTTAATAGAAAATTATTCACACATACGGCAACCGATCAACAAACGATTTGCACTTTACAGGATAGAATATACTCGTAATACTTACTAATGACACATACATTTTCGCAGGTAGTCAATGAGAGAGGATTTATTTTTACACTTCTAAAACATTATAAGTTTTATATAACGATTTTTTACAAGTTTAAAGCCACCTATCGGCAAATGTAGGAACTATTTTTGGGGTATTGCTAAACAACTATTATATATATATATATATATATATATATATATATATATATATATATATATATATATATATATATATATATATATATATAGAGGGTGGGCCGGCGGTCGGCGATTGAACGTCGTAAAGGAAAGACGTGATTTTTGTCTCTCCTTTAAATAAATAAATAAATAGTTTAAATATGTGTTAATAATTGATTAATTATAATATTAATCATAATATTATTTATTAGTATATGTCTTATGAAATAAATAAATAATAATATTAGTAATAATTTGTGTGTAAAGAAGTAATAAGTAAAGTGAGAAGTTATACGTATTGTGTTAATATATTAATTTGTGTGCGGTGCGCTTGCAATGGTGTGGGATATGTATATAACAATTTCGCTTATATGTTTTTCGACACCGTTGTTTGAATGCATCGTACGCATTGTATGTTAATATTCAATTTGTAGGACTTTTTTGATTACAAAGCATGCTTAAGATAAGTGTTATTTTTATTACTTTATTTTACATTATACATTATATTTTATTACATAATAATCAATGAATCGTATGGATGAGTTATTTGTGTTGTTGTGGTATGAAACAGTTTGTGACGACAGTTGCTAGCATTCATTCTATGTAATCTGTTTCTATGAAAAATACTGTCGTGGTCTCTAATTTTTATAATTTTGTTTTTTCTCTCGCATACGTATTGTTTATAGTTTTTTATGTACACAGTGATTTTGTTGAATTTCGTTATATGAGTAGATGGTATTTTCTTGGAAAAGTTGAACAAATCACGACCAAAAAGCTAATTTAAAATTTGGATATCAAGTCTTTATTGCATGTTGTACTGAAATCCTTATTTCTTTTAATTTTTTTATTTAAGGATATACATATAAGTGAAAATATGGTATATGGGATGCGCAAAATATAAACAAAATGATCGTAACATATTCTCTGCTCTCTCACGGTTGTATTTATATTTTTGTAGTGGATTACACTAAGACTTCGTATTACGTTGTCTAAATGGGCGAATTTCTTTGGATTTGCACTAAATGTTCTTGAATGTGGATGATTCAATTTGTGAATTGGGAAAGTCGATTAGACTTTATTTGTTCATAATTTGTTGATTTGTTATATGTATAATAATTTAGACTTTTATTAACTTTGTGAGATTTTTTGCCGTCGTTGTGGAGAGGCGGCTGACGTTGACCTCTCCTTGTCGACCTGGGTTGGCGTCATCGGAAAGGGGTGGATGTTGTCGCAGGTCGAGATCGCGCAAAATGAATATTGTACATATAAAGGAATGTATATTTTTGGCGATTGGGAGGGGGTTATACTTTTTCTCTGTGGTGCGAAAACTAGATTAGATTTTGTCGAGTGGTGTATGTGTGTGATTGATTCACACAGGATGTGCGGCGAGGATGTGCTGCAGCTGTATTGCAGTGAATCTTTTTTGATATTTGGAGTGATTTGAATGGGTTTCGTTCATGGTGCGTAATGGCTCGGTGTCTGCCGTTTGTGGTGGTTGTTCGTTGATCGTTGTGTTTCTCAACTTGCGGAGAGTTGTGTTCATGTGTGTTCTGTCGTTACCTGTATTTATAAGGTATTTTTGACTGTTTTGAGTTGTTTTGTTTAGGACTTGAGGTAGTTCTCATTTGTTAGTGTATGAGGGCGGATTTGCAGTTTTGTATTGAATCATTTCCTGAATGTTGGATTTGTATGTCCAAATTGGTTTCTTTGCTGAATGCTTCGGGTGTTTTTGTTGGAGTTTGCCCTCGATTTGGCAGGGGCTGAATCATTTTGGGAGTTTTGGTATGATCGGTCGTACGCTGAAGTTTTTGGGCTGTAGGGTTGCTATGGTACGTTTGTGATCTGTCATGGATTCGTCACGGCTTTGTGAAGCGTGGTTTTTGTTGAATGGTGGTGTTGGCAGGAGGTCGCTTGGTGGATGGTAGTGGTTTCATGGTGAGAAGATTCATGCCGTCTGTTGGGATCGTTTCGAGGTAATTTTAGCTCCTGGATGGACATTGCATAATTCTCTTGGTACATTTTACTACGATTGTTTGTAGAGGTGGTTTCTTCCACGCTTTGATTTCGGAGATTTTCAGAGAGAGCTATTTTGGTGATGGTCCTTCATCCTATTATTCAGCGTTTGTGTAATAAATTGTTATATTTTTATTTTGGTTTGATTAGCGATAGAATTTTCCGTTTCCGTATTTCTTCTGTGCATTGAGAATATAGTGTAGGTAATTTATGATTAGCTGTTTTCTATATTGTATTTCCTTCATAATTCATCATTTTTGCAAGATTAATTGCAACTATGTTGGAGTTGGTAACGAATCCTATTATTTACCGCAAAATTGCCTTTTTGTGACACTCAATGGGTTACTAGTATTTTCTCACAGCTTATTAGCGATATTTTTGCTTTATAAAAGAAATATTATTTGCATTGGATTTGGGATTTGGGGCAACTTCGTTATATCTATGTAACTGAAAAGCTAGAAATATTTGATATAATTAATATAATTATTCAAAAGAAAGAGAAGGTTTGTATACTTCAATACACCAACGACTGGATGTTTGTCATAAAATACAACGTTGCCAATCTTGACTGTTTTAGTACAAGAATTATAATTATTAATTCCCAATTTCAAATCAACCCTAAATATTAATCTACATGTACAGTGCCGAGCTATTATATTAAAATTATTCGGTTCTCAGGAAATCTCATTCAAATATATTTAATATACGAGTACATATTATCCCTCTTTTAAGATACTGGTACGATTTATATTTAATTATAAAAATTATAAAATAAACTTATTTATCATTCATTTTAGAATAATTTTTTCAAATTTTATCTAGTTGCCTTTACTTAAATATTACCTTCCAGCAGGAAAGCCATTGACGACACACTAATTACTAATTTACGTTTGTTACCAGTCTGAGATGAATCGTTTATGACAAGTCTAATACGAGGTGACAAGTCATAGACGATTCGCATGTGTCATGTCTGAGATTAATTGTATGTGATATATCCCCAGCAAACGTAGAAGAAGTTCCAGAACTAGTGCAAAAGTAGTGATAAAAGTATTTGTTTCCTTGTGAAAAAGGATGGGCGTCGGGAAAAATTCATCAGTTTTATAAAAAAATTTAGTAAACATACGAAATTTTTGCGAATTCTAAATTATTTAGGATGGATATTTGGATGGATATTTTAAGGGATATTTGAACGCAATCCGGTAGTTAATCTAGTTAATCTGTTTTTTTTTTTTTGTTGCTATTTTGTGTTCGCCCAATTCAACGGTTAAATACTAATGAATTTTAGAGTTATTTTGAATTTTTGGTTTCAGGAAATTCTACTGTAAGTTGCGGAGTTGCAGAATGATTAAATTAATAAATGTTTCAATTATTTAGGAAGCCGGAAAATATGAATTTAGAATTAAATTTCAGGAAATTTACAGATGCTTGTAAATTAATGCTTCATTGTAATTGCTGATTGTGTAGTTTAGAATTATCTTGTCATTTTATTACTAACGACTTTACATAGGTGTCTGTAACGGGTCGAGTCAACCAATTTTGGTTATCAAGCCAAAAAGTATTAATAGAATTAAATTTCAGGAAAATTCCAGATGCATGTGAAATAATAATATTTTTTCTTAGGTTGCCGTTTTAAAGAAGCACTTGTTGAAGACCAATACCATCGTTATCCATTAACCTATTAAGCCTTTATCCTTCATCTAGTAGATTAGAATTGTGTTGTCTTTGTGTTACTAACTATCGGCTATACCTAGGTGTCTGTAACCGGGCCGATTCTGTCCCACTTAACTAACCTATCCAATCCTTCGGTTTTGTTATGTGTAAAAAAGGGTGTACGGTGGACCCGGCGTCATCCGGGAACTCAAGCCTAAGAACTTGGTCGTACATTCAAAATCAATCAATCAATCAATCAATATATATATATAGAGGGTGGGCCAAATAGTTTTTTTTTTGAACTAGCGTTTTTTTTGAGTATGGTAAGGGTTATGTCACTTCCGATTTGACAGAAAGTTAGTTTTTTCCTTCCGCTGAACGAAAATGGTTGTGTATTCGGTTCGCTGATTGGGGTACGTCAAGGCCAGCCGAGGCAGTTATTTGAATGAAATAGTATTCCGTAATTAATCGGATAGATTGTTCTTTACAATGAAAAAATAAATTTTTAAAAATATTTAGAACTTTTTGTTTTATTGCATTAAAAAAAAAGAAATATTTGTCCCTCCCTATATATATATTGGGAATACAAATTAATTCGGTCCATTTTAAAAAAGTGGCTCTGACTTTAATACGTTTTTTATAGTGACAGTTGATTTCTGTATAGATACATAGATAGATAGATTAGACATCTGCCGTTAACATTCAATTTGTATTGCTGTGAGTTTCATACAAAACGTGTTTTTTACGGTATTGAATATGTTGGATTTTGTGATAACTGAACAGCATTTGCGGGAAGTGTTAATTTTTTGTATTAATTGGAAAAAAGTTACAGGTGAAGCACATCGAATGATTGTGGAAGTTTACGATGACAGTGCTCTAAACGATAAATCATGTAGAGAATGGTCTCGACGCTTCAAAAATCATGTTTTCAGTGTTGAAGACAAGCCACGCTTGGAACAGCCAAAAAATTCGTGGACGATGAATTAGAGGGATTGCTCGATGTAGATTCGACTTAAATGCAAGAGGAACTTGCCGGTACATTCCGGAGGGAAGGCGTGGTAAAGTTCTGCATGACAACGCTCGGCCTCACGTTGCAAACATCGTAAAAAAATATTTGGAAACGCTCAAGTGAGATATACCCGCCATATTCTCCGAACTTTGCTCCTTCTGATTACTGGTTGTTCCAACGGATGTAACACGTTTTGGCAGGCCATCGGTTCACTTCTTTCGAAGAAATTGAAAATTGGCTTCAAACTTGGATTGTCTCAAAAGACGGAACGTTTTTCCGAGATGGGATTCAAAAATTGCCTGAGAGGTGGGAAAAAGTCGTAAGCAGCAATGAACAATATTTTAATTAATCTGTTCACTCATTTTATTTTAAAATAAATGCATTTTTAAATGCAAATGGATGAGGAGTCTACGAAAACCTTTAGGGATAAAAACCGCACACGGAAAAAATGTAAATGGCACAAAAACAAGCGCTTAACATCGAAAATGTGATCATTAGGGATTAACAATCAGCATTAGACCACCACCCACGTAGCAGCGCAATTCGCAACGACCCTGGAGAACCCCTGTTGGATAATAAAACCGTCCTCGAAATATGGCGAAATTATTTTTCAAGACTTCTCAACAGACGACCCACTAGCAAACGACCGTTACTTCATTAGTTCGATATCAATATCGAGATTAATATACTATCTGCTCCATCTAATGCCGAAGTGCGCAACATGACTTCGAAAATGAGGATCATCAAAGCACCTGGTGTAGATGAGATTTGTTGCGAATATATTTTCCGCATGTTCAAACTTATGTCGTTAATTTGGTCTACTGAAAACATTCCAGAAGATTTAAGAACAATTCGAATCTGTCCACTACACAAGAAAGGAAATCGTCAAATGTGGATTTCATTCTGATATTTACATCTACTATCGATAAATCCGTTACTCTGAAAATGCTGTTAGGGAAATGTTATGAGAAGGACACCCATGCAGAGATGGGTGTTACCGCGTCATCTACTAATTTTTACGTGATCGCGTCGACAACTCGTCTACAACGTCGATAACGTCAACTATTCTTCGACAACATCGACTTCTCATCAGTCGGCAAATACTTGTAATCCACATCAGAAGTGATTGAATGATCTACATTTTTAAACTTCTGTCTTCGGAGATTTTAGTTAATGCCCATTAATAGCAGCATTTCAGGACACCGATTGATCCGGATCAGTTGAAATATTATATGAAAACTTTGATCCAAGTTTTGTTAAAAGTTTGAGATGAAATCTAGTGAGGACCTGATATTCTTTCATAGAAAGTAAATTGAATTAGATCGGATTAAACATCAAGAAATGTGGCTAATATTTCTATATGAAGTACAGTAAAACCTGTCTATTTACGAAGGTGGACAGCATAAGAAAAGTTATGGAAAAACAAACGTAAAATTAATATCAACAATAATATCTGAAGAGAAAACAATGTGTTAGTTCTCAATACTTCAATACCGATGGAAATCAATACCGATGTATTCCGAACTACTGTATCTACGTAATTAAATATTTCGCTGTGTATTCCGTAACAATGCCATATTCTTATTTGTAGTGGAATCGTTTTTTTTTTGGGAAAGGAAAATGTCTCTGTTAAATAAAGGATAATTTTGAGAAAGCGGCAAATCATACTGATTAGAAAGTGCTAAGAAATTGGCATGCTGTGATGTGGAAATTGTGCTTAGCGCGAATAGATTCGTTATCAAGCCGGGACTGAATTTTAAAATAATGTATTTGTTTCAACACACTCACACGTTGTACATTTTATAATCCCAGTTTGCACATTTTTAAAACAATACCCGCGATATTTAAACGTTCATTATGCACTGTGATAGTCGATACAAATCTTTCATCGCGATAAGTATGTCTATTTGATAAGAGATGGCGAGCAAAGCAAATAATCTATTTATTTATACCATAGAGCAAAATATACATAAGAGAACTCATGTAGTATACATTTTTTTCTGTTTCAACGTTAATATATTTTACTATTGGAAATCTGTATAAGCCTAACAAGAACAATGAACTATAAAATAACTAAGCCGATATGTTTATAAGATATATGGGTTAAACGTACGTATATATGGGTTAAATATAGAAAAAAATTAAATTTGTTTATATAAATATATCAAAACTATAAAATAAGATTAACCTCGGAAGAAAAATTGGTTTATAAAATTTGCACTACATGATTCCTCTTATATATTTATTCTTCCGTGTTTATACTTATCAGAGATTATATTGACAGGAAATCAAATAAATTTTTGTGAAACAGAGTACTGAATCCAGCCTGAAAGTGCTTTCTGCGCCTTTACCTACTCCACCAATATTTCAGCAACCTTACAAGCAGAGATGGGGCTAACTAGTAATTTTTACGTGATAACTAGTTCTAATTCCTACAGCAATGATTTAATGATCTACATCTTTTAAACTTATGTGTTTAGAGATGAAACTAACGAGTGCCACACGCCGTTTTTTCGTCTAAAACTGTGTACCTAATGACGATTTTTTTGTCAAGTTTTCCAACTAATTAAATTGAAGATTAGTTCATAACAGTTACATAGATATGTTTGTAATATGTTTCAACCTAAACATGAATGATATGTAAAGGGTGTTTTTTTAAGAGGTTGCCGATTTTTTTTTTGAATAAAACACATAAAATTATGAAATGACCAAAATTTTTTTTTATTTGGTAGATAATTTTTTGGCATTTAACATTTAAACACAATTTCTGGCATATGGCTACCACGACTATTTTTCACAAATGTCATTCTGGAGGTCCAATTTTCCAGCACTTTTTCAAGCATTTGAGGGCGTATGTCAGCAATGACACGTTGAATATTGGTTTCCAAAGCGTCAATCGATTGAGGTTTATCCACATAAACCAATGACTTCACGTATCCCCACAAAAAGTAATCGAGTGGCGTCAAATCGCACGAACGCGGAGGCCAATTCACCGGACCATTTCTCGAAATAATGTTGTCGTTGAAAGTTTCTTTCAATAAGTCGATTGTTTCACGTGCTGTATGGCAAGTGGCACCATCTTGTTGAAACCACATTTCATCCATATCCATATCTTCAAGATTTGACAACAAAAACTCATTTAACATGGTTCTGTATCGGTTTCCATTCACGGTAACGCGTCGTCCTTCCTCATTTTTAAAGAAATATGGACCGATGATCCCACCAGCCCATAGACCGCACCAAACAGTACATTTATCAGGATGCATTGGTAATTCTTGAACGGCGTGTGGATTATCTTTGCTCCAAATGCGACAATTTTGTTTGTTGACGTATCCATTTAACCAAAAATGCGCCTCACCACTGAAGAGAATTTTACGGTAAAAAAATGGATCTTCGTTCAATTGATTTAACGACCAATCACTGAATTCACGGCGCAAACGATGGTCGTGTGGCTTTAATTCTTGCACCAATTGAATTTTGTATGGCACCAAACCCAAATCTTTACGTAAAATTTTCCATAAAGTCGATGGACAAAGTCCAATTTGCTGAGCACGACGACGAATCGATAAATTGTCGTTTTCTTCGACACTGGCCTCAACGACAGCAATATTTTCTTCTGTACGAACTCTTCTCATTCTTGTCGGTGGCTTGGCATCCAAAAGAGTGAATGTAGACCGAAATTTGGTAATTACGTTCTTTATGGTGGTCTCTGACGGACGATTATGTGCACCATAAAATTCACGAAGTGCTCTATAAACATTTTTAATTGAACACTGATTTTGAAAATAAATTTCCACGATTTGAAAACGTTGTTCTGGAGTTAACCTATTCATAATGATTTGCCAAACAATACTGAGTAGAAATGCCACTTTGAGCTGTCAAAACAACTGTCATAAAATAAAACGACATCTATCGGAAAAACAAACCTCCTAAAAAAACACCCTTTATTTATAAATCTTAATTTAATTGGCACATTTTAATTAAAAAGCGATTTGATTTGTGCCATCTATGAATTAACCATAAATTTTGTTAGCACGAAATTTAGACAAACAAATCGACGTGAGGCACACAGTCTACGTTAATTTCAGATGAAATAAAAATAATTCTTCGCATAAACTAAATTAAGAATGTTCGTTTTAAATCGATAATTAAGAATTCTCTATGAAAATTGTAAAAATATTATAACCTTTCATATTTTGCTGACATCTACTGACATTTGCCTAAACTAAAAATAATGTAAAGTTGAATTGAACTATAAATGTTTTATTCAGTGAACTGGCAACTATTTCTTTCATGCATACATTAATTTAAAGTACAGTTAAATATAGTGAGCTAATTAAATATGAACCAGGTACATTAAGGGTTAGACAGGATTGGTTGGTTTTTATTTGTGATGGATTGGCCATTAGTATATGGACTAAGGACTAATTTATGTAAGTTAGTATTAAAATATAAGTTTACATTTGGCTCCTAGAATAATAAGACAAAGACCTAATAGCTAAATCAGCCACTTTATCAAACTGGTTAACGTGAAATAAAGAAAAATAATGTTTAGTTTTTAACAATGTTGATAATGTTTATTTCGGTTGTCGACGTTGTCTACGTTGTTGATGTTCCGACGCACAAAACTGTTATGTTATCTACGTAATCGATTACGTGTCGACAATCACATAGATTACAATGCGTAATATACCTCGCACAACCTTGCATTCATGTTCATTGGCTATTAGTAGACTTTCAACAGGCATACGGTAACATCCTGAGAAGCACGCTGTAGGACTTTTAGTTTTATTTGTTGATTTTATAAATTGATTAAAATAGATCAATATGACGGATAATAGTCAAAGACAAACTTTCGGAGATCTTCAAAATAACATCGGGAGTATGGAAGTAACCCAATTACCCAAACTTTATTTAACGTGTCTTTGGAGAATGTTAGCCGTCGCTAAACATAACCCCGCGCAGTTGTTTATATTATACATAGAGTCAGCTATTAGCTAACACTGATAATATTTGTATACTTTTTACAATACAATATCCCTTAAAATAGTTTTCCTCCCATGGTTTCCGTTTGATGATAAATATCTAGGATCGGGGTAAATGCAGTTTCTGCAGACATAACATCGAGGAATCGACACCAATGAAAGTGGAGTCTCGAGGAAAACCATCTACTTGATGGGTGTACGACATAGAGAATTATCTGCACATAGCCGATCATCGCGTCTGGCGACTCTTTTTGCATACCGGGTTATCTAGAGAAATATTATTGAGGGTACCAAATCCCTAAACCTGGCAGTAAAACTAAATCTATCAATTTTGAGATGTGTAGCTTAAGCACATTACTCCATCGTACTACTTTCTTGTCCAGAAAAGTACTACACAAGACATTTCCATCCCAAGTACCGAATCTCATCATAATCGGTTAGGAAATGGTTTCGCTTCAGATGTCTATATTCCAGAACTTCTTCCAAAAATCATTTTAAACCCCAATTTTTATCCAATATACCCAAATCTTTTCATAATCGGTTAAGAAATGGTCGAGTTGCATCTCAGGTGGCCATATTCCAGTACTTCTTCAAAAAATCATTTTAGAATCCCATTTTCTTCTGACAGCATATGTCAATCACATCATAATCGGTTAGGAAATGTCCGAGTTCAGTCTCAGGCGGTCATATTTCAGAATTTTTTCAAAATTTGTTTTAGAATCCAATTTCCAATTTACCCATTTACCCAATTCTATCATAATCAGTAAAAAATGGGCGAGTTCCGTCCGAGGTGGCCATATTCCAGAAGTTCTACCAAATCTCATTTTAGAATCCCATTTTCATACAACATACCCAGCCCCATCATAATCTGTCTCAGGCGATAATATTCCTTTAAGTTTTTATTTACACAAAGCCCTGTTATACTTTCAATTTTACAAACTAAGATAAACCGGCATACGATAAACTGTCTACAGCATAAATGGTGTCCACGGAAAATTGTGTCTAAGATAAAATATTTTACGGTTAAATGTTTACGTCAAATTGAAAAACTATAATTTGTTTAAGATAATGCAATCGACACCCGTATACCACGTCCTGTAATCTTTCGTCAAAGAATTCAGAAAATAGATTTCTACATCCGGCGTTGCTACTATAAACAGTTTTAACTTAAGTTCTGGTTAAAATCGAGTTACATCTCTAACCAAGCCAAATAATTAAGCCGAATGTTTGTAGACAGGGTGACTCTTTTGAAAGTACAATAAATTCGAGAGGTGAAGAAGGACACTAATCTGAACAAAAAATAATAACACAGCACATATCCTATCTGTAATCGATATAGAGATAATCAAGGTTCTACCGCAAAATTAGTCATTTTGAATTTCACTCATAACTTAAAAACTAACACACACAAATTTCTCAAATAAACGGTTCAATATCGCAAACTAATTAGTTTATCAAACAAACGGCCAATAATAAGTACACAAATCGATAAGTACAAATCAATTGTACTGGAATAATAAAGTTTTTATTCAAGTTTTATTCAATTCAGATAGTATATTTCTGTCAGACACGAAAATTGTCATCCGAAAAATATAGTGGCTGAATTTGTGTTAATTCAGAATTGGACCAATTCCATTGAACAACAAAGACCGTCGAATGAACAGTTTACCGACAGAAAGTGTTCTAAACATATACTTGTGAATGAACATATCTGAGAGGAATATGCAATCAAAAGTGCCATCATTGGTCTCTAGAACATTTTATGACAGAAAATCATTCATGTTCAACGGAGTTTCTTACTCAATGGAATTGGAACAATTCTGGATTACCTCAAGCTCGACTACTATATTTTTTGTTGTTACTTGTTTCTTCGATTCTAGAACATTTTATTTCTATTGTTTAATTTGTTGTTCAACACAAATATTATTGAATGGTATACCTCTGAATGTTTTTGGTTTAATGTAGTATCTTTTAGGGGCTAGTTTGTTTTTCCTCAATTTATCAATGGAAATTTTTGAAAATTGTATTTCTACGATAAGCAGAAATTTCGTCAGCTTAGCCGCCTTTTGAAAATGTTAAAATTAGGCTTAAATAATTTCTGTTTTTTTGTCTAGATATCGGGTTTTATTTTAATCGTCTTTAAGGCGAAATTTGAATTTCTTTTTTCCCGTTTTCTCCTGAGCATGAAGTAGCACAAATTAGGCTTAATCGGCACGCAAAGTTTCATTTTCAAATTTGAAAGTTTAGCTGCTACAGTTTGGCTACTCGACATGTCCTTAAGCAAGCGCACAACGAAGCCCAGCTTTCTAGTTTGTCGGATTTTGATGACGTCGTGCGTGCACCAGACCACCATGTGCAGCATGCCAAAGGCATAATCCAAAAAATTATATCTACAGTAAATAAATTATACTCGTACATACAATAAAACATTCTTTCTTATACTACTTCATCTATATTATAGTATCATGCTGCAGCAAATAAATGTTTTTGATCTTTTCGAAAAATTCGACAATAAATTTCACTCATTAATGTGAAAGCCTTTTGATCCTTCTAGAAACAAGATGTATTTGAAGAAATCATAATATTTAGATACAAATGTTACATTATCCTTCATACTTCATCTAACCTTCATCAATCAATATTCAGCTATAAATATACGAATATTATGCTATATTCGTAAAACCTAAACCTTTAATCAAACTTTATAGACCTTTAAATGGCCTCGATTCCGAAATCCATTTCGCATATGAAATTTCATTTCGAGTATTGAATAAAATAAAATTATCATAACTTCATGTATTCAGGAACCAAAATAAAAATCATTTTCAAAAAAAATATTACAAATTAACCTCAACCTGGGAGAATAAAATAAATTTTCCTACCTTTTCATATCTCACCGTTTGCCCGTATATTTCATGTTGTAAAAAATATACAAAAAAAAACTTCATTCCGGCGCCTTAATGGGATTTTATTTATCCAGGGGCGAGGTTTTTCTTCTATTTGGGGTTGTTGCGAATTTAATTTTTTTTTAAATATAAAATAAAATAAATGATTCCAAATACATTCATAAAATAAAAATGGAAAAAGTCGACAGAATATATCCAGAATCTTCCATAACTTTTTGGTACTCCCTTCGACTCGGAAGGTGTAGCATTTTTTCTTCTTCTCGATTCAACCGTACAAAAATTTCTTCAACGCGGTCCACCCCATTATCTAAAGTCATTCAACTTGACTACTGGTATTCTACTGCATTTGCAACAGGGAAGTTACGAAAGACGTGCATTTATTTGTTGTTGCTATGTGCATAGAATTTTATTGTTAGCATTGTGATTAATTGGTTTAATGTATTTACTATTTGCAGGACATGAATTGAAAACAAATTAACGAACTCCCATTGATTAACAATGGAAAGATTTGCAGACAAACGAGAAAATCAGTGTGGTGATGGTTTATTGCTCGTGATACTGTAAATCCAAATGTAAAATTTATTTACTTTTGTTATAAAATTAGAGAAATTGTTGATTAAAGAATTTAATTAATAGTTACATGAATAAAATATTCAGTTCTATTCAAGACTAGATGACCCGATGAACTTCGTACCACTTAAAATTGATTTCATTGTAACTCTTTATAAGCGATTATCAATCCCAATCAGCCTTCAAACTCCAATTCATTCAGATTGGCAATATTTGGCCACACACACAGAAAGATAATACCAACCAAATGGCGTAGTGGTTAAAGCTTTGGAGTTTGGGAAGGGGAATTTTCATCAACAGATTACGATCTGTGATGAAATGGAACACATCTATGACTCCCTGTCGGAGTGCAAAACTCATCTCTTGGGCCGGCCCATCCATGCCAGTATAGGCTAGCAAGCAACACAATGTGCAGATGGTGATAAAATCGGCCCTATAGCCATACGTCCTCGAATTGGCCGACATAGGCGTAAAAGGGGATGCAAGGGTATTGCAGGGATAAAAAAAAAACAAAACAAATATGATGGCTTGCCGACACATGAACACGCAACATACATTGGTCCATGCGCCGAAACACGGAAATTCCAAGTTAATCCCACAAACTCCCAAACGAATTGTGATTTGTTAATGATCATCGCAAGTACCAGACACACGGGGAGTTGACGATGTTTTAAATCGAATGGCAAGTCCGTTGGAATCATCTGGAATACGCGGAATCAAAACATCCCCTCATATAGTACTTTGCCTTGATAATCGTCGCCTCGATGATGTTGTACATAAGTTTTTTCACAGCCAGTGTTACGCAACATGATGATGGTTGAGTCTACTTTCAATTGCAAATCGTGAAGTGGAAATCCGGGTAATTCTAGCGAATTCAAAATTTCTGTAGGATAGTTGACTACTTCATCCTGGTTGAAAACTGGGTAAACCGATTTGAAGGAAAATAATTGTCCGGGAATGAAATTTTGAATGGTCGCGTTGAGATCATCGATATCTTAGTCTTTTGGCGCCCATATGGCTCGTTTGCTCAGCAGATTATGGTTTTCTAAGTTTTGCACTATGTTCGTAAAACCACTTCGAATGAGCTTTCGATTCGGTCAACTGACAGAAATCAGTGGGTAATGTGATGAACCTGGTCGAGATGTCAACTGCGATTTTCCCATTACCAATGTCCAACAATTAGTCGTCAATTGGAGGTTCTTCACATGCCACCACAAGTTTGTTGATTTCAAGGGCTCGCTTAGTTCGTCAGCTGCAGTTGAACGTGGAATAACCGGAAGAGTCTGACGAAAATCACCGGTTAACAGAATCATGGTTCTACCAAAAATGCTTTGATTGCCACGAAGATCTCGACCATCGTTCTGTCAAGCTCCTCCAGTGACCTTTTGTGGGTCATCGTACAAACGTCCCAAACGATCAATTTGCTTCTGTGTAGAATTTTTGCCATTGCGCTGTTTTTGGCGATGTTGCAAGTTGGCGTCTCGTTGATTTCCATGTTGAGTGGCAATTTCAGTGTGTCGCCTTCTAACATAGTCGCTGCTATTCCAAACGAAGCTAGCCAGGACATTTGATGTTGTGATCGAATCAACGCCAAAATCATTGAAATTAAGAACGTTATTCATGTTTGTATGAGGAAGTCCCACCGGGATCATCCAGGAAGTAAATGCCACCAATTCCATTGGTCACAGCGTCTATCAAAGAGCTGTCCGCAATCTTTTGTCGTTGATTCAATTGCGGAACATTTGTACGAACTGCCTCGACTAATGCTTCAGTGTCGTATTGTTGTTCTCTTTGTAATTTGTAGTTGAATGCATCGTGCATTGAACGATTAGGTGATATCATGCTCAAATACGACTTTATTCGCCATCAATAAACACACATGGGTGTTCACATGTGGTAATCTCAATTTGATGCGGTGATGAATATAAGACGGAATCTGTGCGCGTATTGTCCCAATCGTTTTCAAGCAACTGTAAGAGCTGACACGCCTCATGGCAAGTCGCATACAGAGGTCCATTAACGGTTCTTATAGTTGTTGAAATGACGCCGGACCACGGACATTCTTCAACAACAATCGAAGATAGTAATAGTAGCATACGCCATTATTTACACACAGTTTAAAGCAGCAGCTCCCAGAGCGTCTAAAGCAAATGCATTTGAATGTCCTTCATCTCGTGCTCCTTATGTTTCCGACGCTGTAACGATTTCGTTAATGCGTTCCATGTGTAGTAGCATGACATTATACAGAAAAGTGGGAGTGAAATCATTTGCTTGACAAACCGAGAATAAGCTTGTCAATGATACTGAGATACGAGGGCGGATTGAAAATGAAGCTACCTAAGTAGGAAAACAAAATTTTTTTTTGCCAAAAACCATTTATTTCTCAACATAGTCTCCATTTAGTTCGACACACTTAGTAAGACGATATTCCAACTTTTTTATACCATCTGAATAATACGATTTCGGGAACCCCTCAAAATACGCGTTAGTTTCGATAATAACTTCTTCGTCTGAGATGAATCTTTGTCCTGCGAGCCATTTTTTCAAGTTTGGAAACAGGAAAAAGTCACTAGGAGCTAAATCTAAACTATAAGGTGGATGATCAACCAATTCGAAGTGTATTTCACGTAATTTTAGCATCGTATCTAATGCTGTGTGAAGTGGTCTGTCGAACTCGTTTTTGTTCGACACTGAGCAAACGCAGCACCCATCTTGCCGATAGCTTTTTCATATGCAAATGTTCATGCAAAATGTTGAATACACGTTCATATGATATGTTTACCATTTCAAGAATCTCACGCAACTTGACTCGGCGATCTCGGCGATCATTCATAACGATATCGAGGTTTTTCTTGATATTTTCTTCAGTAACCACCTCTTTTGGCCTTCCTGTTGATGGTATTGTTCCAGTGCTTCTTCGGCCGCGTTTAAATTCAGCAATCCAATATTTTACCATGTAATCTGACGGAGCAGACTCACCGTAATGTTTATCGAGCTTTTCTTTTGTCTCTTTCGCCGTTTTCCCTTTCAAATAATAGTGTTTAATCACTGCACGAAATTCGTTTTTTTTCATTTTTCAAGAAACACAAAAGTTGCTTACTTCAAACGACTACAACAAATAAACTAATCGATGAATTTGGATGAAATTTTAACAGCTGACGTTTGACACATCGCAATTTCTAAAAAACAAAAAAGTGTTTGTGCTGCCATCTAGCGCTAGGTAGTTTCATTTTCAATCCGCCCTCGTACTACGTCGTTTGCATTGTCACACCGAAGACACAGTTTGCATTGTCACACCGACATGACGTAATTATTGTATTCCACATTGATGTGAGCCTCGAAAGCCTTGGACAATATCGGCGAATGTGGCACAGTCCAACAATTGTCCACATCAACATCTTGTCATTTAACCTTCAAAACTGTAGATCGCCCGTTGCCCGCAACTGATTGCCTACGATACAATGGGATCCGTCATTGCCTATGATGGTGTCGACAATCAGATCTCCCGGGTATCGCTTGGAACACTTGTCATCGAAGATACAGGGTGAGTCATTGATAAAAACTCCGCAAGTCCATGGATCATATACTTAGTCACCACTGTAAGCAATTTCATCAACAGCTTCATCCGAGATTTCCAAACGACCCAACAAGTGCGCATGAGGCAGACCCCGTTTTTGGCATTCTACGGAGTACATCCCACAATGAACTTGGCCATACACACGGTGCTTTAGGATGAAATCCATCAGAGATTTTAATTTTTGTTTAAAAACTCTGGCAGTGGTGTCATGTCTGTCAACTGGTATTTGGCTGGGTACCAGTTCCTTCTTGATTTCAATCCATTGAGGATTGTAGGTGAAGGTTATGAAAAGGTCTGGGCGGCGATATTGTTTAATCTACGACGTCGCATCTTGGAAGGACTCATGCTAAAGGCGAGGGCTTCCGATGTAATTGGCCGGTAACATTGTCATTCTTGTTTGCATCGCCGTCGGCATTAATCTGCCAAAAGATGAATGGATATTGTAGCGCATCGTAAGTCCTGTGCGTTTCGGACACGCGTTTCTATTCATTGTTCCGACGATGAAGTACGTTATCTCTAGATTGCAAATTTTCTCCGACAATAACAACAGCCATTTCGTCGATTGTCAGCGAATGGGATTTCTTTGCGGGCTCACCCGCTGGCGTCTTGTCAGTCCTGATGACGATGTTATGGCTGTCGGATGGCATCTAATCCAGTGCAATTTGCGCTCAACGACAGCACACCAAATATAAATTTTGACAGAGCAAATTGGGAAACAGTAAGCCCTGTTTTCATATGACCCGTATGGCACATGTGATTATTTTTCAAGTTTGACCGGTTTATCGTGTATTGGGTCTGAATTAACATTTCTTGGACACTGCATTAAACCAAATATCAAAGTGTCCAATAAATTTTAATTCAAATCCAATACACGATAAACCGGTCAAACTTCAAAAATATATCACATGTGTTGTACGGGTCATATCGAAACAGGGCTAAAACTTCACACCGGTTATATTTCGTTGGATGGTACTATCATCGGGATAATGGATTCGGACAACCCTTATTGTTCCGACTCTCCAACAAATGTTTACCTAGTCTAATACTCTGATGTATATCCTCCTCCAAGGGTTATACCCTAATTAATCCGATACGGAGTTAAAATCAAATACATAGTTCGTTGTATGCCATTAAAACATGACAGTTTTTCTTTCGATGACAGAATACATTTTGGGTACTAATAAACATTTTTGGGTTGACAGTTGCGTATAGTCAATAAATTTGGGACAACTTCATATTATTTGTATTATGGAAATGGGGTCCAATATAAGCAATACCCCTGGCGTGTCATTTCTCAACCATTTGAGATGAAATTCTGTATTCCGGGTTTAGGGTGTTTTGCTAGAAAATTAGTGATTAGTACAGTACTAAGCCATTTCCCAAGAGATTAAGACGGGACTCGCTGAAACTATAAAAATATTTAATTTGAGTGTACTAGATAATATGGGCTTTTTAAAGTGGTCACGAAAGTGTTGATGCATTGAAGTCAGCTCTTGTTCGAGAATGGAATAAAATTCCGCAAGCTCACGTGCGGTCAGCATGCAATGCTTTCTATGGAAGACTGAATCAAATAATCAGAGCCAAAGGAGGTCATATCGAGCAGTAACATGTTTTTCATAAAATGTAATATGTTTTCAACATATTCCACGAAATTTCAATAAAAAATAATCAAAATTAAAAAAATTACAGCATTTTCATTTGGTAACACTTGGTCTCAGCTACCCTGTGACCGGATCGACATTGTGCTACGGTGGCTAATATGTAATATGTTGATACCAATTTTGTGAAACGCATAATTTCCCATGGACTTTGTTGGCCAAGCACAAGTCCATTCTAATTGAGGGACTAGAATAACAGAAGAGATATAAATAGTATGAAATATTCAAGGTACGTCGAAATCCATTAAAAACGTAACAACGCAGTTGTAAAATATAAACATTTTTGTGGTTGTTGTCATGCGAGGCACTCGATGTTTTTCTAAAGATTTACTTGTCCCTCTATAGTAAAATTTTAATGTTTATTTACTTTACTATACCCAGAAGCATACATTATATTCAATTAAACTAATTACGATTATAAAATAATTAATAATTAAATAATATCGCTCCAACTATTGTAGTTATCACATATAGTTTTATATTGCCTGGCACGAACACCATATCATCGAAGCTACACCATGCATCGTTACGGCCTCATTATAAATTTTATAAAAATCTATCTAGGTATAAACGGTTACCTTCCAATAAACATAATCGCAACTAAACTCAAAGTAATCAGCGTTAAATACACAAATTTTATTTACAATTTTTACCTGATAGTTTTAATTCTTGCGATGTCCTTTCAATTTCGGAATGGTGCTAAGTATATCGTTTTTATCGATCTGAATGAGATTCGCATAACCGATCTCTCGCTCGCCACTTTGATTAACCTTGTACATAATTGCTATGAAACGTATGGCGCCGTATTACTTTTAACTATTTTCAATTTTTTTCAACGTCGACAAATTTTGGCAACTGCGAAGAAAATGTTTAAAAAATTAAGTGAAAGTTATAGGTACTTAAAAAATGGTGGCCGTAGCTATAAAGTGGTCGTCAAAATTTTGTTTATAAAGCTGGCATTCGATTGCATTTTTTGGATTATATTGGTTTTTTTCACGACAGCGGATTTATACTCATCGACCGTTATCAAATCATCGAAACATAAAAGTGAAATCGTTACATTTAAAAATATTCCAACAGTACTTAAATTTTTTATAACTGTACTGTACTTGCACGGAAATAACGTGTATGTGACCGGATCGACATTGTGCTATGGTGGCTTTACACTATTCAATTTGTTCTTCGAAATGGTTAATGAGATATTGAACAAAGAAATATTGAGTTTTAATTTGGAGCAGAAACGTATAACTTCGCAGCAAAATTTGTGGGCGCAGAGATGCTGCGAGATGAGTGATATGATCGACAAATTAGCCGAAATTCAGTCAATGTTGCGAAAATATACGAGATGCTGGTTAGATTTATTTCAATTTTCGATAGTTTTGTACATGTTGGATATATTTAAGGAGATCTCGGTTATTGTAAGTATAATTCATAATATAATTTTATGTACTAAATTATTTAATTATTCATGAAAACAAATTGTAATTAAATTAATAATTTATAGTAGTGCATGAATACTAATGACCCAATTGCATTAATTTTTTCGAAAACCTTAATTAATTACCCGCAGTAGTCATGTCAGCGCACAGCTAGAATAAACATTAGTGTATGACTAATTTATTAAGTTCCTCTATTTAGATTAAACTAAAAAAATATTACAGGTGACAGTTAAACTTTATTATTATCGGAATGAGAAAAAATGTTCCTCTAACAGCGCCAAATAGTGTCACACATATCGCTCATAACAAAAATTGGTGTTTTGGCATTAATACATTGATTCCGATTTAAATGTTGAGTGTTTGATTATTCAATTCAATTT
Source organism: Nephrotoma guestfalica (assembly GCA_963691935.1). NCBI lineage: Eukaryota > Metazoa > Arthropoda > Insecta > Diptera > Tipulidae > Nephrotoma > Nephrotoma guestfalica. The sequence continues at coordinate 120,763,533 of OY829913.1, read as the reverse complement.
TTCAAAAAATATTTTAAGGAAATGTAAATAATAATTTGGATCAAACAATTAAATTTTCCATCGCTAGATTTATGTTTAAATAAAACACGTTTATTTAAAAAAATAAGTGGCACACTTTAAAATTCCAATAACTAGACATAGTAAAGATTATACCAAACGATTTGGTACCGAAAGATTTTTGAGTTGAATTTATTCAGGCCACGCATGGAGTCTGAGTGGAATAGATTTAACGTCCAATAACAAAGCAGTGCAGAGTTTTCACCAAAATGCCACTATTATTGGATGATTTCTAACCTTTCTTTTGATTTAAAAATGGATTGGTCACGATAGATTTTTTGAGTAGAACTCGTTCATTGAATTCGTTGAGTTAGAAAAGTAAAATGATCAATAACAGGACGTTGAGTTTGTATCAAAATTTCATTATATACTGATGACACCTATGGATTTAACCTTACAAATGGCATCAGTGACATTCCAAAACGGATTGACTTTGGCAGAATTTTTAGTATAATTTATTCATTGCACTCATGGATTCTGAGTGGAATAATTTTAATTGCAAAATAACAAGACATCGCTGAGTTTGTTCCTAAATGTTGTTATATATACGGGTGACACCTATAGACTTAACCTTTCAAATGACATTGCTGATTTTCCAAACCAATTGAGAGCGCAGGATTTTTTGAAGTAAAACTCGTTCATTGACATTGTTTAGTGGTAACATTTAATCGGCCAAAATTTGAAATGCTACTTTTATTAGATAATTCTTGTAAGCTTAACATTTCTTCATAGAATATAGAACTGATTTTCTGAAGAATTCTTTACTATAGATTATTGTAAGTCATTTATCGATTCGTCGAATTTCAATCTCTCTCTCTAGCTTTCACATATTATGAATGAATTTAGCCTCCTGCACTGTGGGCTTCTATCTATTTCGGTGTCTACACCGCCCTCCGGCTAGTTGTTGATGGAACACTTTGTCACTTGTTAAGATTGGTACATGGTAGCGCCGCTCAGCCATTTAACTCGAACCTCCGAGAATTTTACCTCGTGTTTCATGAGCATCATATTTGCTGTGCGTAATTTAAATTTAACTAAAGATGAAACGAAAGACCATAGGTAGCATTCTTCAGTCATTAGAGGTCAGGATCGAACTGTCACTTCCGAGAAACAGACCCAGACTTTGTTAATTTACACAGCGAAGCGAGTTTATCCGGAGGTTCTCGCGATTGATACTATTAATCGTCTGCCGGAAGTCTATATAGTTGATGTATGATTATATTGTACTCCGACTATTTTTTCAAAATCCTTAATATGGTTAAGCACTGGTCAGTGGTTGATCGGTTGAGACGAAAACCATGCTGATAGTCGCTGAATTCTATGAACTAGTTCTACTCAAAAAAATCTATCGTGACCAATCCGTTTTAAATTCAACCCTATTTCATTTGAAAGGTTAAGCATAAATAAATTATCCGATAATAGTGGCATTTTGGAACAAATTCGGTGATGTCTTGTTATTGGCAATTAAAAGTATTCCACTCAGAATCCATGAGTGCACTGAATAAATTCTACTCAGAAATCTTCCGACGTCAATCCGTTTTGGAATGTCACTGGTGTCATTTGAAAGGTTAAGTGCATAGGTGTCATCAACAAATAATGAAATTTTGGTACAAACTCTACGATGTCCTGTTATTGGTCATTCAATGTGTGCCACTCAACGAATTCCATGAACGAGTTTTACTCAAAAAAATCTATTGCGACCACTCCGTTTGGATATGAAATCTTTCTTGTTTGCAAAGTTAAGCCTACAGAACTCACCTGATAATAGTGGCATTTTGGTACAAACTCGATGATGTCTTGTTATTGGACGTTAAATCTATTCCACTCAGACTCTATGAGTGCACTGAATAAATTCTACTCAAAAATCTTCCTAAGTGTATCCGTTTTGGAATGCCACTGATGTCATTTGAAAGGTTAAGTCCATAGGTGTTATCAGTATATAATGAAATTTTGGTACAAACTCTACGTACTCATCCCGTTATTGGTCAGTTTACCTTTGTCACTCAACGAATTCAATGAACGGGTTTTACTCAAAAAATCTATCGTGACCAATCCATTTGGAAATGAAACATTTTCTATTTGAAAGGTTAAGCCTATATAAATTATCCGACAACAGTGCATTTTGGTACAAACTCTGCAATGTCTTGTTATTGGCAATTAAAAGTATTTCACTCAGACTCCATGAGTGCACTGAATAAATTATACTCAAAAATCTTAAGTACATCCATTTTGGAATGCCACTGAGTCATTTGAAAGGTTAGGTCCTTACATGTCATCAACATATGACAAACAAACTGGTACAAACTATACGATGTCCTGTTATTGGTCGTTCAACGTGTGCTACTCAACGATTTCAATGAACGAGTTTTACTCAAAAAATCTATCGTGACCAATCCGTTTTTAAATCAAACCTTTTTTATTTGAAAGGTTAGGCCTATAGAAATCATCCGATATTAGTGGCATTTTGGTACAAACTCGGTGATGTCTTGTTATTGGATGTTAAATCTATTCCACTCAGACTCCATGAGTGGCCTGAATAAATTCAATTCAAAAATCTTTCGGTACCAAATCGTTTGGTGTAAACTTTACTATGTTTAGTTATTGGAATTTTAAAGTGTGCCGCTTGTTTTTTAAATAAACGAGTTTTACTTAAGCATAAATCTGGCGAAGTAACATTTAATTGTTTGATCCAAATTAGTATTTACATTTCCAAGAAATATTTATAGAAAAATTGAATTGAATAATCAAACACTCAACATTTAAATCGGAATCCAATATGAGTTATATATTAAAGAGCGAGTGAGCTGAATATCATTAGAAAGAGACGAAATGAATTTTTAATTTATTTCTTATTTGAAAAAACATGGCGAGTGTTTCATCTCTTTCTAATATCGTAGAGTTATCTCTTTCAACAATGTGTTTAACAGAGTAGAAACGAAGCATGCAGTTTTCTAGAATATTCTTATTGGATTTGGATACAGGGTGTCCCAGAATGAATGGATAAGTCTGAAGCACCTTATAGTAGAACTATTGGGCTCTTAAAATACAATAAAAAAATATATCCCAAGTAGTACCTAAGATATACCATTTTTTAAAAAAAGTTCATTCTTTTCACATTACTTTACGTTTCCGATCACCACGGCTACATATAAATTAAATCCATCGGTTTTTTGGTGTTAGAATATTCTTAATGGACTATACTAATAGATATGCAGTAAATAGTATGAGTAGCTGTTGCACTTTTTTTGAAAAAAAAAATCTAAACTTCAATTTTCAGCATGAAATGTGCTAAATATTTTTTTTATAAAAGTTTGAGCGTCTTTCGTGAAAAAAAATGTATGAGAACCTAAATGGCCAACTATTTTAAAAACATGCGTGTTTAATGCAGACTCTAAAATGGTATAATACATCCTTTTATCTAATGTAGATACACGGTTATTGCTATTAGTATGCAGAAGCAATAAATTCGATTAAATAACAAAATTTTAAAAATTGGATTATTTCTTGTCTTAAACTGTATCTGATGATAAGGGCTTCATAAAAAACAACGTTACACATTGATAATACTTTATTTAACCAATGTACATTTACAGTAAATGCTCAAACTGTCTGCCACCGACTCTGATACACGTCCGACATCTCTGAATAAAAGCTCTTTTGAGAAGTCGCGCATAACATTGTTGAGTACTTTTTGAAGCGGCTTCCTGGACACGGGTTCGTAACTCTTCTAAACTCCTGATCAGTTTAGAGTAGACCTCTTCTTTTAGGCAGCCCCAGTAAAAAAAATTCAGCGGATTTAGGCCCGGGGAACGTGGAGGCCACAAAATGGGCCCCAGACGGCCAATCCATCTATCTGGATATGTGGAATTCAAATACGCCCGAACGTTTACTGCATAGTGCGCAAGACACTCATCATTCTGGAGTCAATGGGATTCTCTCACCTCCTCGGACATCTCTTCCAATAAATTTGGCAGATCATTTTGACGAAAGTCCAAATAGCTTTGGCCAGATAAGTTCCCGGGCAGTTCAAATGGGCCAATTATCTTTCCGTTCAATATGCCGGTTCAATAATTTATTGTGAATTTGTACTGGGATCTGTTTTCTCGCATTAGATGAGGATTCGAAAGTTGCCAGCTGTGAAGATTGTGCTAGTACCACCGACACCGCTGCCAGGTATTCTTCCTTCCGAGTAACAACCGTGAACTCTGATAAATACGCGATAATCCGGGTGACGCACGTTTGGGTATCTTTCCCTATAAAGGGCTGCAGCTGCATTTGCGTTACTCCTGCATTCACCATAAATATAATGCATGGCATTTTGATACAAAAAAATCCGACCAGATACAAGCCTGAAAAACGGAATAAACACATGCGATGTCGAACAAGTCGAGTGACGCATTAAATTAATGTTTAATACAATTTATGGACAAAAGATGGGTAGCGTAGAGCACGCTTAGTATAGCAAATATCAGGTTTATAAATCCCTTATTATCAGGTACAGTTTAAGACAAGAAATAATCCAATTTTTAAAATTTTGTTATTTAATCGAATTTATTGCTTCTGCATACTAATAGCAATAACCGCGTATCTACATTAGATAAAAGGATGTATTATACCATTTTAGAGTCTGCATTAAACACGCATGTTTTTAAAATAGTTGGCCATTTAGGTTCTCATACATTTTTTTTCACGAAAGACGCTCAAACTTTTATAAAAAAAATATTTAGCACATTTCATGCTGAAAATTGAAGTTTAGATTTTTTTTTTCAAAAAAAGTGCAACAGCTACTCATACTATTTACTGCATATCTATTAGTATAGTCCATTAAGAATATTCTAACACCAAAAAACCGATGGATTTAATTTAAATGTAGCCGTGGTGATCGGAAACGTAAAGTAATGTGAAAAGAATGAACTTTTTTTAAAAAATGGTATATCTTAGGTACTACTTGGGATATATTTTTTTATTGTATTTTAAGAGCCCAATAGTTCTACTATAAGGTGGTTCAGGCTTATCCATTCATTCTGGGACACCCTGTATATATTGTTGTTTTTTATGGCCTGGAGAACTACATAATTGCATATCTTTTATTTAGCGTGAGAGTGCACAAAATGTCTCTTTTATTCTTTTGATTTCTCTCTTTACACATTATACAACAGTGTCACTTCACTTTAAATGTAAAACGAGACAAAACAATATTTTGTTATTTTAGTCGAAACTCAAAAAGTGTCAATTTTATCGAGTAGTGAAAATTGAATTAATAACACCACGGTTTCATTTTAAGATGAGATTGTCTTCACTAACAAGGTAAGATACTTACAGAAAATTTGCTAATTCGAAGTAAAATGTTAGTCTTTTTGAAAAGTTACAAAAAAATAAAAACTGCTAATGGTTTCATTTTAAGTTGTGATGATCTTCCCTATTAAGATAAGCGTACGATATGTACGATCTTCCCTATTACACCGGGCTAAGCCTAAACAAAGTAACTGCAATGAAACCACGCAACTCTCAAGTCCAAGCTCATTTGAAGAGAAATCGGAGTTTGTAGACTTTGATATACAAAAACCGTCCGCTGTGCGGAAATAGCGGAAAGTCATACCGTTCACCATACCAAAGAAAAATAGTCAAATGTGCAAATAAAATATCAGAGGAACAACGAGTTACAATCTTTGAAAAATATTGAGGACTGCAAGATTTAACAAGAAAACGAAACTTTTGTTTCAAAAGTATTGTTCAAGTCTACCCATCATACTTCAAAAAGATGTCTCAATAGTTCATTTCCTTTTGAAATCGACGAAGAAATGGTAATGGTATGCAAAGAATCACCAGGATCTCCGCATTATCGTCACAGGATTCATTAAATTCTTTAGAAGGTTGTATAATTGAAGATTCGGTATCCAGTTTTTTTAAATATTTGTTGTTCGAACCGGTACGTCTTGATACAGAATCTGCTGGATTATCGGTAGATCCCACGTGACATTGTGCTAAGCTTGTATATGTTTGAATTTCTGTTATTCGACACCAAAGTTTTAGATTTCGGAGGGCGCTTTCAAATTCAACATAATGTGATCATTGAGCCGGACCAAAAAAAGAGGGGTTTTCCGGAGTATGAATGGATTCTTTGCCCCAAAGGACAAGACGAGGTAGCGAAAATAAGTTATTAATCGGAGCAACTTTTGTTGTTGACATAAGAAGACCTTAAATTAGTGATAATTTCTGAGATTTTAAATTTGAAGTAGATGGCAGATATAGGCGTTTTCTGATAGGCGTTTTCTTAGGCGTCGCAGAATCCATGCTACTCTGTTTTATTATATCTCAAAATAGATCCAAAGTAGGATAGATATTACTACCAGAAGAGGCTTATTGCTAGCCAATCATCAGCTTGGCTACAACTTTTCTTGGTTCCAGCCAGCCTACTCGATCAGGAGGTTTGCACTATTCTAAAGTAGGCTTCGCTTGGTAGACTTATCCACTGATACCAGACTTAGATTGGATGACATTGAAGCCGAATGTATTTGCTGCTGGATTACACTGGAGTCCAAGAATTTTAATGGAATCGTCAACAATTCGAATGCTAGTGAAATTTATTCAAACTAATCCAAAAATAGAACAACAACAAAAAGTAAAAGGTAAAAGTAAACATTGAGGCGAATTTATATTGTGCAATTTCTAGGAGTGTGAAATATTTAAATTTTCCAAGAATTACAATGATCCCTGAAATGATGGTATTGTGGTATTAGGTACATTTTCTAGTCATTCTTAATACCCCGAGAGCCTCTAGTAAGTAGTATGATTTTCTAAAGGTCTAACAGTGTGTTCCGTGAGATTTAAAAATTTGATTTTTTAATGGGCTTTAATGCGAAAAATGTCAACTATTGGAAAATTTAAATATTTCACACTCCTAGAAATTGCACAATATAAATTCAGCGTTGTTTGTTGCCAATTTTCTTAAGGTAATATCATCGCTGTTGTAGTAAGTCAATGGCGTCCTAGAGGTTGTGTTTTCTCTTCATATTTTTTTAATACACAGTTGGCGATAAACACGGATATGCGAACAGCTTTTTCTATACGACGGATCCCTGGAAGAGGGTTTCGGTACCGAAAAAGAAAGCAGTATAATTTTTCAGTAACGGCTTCAACTTAGACGGGAGAATAGGAACCTTCTGTATACAGAAGATTGTAATCAACTAAAGTGGGTATCTCAGGTCGTACCTTGATTCCTGATATTAAAATTTATTGTACAATACAATTAGGCAATAATCAAATCGCTTGAATCAGTTTCATTGCCGTCTAGAGTGACATTGAGTTGTTACTCGCTGCTCAAGGAGTTTGGGGAACATTTTAATTTCCAGATAGTGTGGGTCCCTGATTACTCGCACTTATAGAAGAACTACTGGACATATGAACTTGGTGCGACCCTCCAAGTGCTACCTGAACGAGCAAAATTAAAAAGCCTATTTCAGCGCTTAAACTGGCACGGAAAGTAAAATAACGGAAGCCCCGGAAAATGAAAGGATGACGAATATGCCATTACGTGTAATGTAACATACCAAGACATGTTTCGTCAAAGTTGGTGCTCAAATACGTAAGTTTTTTTGTCAATGCGAGAGTTAAGATAGGACGTAGAGATTCTCACAACCCACCGATATTTTTAGGAACATGCGAGAAAGCTGACTATTTAATGATTTATATAGAAGGTTTTTGGGTTCATTTGTTAGAACAACTTAGGTCTGGTTGTCTGTCTCTATGACATATAGATAATTGATTGAGCAATTTGAATTATTTTCGACTCGAGCACCTGTCATAGAAAATCTCGCATAAAACCTCTCAACACCACGATAAGGTTTTACGGATGTGAAGTTTTACACAAAATTAACAAAAAATGAATTTGCTAAATTAACAAAAACAACCTGAAACGGATTTCTTTTAATTTTAACTATTTTCTTTTACTATAATCAAGACTTAATTTTGATTGAAATAAAAAAACTAAATTTTCAATTTTCAATTTAAAAATATTTACATAAGTTAAATAAATGTACATCAAATGATACCTAAGATGTTCTCTTTGAAATCAAATTGGTCTCATCAAAATACTACGAGATTTTCCTAATCGTTAATGGGATTAATTTTATTTCGGGACCAAAATTATTTTTTTAAAACTCCTCTTATGCCATTATTTGATACTAGCCATTACTCGGTAGTATCTCTGTGAGCTGGCCAATAATTAATCCACTGAAACCGAAAAACCGCCAGAATGGTCTATCCGATTCGATTTTCCAAATTAACAAATGGAAGAATCTCGTAGTTTTTGATGAGACCAATTTTATTTCAAAGAGCACCTTGTAGTGGCTCAAAAATCCTTTTCCACATCGTACCACTCCTCGTAGCAAAAATATTTATACACCGCGTCGCTTAATTACGAGGGATAGCTTGGTGCTGAACAGAGCTATTTCGCCATCTACATTCGCGAATCTCGATATTTATCGACTATCGTAAATATCGAGAAGTTAAGACAAAAATAATGAGAAACGGAAAAGAGTCAATCGGGTTTGAAAAGTTAAAAGAGACACACTCTCACACATACGCGAGTGAAAATAAAAGAGTGAAAATTATGTGCCGAGCAATCGTCCACCATTAAAAGTTGTGGTAGTAAAAATAATATTTATAGTGAAAAATTACATTTTTAAAGATAAATAAATAAATAACAAAAATAGTGAGTGTCAATAATTTAAATCATTAAACCCGCTCTCCTCACTATAACCTCTTACGCAAACATTTGATACTAGCCACTACTCGGTAGTATCTCTGTGAGCTGGCCAATAATTTGATTATTGGCGATTCGATATATAGGGTTTTCCAATAAGAGTGATATGATCCAAACTTTTCTCGCAATAATTCCATTGTTGCACTTGCTGTGTGGCACGTAGCCCCGTCTTGTTGGAACCAAATGTTTTAAAGATCAACTTTTTCCAATTTCGGCCACAAAAGTTGGTTATCATCGATCTATACCGATCTCCATTGCCAGTAACGGTGTACCCAGCTTCATTTCGAAAAAATACGGACCAATGATTCCACCAGACCAAAAACCACACCAAACTGTCAATTTAGGTGAATGTAATGGTTTTTCATGAATAATTTATGGATTTTCTTCGCACCAGAATCGACATTGTTTATTTACCGCATCACTCAGATGAAAGTGAGCTTCATCGGAGCAGATGATTTTCTTAAAAAAATCGTTTTCGTTTTTATAATAGTTTTTAATTAAACGAAATTCGTTTGTTCTCAGATTTCCTTTGCTAATATTGCTTTTACCGACTGTTTGTTTTGGTTAATTTAACAAATTTGGTTTTGTTAATTTTGTTGTTTTGTTAAAAACTTCACATCCGTAAGGTTTTACAATATTTTTTATGCTCTCGTATATACACCTTTCTCGTGTATAGTTTGAAAGAGCTTGGATTAAGCAACAGTTTTGAAAATGCTACTTAAGTTCATACATCCGCCGTTCTGGCGCTGATAGCAATTAGATTATTATAGATTATATACAGAGAATTACTTGAAGAATGACAAAAATTTAGCTGAAGCAAATATTACTCAAAACTACCGCTATAAATAAATTTTTTTTGGCGTATAATTAGGAAAGTTTTATACCAAGCTAATTTCAAGACGGTTATACATTGTTCTACGATTAGTAACATGATTTACCGGAAATAATAATACTATACTAATATTAGTTAATCGCAATATTCGAGTAACGTCTTTAGAAGTACTTAACAAATATTTGAGGTTTATAGAATAAAAGGGTACCAAAATTTTTTTTTCGTTACAGCCATTCTTCTTGTACGTCGAATCACTAGCAACTTATCGACTCTTTGGCCAGATAGCAGTCAGCAAACTCGCATTTAATTTAATCGAATTTTTATTTACGATTATCGAAGTTATTTGGTTTCTGTCGATATGTCAGAAATTGAAGGAAACTGTCCGTAAAACACCAAAATTATTGCATGAAGTTCAAATTGAGCAGGCTGATTCACGACTTAAGAGAAGCGTTAGTTTTAATAAAAACATTTTTTTTTTAAATATTAAGAATTAACATATCTTAATTGTTACAGGTAAATTTATTTTCAATTCAGTTGCTGCAAAATCCTATTGATTTAAAGGTATTTCATTTATTTTCATTGGATTATAATTTACTATTTAATGTAAGTATAATTAGTGTTATTCTTGAACTATTCTACAAATACAAACTGAGAAGAACAATTTAATTACATAACACTTTGAGGTCAGGACTAAAACATTTTCATTTGCAAAGTTAATTAATTCATTATTATTGTAAGATAATTGCTTAATGATTTAGATGATTTAGATTTATTTTTGTCCTTTGTATTTTGCATAATGATAGGTTCGACTCGTATAAATTTGTTTTCGCTGTGTAAATGATATATTGATTTGCACACCATCCGTCAATGTTGTGGCATTTATTGAATTTTGCTTCTGTCATTGGGTAGAGTTTGTCCTTATGTTCATTAATTGCTAGATATTCTGTTGATGGTTTGATGTAAATATACTCATCTCTATTTCTTGTTGGTAATGGAAAAACCTTATACACTTGGTACCTTTGGTCATTGACAAGTGGAATCCTTAATTCGATTAGTAAATTTGATGTTGTTACTCGTGACTTCGCGGTCATAAACTTAAACATGTTAGCGATTTCATTCAGATTGCCGTCTATGGGAAAAATGTATAATTTTTGGATTCGTCTTTTTAGGAAGTTATTCTCCTCCTACCAAGATGTAGTTCCTCAATTTTGCATAGAGCCCACACGTCCATATTCTGAGGTAACTTCCAACGATTACTTAAGGTCTAGACTCCTTCACTAATATCTTGATCAGGTGCAGCGGTTAATGATTCCCCGATAATAAAATGACCGGGGGTTAAGAAAAACTCTTTTTAGGTGGCATTTAGCTGATTTTACGGCGGTGTCCCATAATCCACCGAAGTGGGAACTTGCCGGGGCATTAAAACGCCAATTTATACCTTCATTTGATAAAATATTAACTATTTCTGAGATAAAGGTTTTGTTGAACTCCTTTATGGCAGTCTTCAATTGTTTATCTGCGCCTTTAAATGTAGTACTGCAATCGTTGTAGATGTGGCTGCACAGTCCTCGACGAGAAATAAATCGTTTCAAGGCAGCTATAAAAGCATTTGTTGTTAAATCACTAACAACTTCTAGATGTACTACCTTCGTTGTCATACAGATAAATACCGCGATGTAAGCCTTGTAATTTTTTTTTACTGCGGCCGACTGAAGGATTTAGTTTAATTCGACCGGCATAATCAATTCCCGTGTGTGTAAAAGGACGAGATGGTCTAACACGCGATGCTGGCAATTTTTCCATCAACTGAGTTGCTTCCTTTGTCTTATTGGCTCCTGATTCGGCTTAAAACTAATTGACAGCCTCCATGTAGCGTCTTAGCATGTGTATCTTTAATAATTAATTTACTAAAATGATGATTTTTCGGCAGAATAATTGGATGTTTAGTATCGAATGATACTATCGAGTTTCTGATTCTTCCGCCTACTCGTAGAATTGCCACAAAGAAACTTTGTTGCTTAAATTGAAGCGCCTTTTTAACATTCTTATTTCTTCGTGAACTTCAGCCTTCTGAATGTTGTTGATTATTAAGTTTTGACTGCTCCTTAGTTCGTCGGTCGACAGTGGGTCGGATATTCTTTTTAAGTAATCTTTGCATCTGGCATTGTTGATAAACCTTTTTATATAAGTAATGATTCTTATCAATTTCGTGTCTGATGAATTTTTATCCCAAATTGACGTATTACTGGGTGTGTGGTGATTATGATTTTCTTCACTGCTTCCTGAATGCTGAAAATTTGATGTTTTGATGATGGCAGATTCATACTTTGAAGCCACTTGGGCTCAGACCACCACAGGCCTCGTGAAGTTGCATCAGCGGGGTTATATTCTGATTTGACGTGGAACCAATAGGCTGGACTGATGTTGTTTTGTATTTCAGCTACACGATTTCCGACGAATACATTTGTTTGAAGGACCTTGAGTCCATACAAGAGTAATGGTTGAATCCGTATAAGCGTATATTGATGTTAGCGACTCTAATGACTGCCTTACGCTATTCATTAATCTTGACAACAAAACTGCCCCGCATAGCTCTTATCGTAGTTTATTTTTTTAATGGAGCAACCCTTGTTTTTGATGCTAGTAACGTAAATGTAACATCTCCGTATGTTAAAATTACCCTACTGTATATGACAGCAGCGTATGCCGCATCCGAAGCATCACAGAAGCCATGTAATTCAATTACATTGTCATAAGAATTAATCCAACTAGGAATTTTAATTTTGCTTACGAGCTCTAACTGTTGTTGAAATTTTATCCAACGGTCTTCCAGGTGGCCAGATAATTTTTGATGATTTGCATCAATATTTTCGCGGTTATAGTTATGGGACCTATCCAGCATAGTGGATCAAATATCCTTGAGATTTTTGATAGGACATTACGCTTGGTGCAAACCTTTTGTGCAGTTAGGATTGCTGGCATCGTAAAGCTAAATTCGTCTCTTTTTACATTTTGATCTTCTGTGATTTCAAATTTCGTAAATTCTCGGTTTTCTTCCGGAATTGTTTGTAGTACCTCCCTTGAATTGCTGCCCCATTTTCTAAGGTTGACACCTCTACATTTCAACAATTTAATTAGCTCGTTCTGCAGGATCAATATTTCGTCTAATGAACGCGCCCCAGTCAAGACATCATCGACATTCGAGATAGAAATCTCTTTTTAAGATTTCTGTTGCTTCGGGATATACAGTTTCTTCGTCATGTGCCATCTGATGTAATGTTCTTATGGTCAGGTATGGTGTTGAGGCCGTGTCATGTGTTACTGTTGTTAATTTGTACTCCTGTAATGCCTTTTTTGAATCATCTCGCCAGACTATTGTTTGCAGATTCTTAGATTTTCTCGATAACGGCAGTGAAGACATATTTCTATCTCCGCCATCTTAGCACGATTGGAAAAAAATGTTGCTGCAGAATTGGCCCAGTTAGTTGTGCATCGTTAAGGTTGCTACCTGAAGATGTTTTTATTGAAGCATCAAAAACCACTCGAACTTTAGTTGTTGTGCTTGTCTCCTTGGACCATGGAACCATATGTCCTAAGCTCAGGTATTCGCCATAAAATTTTTGTAATCTCTTTTTAGTGCAGGATTGTTTTGGAATTTTTTCACCAAGCTTTACGTTTTCCTTTAATGGAGGCTTCACTGGGTAAACGTCTATAGCCTTCTTGGTAAAGTTTTTCACATTTAGCTTACTCAGTCGTTATATGTTTCGGTGACCGAATTTCTTCGATTTCCCAAAACCGTTGTAGATGATCATCTATAGTTGAAATCATAGTTTGTATCTGATGCTCATTGGAGACTGAGTTTATAGCTTCAAACATAATCGAACCGTATACGTTTCGTACGTTGAGCTGGGCTCCATTTCACCCTTTATTATTTCTGGCGTTAAAATATCAGAAATGTAATCCATTCCTAATATAATATTTATGACTTTTGGAACATTAAACTTCGGATCGGCGCAAACTAAATCGTCTATGTGTCTCCAAGTTTCTGTGCTTAGATATTCATTTGGCATTCTTCTTGTTAATTTTGGTAAAACATACGCATTGACATGAAGTTGAAAATCTGAAGCGAATCGGGCTTTTATTGTTATACATACTTGTTTTATTCTGAGTTGTCGATTAATCGATGTATGTTGCCTTAGAGCCATTATCAATGAAAACTCTAGTAAATTCTTCCTGTCCGTTATTTAACTTTAGTTTCAGTATCGAAGTTGCTATAGAAGTCCGAAAATCGTGTGCGCTCGATGTGCCACTGACAATTTAGATAATTCCCATTGAATGTAGGAATCTCCATTTTTGGCAGTTTAATTTGTGGAGTTAATTTCACCGCAACTCCTCCGACTTGTTGTAAGTCCTCCAGTTTGTCTTCTAACTGGGCTACCATGCAATCGTACTGCATTTCCCAATCAGTATATTGCTCGATGTAAGTATAGTTATATTGATTCTTAAATGCAGCTTCTGTGTGCGTGATGCTGCTATATTCGACCATTTGAAGTAGTATCCCATGTAGTATCAGTATCCCATTTTATAATTGCTTGGATTGTTCGCATTAAATCCAGCCTTTTAACGTTTTGCACTGCTATTAAATGCTGCGAATCATTTTTGATGTCTTGTTGGTCTTTGGAGCTCCTTGCGTTTTGATATCAGCTGCTTCTACTTAATTTTTAATAGTCTCATTAAAACTAATCAAACTATTCATTAGATCGCTATAGATGTCCTTTACGATTTGTCGTGTTGTATTTCAATACTCATGGTCCTTATTATATGCAAATTGTTGAGTTGGTCAGTTTGTTTAAATTTGTTGTAAAGTTTGTCCAATTTTTCTTTACGTTTGACGAAATATACTAGATTCGCCTTACGATCTGCACCATTTTTTTAACATTTTCTTTTGGATTTGAACACAAATCTTGCATACACACTTATTTCCGATAATAACTAACTTTCGAAGTTTAGAAATGTAGTTGCCGGTTCGTTTTACTTCGCTCGGCGGACCAATGTTTGTCCGGCCTTAGATGTGCTGCCGGGTAATAAGTTGATTTACTCTCAATGTTTTAATTACGAATAGTTCGCTTACCTCGGATGGGGGTTTAGATCACTATATTTCCAATTAAATTACGAGACTTGGATGTTTTGTAAAAGGACTATACAAAATTACACGACTGATTATACTAACAAATTATACAATTAGATTGTTCGGCACTTATAATAATTTACATAAAGTTATAGTTTCTGCTAGGGAAATAAGATCTGTAGTTTTCTATCAACCAAACACGTTGAGACTACAATGTTACACATGTTAGTTGGTTTTGTTGTATTTTACTTTATGCATGTTTATGATGTTTAAACAGACACCTAAATGTGTTTCGAACTTGTTAAAGAGCGTGAGTAAAACTCTTGTTTCCACAAAGAATAGTCACTTCATTCGGCAGTTTTGGTGGTCATTAGCCCTGTTACGTAACTTCAAATGACGATTTTCTATTTTATTCAGTACAAAAACTTGCTCAATTTAACTTCTCGGACTGAAGTATTTTTTGCTGTTGCTACCGTCGTATAATTTTTTCGTTTTTCGTTTTTCTTGTTTGAGTATGTTTACCTTGGCGGGTTTTGGCGATCCGTCTTCATCCAGAAGTCCGCCGCTTGGATAAATTCCGTGGCATACTTTACTAGCTTAAAATAGTTTAATCTTAATTGCTACCTGAAAAATGTTTAATTAATTCATTATTCTAGTTTGAAAATAGTCGGTTTAGATATTGACTCCTTAAAAATATTTTGTGTCATATCAGTGAGCGTACAATAAAAAGGTCACGGAAATACTCTATCATTCAACAGCCCTCGGTAAAGACTGAACCTAGCTCGAACTTTTAGCCCGAAATTTTAATTTTTTAATTATGGCAATACCACTTCTTTCATACCACAAAATACGCGCAAATTATAACTATAAATTGGGTATTAAATGACCATCGAATTAATCGAGGCTTCGACATTTTAAACAAGTTTTTACACCAAAAGCTAATTTTTATAACCAAAAAAAAAAATGTGTAGGTCAAATTTTCAAAAAAAAAATCAGATAAGGTTTCAGTGGATTCATCTGAATACAGTCGAAGGAATATCGCCTCACATGCGGTTCACGAAAACTTGACGTATACCACCGAATTCGTTGAAGTTTTGAATACAAGCCTGAAAAATTCTGTCTGGAATTGTCTTAAGTAGCTTGAATATCGCCGCATAGAAAATTCACGAGCTTGGAGTATAGCACCGGATTCGAAGAAGTTTGACTACAAAACCTTTAGAGCGATATAGTCGCCCGAATATCATCAAACTGGTGATTTAAGAGCAATTGACGTATACTAACCGGTGTGACGAACTTAACAAAATTTGTGTAAAAAAAGATGATCAGAAGTGATTAGAAACAACACTAACGGTTTCATTACATACATTAAGTAGCCTACCTAATATGCTTTCTCACTAGGGTTAGTGAGATTCATTAGCACAATATCTTACCTTGGTATATTTTGATTATCTAGCCGATATATTACATTGGCTGAAATGTGCCCGGTCTGACACGTAAATGGTGCCACAAATTTAAAACCTATATGATTTTTAAATTCCACCAACCTTCGATTCCACCAACCAAAGTGAAGTTGTGTCACATAGCTGACATTGTAAAGATATTAATGGAACGCGTTGGTTATATTTTGTATGAACATTTGTCCATGAAAAAATTACTCTTTCACTGCTTCCGCATTTGCTTTCCGCTATAGCATTTGACGTATACTACCGGATTCGTTGAAGTTTGACTAGAATACTGAGATATTTCCAGAAAAATTAGATAATTCCAGATGGAACTAAGAATATATTAGTTTTACTCGAAACTTCAACGAATCTGGCGTTTAACGTCAAGTGTTCGTGAATCGGGTGTAAAACGAAATTCAAACGACTAGATCCAGATAATTCCAAATATAATTTTACTGAAAATTTCTCAGTTTGTTATCAAAACTTCAAACGATTATATCCATAAACCAAAAATTAAATTTTCGGGGTAAAACTTCATGCGAGCTTCATGAAGGTCAATCACGTAGTGTTAATTGGGTTTCCATATGGTCCACTATGCAGACCCCTAAAATTAATATAAATCAAAATTACATATATGAGTATAAACTGTATTTGAAGAAGGAAATTTTGAATTAAATTTGAAGAAAGTACTCAATAAAAAAATTAATAATTCTCTCAAATGAGTCAAACCTGAGTGCATAAAGATTTGACTTTTGATTTTGGCTTTGACTTAGGCACTCTATAGAGAGTTTGAGATAATTATTAATTATTTTATTGAGTATTTTCTTCAAACTTCATATGTTGGTGGGCTATATGCAAATGAGCATGTAGCGAAAATCCTAACATAAGGCTGATATCCAAATTTTTATCAGAGTTAGTGGACATCATGACGAGTCAAAATCAAAAGTCAAATCTCTAGGCACTCTATAGGTTTGAGAGAATTATTAATTTTTTTATTGAGTGTTTTTCAAATTTCATGTGGTGGTGGGCCATACGCAAATGAGAATATAACGAAAATCCTAACATACGACTGATAACAAATTTTTATTAGGGTTAGTAGACATCATGTCGAGTCAAAATCAAAAGTCAAATCTCTAGGTGCTTTATAGGTTTCAGAGAATTATTAATTTTTTTATTGAGTATTTTCTTCAAATTTCATTCAAAATTTCATAAAGGATGAAATTGTTACCTGGAGAACATTTTTATTTTTCCCGGGATAACTTCACAAACTTCTTTTTCATATAAAATTTCAACCGATGTGTTTCAAGAAATAAGGCAATTGTTCATTTGTCCATCTATTTCTATATTTTCTTGTCACATCCAACAACATGTTTAAAAATTCTAAACCTTTCATTCGGCCCTTGCTCGCAATAATTTTAGTTTCAAAATATTTCTATCGCATTCTGTTGAACATGCTATATACTAATTGTAGGGGGTAAGGTACATTGGTCTAAAAGGTCAATATATATACTAGCCCAAATGTCAATCTCATCTGCACTCCGTGCTAATCAACCAAAGAGGCTCTGACGACCTAGAAACAGCAGTATTACCGAATATCGAGAACATTAAAGCATGTTCTTTCCAATGACCCACTACCAATTTTACTGGATATGTTGGTATCTGCTTCACAAACCAGTTCTGAATGCAATGCGTTCACAACAAAAAAGAAATTTTTATGCGAGGTGGTATCCCAGCTGGTCAGTTGGCTAATCCACCCTCTGCCGAGTCATACGAAGTTGAAAAATACCTAGATCACCATCTAGTAAAACACATTCCACGACTCAGCAAAAAAACGAAAATGCTACTACACAAAAGACTTAGTGAAATAGAAAAAATAGCATCACAGCTTAGCAATCGGCAAGTTAAAGAAAGAAAATGAGGAGCTGAAAAAGACCAAGCTGATAGAAGTTTTGTAAACTCCTCTTATTAGTTATAATGCACAATTACTTGTACTAACGCTGAGTTTCATACGGATGATGAGGAACTTGCAAGATAAGCTGATTGGATGAAATGGAAGAAGTAAAGACCCAGGAAAAACGAAGAGCAGATTTCTCGCCAGAAGTTAGAGATCATTTACAAGGAAAAGTAATGAAACTACTGAATCAGTGCATGTACCTTAAAAAAACCAACAACAAGAACAACGCAAGGTTGCAATGAAGGCAAAGATGGCACCGCCAATTAAAGTGTCTGACATTACAGAGTTTGCGAATATTGAAGCTCTAAAGAAATCGGGGTTCACAAAAGACTATAGAGTTGTGGCACTAAACAGTTATGTTTTGGAGATAAATGCAACAAATGCATATAGACCTTTAGTCACATACTTACGAAGATAAAAATAACCAAGAAATTAAAATTATGGCCAAATGGACTCATCCTAACTCCAAAAAGGAGGATATAATGGAAGACCTCAAGATGAATAAACTGAAAATTGAAGACGCGGCAAACATCATTAAACGGGAGAAAATTGAAAATAGCTAATGAACCAAGGCCATCAAAAGAGGACTCCCGCAATTCATGCACATTCAACAAAAATGAATTTTTTTTTAAATATTTTTAAAATCAAAGCAATACTCAAATCAAATTAATACCTCAATGCAAGAAATGCTAGGGCTTTTCAATACCAACGCCCAAAAATATTGCGAGAAATGAGTCGCGTAAAATATGCCGGTAGACACACCGCGAAAGACCGCCCAGTTGGACAGAACAGACCTGTAAGATGACTATAAAATGAAATAAATAAATCCACGAATGAGCCTATATCATGCCTACATGCTATACTAATCAAATGAATTATTTAGAATTGTTCTTCTTGACTTCTTTATAACAAACATTCTTTAGAGGACTGCACGAGCATCGAAAACACTGAAGGGCTATCATCTGAATACTCACCTGTGATCATGACTCTGAGTACAATGATAACAAATACATGAAACTTCCGTTTTTTAGTTCGAGAGTACTGAAGATAGACCAATGTATGGAACAATCACAATAAAACCCATTACAATAGAAAACAAAAGTAAAAAATTATAAAAAAAATGAAACTTCCGCCTAAATTCGAGTAACAATTAGAACAGACATGCAGCTGGAAGATGAACTAGAAGCATTCAATAATACTATCCAACAAGCAGCATGGACAAGTTCATTTACTTGTACTTACTTACCACAATCCTCAACTATCAGTGCAACAAATTAAAATAACTTAGAAAGAAAATAAATAAAAAAGCATAAATAAGCGACTTCGAGGTTTTTCTGAACTAAAAACTAAAGGATGACGAAGGATCTAAAGGAACCAAAACGCATGTGCCATCTATCGAAAACGATGACGGACCCCAGACTAACAGTAACAAGCATAAAGTTTCTCGATTTGCTGCCCAATTGGAACATTCTTTCTAATCGTTGGAAACACAAACAGCAAACGAAAATACAACTGTCGTAAACAAAATTGATGATCTTAACATAAGACGTCAATAATAATTTAAGTATCAAGCTCCAGGTTTTAATTACTGGGTAAATTACAGAAACAAATGCAGCCCTTCAGACTGGAATATGTTCTACGTCAATGGAAGGTGGATGAAGTAATTATGATTCTTAAACCGGGTAAACCAACAATCAATAAACAATCTTAAATATTGATATCACTTCTCCCAGTTATATCAAATGTATTTGAAGAACTGCTGGTCAAGAGGCTCAAACCTATAATAAAATAAAAATGTTTCTTCTCACCACATCAATTTGTGTTTAGAGAAAATCACTCAGTTGTTGAACAAGTTTACAGAATAATAGAAGTCATTGAGGATGTACTTGAGGATGAGCAGACATGTTGCAGTATTTTTTTAAATGTAGTTCAATTTTTCGACAAAGTTTGAAACCAATTGCTTGAATTTAACTGCATCGAGAGCTGCGTTTATAAAATTCTTAAATCCTATATTGCAGATCGATCCTTTCGAGACAATCTTAAAAACAAGTACTTTAACTGAAAAGAATATCAGCAGGTATACTACAAGTTTATCTACTTTATTACCAAATAAGGTACACATTTCATTTTTCTCCTTCCAATGATACACGCGTTCGTTTTTTGATGAACTAATTAAAAACCAGGCATGCATCCAATTGCCAAAAGGCGTACTGGGAGCCGATTTGAATGCACAAAATATGAAAACTCACTTTTTTACAAAAGCGCCAGGCATCAATACCGGGAAAGAAACGCGGAATTCCAGGATAACAGAGCAAGCCCTATACTAAAGAAAGGTGCCTGCGAACTGGTAATGAACACTTATTAAAATTATGCCTCAATGATAAAGTTCAATCTCGTCGGTGGAAAAGTTTGTAATTCAAGTTCAATGGTTTCTACGGTTGTCTAGAAATTGGGATTATCATCTTTAAGGCAAAGATTTAATTTTGCATCTTCTGTGTTTTCTCGAATCCTGGGGTATCACTATCTTTCACACATGAGGTCATTAACACATATTCTACGGCAGTGAAGTTTCTAACAAAAAATTAACAGTATACTTATATAATTCCAACTGGATTATTAA
This sequence comes from Nephrotoma guestfalica, assembly GCA_963691935.1. NCBI lineage: Eukaryota > Metazoa > Arthropoda > Insecta > Diptera > Tipulidae > Nephrotoma > Nephrotoma guestfalica. The sequence continues at coordinate 120,742,736 of OY829913.1, read as the reverse complement.
ATTTCTTTTCTGTGTAACGAGTAAAAGCGTATTTTTAATGAGACAAATATATAAAATAAGAAAGAGATGTGAAGTGCTATCCCTTTCTAAACAATTATCCGTTTCCGATATTTTTCAAATTAGAATGTTATAAACAAAATTAGTAAAAAATCCACGTAAGACGAAGGCCCCTATTACGATTCTCATCTCAGCTAAAATTACTATGCAAATGTGACTAGATTTGTATGGAGTCACTCGGTGAGGTGAAACCCTTAATAGGGGTATACATGTATGACAATGAGTAATTTCCTGTAACTTCCTTTATCTTTACTATACAGCTGTTTAACTACAAAAAAAGCGATAGTATTAACTGTCCATTTGTCATAGCTCTGCGCTTTCCCCAATTTTCAAATTTTTTAAAATTTGTATGCCATACCGATTTCACCTGTTTGAGTAATTTATATTTCGGCAAATAACGAATAATTTCAACTAGAGGGTACAATAGCCCCATGTACTAAGTATTAAATTGTCTATATACCATGTCTGAGCGGTCTCCCCAATTTTAAATTTTTTATTTAATTTGTATGGCATACCGATTTCACCTACTTTAGTAGTTTATACTATATATCGACTAAGATTATGAGGACCACAGGGATTCTTCTAAGACACCATCAGGAGATTACAATAGCTCTGTGCACTAAGTAATGAACTGTCATGTCTCTGCGGTCTCCCCAATTTTGAATTTTTTATTTAATTTGTAAGGCGTACCGATTTCACTTGCTTGAAGATTATGAGAATCACAGAAATTCTTCTAAGACATCACCTAGATAATAATAGCTCCATATACTAAGTAATAAACTGCTTATATGCCACGTCCCAGCGGTCTCCCCAATTTTCAATTTTTCATCAACCTCCTCCCATCCATGCCACACAAATTAAATAAAAAATTGAAAATTGGGGAGGCATGGGGCTATTGTAACCTCCTGATGGTATTTTAGAAGAATCCCTATGACCCTCATAATCTTAGTTGACATATAAACTACTCAAACAGGTGAATTCGGTATGCCACACAAATTATATAAAAAATTGAAAATTTGGGAGACCGCTGGGACATGACATATAGGCAGTTTAGTGCTTAGTACATAGAGTTACTGTAACCTCCTGATGACGTCTTAGAAGAATCCCTGTGATTCTCAGAATCTTAGTTGACATATAAACTACTCAAACTGGTGAAAGCGGCATGCCATACAAATTAAATATAAAATTTAAAATTGCGGATTACTTAGTGCATGGGGTTATTGTAACCTCCTGATGGTTTTTTAGAAGAATCTCTGTGATCCTCATAATCATAGTTGACATATAAACTACTCAAACAGGTGGAATCGGTATGCCATACAAATTAAATAAAAAATTGAAAATTAGGGAGACCACTGGGACAAGACATATAGGCAGTTTAGTACTTAGTGCATAGAGTTACTGTAACCTCCTGATAACGTCTTAGAAGAATCCCTGTGATTCTCATAATCTTAGTCGACATACAAACTACTCAAACATGTGGAATCGGTATGCCATACAAATTAAATAAAAAATTGAAAATTGGGGAGACCACTGGGACATGACATATGGATTGCTGATTACTTAGTACATGAATAGAAGAATCTCTATGATCCTCATAATCATAGTTGACATATAAACTACTCAAACAGGTGGAATCGGTATGCCATACAAATTAAATAAAAAATTGAAAATTAGGGAGAACGCTGGGACATGACATATAGGCAGTTTAGTACTTAGTGCATAGAGTTACTGTAACCTCCTGATAACGTCTTAGAAGAATCCCTGTGATTCTCATAATCTTAGTCGACATACAAACTACTCAAGCATGTGGAATCGGTATGCCATACAAATTAAATATAAAATTTAAAATTGCGGATTACTTAGTGCATGGGGTTATTGTAACCTCCTGATGGTTTTTTAGAAGAATCTCTGTGATCCTCATAATCATAGTTGACATATAAACTACTCAAACAGGTGGAATCGGTATGCCATACAAATTAAATAAAAAATTGAAAATTTGGGAGAACGCTGGGACATGACATATAGGCAGTTTAGTACTTAGTACATAGAGTTACTGTAACCTCCTGATGACGTCTTAGAAGAATCCATGTGATTCTCATAATCTTAGTTGACATATAAACTACTCATACTGGTGAAAGCGGCATGCCATACAAATTAAATATAAAATTTAAAATAGCAGAGACCGCTGGGACATGGCATTTAGACTGTTGATTACTTAGTGCATGGGGCTATTGTAACTTCCTGATGGTATTTTAGAAGAATTCCTGTGATCCTCATACTCTTAGTTGACATATAAACTACTCAAACAGGTGGAATCGGCATGCCATACAAATTAAATAAAAAATTGAAAATTTGGGAGGCCGCTGGGAAATGGCGTATGGACTGTTGATTACTTAGTGCATGGAGCTATTGTAACCTCCTGATGGTATTTTAGCTATATCCCTGTCATCCTCATAATCTTAGTCAACACATAAACTACTCAAACAGATGAAAGCGTCATGCCATACAAAATAAATAAAAAATTGCAAATTGGAGAGACCGCCGAGACATGGGATATAGACTATTTATTACTTAGCACATGGGGCTATTCTAATCTTTTGATGACGATTTAGAAGAATCGCTGTGATCCTCATAATCTTAGTCGACATATAAACTACTCAAACAGGTGGAATCGGTATGCCATACAAATTAAATATGAAATTGAAAATTGTGGAGACCGCTGGAACATGGCATTGGACTTATTACTTAGTACATGGGACTTTTGTAACCTTGTAACTTCTGTATGGCGTCTTAGAAGAATTCTCGTGACGCTATGGTATTAGTCGAAATATAAGCTACTCAAACAGTAGGAATTTTCATGTTATACATAATTATTTAAAAATTGAGAAACCGGGAGGGCGTTATATATATACGAGTATATGGCATATGTGCCTATTAGCTTTTATCACTTGAAACTATTTCATTGGCTTGATGGCATATTATAACAATCTTTTAAACCAAAGCATGTTTTTTCGAAAAATTTCCACTCAATATTACGTTTTAGTGAGAATTGATTTACCTTTTGTTTGATTGATACCGACTTATAATAAAAATTTAATTTTCACAATCAAATTTTAGCTTAAGTTTTTCTTTTACATAGATGATTGCCGTTACAACTGGATACTTCATCATACTAATGCAGTTTCAGTTAGATGATTCGAATTCGAACTAAATTAAAGCTACACCAAAATGAATGAACCGAATGGAATGAAGGAAAAATAATTTGCAGAAAAGCGGAAATCACTGGAGAGCTGGTACACAAAAAATCTATATAAGAGTACCTTTCAGTTAATATATTTTCATTAAAATACATAAAAATAATATTAAGCTTAAAATTATAAAATTATAACAGTCGGGAGGATAGATTCCGATTTTATTGTAAAACAACCAAAACAATTTATGCATTAATGTACAAATAAACAAAATAAAATCACAAATAGTCAAAATAAATTCTAGATATCGTAGAGTTTGTCGGAAAATTCCACTATGTACAAATGTTACCTTTAGGTAGACACAATCAAATGGGCCAAGAGCAATTTCCATAAGGAGGGGATAGCCATCATTTTTCGGTCTCGCAAATCAAATTGATTTTATTGGTTTGAGTAGGTTTAGTTGAAATAAATTATTGATACCGTAGGGTTTGTCGGAAAATTCCACGATGTGGAAATGTTATTTTTAAGTTGGCAAAATCAAATGAGTGGAGAGCCATTTTCAAAAGGATGGGAAATACCTGTTTTTTTGTACTCGTAAATAAATTCTATTTTATTGGTATGAGTAGTTTTAGTTAGGACAAATTCTAAGTTTCGTAGAATTTGTCGGAAATTTCCGATGGGTGACGGTCTCTTTATCATAAACACTTTATCGTGTTTCAATTTAACGTGAACATTTTACCGTATAACAGTTTATCGTAGACACAATTTACCGTGGGCACAATTTATCGTGTGGACAATTTATCGTATAACAAAATAATTTGTAAATAAAAATTAAAGTGTTTTCGGCTTATAAAATTTTATTAAATTCGGCCATTACCAGCTTAATGGGATTAATCAAATAAGATGGGATTTTGTAAGTTTGAAATGGGATTTTTAAATGACTTCTGTAAGAAGCTCTGGAATATGGCCGTCTGGCACGGAACTCGGTAATTTCTTAACCGATTATGATGAATTTGGATATGGTAGATGGAAATGGGATTCCTTAATGATTTTTGCAACAAGTTCTGGAATATGGCCATCTGGGACGGAACTCGGTAATTTTTTGACCGATTATTATGAAATTGGTAAATGGAAATACGATTATTTAATGATTTTTGCACCAAGTTTTGGAATATATAGTGCTCCAATATTACCAGTGTTTTAATATTGGAGCACTATCTGGCGCCGAAGGGAAGTTTCTACTGAAACTGCTATTTATTCATTGGTGTTGCTATACCATACAAATGAAAAAATAAATTCATCCATAAAACAAACATTTAACGACCTGAAATATACAAATTAACATTTATTTTGGCATGGCGTTATAAAAAATAAATCATCTTGCTGCGTTTTAAATTTTTATTGTAAGAATAAGTTTCTAATGGTTTAAGGGTTGTACAAAACAAAGGAAAATTAAAATTTCCTTTTGAAATGGATAGTACTCCCGATTGCGGCTCCCGATAAATAGGTAGATCAAGATATTTTTTTTATCGTTTTTTAACTAAAAAGTTGAATGAAAAATTTTAGTTTAGAGTTAAATAATTAATTTATATGCAAAAATAGCGCGCTAAATATAAGTTTTCACATAGAAAATTGGGTGCTCCGGATACATCTATCGGACGCTAATTAAAAAACAAGGCTGTTAAAATAAGGCTAATAAAAAACACGGCTATTATTAGCTGTATTCGTTTGGTACATTTACAACAACAATTGCATGTACCTAAATTGAGAAAAAATTTATCTAAATTGAAAGTTTTTTAGAAAGAAAATCTTAAAATTATCTTGTAGTTAATCGTGACTAACGGTTTTACGATAATTTGTTCTACGATAACTGTTATACGATAAATTGTTCACGATGAACTGTTCTACGATAAATTGTCCACGATAAATTGTTTCCACGATAAATTGTTTTACGATAACCTGTTCTACGATAAATTGTTCACGATAAATTGTTCACGATAAATTGACAGTAAATCATTTCCGATATGTGCAAATATTAGCATTAGGTTGAAAGGATGGAATTACAACTTTCAACATTTGTTCAGAATACGATGTTGCTGTGAAGCTATTAGTGCTGGTCAGTGCTGCACCTCACTCGAACGGGGGCACCATTATCAATAATTAAACCGCAAAAATTTGATTTTGGTTTGTAAAGTATAGAGGGGAAATTGAAATGATAAACAAATTTTAATGTTTTTGTCATTTGCTTTGTGGTACACATTATTAAATCAGTCTTCTCCAAATTTTCAACCTGAATAATTTCCGGCACACGACCCAGGTGATACTTTTCCTGTAGTTGAGTGGTGGTAATTTACCTACTTAAAGTTTATCATTAAATTTCGTTTCATAAAGTTTCTTGTTTTTACTGTTTAGTGATTTTGTTGGTGTAGCTATACCATTTGTGTGCAAAGTATTTACCCAAAGCATTAAAACCATCGTGAGTTTAATACAAAACGGCTTCAATTGGTTACACCAGCTAGGGCATAAATATTTAATATTCCTTTGGATTAAAAGCGTAGTTAGAATCATGTAAGTTCCTAACCAGAAGCTTTAAATTCATAGAAGTGTTTTTAAGCGTTTGTTTGATATTCGCAGATACTTTAAACCGTTGGCTCGAGAAAGGTACTCGTGGCATACGTCCTTAAGACGGTATACCGTATATCCATTCTACATTGTGTATCGCCACATGGTTGTTGGGTGGTTGTTCGGAAGAAGGCTATAATTATTTATTTTGCATTATTTGTTGTAATTGTTGTATGCAACAAACTTAACTATTAAATTGTATGTGGACAGTACTGTATCTGATTGAAGTGGTTTTGTTGCATAATTGAGAATCGTGTTTAATAATCTATTAATTTCGTATTTAACTAAATTATTATTAGTTATTAAATCATAATGGTGTTAAATTATTGCATGTAATTTATTAGTGTTCAATTTCGTATGTTAAGTCAAATTTAGTGTGTTAAGAAAATTATAAAATTTTTGGTAATAGTGATGCATTCGTGCCGGCTAAATTTTCTAAATACATAGGTGAACAAATAACACTGGCGGAATTGGAGCACGCTACTTCTAACAGGATTTGTCAGGTAATATTTTTAATTTTCCTTACGATTACTCAAATGCGACACTATTTAGAAAATTTCTTACTAAATTTTATTATTTTATTTGTTTTATTTTACAATTACATTTATATTTAATAAATAATTTTCTATAAGTTACAAATTAATTTAAATTTATATTAACGAATCTATCATTATGATTCCATGTATCTGCGTTAATAATTATGCTTAAATTGAAAAACATGCTTTTGTTCTAATTTACAAGTACAATGGAGTGAATTCTGTTTTCCACTGAGGCCACTATGCATTGAGATGATGCATTGATTGTTTTATTTGGTATATATTTTGGAAAAGCAGCTCACGTAAATCCGCTAATTACCCGAAAGACCACGCCCATTTCTCCTGTAGCTTTAGTCGGCAAACTTGCTATGCTATCGGGAACTATAATTAGTGAATCTGTTAATGCTTGCTTCAAAATCTGTCACGCGAAATTTTCGGCGACCATTACAAGGTTTACACAGCCAACTGACTTCTCCATCCTTTTGGAAATGGCTTTGGACATTTATCTTAACTTAAACTAATAAAACCAATAAAATCGGTTTGAATGGCTCTTGATTTATTTGGTTGTGTAAACCTTAGGCTATTATTTCCACATTGGTGCCCTTTCGATTTACAATCCATTAAATTGGCTTGATCTGCGAGAACTAAAACGAATACTGCTCTCTTTCTCTCTCTCTAATTTTCACATCCCATGAAGGGATTTCGCCGCCTGCACTATGATCTTCCACTTTATTGATCATCCGTTGTTGTGAAAACCTTACAACGTGGCCGAGCCAACTAACTCGATTGGATTTGATGAATCCGATGATATCGCTACCTCCGAGAAGTTGCTTTCATGATGTTTCATGTTGCTTCGTCATGGTTTATCAAATACATGGATAGCGCGAAGTTTCAATGTTGCTTTTCCTCACTAAAGCGTCAAATTGAACAGCACAGATGCGAGTGCCACCAACCAGTTGTTATTTCAAAGAAGTCTGATACAGTTCCTTCAATTACGTTTCTACATATACAGACTCAGACGTTATTAATTTACACATAGAAACTGAGTTTATCTGGAATTCCTGTCATATGCCTGTCGAACGTCTATATATAGTTGATGTATGGTTATGTTGTACTCCCAACATTTTTCCAAGATCGGACGTATGAGCGTGCAACGGACGTATGAGCGCGGGTTTTCAATTCTCCGGCAGCTCTTCTTGGTCTCAAATAGGGACGATGAGATCGTACAGATTTGTTGCAACAGTAGCGGCTACGAGCTTAATAAATTCTGCGGGGATTCCAATGAGACCGGGTGGGTGCCTTTCCATTTGTCAATCTACTAATAGCTGCATCTACTTCCTCCACTGTGGGATATTCACAAAGACCTCTTCACATTCGCAAAGGCCTCGTCACACTTCATTATTTAAACTAAAACTACTCATACCGAACTAATTTACATAATTGAGCAGAACAAAATTCAGAAGTATTCCATTTTTATGGAAATGCCCTTTAGCTCATTTACTCTCATACCCGGCATCTATAGATATATTGAAACAGCTAGTATTTGCTGCTGTAAAACTACTTAAAAATGAAAAGTTTTCGGGCTATTATGGAGAATGTAAAATCAATTTTTTTGAGTTTATTTTCTAGTTTTCACTCAAAATTCATATAAGAAATTTTAACTTATTTTTGTGATTTTGAACATAGTAAGACCTTATTCATAATTTTAAAATTCTTTATTTATTTCTCCAAATCAATTTCGTCCCCCTCAAAGTAATCCTCCCCAGCCTCAATACACTTGTGACAACGTTTTTTCCATCCTCGAAACAGTCGTCGATTCTCGAGCACCAATTCCTTGATTTTATTAACGTGTCGATCATCAGTTGATGTTGATGGCTGCCCTAGGCGTGGTTCGTCATCAACACGTTCTCGACCCTCTTTGGACAATTTGTACCAATCAGACAAGCGTATACTAAACACTAATGATTATTTTGATGTGATATTTGGCACAGATGTCACTGACAGCCATACCAACATAGAAAAAAAATATTTCGACGAATGGTTTTCCGCGCGAAATTTAAATTAAAAAGTCTTACTACTTTCTGCCCACAGTAGGTAGTATATTACTGCCATAAATCGGGAGATATTTTTGACACAGAACTGTCGGCTATGAGAATTATCGACTGCTAATGTTTACGTGCCAATTGTTCTCAAGCCTCGTAGTTATAATTTACACAACTTGAATTCTTTCAAAAACGAATTTACGTAATTAGTCTAGCATAATTTGATGAAGTTAGTCATCAAAACATAATACATAATATTAAATAAAATATGATGACATGTCGAAGGCACATTAAATTCGATTACAATTAAAAATTTGTAACATATACAGTTTACCATCATAGTTAAATTGATAAAAAGATTGGAAGAGTAACGAGTAAAAAAGTTATTAATGCGTTGGGCCTGCTGTACATCAAGTATCGTAAAAATAATGAAAATGGGTTTCGTTCGTGTTGTATGTGCAAGATATGCGTACCACATCACATATTACAATCATTTGCGATTCTAAACGTAGACCAAAAATGGTTTCTAACCAAACTAGAGTTTTAAAACTGTTTCACCTGTATTTTTTATTCATCGGTGTTTTACCACTAATCACATCAATTTCATCCACATCGTTCAAACTACAAAAAAAAATTTCGATCAATATTTGCATTGCATTGATTATGGCTGTATCGGCTTACGGTTTTGTTGCAATCGATTATGACGCCGTGATGGTTTATCAAACGCAAAAGCATTGGTTAATCGCCGAATTGTTATTTATTGTAAATCAAAAAGCAGTTTTTGCATTCTTGATTGTGATTATGGCAAAGAAATTGAAAGATTCCGATGCTCATCAGCGAATGTATCAAAAAAATTTTAAGTTTATAAGAAATTTATTAAAGATGGAGTGCCAAACAAAGGTTTATGACACCACCAATTTGTGTCTCTTAAGTTTTGCTAAATGTTTCTTCGGTTTGATCACTTTGATAATAACGCAGTATTGTAATTCGTATTATCTAAAGAGGCGGTACAGCTTATTGGATAATTTTCTATTGCTAGTTTACGTAAATTTGCCATTTTTCTATATTGGATCGAGCATTACGTACTTTTACTGTGGTGTGACAATTCAAAATTTTTATATGGTGGCGTTAAATAACGCACTACTCGACAATGTGCGAGAGTTCAATTGTCGTCATCTATTGAACTGTAATACTAAACAAAATACTCTCTTAGATATCTCTTGTGGCCTAAGCGATTTTATTGATAATACGGCGTGCCTGCATCGAAAGTTAAACGATATCGTAACGCAATGGGTGCGATTAAATTCATTGCCAGTCATTATCTTTTTAATGGATTCATTTAGTACGTTGGCGTTTAGGGTAAGTAACTCGCTTACGAAGAAGCTCACTGTGGTAGATAACGTTTTTCAAATATTTTCAGCCGTTTTATATATATACGATGTTCAACGAATCTGTTGAATTTTCTCTATTCAAAATGAGTGGCACAATCTCTATATTTTTGTCCAAGCTAATTGAAACGGTGTGGATTCTATCAATTTCCCAGGGACTCATCAATAAAGTACTGAATAACTTTAAAATGATTAATTTCTGTTCACTTGCCTAATAGGTTTTGGAATAGTTTCAGGAGACTGGAAGTATTTTACATAAAATTGAAATAAATGGAATCGATAAACGGCTTAAGGACAGTATTAAAGCATTTTCTATACAAATAATGCAAGAGCCATTAAGATTGTCGCCTTTTGGTCTGCTTTCATTGGACTATGCATTGTTGCTTTCGGTGCGTAAACGTAAAATGTAAGGTGATTTGTTGATTTATAATTTTTTAATTTTGCAGATTGTATCGGCATCAACAGCTTATTTCATAATTTTGGTTCAATTTATGAATGAGATTTAATTTTTAACAGGAAGAAGCAACGGATGTCACTCGTACAGTACCAGTGAGAGATGTTTTTGCATTACTCGAGATATTATAGATGCTATTTTCACATTATAAATATATAACATTATCAAGTATATCGTATATCGTCTAAGAATTAATTAATGGTCCACTCGTTATTAATAAAGCATTGGGCTTTTCCATTTTGAAGCTAGCGCAACCCAAAACAAAAAGCTGGTTGAAAATCCACTTTAGAACGGCTATCTATCGGCATACAAATAATTGAAGCCTTATTATAAGCTTAGTTAGTTCATTTAAAGCTAGCAGATGCCAAATCGGAAAGCGGATCCACCTCGGGAGGAAATCAGCTTTCGAGAAAGAATATCATTCTGTGAAATATAAAAGTTCTTAGATAATTAACCATTATTTTCGATCATTGCGGTACGCACAAAGTGAACAAAGTGATTTTGAATTATTAATTGATATAAGAAACGAATCTTACTTACCCACATGCTCGGAAATCTTTGAAGCACTTTGATCATCTCTGTTCAAAGCCGAGTTAAATAAATTCCAATTTTTAAAAATTAAAAAAAATCTCTAATATTTCCGAGTAAGTATGGCTAAGTATTATTAGTTTCTTACATCAAGGACTAATCCTAGGGGCCGAGTTAAATAATTCCAAATGTTAAGGAGGTTTTAATTTCACTCAATATTATTCTCCCTCGAATAACAAAAAATTTCAAATATTTCCGGACTTGTAGCTAAGTAATATCGGTTTTATGCTACGGTTACTAATACAGAACTACTTTAATCATCTCTGTGCGATACGTAGGAAACGAGTTAAATATTTTAAATATTTAAGAATTTTTGAATTTAACTCAATGATATTCTCTCTCGAATAACAAAAATCTCAGAGATTTCCGAAGATGTGGTTAATAAAGTTTGATTTCTTACATCAAGTACTAATGCAGAACCACTTCGATTACTCTGTGCGATAAATTGGAGTCGAGTTAAATAATTCAAACATTTAAGAATTGTTGTATTTCACTCAACTATAGTCTCCCTCGAATAACAGAAATCTTACAAATATACAAGTATGTGGCTAACTAATTGGTTTCTTACATTAAATACTAATAATGAACCACATTGGTCATCTCTATGCGATCCGCAGGGGCTGTGTTAAATAATTTCAAATGTTTAAGATATTTTGAATTTACTGAATGATATCCTATTTCGAATAACAAACATCTTAGAATTTTCCGAGCATGGCCGAGTTAAATAATTTGAAATAGTTAAGTATTTTAGAATTTCACTCAATAATATTCTCCCTCGAATAACAAAAAACTTCTAGATTCTCGAGCATGTGGCTAAGTAAGATTGGTTTCTGGCGTCAAATAATAATTCAAACCCATTCTGATCATCTCTGTGCGATTCGTAGGGGTTGAGTTAAATAATTTCAAATGTTTAAGAATTTTTGAATTTCACTCAATGATAGTCTTATAGTCTTACTCGATAAGGGTTAGTAATATTGGTTTGATACATCAATTAATAATACAGAACCACTTCGATCACGGATTGTAGAGAAATCCGTTGGGGTCGAGTTAAATAATTTTAAATGGTTAAGAATTTTTACATTTTACTCAATGGTATTCTCTCTTGAATAACAAAACTCTCAGAGATTTTCGAAATGTTTTGAATTTCACTCAGTGGTATTCTCTCTCGAATAACAAAAGTCTTATAGGTTTCCGAACATTTGGCTAAGTATGATTGATTTCTTTCATAAAATAATAATTCTGATCTACTTCGATCACGTCGAGCTTCTCGAGCAAGTTTCTAAGTTTGGTTAGTTTTTTACATAATAATTCAGAATCACTTTGATCATCTATGTGCGATGCGCATGAGCCGAGTTAAATAGCTTCTTATGTTTAAGAATTTTTGAATTTTCTGAATGATATTCTCTTTCGAATCACAAAAGTTTCAGAGATTTCCGAGCTTGAGACGTGTTAAGACGTTTTTAGAATTTTTACAATTCACTCAAATAAATTCACTTTCGAATAATAAAATTCTCAGAGATTTCAGAGCATGTGACTAAGTAAGATTGGTTTCTTCCATCAAATAATAGTACAGAACCAATTCGTTGACCTCTGTGGAATCTGTAGGGACCGAGTTAATTAATTTCTAATATTTAAGAATTTTTGAATTTCACTCAAAGATATTCTCTGTTGAATAGCAAAAGTCTCAGAGATTTCTAAAGTTGTGGTTAAGAAAGTTTGATTTCTCACATCAAACACTAATTCAGAACCACTTCGATTACCTCTGTGCGATCCGTTGGAACCGAGGTAAATATTTTCAATTATTTAATAATTTTAGAATTTCACTCATTGATATTCTCTCTCGAATAACCAAAAACTTTAAGATTTTCGAGCATATGGCTACGTAAGATTGTTTCTTTTTACATCAAATAATGATTCAAAACAGCTTCGATCATCTCTGTGCGATCCGTAGGGGCCGTGTTATATAATTTCAAATGTTTAAGAATTTTTATATTTCCCTCAATGATATTTGCTTTCGAATAACAAAACTTTCAGATATTTCCGAACCTAAGGCTAAGTAATAATTCAAATCCACTTTTTCCATCTCTGTACGATGCGTAGAGGCTGAGTTAAATACTTAAGATTATTTAATTAAGATGTTTAAGAATTTTTGAATTTAGCTCAATGATATTCTATTTCGAATAACAAAAATATAAGAAATTTTCGAGCATTATATTGGTTTCCTACATCAATTACTAATTCAAAACTACTTCGATCACCTCTCATCGATTCGTTGGGGCCGAGTTAAATAATTTCAAATGTTTAAGAATTTTTACTTTTTATTCAATGATATTCTCTTTCGAACGACGCAATGATATTCTCTCTCGAATAACAAAAGCCTGACAGGTTTTCGAACATATGGCTAAATAAGATTGATTTCTTACATAAAATAATAATTCAGAACCACTTCTATCGCCTCGACCTTCTCGATCAAGTGGCCAAGTTAGAATAGTTTCTTACATAATAATCCAGAACAACTTTGGTCATCTCTGTGCGATTTGCATGAGCCTACGATCCGATCCGCATGTAATCAGACGAATTTACTAATTTCTTATCTCGAATAACAACAAACTTTGAGTTTCCGAAGCAAGGATTGATCTTATTAGAATGATCTAAAGATGCTGGAAGTATTTAGACTTCCAGTACAAATGTGCTTCAACTTATTTTGTGACGTTCGAAGAACTTTTCAATGGTATTATATACTTATATATTCTATACCAAAGGAATAATTTGCCACCAGCGCCAAAACTGAATTTGTGAAATAAATTGCTGATAAAAAAAGTTTGCTTTGTCCAAAATCTTGAAAACGATAGCCACATAATCATATCAGAATGAAAAAACTGTATCTGTAATCAGCACAGCAATTGTGTTCATTGAGATGTAGAACACTTATAAATTCTACAATAAATCAATAATTAGCTACTAAATTTATCAGCTAACGCGCTAACAACAAAAATGTTACTTTTTCCATGGCCTTTGAAATGATATGCTACATGATAAAAATAAAAATTGAAATCGCATAACCCGCTCTAGAGATATCAACAGTACAGACATCCATCTCGAAGGCTAGAACGAGAACAATGCGGGCACACCAGCATCGGGTGCAACTACCAATATATACAAGATGCCATCAAAAATCTCACCCTTCTGGAACAAACAAGCGGCATAGTTCATCTTCATCGAACACCAATTCGTAATCGACCGAATTGTTGACGACGATGAACGGTTCGCATATACTCTCGGTGCGATATCACAAGAGACGATACAATTCATAACGAACATCTTTAGGAACCCATACCGAGGTACCAAATACAGCCGATTAAAATCCACGTCCCACTTTTATCGCCAGCATGAACGAAAAGCAGGAGCTTCTAAATTAGTAAACAACGACTTACTCAAAAATTTCTGGCTAAAACGTTTACCAGACAACTTACGAGCGATAGTGGCTCGAGATATCAAAAATGACATCGAGGAAATCCTACCGGTTGCCAACAATATCTGGATTTACACTCAACCAGCCATCCGCAAGCAAGGCAACTGCTAACGGAGAATCAGCCCTTTCATCAATGCAACGAGAACTTGATCCGACGCAACAACAATTGGCAAATCTATAGCGAACACTGGCTAAAATGAGCATTAATTCACGTGGTAGATCGCCAATTAACAGACCGAACTTCAGTTACTGATATAGGTCAAGGTCAAGATCATCACCGTCGTTTCGGATAACATGCAAGCAACTGTAATAAACCGTGGAGTTTCCGACCGGTTGCTCATGGAGAAACTACTTCCAAACATTTCAAGTCTTCGGAAAACCGTTAAATCAGACTGTCTCTGCGGCAAACAGTGGGATTGGTTCGACTCGTCGTCTTTTCATCCAATTTCTGAAAATAACTTGCAGTTTTTGATCGATTCGTGGCTGAAGTATATGCGATATCCGTAAACAAGTTTCCCCGACAAGCTAAAGATACCGTTTACGTTCTTACCGCAGCAAACGGATCCCCAATTTCCAGTTACCTCTTCGTCGATGCGGTACTAGACAGGCCTATTATAGGTGCTGACTTTCTATCCAAATAGGTGTCGTGGTCGATTTGAAGTACAGAAGACTCTCTGATTCATTTAGTACCCTCGCTGTGAACCCAATCATCGCCCAAGTTGATACGCCATCTCCAAAACATTTCAGAACAATGATTATGGCGCTCTTTTGAAGAAATACCTCTCGCTCACTGAGGCTCCGAATTACAATCTCCAAGTGAAGCATAAGGTAGTTCACTACGTTGTCACGCAAAGTAGGTTACCTTAAAATTGGAAAAACTGAATTTCTGTTTATGACAGACATCGGAATCTGCCGCCCCTCATCATCACCAGTCTCCTCACCATTACATATGGTGGAAAAGAAGGACAAGGACTGGCGCTCTTGTTAAGACTATCGACAGTTAAAAACTGTCACTGTCCCAGATAGATATTCGATCATACACATACACAGTCTCTCGATCAAAGTCGACGGCGCCACTATTTTCTCGAAAATAGATTTGGTTAGGGCAAGGCTGTATCATCAAATTCCCATGGCTCTCGAGGATATTCACAAAACAGTGATTACTTGGACTTTTTTTAATTTACTGGCATGCCATATGACCTTCGTAGCTCAGCCCAGACATTCCAGCGATTCCTCAACGAAGTGTTGAAAGCGCTGGATTTTGTCTACCCTTATATCGACGATTTCCTTGTTGCCAGCCGCTCCGAAATGGAACACCGTGAACATCTCGAGTTAGTATTTAAACGTCCCACCGCATATGGAATTAATACTAAAGCTTCGAAATGTAAATTCGGTGTAAAGTTAAACGACACACACACAATTTCGAAAGATGGCTTCCTCCCTTCAAAAGCCAGAGTTGATGTCACTTAAAATTTTCCAGAGCCAACATCAACCCGCCAAATACAGCAGTTTGTCGGTATGGTGAACTATTACCACCACTTTATATACCACGGTTAGACGGACCGTTTTGCCTTTTCATAGGTATTTGACCACATTACTCATGAAAGGAGAAAACAGAAGACGCTTCTCTTGGCCCGAAGATTGCACATACTGACTTGAAAAGATCAAGCTTTCTCTTGCCGCTTTCACCCTTTTGGCACACCCGCTGAACGAAGCGCAGTTCGACATAACTACCGACGTTTCAAATGTAGCAGTCGGAGCTGTCTTGCAACAATGCAACAAAGGATGTTGGCAAGCTGTTTTTTTGAAAGAAGCTCTCCCATGCGGAAATTAAATACTCTACTTTCGATAGAGAACTTCTTGCAATCAAACTCTTTCGCCTCTCTCTCTCTCTTACAACAGCTATTGCGTAAAAAGGCAGAACGTAGTCCCCGGCAAATACGACATCTCGATTACATCTCGAAACACAATGTGGTGAACGATTGTTTGTCTCTTTCTGGTGACGCACTTTTCACAGAACTCAGCGTCATCTATTTCAACACGAAGGAACTACTTGAACAGCAGCCTTTACTTCTATATTTAAAAATCGACTCTTCGTTCCCCTCAATATGCCACGGACAATCTTCGATAGTCTACATGACTTATCACAAAATAGTTCTGGCCAAGAATGAATAATGATACAAACAATTGGGCGAAATCTTGCATCCCATGCCACAAACTCGGTAAATTTCTAAACTTGGTAAATTCGAGTTACCAAGTGGCAGGTTTAAACACATCCACATGGACCTGGTTGGTCCACTGCCCCAATCGTATGGCAATCAATATCTTTAACGATAGCCAACCGATCAGGCAACTAAAAGCCGCGTTAACAGCTTCATGTAATACATCCCGTTTGAGTTCAGAACTTCCAACGATCCTATTGGGTATATTTGAACCACTGTCAAGGAAACCTTAACTGCATACCAGCAGAGCTTGCATATGGTCAAAATATCAAGGTTCTCGGTGAATTCTGCATCAACGATCGAAATTCGAGCCCAAACACAGATACTTCGGATTTCGTGAAGCAGCTTCGTACTACCATGAGAGCCTTAGTTCCTACGGATACAAGACATCCAACCAAACAGGTAACGTTATACCACTAGTTTATTATTTGGCAAAAAACTTTTTTAAAAAATTTCGATCGAGTAATTTTTTTAACATTTTGAACAAATTTTTTAAAAACTGTTTGCGAAATAATAAACAAGTGGTATAATGTGTTTATTAAGTGTTATTATGTTTCGCCAAGTACCTACGGCGCATAGTGTTAAAAGTAACGCAAATTTCTAAAAATCTGGTGTGGAGAGAGTCATAGTTGTTTTGAGTACAACCTATTCTGGACCGTATTCAGTGATCCGTAAATTCTTTGTTGTGGATGTAGAAGGAAAATCAACTACAATTGGCATCGACAGATGGCTTAAGCCAGCATACGGAATACTTGGGATAAACCCAGTCGAAAAGAGTAGTATTCGAAAAACTGTTACATTTAATTTAAAACACCACGGTTTTCGATCTAGGAGGGGAGTGATGTTGCGGCTCAAAAACCTTTTCAGTTCGTGGCATTACTTGTACCAAAAATATTTATACACCGCGCATCTAAATTACGAGGAATATTTATTAATTTTATTATTAGGAAGATCGATTTCGAAAATGTATTTCTTCTTCAGTTCCTTTTTTATAACAAATACACTTTTCTTGAAATTACGCTGCATATACCGGGTGTTTCTTTTAAACTGAGACGATAAAATATCTCGAGAAATAGCCACTCTACGGAAAAAATGTCCATAATCAAAATTTAATCATACCGCGGGGGAAATAGAGTGGCTATTTTTCGAGATATTTGATTGTCTCAGTTTAAAAGAAACACCCGATATAAGCGATTAGATAGACAAGAAGCCATGAATTAGCTTAAATCAATTAATTAAAGCTTAATTAAAAGAACACTTAGAATTGTCATTTAAAACGCGAATGGGTTACCACAGCAGCTGGCTCATAGTAGAGATACAAATTTTCCTAAATTTAGAAAAAATAAATATATGATTTGTATCGGAGACACATTTAACAGAAGTTTCATTTATTAGAATACGTGCGACTCTGAATGTTAGTGCTATTCATCCAGGAGGGAACACTAGAGACCGTAATTATTAAGAAAAATATTAAATATTACGGAGGGCCCGGTATTGAAACAGAAATTATGCAAGTTAAAACCATAAAAGTTGAATTAATCAATAATAGCGATCTCAGTATCTCTTTTATTTACTATCCCCATGCCATCAGTTAAAAAAGAACACTACAGTCCACTTTTCAAATCACTAGGACCAAACCTTATCATAGGCGGTGATTTTAATGTAATTAATACCTATTTGGGATCTAGACTTACAACCTCAAAAGGAAAAGAGTTATTTAATGCAGCTCGCAAACACAACTGTGAATTTCACTCTGGCCACCAACATATTGGCCTACTGACATACATAAAATACCAGATTTTCTTGACTTAATTGTAACAAAAGGAGTTTTAGAGGACTAAACACAACTGTGAATTTCACTCTGGCCACCAACATATTGGCCTACTGACATACATAAAATACCAGATTTTCTTGACTTAATTGTAACAAAAGGAGTTTTAGAGGACTACACGCTTATCTAAAACAGTGAAGAACTATCATCTGACCACTCATCTGTGATAATAACTATGACTACAATGATAATAAAAATGATAACTAGCCTAAACAATAAAATGAATTGGGATTTATCAAAAAGTTTGTGGAAGCGCGAAGAAATCTCAGCGAACCAATTAGAACAGAGATGCAGCCGGAAGATGAACTAGAAACATTCAAAAATACTAACCAACAAGCAGCTAGGAAAACTTTATCTATTGTTCATACCAACTCCATAAGGAAACAGAACTATCCTCTTGAGGTCAGAGAACTAATAAGGGAAAATGAAATGCTCGTCGTGGCCTCCTGTTTTAATCGGTCCTGTTCCGTATCAAATAGTGTACTATGTACTTTTTTGTGATCTGATATCCTCGTTTCTTCCAGTAAATATCATTTACAAGGATCACGAAAGTACACATATTTTAACTAATTGCCCTGTTTCGTTTTAGCGAATTGACTCATATTGTACCAGATGTTGTCTCAGACTCTACAATCATCCAAACAAAAACCGCCAGTTTTTTCGAAATGTTAAAATTAAAGGAAGGCGACGACTATGATCATCACTTTTACTGCAAGCCATGGATGGTTTTAAAATTTTAAGAAACGATCGAATTTACAAAAGTGAATAGGCAGCCAGTGCTGATTAAAAAGCTGCGGAAGATTTTGTTGTGAAATTCGACGAATGATTATAACAAGAGACTATATGAAAGAACAAATATTTAATGTTGATGAAACCGGACTTTACTGGAAAAAGATACATGAACGTACGTACATTCATAAGAACCGAGGTCTATGCCAGGGTTTAAGGCATTTAAGGATAGAATAAGAATTTTATTATGTGGAAATATTTCCGTCTATAAATTGAAAGCATTTTTGTCGTTCATCGATCGAAAAGTCCAAGAGCTTTTAAAGGAGTGAACATCAATACAATACCAGTGCATTATCGCTCAAACAAAAAGGCTTGAATGACACTATTACTTTTTGAGGTTTGGTTTATGAAAGTGTTTGTCCCTGAAGTAAACAATATTGTAAAATTATGTACTTACCTCCAAACACCACCAGTATTTTACAGCCTATGAATCAAGGAGTTATAGCCACATTTAAGGCTCATTAACTAAAAATTACATTTAGTCAAGCAATTGAGACTATTGAAAAATCGACAACATTAAAAGAGTTTTGGTTGAGTTACAATATTTTACAAGGGATCAAAAATATTGCAAGCGATTGGCAAGAAGTCGATAATGAGCGGAATATGGAAAACACTACAACACGATTTGAATAAAATACTAGTTTGAAACTGACAAAATTAGAGATCAGATCGTAGAGCTTGGCCAGCAGCTTAATCTCGATGTTGTTAGAAATGATGTTAACCAACTCATAGCATTCAATGTTTATAACAACGAATGATGACTGATCAAAATGTTGCAGAGGATGCAGGTGGCACAAAAAAATTCAAGGCAAAAGAAATGGCTGCAGCTTTTCATCAAATTAATAATGGGCTGCATAAAATAAAACAAATGGATGCAAATGATGAAAGGTTTCCAAAAGTAAGACGGTTAGTTCAAGAAAATATTTTATGTTAATATGAAATTTGCCGTGAAATTGCAGTGGAAACGGATTAAACAACATTAATTCGATTTGTCCAAAACACTAGCAACTTTGTGTTCTGTTGCTGGATGCAGCTCTATGACATGCACTTATAAGTAATAAATTCGGATGAAGAAAATTAAATATGTAACTCTAAATTTTATGGACTTATATTATTTTTTTAAATTTAAATAAAGATTGAAATTTAATGAAAGCTTTGTTTATTTATTTTTTTGATGAAATTTGACTTAGATACCTATCTCGAACGTAAGTCGAGGAATACCTGTATTTGTGTATTAGCATTAAGTTATAATTCGGTTAGGAAACAATTTAAAAAATTAAATTGAAAATAAAATTAAAAAGTTTAAATAAACAAAAATAAATTAAATTAATTAAAAGTAAATTGCATAGGACACTCGTACTTTATTTATGTGTGCTTTCAACTAATAATTTTCTTAATTGAAAAAGTCGTATAAATTATGCAGAGTGTTAATAAATTAGAAGCAAATAATTAATCATAAAAATGTATTTGATGCCAGTCATCGTATAACATTTGCGAACACAAAACTCGCTAAAAATGTTAGGCAAAATACCATATTTAATCAAAATCCTGGATACGTATTTTCTGGTAATGGGCGCTCAACCACTAGTCACTTCAATATCCAATAATTCGATGAAAGCCAATAAGCTAACCATAATCAATATTCTTATGAGGGCTATGTCAATTATGGCAGTGATCACCCTTGTATCAATAAACCACGAGGATTTACAAATGTTTAAACAGCAATTAAAATATGGAATCGCCAATACCGTATTCATCATTAATCAAAAATTAATTTTGTTTTTGGTGGTGTTTGTAATCGTTGACAAGATCAGAAAAATCGATAGTCACATATATGTTTACCGTGATAATATTAAGTTCATGTTAATCACATTTGAATTTGAATGTGCCGATTTACTAGTGCATTACCGAAAAGTTCGAAATCTTTTGCTGACCAATTTATTAACAATCGTTTACAACGTTACCATTTTGATCGAGTTTTTTGTTATATACGTGACCTCGTCAGCCTTTCAAAATGATTTTGGCGTGCTTTATAACATTTTATTAATGTTTTACGCATACTATCCATTTTTCTATGCAAACGCGAATATGACCATGTTCTTGAGTGGCATTCGAATGCAGAATTTTTATTTGATGAATTTAAATCGAGTGCTAAATGTAAAAATACGGGATTTCAATCATCCGAATGAAATAGTGAAATCATCAGTGCGGAATAAAGGTTCCCGGGACCAGTGTACCGAGCTCAATGATATTATAATGCGTGTTCATCATTTACATTGCAAACTGAAACACACGATTAGGCGATGGACGGATTTGAATGCATTTTCGGTACTAGTGTACAATATGGATTCGTTTTTGACGCTTGCGTTTAGGGTATGAGATCACTGAAAATGAGTACATACATTGTGATTATTGTTGAACCGTAAAGTCTAATAATTTTAGCCATTCTACATTTATACATTGTGCACCAAGACGCAAAGTGACGTAACCGAGGAGTGCGATTTCTTGAAACTGGCTGTATCCCTTCATATAATCTTAATTAAAATATTTGATTCAACTATTATCATGTCCAACTGTCAGCGCCTAATTGATAATGTAAGCAATTAAAATATAAATTAATTAATTATTTAAGTTACATAATTACAGTTTGGGGACACAGGGAATATTTTACATACAATTGACCTCAAAAGAATTGATGGGCGGCTTAAAGATACGGTATGGTGTTATATTAATTCTAAAGACATTTGGTATAACTAACAAAATATTCTTGCAGATAAAATTATTTTCGATACAATTGTTGCAAGATCCTTTATCATTAACGCCATTTGGACTGTTTTCAATGGGTTATAAACTGTGGTTTATGGTGCGCTTAAAACTATATATTTAGTTTAAATTCATGATGTATTAAAGTTTTGTTTAATTTCATAGATTTTATCATCATCAGTTGCTTATTTTATAATATTAGTTCAATTTCAAATCGAAATCAAGTAAAATGCAAACTAATATAAGCTATATCAATTTCGTTTACGGTAAAACAATGCAGATTAACCATTTAGATACCATTAGTAACTCATCGACATTGCATAGCAAAAAATTCCGCATGCATAGGGCTAAAATGAACTTTATAGGGTGGGCCATCTGTTAGTCCTTTTTTCATTTATAATACTGTGGGCAAAACATAGTAAGACTTTGTTCATAATTTTAAAATTCTTTATTTATTTCTCCAAATCTATTTCGTCTCCCCCCCCAAAGTAATCCCCCCCGGCCTCAATACACTTGTGCCAACGTTTTTTCCAATCCTCGAAACAGCTGTTAAAGTCAATTTCAGGAATAGCCTCCAATGTGCGTAGCGATTCACGTCTAATGTCTTCAATTGACTCGAAACGGTTTCCCGGTGCGGTTGTTTGAGTTTGCTGAACAGCCAGAAGTCACACGGAGCTAAATCAGGCGAATACGGTGGTTGCGGAACGATATGGGTTGAATTTTTTGTCGAAAAAGTCACGTAAAACAAATGCAGTAAGAGAAGGTGCATTATCGTGGTGCAAAACCCAAGAGTTGTCGACCCATTATTCCGGTCTCTTTTACGAATAACTTCGCGTAAACAACGCCTTCGGCTCACCTTTGGCACGATATTGGGCCGATTGATCGTCTGTGGCAAGGAACTTCACAATTTCTTGAAATTAAGCGACCGGCAAATTTTGTTGAAACCAAAGGTCGTTGACGCGAAAATCATTCAATTTGGGCCACAAAAAACAGTTACCATGTTGCGATGTCGTTCGCCATTCACTTTAAGCGCATTTCCCATTAGCCCATAAACCACACCAAACTATGACTTTTGAAGGATGAAATTCTGCTTCGTGAATAACATGAAGATTCTCCGCTCCCCAAAATCGTAAATTTTGCTTATTGGCGTACCCATTACGAGTCGTTCAAGCATCCACTTAACAAAACGACAGCGTAAATCGTCTGGTCTGGTGGCTCTAATTTTCGAGTCAGTTGAATTCTGTATGGATGCAAATGAAGATCAATATGCAAAATGCGCCGTAATGTGGTTCATGAAATGTTTGGTTCTTGTGAATGATGCCTGATTGCTGTGCTTGGTTCATTACGAACACTTTCACTAACAGCTGCCACTGCATCAGAAGTACGAACTTACTTTCATAATAAATTTGGAAAAGCATAATTAGTGGTTGTGTTGTTAGTGACTCCATGATGATAAACGGCATATTTTTAGATTCTCATATGTCAAAAATAAAATTTTAGAACAGATAACATTAAGTACTAAAATTCATCGATTGAAAACAGAACCAACAGATGGCCCACCCTGTATTTTAAGTACGAAATCCTCAATTTTTTCCGAAACTAAATAAAGATATCGGCAACGGCGGCATCTATTAATAAACCATAATAAAACGGACCATTATTAGGGTTGACACCGGTCAGCGAGAATTCAGGCGAAAGCCTTTGTTGACGCATCATCATAATGTTCAACATAACTACAATAATTTGGATCGTGTTAAATTGCATTTTAATGCATTTGTTGTACAATTATTGTCACTTTCAAAATATATTGACCTGTTAAATTGTGCTGATTGGTTATTATGTATATGTAATTAGACTAATTTGACAAACTTGAAAAATTGTATAAAAGTGAACGGTTAATAAAATAAAAGGTAGTAGACATACATACAACGGCTTACTTACTTCTTTCTGTGTCTTTATTTGCTTTTAGTTTGGGCCTCACCCGTGGTAACCCAAACTAATCTTGTGAATCTACAAACCACAGATTTTAAGTTCTACAAAATATTTAACAATTCGGAAGCAATTTCGAAGCGTTAACAGCCTTGAACGCAAAATGTCTTTTCAACAATGAGAACTCAATTTTAAAAATAATGTCTACGATATTTTTCTGAATTCTACATCGGAACCTGCAAGATTAACGAAGTAACTATACCAATTTAATGTTACGATGCCATCTGCCAGGTAGTATTTAATTTTAAATATATATAAGAGTTACAGACATTCAGAGAAACATATTACCAGAACATCATCTGGAAACCTCAAAACAAAAGGTAGTAATGAAACCAAAAATTTATGAACACGCTGCATCAAGAAAGTTGGAAGATGGAGGAATCTTAACAGTCAAACGAAAATATTCATAAAAAACAAGGTTGGCTTATTTCAATAGCCCGACGATGAATGTTACCTTTGCACTGGAGTTGAAGTCTATTAGAATATGGATATTCTGTACAAATAACACGAGGGTGGTTAATAAAGCTGGCAATGTATTTAGAAAAAGACTGCCGCTTCTTCTCCGGTATTTTTTTATTAGTTAGGGCTCAGTTCTTTTTACAAAATAGAGCTATTTTGCAAGTTGTTAAAGTTACTCCGAACCCAAATTTGTTTTGGTTGATGTCTTAGATAAGTGGAATAATCTCGAAAAAGCGTAAATATGTGGGCCCATAGTAACTAGACAATTTAATGTGAACCCATGGTAATTAGATCAAAAATCACTTTGCGGTGTAATAAACACATTACAAAGTAGGTTATTTCCACCTGATGGCTATATTTATAGTAAAGAGAGCAGGTGTGGCGAAATAGCCCTATTCTTCAACACGAGTTATCCTCACTCTAAGGGAAAATTGTTTACAAGTGTGTAAGGATCCTCAAGACGGGCGAGGGGGTGAAAGATGGAAAATTTCCAATTCTGCACTTGTTTCTGCCCAGATCGTTAACAGAAATTAGTGTTTTAATTGCAAAGGCTTCCGCGGCGGATTGTTGGGTTAGCCCGGCTATGGCTCAGTGGATGGGTGGGTAGAAAATGGAACCTTGCAGAAAAAAACCTGGAGTTACCGCCGATTACATCTTACGGAAACAAAATTTAGCACGGACAATTATATACCTACGATTTATTGCTACTTACCATGATCACACCCTATAATTAGTTTAGTTATCCATCCTGAAATCAAAACGATTAGCGGAAAACGACTAAGTGTGAATGGTGGAAATTTAAGAAAAAGATCATTACTTATAATAAATTTACCATACCCGTATTTATTAATGATAAGAAAAATATAACAAAAAGGCATACAATAAACAAAAATAAATTTAATAATTATAGAAAACGAGTTACTCAAACAGCAAATTGAATTATTTAATTAACCCCAAAAAAAAAATTTTAAATGGTACCTTTTAACGATGCGTTGGCCGGCATTGTTGTACGCGTAATCCGTAATGATGACGTGGTTAATCCATATGATAAAAAAAAAAATCCATTCATCTATTGTGTCGACGATTAATTTATGTAATTATGTTTTTATAGAGTTTAGGTTGTGTGTTAATTTATAATTAATTTACTTGATTTGAATTTATAGTTATAACTTTAAATTTTAGGAACTAACGTGCAAGGAATACTACTTCACAGTCCCAAGTTTCCCTTTCCACGTAATTTCGTGATCTCGCCGAATATCAGTTTAAAGGCCACTTCGTGCACGTTTGTTATTGATTCAGTGCATTCATGATACGGCCTCACACCCACACACAAATTGTTTATTAATGAAGATTAGCGCGTTGTAAATACAAACGCGTAATCCAATCACTATAATTTTCCAATTCACTAATTAAATTTCGATTTGACTTTTATTCAGTTTGATTTTTATTTTTTTGTTATTTTTTTTTTTTTGTTTTGTTTTAGTTTGGAAATAGTTATTTTTGTTGTTGTTTGTTGATTAAGTTATTTCTGGTCGTTATTATTATTTTATTTAGATTAAGTTTTATTTCCACGTATTAAATTTTGAATAAATTGTCCACAACACTTTCGTCCATTTCCACATTTGATTTATTTTCTATTTATTTTAAATTGTCTTATAATCATTCATCACTAGCTATGCATATATGTTCACAAATTATCCTTATTATTAATCGATATTTTAATATAACTAACATTAAATCTTTATCTTTATCATTAGACTTTTCTTATCAACACCGCACAAATAATATGCATTCAAATTTAGTTTATATAAAAGAACCGAGATAAATTTAGTAAAGATATTTTTTTTTAACTTAATTTCCATGAAACACCAGATACAAAACTGTCCGCGTGTTAGTCAAATTTTGGTTTTTATAGTCCAAGAAGAGAAACCGTAACCGCAATCATCATGCGATTTCGTTTTTTTTTATTTCCAGGATGGAATACGAATCCAGTTTTCCAATTTTGTCAAAATGAATTTCGGTACTTTCAAGTTCCATTACATACTTAAGAATGGTATAGTATGATTCAGTAATATATAAATAAATTATCGAACTCAGGGGTGCCCACCGGGATTATACTTGGGACGAAAAAAAAAACATTCGTTACAAGTGTTTTACTAAAACAATTCAAATTCAATCAATCTACCTCCCATCTTCACATTCCATTTTGAGCAATGGCTGCTCATTATAGCGAAGTGCATGACGTAGGGTAAATAGAATAATAAAAACTAAACAAAAATCCACAAAATCCAGATTAATTAAACCTATAATAATTATTTTCGGCTTTGTCGCAGGATCTAGCAATTAGCAACTGCACACTTAAATTGCTACCTTGCGGTTTTTTCTCTCCAACAATAATTGCAATGGTTTATCTCACGATATCTTCAACATTAGCGATTTTTGTATCAAATACAATCTAAATAATTTTCGTGGTAATTAGAATGTTGACGAAATTACTAAAAAAAAAATAATTAAGCAAACTTTAACGCAAAAAATATGCAACAGCTTTACTTGAAAGTCAAAGCCAACATTGCTCTCATATGAATTTGTTTTTTAATTAAATCTCCCATTCAATTCATTAATAATTTTTCCATTTCTTGTATAGGTCTTGTCGATTCCTTAATTGCTTCTAAAATTCGAAACTTATTTTTTTTAAATGGTGGAAATTGTCGAATGAGGCAATTTTAGATCATGTACCAAGTATTCTACTTATTGACACTTTTGGTTTAACATTTCTTTTATTTTTTGAACTTTTACTATTGCCGGACCTTTTGAATTTTTAAAATTATTCGGTTTAAAAATGAAAATCGACTCAACAAAATAGAAAATTTAAACCATTCTACCAGTACGATTTCTGTTTTTGCAATTGAATATTCCCAAAAAGCAATGAAAAGGAATGTTTGATTGATTGCATTGTATGACCAGGCAATTTGGCGAGACTCCCGGATGTCGCCCGGCCCGCCATACACCTTTATTACATTTAACAAGATGGAACGATAGGAAAGACATGTTAAATATGACCGAATTGACCCGGTTACCGACACCTAAGTAGTCAATAGTTAGGAAATTGTTAGTTGAAAATAGAATGTAAGGCGGTTAGCACAAGTAGGCACAATTATTTTTGATTTCAGCATCCTTCAGCAAAAATTTATAATTAATTAAGTTGTAATTAAAGTAATCAGGACTAGAGAATCCTTGATAACCAAATAATCCAATCGATTGTTCAACCCTTGGAATATAAAATAAATGATTAAGTAAATATTAAAATAAGGCATTCGAAAATAATCTGTGGTCGTCAACTATAACAAGCTAATGAAAACCTTTACCAATTTAAAGTCTCCCTCCCGAACAACCTACAAAATAATTTAATTAAAGAAATGCCATGATCCCCGAAAAACTATTATCTTGCCTGCTCTTCTATAAAGTATTACGGCTTCAAAGGTCTTCTGTAATCAAAAGCCTTCATTAGAGCTAACTAACTTGGCTTAATTAATGATAAACAAGTGATAAACCTCGATAACTCTAAATTGTAATCGAATAAAACTAAAAATATAATAATTTATTACTCAAACGCTGAATAATTGGATGAATGAATATTACTAAAAGTAGTTAATCTCTGAATTCAAATTGAGGAATAATCACAGTAAAAAGTACCAAAAAAATGTGTAATGTTTATTCAGGAGTATTCGATACTCGCTCTTCTAGACTAAAGAACCAAACAAACTGCAACGCATAAAATTATTTCCGAAACGATCGCAATAGACGGCTCGAATCCTCTCTCTGTGAAACCACTACCAAGTGATCCCCCGCCAACATCACTAATCAACAAAACACATGCTTTACGAAAAGAGCAATGAAAAGGAATAGATAAAAAAGCGGGAGAAAAAAATCGGTCGTAAATCCGAATGGTCCTTTATGGTTAAATATCTGTATGGTTAAGTATCATTCTATGTTGTGAGATAACGCCCTCTCTTCCGTCC
The DNA here is from genome assembly GCA_963691935.1 of Nephrotoma guestfalica. Taxonomy (NCBI): domain Eukaryota; kingdom Metazoa; phylum Arthropoda; class Insecta; order Diptera; family Tipulidae; genus Nephrotoma; species Nephrotoma guestfalica. The sequence goes on along the minus strand of OY829913.1, from coordinate 120,714,314 downwards.
AATTAGTCATTTGTCTTATTGACAACGACTGCATAACATTTTGACTAAAAATAGTAACATGTCGTTATAATGACGTTTCAATCTTTGTCGGTGTTACCTTGGATGATGCGAATATTTTCGTCATAGAATTGGATCTCAAAGGCGTGGATGATCCTTTTATAACTATCAATCACTCGGGTTCAGGTCGGTCACTTTCAGCGTTTGGCTCATGTCCAACGTGCACGGATCCTTATCAATTTCTTATGACATTAGCCGTGTGTTAGTTAATATGGTCACTTTATTATCTTTAAGAATTTTCATAATTACAAATCCAGGTTTAATCGTTGTTTGATCATACGTTTTTTATTGCACTGTGTACTGTTTGGTTGATTCTCATTTTTGGGGGTTTCTCTCGATCTATATTGATCGAGATGAAATTTATTGATTAATTTAACCTTTTTTGCATGAGTTTCCTCATGAATAAGTTTGCACAGTGCCTCGTACGCTCTATCGCAATGAGTGGCTATATATTTAGGGACTCTTGTCTTGTGTAAGTTTTGTTGTTGTGTGAATGGTATTGTTGTAAGAGAGGATAGCACGGTTTATTAACCCTTTAATACTTTAACTGTTCTTGAAGCATTGAGTATAATTTTTCAACAGGGGAATTCCTAGATAACGAATATGATGGTGTGGTGTAATTGAATCGAATGTTCTTTAAAGAACCCTTTGAACGTGAGAGTTTTCACATTTCCTTCGTGGTCAGTAAACATTTTTGTGGTAAGCTAAAGAATCGAAGTGTCCTTTGAATTTCTTCACTGGTGCGAGTCTTCATGTAGAAGGCTCCGGAAAAATTTCGAGAATTTGTCGAGGAGTGTGAGAAATGTGTGACTTTGGCCGGAACAGAAATCTATGAATGATTTCCAAAGGTCTTTTTGGCGTTTCTGTGATCTCATCTCTAATTTAATTTGATGCCTGTCATATTTGGTCTGTAGGCGTATACGATACAAATCCGTTAGGAGAATGCGTGTTCTTACTAGATAGTGTTTTTGTTAATTTTCGAATTTCCCGCGAAAAGCTTCAGTAGCTATTTGAAAAACTATTTCGTCACACATTATCCCTGCCATTCGTTGTTTCGTTATCAGTGTTCCAATATTAAGACAGATGGTCGATATATGATGCCTGGGCATGTATTCCTATGTAGCCCTATGTTTGTCAAATGGTTATTCGTGTTGAATATTCAAGCCTTGCATTGCGGAGCCAATCGTTATGATTAGTTGAGAACTAAAATGATTTATAGGTGTTCTCGTATTGGTAGACGGAATAATATTTTGTGCGTCGTATACGATCTGGGTATTCGTAGATAAATCTGAATTTTCAGAGGTGTTTATGTTATTGATAACATTAGGTTCTGATACACTGACTGATTTGTAATAAGGTGTGCCATTTTTAGTCCAGTTACACGCTGTGTTAACTGCATTTTAGAGTTTGGTTGTTGCTTCCGACATACCTTTTCCAACTAGTAAAATAGCTGTATCGTTGATCTACAAATGTCGCTGCTATATTACCCTGTATATGCGATAATTCTCTTGTATATAAAGTATGCACAGGATAGGTCCAAACACGTTACCTTGTGGTATACCTGCTGATATTCTTTTTAGTTTGGAGTATGGAGTACTCGTTTTCAAGTTTGAATCGAAAATATCGATCTGCAATGTAGAATTTAAGAATTTGATAAAATAGGTAAGTCTCGATACAGTTTAGATTCTAGTCCTGAAGTGGCAAAGTTGAGCTACATCTAAGAAAGTACTGGAATATGTCTTTTTATTCTCAAGTGCATCTCCAATGACTTGTTCAACAGCCGAGTGATTTTCTCTAATCCCAAGTTGGTATGGTGGAATTAAACATCTTTCTTCTATTATTATTTTCAGCCTCTTGACCAGCAGTTTTCCAAATATTTTTGATACGACCGGAAGTAGTAATATCGGTCAACAAAACTTTTTATCATTTTCTGGTTTACCTGGCTAAGAATCATAATTACTTCAGCCATCTTCCATTGTTTACGCAAGCCTTAGGGAATGGTTTACACGTTTTGTCCAGTAATTAAGTTATAACGAGGATGTTTTCGTTTGATCGTAATTTGGGATTTTATTATATTTTTAGTTGAATATTGTAGAATAGTTATTATTGTACCTTTTTCTGAAAGCAACTGACTGCTACTATTACAAAGGCTGGTATTCAATTATTTTGATAGAATAGGGAGGAATTCTCATGAACATCTTTACTTGAAATAGCGCCGGACTCTTACCGGCTAAAGCCCACATTCACTCCTCCTAGTGCATCCAGAATCACATTTCGTGCAACGACAGCTGTCATTTATTTTGGTTTTTTGGTGTCGCTCGACACTTCCTTTCCTTATGCAGCTGAATCACCACCACCATATTGTTCCCTTTATTCCAGCTCCGTTCGTCAACCAGTCTTTTCTGTTTTATGTTCTGCGCCGTAAGCTATTCGCTGTGATCGTAGCACCTTGATCTCTCTTGCCCCATTTGGGATAATGAGAGAATCGGTATTCTGCTATGTTGCACTCATCACAGTAGTAAGAGTGTTTGGGCGTTCAGTTGCTACTGAATCACCTGTGATTAATGTTTTCTCTCCAGTCGTTCCCTAATTCTTGGGATCGGGGGCCGCGTTTATTGGTTGACTTCAGGCCCTGTCTTTCGATTCTGCTGTTGCTTGAGAAACTTGTTTTGATCCACCTATTTCGAAACACCATTTACTCTTTAGGCTTTCTGACAGGGCAGTCAGGGTTAATATTGGAAATCTGCTGCCAATAACGATAACTGCCTTCTTCGATACCGTTGTACAGGCAAATCGTAATCGCCGTTTTGTGCATTCGTTCGAGATGATCGTATGCTTAGGCCGTTATGATGGCTCTCACCCTGGCTGGATACCTAGATCGAGGATGACACCGATTTCAAAAACCCTCTTTTACACGAACTAGGTCCTCTTGTGTTTAACAAGCCTGCATAGAGCCGTAACTGTTTCTGTTGCCATCGCCATAGTCTTTTTGAAATGTGTCTGGATGCTACGATGTGACTCCAACCGAGCGCCAAGATATTCGATCTGGAAAGCGGGTTTCACTCCTACTTTTTCAACAAAGAAGTCTAGAATCGTGGGAACTAATTTCCTGGCATTATTACAGTTTTAGTCTTTTACGGTGCTGACTCTAGTTTGTGCCTGCCGAGCCAGGTAGAGGTACTTTCAGTTCAGTGTGTTGTCGTCGAGTACCAAATCATCTACATATTCTACAAGTATCGCAGGTTCGGGCAGGTTGAGCCAGAGCACCCCATGAGATAGCATGTTCCATAATACTGGATCCAATACCAAACCTTGAGAGACACCGCTCCTTTCTGGATTCAACTTATGTTGAAATTTATGTTGAAATTTTAACGACCTCGTGGAGAATATCATTGAGGCCTCCACTATTCTTCAATTTAACCTTTTTCCCATTTCATTCAAAGTGGAAGTTGTGGATGTCCTTTTCCGAAGCACAAACAGACCATGCAAGAAGTGTGTGAAGTACAAGATATCCCTTGCACCTCATACACTTCTTGCCTGTTCGGTTTGTACTTCAGGAAAAGAGCATACACAGCTGCAAGTATCATGTCGGCCGCTATGAAATTTCCAAGGGATTCTTCGCAGACAATTACTCAGGGAGAGGTCCTTCAAGTTGGCCGCTTTAAAGCGCCCAATCACTTTCCTTATGATAAACTATGGAGTTCTGCAATCTTCGCGTTCCACCAATGTAGAGCTTTACTTCCGCTGCCGCAGAACTAGATAGAAATACTCACTTGGACACTTCACAAGTGGACATTTTGAAATAAGAAACGAATACAATAAACTTTACTTTTAATTTTTAACTTTTACTTTCCTTTTAATTTCTGGTTTGTTGAATTGAGGATTAATACGTCCCGTATTTTAACGGCAGGGTGTGAGAAATAATATTCTCGAAAAATAATTTTGTTAATTACGAGTAAATTACTTATCTAAATTAAACACAGTGAAAAATAAATTGTCATCACCGGGTGTTCGTGCTTTATCAATTAGTTTTAATTTAGTTTTCCAAGACTTGTGAGAACATCAACTTTGTACATTATACTGTTTCAATTAAAATGCTGGGCAAATTGAAATATATCATTAATCTGCTAGACATATATTTTCTACTTGTGGGAGTTCTACCACTGATTGTAACAATATCAAACATGTCGCTAAAAATCAGTAAATTAATCGTGGTCAATGTAATCATGATAACTGTAGCAATTGTATCAGTTGGTAGCGTCTTATTGGTTCGCGGTGCCGATTTATACCTGTTTAAACCTCAAGTGAAATATGGCATAGCCAACACAATATTTGTATTAAACCAAAAGCTAATGCTATTCCTAGGAATAGTTATAATCGTGAATAAGATTAACAAAATTGACTTGCACGTAAAGGTCTATCGGAATAATTTTAAATTTTTGATTGCTACATTACAATTAGAGGGCACGACCTTGGCCACACAATACAGGCGAACCAGGAATTTATTTTTTATAAATCTATTAAAAAATATTTATGATGTCATCAGTTATTATATTCTTATCAGGGGAAGTTGTCATTCTTTGGAGTATGAGAATGGTGCAATAAAATATTTGTCATTTTCATTTTACACATATTTCCCATTTTTTTTTCTTAACGCAAACATCTCCAGATTTTTTTGTGGGAATCGGGAAAAACGGTTTTACATAAGGAGTTTAAACGAGCTGCTTAATTCCAAAATACAACGATATAATCGCTTACAAACTAGCCATGCTCGAGATAGTCAGCACGGTTATGAACTAAGCAATTCAATCGATGAAGTTTGTTATTTGCATCGAAAATGGACTAAATTAGTTAGACAGTGGGTAGATCTTCACGCATTTCCAGTTTTATTTTACTGTGGTGATACAGTTTTAACGCTAATTTTTAGGGTACGAATATCGAGTTGAAGATGACTTTAAAGTTAAAACTGTGTTTTTATTCGCAGCCCTTCTACGTTTACATGGGAGTTTTCAAAATGAGAGACGATTCAGCTGAAGACCTTGACCTTTTAAAATTAAGTTTATCAATTTACGTACTTCTGTCGCGACTGTGTCAAGCCACGTTACTAATGTCAACCTGCCAGAATTTAGTAGATTCTGTAAGTTATCGAGTTACTTATCAAGCCATCTGTATAAGCTCATTATTTTGTCCAAATTTTTATAAGTTTGCAGATACACGGACTATATTACATCGGGTCAACACAAATGGAATGGATTCACGATTGAAAAAGAGTGTACTTCATACCGAAATTATGGTAAACTGTACCTTACTGTTGATTTTTGTTTTTAGATAAAACTATTTTCGGTACAATTGTTACAAGAACCGGTAACATTAACACCATTTGGTTTGATGGACCTTAATTATAAATTAGGGATTTCAGTGAGTTTAAAGTTAATTTAAATAAATTTTTATTTAATAATGTTTCAATATTACTGCAGATTATATCAGCAGCAGTTACCTATTTTCTAATACTCGTACAATTTCAAATGGGGGTATCTGTAAGTTTCGTAAATATATCTACGTCCATAGTGCCTTCGGATGCTTCTTAATGAGGGCATCAGCTTTCCAGATCCGCAAGTATAAACGAAATTTGAAGAATAGACTAACTTTTACTTTTCATAACTGATGGTTGTCCTTCTTTTAGCAACATGCTCCATACCTGAATTGATCGAGCAATCGAGAAAATAATATGTTGTGATAATCTGAAAAAGGCCATCAAATCATGTATTATGGACTGATTCATGATACATGAATATTTCAAATTTCAAATAAACAAGTAAAAACAAGCAACTGGATGTTTTAATATGTGTGAATTTAGAGTAGTCCTGATAGCGTACAGGATTTTCATCATTATAGAGGGAAATAAATCTTTTCAATTGCGGAAAGTCGAAAAATTTTCGTAAAATTCATTTGATTAAAAAACACCGAGTTTAGACAATTCAGAAAATTCACGTAAAGTTTGGGAACATCACGAAACTCCACTAGGAAAATTGATCGCAAAATGATTCAGAAAAATATGCTGATCATCTTTGAGTTTGTAAAAATTCAGTCAAAACAGTTTTAACCCTTTTGCTTTGCTACACAATGAGGCAAAACATTAAAACAGTGCAAATTTCATTAATCTTTTCATCAACCCAGAAAATTACAAACAAATCGCTACAAAACTACTCAGGAAAATATACTCCCACGGTATATTTGGTAAACATTTTTTTTAACATCTGCAATGTTCCTCATTTTTACGAGGTTTTCCTGGTAGTTGTGGAAGCGATATATTCTAAGAATTCATAAATAATTTAATTAATTTTAAAATTCCATTACCATTCAACAAACCCAATCCTATCGTGGTGGATTAAGATATTGTCTAGTCTTGTCCAAAGTGGAAATATTACAAAACTTCTCCTAAAATTGATTTTAGAATCTCATTTTCATTGAATATACTGAATTATATAATAATTGGTTAAGAATTAGATAATTTCAATCCCAAAAGAATTCCAAGTTTGCCATATCTCGTATTTTGTTTCCATCAGACATAAAAAAAATTATCATGGATGGCTAGAAATTTTTTATTTCCACTCCAGTCGGCCATAATTCAGAACTTCTTCCTAAAACAATTTTAGAATATATTATGTCCATCCATCCAAAATATACCCAATTCCAGCATATTCGGTTTAGAAAAAGGATCCATCCGTTCTATGGGACCATATTTCAGACCTGCTTCCAAAAATCATTTTATAATCTCATTTCTATCCAAAATATCAAATCCATCATGATCAGTTAAGAAACGGTCTAATTCTGTCCCAGGTGCCATACTTTGTCCAAAATTATACCCATCCCATCATGATTAGTTACGAAATTCTATTTTTCCCCCATATTGGTCATCTGGGAAAATATAATATTTCGTAACTAATCATGGTGGGATGGGTATAACGTTGGACCAAATATGATACGGCGTATGTCGTGTCTTGAATGCGTCGAAAAATAACAATCTCGGCCTCGCGTATCTCTGTGGCTCTTATGCAATTAAAATTACGTCGTGTTAGGGGCTAATGAATTTGAGTTGCAGGCCATATCAACTCAAATTTAACTAAATATGGGATCCAGCTATTTACGAATTGATCTTACTTCACCCAGTACAAATTACCACTGAATATGCGTCCAGTTTTTAATTTATTTCACTATGATGGTACAGTACGGCCCGATTTTTAGCGCAGGTGTTCACTGTTAGTGCCACAACTCAAATTCATTGGCCCCTAACACGACAAATTATAAATATGAGATCCAGGCTAATTACGAGTCTGTCTAACTTCACCCAGTTCATATGACCTTTAAACATTCGAATTATGTGATATTGATTTTTAAAATTTTTTTCGGCGAAAATTTACTGTTAACTTCAATAACATGTAATTTTCGGCTAATATCAACAGAATTTTATACTACCACCTGATACGAAATATGTCGATAATGCAGGGTTTTTTTCGGCTGAAATTTTCGGCTAACTTCAGTAGCATGTTCGGAACGTCGTCCTTAAATCATTTTAGTAGGCCATTTTGATCCAACATATAACAAATCTTATCATACTCGGATAAGAAATGGCGTGCTTTTTGTGGTAGGTGGCCATATTGCAGAACTTTTTCGTAAAGTCTTTTTAGGATCCCGTTATAATCCAACCATTCAGATTTTATCATTATTGGTTTAGCTGCGTTCTAAATGGCCATATTTCAGAACCTCATCAAATAACTAGGTTCGTTGAAGCTGGCCATGATTGATAACTCCTACATAAAATCATTTTGGAATCTCATTTCCATATTTCAGATCTTTTTCTAAAAATCATTTTCATCCAACTTCATATTTCATCATGAAAGACTCAGATATGGCCTACTTTTGTCCCAGCCGGCTAAAATCTAAAACGCATTTTAAAATCCCAATTCCATTAACACATGCCCAACTTCATCATGATCGGTTAGAAAATTGCATAGTTTCGTCCCAGGTGGTTATATTCCCGAACTAGGTTCGAAAATCGATTGGGAATCCTATTTCTAACCAATAGGCTCAATTTCATCATGATCAGCTAAGAAATAAACTTCTGCCATGGGTGGTCATATTTCGAAACTTCTTCCACAAATAAATTTATTATCCCATTTTCACTCAAAAGACTAAAACCCGTCTTGAACAGTTGAGAATTGGCTCAGTTTAATAATAGGTGGGCATATTCCAGAACTTATCCATCATACTCAATCCCAGTATGATCATAGAGAAACGGCACAGTCCCGTCTGTGGTTGCCATATTCCAAAGCTGGACATATTTCAGAAATTCTTCAAAAAGTCGATTTAGAGTTTCATTACCATCAAACATAACTAATTACGTTATGAGCGGTTTGGTAATGGCCTGTTCCTTTTAATTTGGCCATATTCCAGAATTTCTTGCAAAACATAATTTTAAAATCCCTAAGTCCAACGTACTCAATCCTATCATGACCATTTTAAACCACGCTTCCCAATTTCAATATGATCGGTTAAGAAATGTTTTAGTTCCATAACCCATTTTAGGATCCCATTTCCATCCAACGTGTTCAATTTTATCAAGAACGGCTAAGATATGGCCTGCTTCTGTCCCGAACTTTCTCTTAAGATCGTTTTAGAATATCCCAAGTCCACCCAAAATACCCAATACCATCATGATATATTAAGAAAAGCCTTCCGTTCTATGCGTCAATATTCCTAAATTTTTTCCAAAAATCATTTTTGAATCCCATTTCCATCCCATTTCCATTTCCATTCCACAACTGATAAACAATCGTTCAATGACAAGCAAGAACTAGTTTTAGCAGAACCCTTCCTCTCGAGCTATTAGTGAGTAAGCTTTCCTCTTGAGTACTCCGCAGTGTGGCAGAAACGATCCGACATCTTTGACCAGGGTTTGTGAATTTTCATGATTTGAATTTCATTTTTGATTTCATGATTTGATTAAACCGGCACTGTATATAAAGTGACCCTCCGAATTTCAATTTGTATTTGTAATCGTCAATCTGACAACCACGGGATATTTTTACTGAATTGGTTGACCATAGTTTTTCTTCTACAGAAAATATTTAGACATCATTTGAAATAGATTCCAGTTCTCAAAAGTGCTCTAATGTAATATCTATGTTAGAGAAGATAAGAAAGTGGTCGATGTGATAATACTTAATATTGTCGTCGGTTAGGATATTAGGAAAATGATGACTGCCAATGAGTAAACATACCAATAATTTGTAGAAATTTGCATCGGCTAACGATAGGTGATTCCATGGGTCCAATGGTTGTTCCAACGTCAATATGAGGAAGTTTTGCCATGTGCTATAGAATATACGCCATCAATTATAAGTTTGGGAAAGGAGGCGGTTTGATAATGATGTTAGGAATCTTTTAGTGATATCATCTTCTGCTACAGTAGTAAGCAAAATGGATTGTACACACTTCCTTTCAGTAATAGATGCTCCGACCATACGTTCATTTAAATTACACATTTGACGCACAAAACGCTTCACTGGTGTCTTGTGGCAAATAATTAGAGCAGCACCAATGGTGTATCAATAAACCAAAAACTGCTACTACTAAATCGGATGTTGTTTCCGAGATCAATCTTTAAATCGAAAAATATTATTGGTGGTTACAATTTGATTAGTTGGAAAAATATTTCGCTCTATAATGGAACGCAGTATTATTTAAAATTTCGTATCCTGAATCTATGTTTGATTTAATTACGTCTAGGAATTCGTGACCTAATTCTATACCTAAAAAATGTATAAACCTATTCCTTAAATATCAGACACTTCCCTTTGATCTGATGCCGATAATGGTGTAGCTCGTATACTGGAAACGTTTTTCTTTCCGCTATTGACTCATACCATCCACCTCCATCTATCACATTTTGGTTTATTTCTGCTTGGTTAAAGCGGAAGATGATTGATTTTGACGCTATTTTAAATATTAAGAGCGACATTGATAATTTGACTTCTATGCTGCAATTTTTGAAAGTTTTGCAGACGCAGTGCCATATGTTTTCCTCAGAAGTTGTTTATTCTGATTATCTATAGTCTACACTACACAATTATGCTTTACTTTCAGTTAACTTTTGTGGATTTTATTTGGCCGGGGTTGTTTGTGGCAGCTTCCATTCTTCAAATTTTTACAGAAATGGCGTGTTTCTATAAAAAAATTTATTTCACCAAAATGCGATATTTCTACAGCCCAGCCGGGATGACTATTTGAGTATCTAATCGAGTTAGATGGCTGGACCACCACCACGTTGCAACGCCCCTACAACAACGTATGATTACTAAAGAAGTGTTCCAAAAACAACCAGTCGAAGAACTACGGATAATACGGTCCATATTGCAGGCAGTCCATATTGCAGCGGTGATGTTTTTATTTTTGTTTTTTACAAGACAGTTTTACCAAAACTCTGGCAAGTTGCATTTTTCATCTTAGAAATCAAGTGTGGAATATTCTAAATTTATGTACATTCATCGGAAAAGAAAGTTGAGTGCTGGCCACAATATATTCACCCTTCCAATTTTCTCCGTTGGAGGAAAAATTACCACGAAGCGCTTTTATTTCTCTCCTGGATTAGAGGATGTTTGAAAGAATTAGTTAAAAATATGGTTTGCATTCTGCTTTTCTTTAAAACGAGTTGCTGTTATTCCAATTTCTAAAAATTGTCTCTCTGATATCAACTTTCTCGAAAATATTAGTAGATGAACTTTTATTACGTCCTTTTTGTCCCAAATTTCTTTTAAATTAGATGACAGTCTTGGTATCTATGACCAACATCACAAATATTCCAATAAAGTAAGTGTGTGACCGCAGTAACGCGGTTACTGGATCGTCGGTTTCAAGATTTATTCCAATGGTTTCTTGTAGCTAGCCCCATTCCTTGTAGCTGGCTCCAATTGAAGGTCAATTTCTATTTTACGTCGTGACTTTTAGGTGGATAATAATAAGGTACGGCCTAGAAATATATGGTTGCTGTGGTATATAATGCATGGATTGAATTGGATGAATGTATGGCGCAGAACTTGTCGTAATGACTTAGAATTACTGATAATCCACTTAATACTAGATCCTAATACTAGAAGTGACGTCAGTTAAATCGTTTACTACGGTAAAAATCGGTTTAAGTACAGATTTCTTGATCAGTTTGCTAAAGAGTTTTTGAACAATAATAGAATTTTCGGAAAATTTAGTTAAATTTAGGTCGACTGTAGTGCTGCTACGCAGCCTTGGAAGATTATCTTTAACATTAAATGACCTTCTTATCGCGCGCAAACATTTGTTATCCTATGAGCACCATTATAAATAACCACCTCGGGTTCAGAGATTATTTATCTCCACCATAATATAAAAACAAAATTTCATATTTAGTTGTCTGTAATTTGTCCAATCATTCAGTACACGAAAATCAAATTTGAATAAAACCAAATGAAATTCATATTAAAAGTTTTCATATTATCTGTGACGCTAGTGCTTATTTTTGGTGACGAGTCCTTCGATTATTGTTCCTTAAATGATAATGTCTGCAACGGTACAAGGCATATTGCTTGTGGCCCAATCGAAAACCATTTGGATAATAAAACACAAGCACTTCTGGCCGAACGAGCTAATATTACTTTAGTACAGTTATCCGACAGTGAGAAAGTTTCATTAATTAAATTTATGAACACCAACCGTAATAAAATTGCTCTCGGGCAGACACGGCTGCCGAAAGGTTCGAATTTACCAAAAACGGTAAGTAGTGATTATTTGCTAGATTTAGTGTTAAGCAGAAAAAACATTTAATATTTAATTTTCAAGGTTTGGGACGAAGAGCTTGAACTATCTGCTAAATCTTTAGCGAATGTCCAACAGATTAGGGGATTAAATTACTGTTTGAAACGAAGCAACGGTCAAACAGTATTCAAAAATGTATTACAACAAGAAATCAATCCACGAACCGCACATGATGCTCTTGAAGACGTTTTCGTGAACAACGCAAATAATATAGAGAACCTGTAAGAATTAAGGTACCTTCAAATAGTAAAAATGCCAAATAAATAAATAAATATTTTTCAGATATTCTACAAAAATCCTCAAACAAATTGCATTTGTGTCCAAATTAGGTTGCTATTTTGGTCATACAGCACTTCAGCAGAATAGTAACTTATTTGAGGGTAGAATAAGCTGCGCATTTGACTTTGGTGCCGAACCTGAATTAGTGCTTCAGTTATATGCTGAAGGTGAACCATGTTCAAATTGTACAAATAACGTAGGCTGTGATTCGGAATTTGTAGGATTATGTGCCACTGTATAAAGTCCACGTCCATATTTGTGAAATTTTTAATCAATAAATTTTTCATTTAAATCTTTTTCATCTAATTGGGAAGCGAGGTGAATTGGATTGTATTATTTTATCAAGTTATCAAAATAATATTTGCTTTTTTCTAATATTATCGAAGAAGGTTTATTTGGAATGTATGATAACGACATGAACGTACCAAAATATAGAGAAGCATCGTTAAGGAACGCTCGAACGAGTGACGATATCAGCACTATCCATCAGAAATTAGAAGTGATTGACTACCAAGTCGATACTACAAACTCATGGGTTAGAGAAGGGAATAGGATTCGTAATAGAGTTTGCAAATAATAACACTCGGCGAAAAATTCCAAACTTTATTTATTTACACCGTTACACTGTTGGACAATTAATTTGCCACCAGGGCCAAAGTGATAAAATTTTGTGAATTAAAGTCCTGGTAAAAATTGTTGCTTGGTCCCAGACATTTCAAACGATATGCCATATGATTATATCGGAATCAGAAAAAATATCTCTCTCCTCTAGCGCAATAATGGTAATTTTGGGTACTAAAACGCCTTTTCAATAATATGCAACACTTGCATATTCCGTAATAAAGGAATAATTAGTTACCAGTGCCAAAACTGTGGATTTATAAACAATTAGTTTAATAACCTCAAAACAAGATTGTTCCTTTTTGCAAGACCTTCCAAACGTAATGTTACATGATTTTATTAAGTTCTGGTCACTCAAAACGCAAACCGTGTCATAGAAACAACCAAAGTGCGCCTCTCTCTTTTCATGCTAACATTTGACAACGCATGGAGCTTTAATAGGGTATATGGAGTCAAAGCAATCCTTAATATGAAACTTAAGATTAAGACATCAAAAAAGAACACTAGTATAATGCCGCAATGCTACAACTGTCAGGCGTATAACCACACACGCAAATACTGTAATAGGGAGCCCAGATGCATTCATCAAAAGACTGCAACAAAAGTAAGAACGAACCAGTGAAATGCATACAATGTGGCAATCGTCACACAGCAAATTACAGAGCCTGCCATGTAGCTGAAGAGCTGCAAAGAATGAGAGATGCCAAGAGAGATCAATTTGGTAAGCTTTCGCAACTTAGGAAGCAATCTTACACAAAACAAATCCCTCTAAATAGCGCCAAAACAAATAGTTAGCACCGTGTCAGGAAAACCATGTCCAGCAAGAAATACTTCAGAAGCTAAACGCTATCAATTCACATCTGGATGAGGTACTGATAAAATAACAACAGGGACTAGGAACACTAGAAAATACATCGATGAGCCAAGATAAAAAAATAACGGATGGGACAAGTAAAACAAAGGTAGTCATTGACTACCTTAATTCTAGCCCATACAAACTTAACAAGAAACGATAATGGCACACTATTTAAGAATTCCTACCTGGAATGCAAATGGCCTTGCGCATTTTGTGTCAGAATCAGAAGTATTTTTAAACACAAAAAATTGATATATGCCTAATCTCAGAAAAACATATTAACAGAACCTTGATGCCAAAATATGCGGATACCAGTATACTATCAAGCTCTACATCCAGCAGACAGAGTTAGAGACGGGATAACATTAAACGCCATGAAGAATTAAGAAGAAGAGGAGGAAGCTATGCAAGTAGCTATCTCTTGAAACTAAAAATAACAAGAGCTATAGTACATCAGCAATCTCCTGTCCACCCAAACTTCTTAAATCGCTTGATAGTAATTTTATTATTGGAGGCGACTTTAACACGAAAAACATATAGAACTACTCTCAAAGGAAGAGAGCTATTCGAAGCAGGCAGAACACTAAAATGTGAGTTTCACTCCAGTAGAAAGCTAACTTACTGGTCTATGGTTCCAAATAAAATTCGTGACTCTCTGGATTTTTATATATCAAGAAGTATCTCTAAAAATTACTTAGCAGTCGCAAACGAAGAATCGCTTTCATCAGACCGTTCTTCAGTTTTAATGACAATAAGTGCCATGGTAATAAGGAAAACATGGAAGGCTTGCAAACAACAAAACAAACTATTTGCTAGATTGCTACGCCGAAAGTGAGTAAAACACTCGTAAATACGTCACAGACGCAAAGAACCGGCTTGTTCTATTATACACCAAAGCTGTATTTTAAAACTGTTCGATCGGTTGATACAGCATTCAAACGAAACCTAACAGTGTCAACTAGATCAAAATATATATTTGTCTCGACTGGCCTCGATATCAAAAGGTGGAGGTGGTTTCGCAGCCACTAGTAGCAATAAAATACACGATTCATTTTATTCTGCAACACAACAAATCACTTACCAAATTGTTAAATGAAGAACAGAATTCAAATAACAATCAGTGTGTATATTTGTTGAGTCACATTTTGATTAGAAATACAATAACATGTTTTGGATTTAAGGTTTAAAGAAGACGGTGAGGTAAAACCTTTAAAGTCACCAATTGAGATTTAATTAATTCTGTCAACCGAATCTCGAGATTCTGTACTTCCTGTACATCCTGCACATTCCTGTGTGCCTTGATTGCAAAACAGAAATTAGAGATGTTCAGCAACAGTTTAGTTTGTGGCTGTATATCACGTTCTGTAGAATTTATTTTATGCGTTGAAATTGTTGAAACTGTTCAAGGTTGTGTTCAATATGATTTTACTGGGACTTTAATGGTAGTGCTCGAAGTGGTTCAATTACCGGAGCAGAAGGCAGAAATTGGTTCGAAACATAAGCATGGTAATTCAGCAGCTACCTAAGGTGTTCGTGGATTCAAATCGATTGGTGTGCGTGACTTACTTATAGGCAACCACTACAAGATTTAGAGGAACTCACCTACCTATAATTAAATTAACCGCGCAATATATGAAAAACTTGACCACTATTGATGACTGATGCTGAATGGACTAAAGAAATTAATTAAAATGTTTTTAGAAAATTACTTGGACATTTTATTTTTACTCTTTGTTAGTGCAGTTCCTCTTTGGCGAAACCTGATTTTAAATCTTCGTATTTAGATTAAGTAACATTGCCACCGACTCCACTTTTAGTGTCACCTTGAATTCCACACTCCACTTTAAATAATGAAAATAATTAGTGCTTTGTAAAAGAGAGTATTCTATTATCGTGATATTGCCGGATTCACAAGTTTGTAGGCCGTCAAAAGTCCTGGGAGAAGTGAAACTCTATTTGCTTCACAAATTCAGTGCCAGTTTTCGTGGCATCGTGCTGTGTCATCAATGATATTAGTTACGAATATCCAGTGTATATTGCTTAAAGTGGTGGATATTCGGTCCCTTTAACAATTTTGAGTTTATCCAATGGCACCCCAAAATCGGTTCTAAAATTTCTTTGATCCCTTGGGAGTAAATCCCACGGACCTTTCATATTATCTAGTGTTAACCTTAAATTAAAAAAAAAAATTAGTAAAATCGGCACAAAATATGCTATGTGTGAGTTCACCGAGGTGGCAGTGCCTCAGAATATACGAATATCTCGCGATTTTTGCTCTTTTAAAGTAAGTTCCATTTACTAGACCGTTTGACATTTACGAAAATCCCATGTAAAATGTTAAAGAATCAATTGAACTAAAATTTTAAATTATTTTCTTTCTCAATCGATGCTAAATGTCAGTAAACTTTTATTTAGAGCTTGTGCAAACCGAAAACAGATGGCATTGGTTGTAGATGCATAAATCAATTTTATCTTGTCACTGTAGATAACTAAAAGTTAAAAATAATTCTGATGAACTAATTTGATTGATCTTCAAAATGTGCATTACCTTATAGATAAACATTTGTATCAATTCATGTTCAGAGTTATTTACAACAAAAAAATAGTGACCGACCGAAGAATTGGCGTTTGGATCGAGAGGTACAGGGTTGGAATCTCAATAGGGGCAGAATGCAAAAAAGATTTTTCATCATCTGAATACGATGGGTGATGAAAATGAACACAACTATAACCTCCTGTCGGAGTGCACAACTCATGAGACCCGTCTTCCTTGCCAGTACTATAGGCTCGCATGGAGCTATGCAATGTGCAGATGGTTCTATGAAAATCGGACCTATAGCCATACATTCTCGATTTGGTAGGCAATGCGTCAGGTAGGACGTGAAAAGCATTCCCCGAACGAGTTAGAATTGCTTCGGCCGCAGAACAGATTGCAAAGATTAAATCATAAAAAATGCCCAACAGTGATTTCAAAATTTGATAATGAAGAAGAACACTCGTTTGTATTAGGACCATTGGATGTTGAGGACGCTGGCTTGCTTTAATTGCTTAATCTTATCTGTGTGTCACATTGGTGGGTGATAAGGCAGGGAGTAAGCAGGGAAATATTACAAAAAACTATATACTATCCAGTTGAAGTGAGAGAGTTTTCTCTCAAACATTCAATATTTTTCATCTCGGTCACATCACTCGTAGTTGAGAAGATCACAGGCACGCTGCCATCCCAACCATTTGAAACGCATCAATTGTCACACTTGAGTCAATTCAAGTGTAGTCATTGATTGCCAATCCTCATTCCTATCAACCCAACAATATATATATTTTACTCGAAGCATTAACGGTTCACCATTCGCACAAATTTCGGAACTTGGTTACATCCTCTGGAAGAAGTGAAGATGGAAGATATTCTGTATCTCAGTGAGAACTCATCACTTCTTGGAAGGTCAGGAGAGGATGCATTTCTATGATTGTACCATATGGTACGCCGATTTGCCGAGAACGATCCGAAGAACGGAGGAAGTGTCAGAAGATCGCGACAACTCGCCGGACCAGACATGCTATCTTCTACATCACGGTGTGATGCAACGCAAACTGTGCTTAGTACTCGGCGCACCACACAAAACATCAACCGACATATCATTTAACCAGTATCTGCGCATTGATACCAAGCTTCGGCAGAACGTCTTCGAAATACATCAATTTGTTTTCGTTTCAGATAAAAAGCAGATATATCGGCAGATATTGATGGGGCTCGAACACAGAAAGAATCTTTACCAGCTGAGCTAGTTCGAGACTATCATTTGCGCACCGTCACGTAAGATACTGCCAGTGCTCAGCGAACTCCGCGAACATCAGGGTCAACTTGAGCTAAACTGGGACAATTCAGTCAAAACACTCGAACTACACTGGCCTCCTTCGGCTGATTGTTTAGGATTCAACATCAGCGCATCATCGGATGTTCATACACCAACCAAACGAATAATGCTGTAACAGGCATCAAAGATATTTGATCCGCTCGGCTGGGTATCTCCTACCACAATCATCGCAAAAATTATACTACAAGAATTGTGGGTACTCGGTATATCGTGTGATGAATCCCAAAATCAATTGCTCGAAGTTGACTCACTTATCAAGATAGCCTGAACTCAATGAAGGATCTCAGAGCCGATCGCTGGATACATTATTTGACAACTCACAATCGTCTTAAATTTCATGAGTTCAGCGGCGCCTCTGAGAGACCACACGCAGCGGTGGTGGATGTTCTTACAATCTTAGCAGAATCACCATGCAGGCATCAAAGCCTTAGCCAAAATCACCATGCTGGTATTAAAGGCCAAGGTTGTACCACTGAAAACGATCAGCCTGCCACGTCTGGAGCTTTGTGCCGATGAACTTCTCGCCAAACTCATGCACACCATTGTGTAGTCACTCGACGTATCACAGGTTCAAATGTATGCGTAGGCCGACCTGCAAGTGTTAGTTGGTTAGCTCGCCTAATCGCTAGCACAAGTTTGTAGCTAGTCCGGTTTCGTAAATCTTAGACTAAACTCAACCTACCGATTAGAATTATGTCGACACCAAGTAAAACATTTGTTTTGTTTTTGTGTTGATTCTTCATTGTTTGTGGAGAGGTCCGACTTGGTTACGAGAAGATCAAAGTCAATGGCCACCGACCAAACGGCACAGTGGTTAAAGCTTTGGCGTTTGGATTGGGTGGTACCGGGTTCGAACCCCGATAGGGGCAGGATGCAAAAGGGAATTTTCATCAACAGATTACGATCTGTGATGAAATGAAAAACAACTTGATGACTCCCTGTCTTAGTGCAAAATTCATGGGCCGACCCATTTTCCATGCCAGTATAGGGTGGCATGGAGCTATGTAATGTGCAGATGGTGATAAAATCGGACCTTTAGCCGTACGTCCTCGATTTGGCAGGCAACTTAAAAAAGCGAACTGCGAAAGAGTTGGGAGTGCTTCGGCCCCAGAAAAGGATTGCAAAAATTAAATAATAAAAAAAAAATAAAAAAAATTCAATGGCCGCGCCAAAGAACGAGCGAAGAAGCTCTTACATTACGATCGAAGAACGAAAAATAAAATCAGTGATAGCAACGAACGCAGAAACAGTGACGTCTCACAATGACTTATATTACCTAGTCGCTTCAATTCTTGCACAAGTTGAATTTTATAAGCACGTAAACCACAAGATCCTTAGATTAAAATCTTCCATAAAGTGGATCGATACATCTCCAGTTGCAGAGAACGACGTCGAATTGATTGATTTGGGCCTTCTTCAATGCTACGCTAAAGAGCGTCTATTGCTTGTTCGGTACGCACTGTTTGACGTCTTACTGGATGCGTACTCTCATTTAGAGTATACGTGGTGCGAAAACGAGCCATAGTTAGCCGAATTACCCGTTCTGATGGACGGTTATGACGACCGTAAAATGGACGTAATGCACGATGAGTTTGGCGAACAGAACCATTATTTTGATAAAAAATTTCAACAATTTGCAAGCGTTGCTCTGGCGTGAGTCTATTCATTATGAAATGGCAAATAAGTCTAATGACAACAAAATATCAGCTGTCAAATTGGTTGTCAAACAAAACAGTGTTGCCTACTTAAAGATGTAAACTTCTAATAAAACACACTTTAAAAAAATATTATTTAATTGTTTTGCGTCCGAATACTGAGTTTTACTACTGTAGGATTGGAAACTAACTACATCTATTAGATTCTAGTAAAACTAATTAAGGAATTTGATTTTTTTGTAAATTTTTCGGTTAATGCTTAAAATTGAACAAAACGCCACCGTCGCTTGATATGTCATAATCTAAGTTTTGTTGACTAAGATTAAAATTTTGCGATTTTTTCGAATTTTGTTTATTTTAAAATGCCTAGAGGAAAATTTAGAGTGGAAATTGGAAAAAATCACCTTCAATTTTTCAATAAAACTCCAATTAAAGGTTGATTAGTTTTTATGCTATGGTACCACAAAAAGTCGTATTTTTCGTTCGTCTTCGTGGTGCTTTCAAGTATTTTATTTGTTTCCGATAAACATTGATAGAGTTTATATCGTTTATTGTAACAATGTTGATAATGCTAGCAGTTTCCAGGGATATAAATTGTAAAATATTATTAATGAGTTGAATTGAATAAAACCAGTATACTCGAATACATGATCTTTCAACTTGCTTACAACATCTTAGACGCCGATTTGAAACTGGACCAATATTATGAAGTACGAGACTGAAGCCGAAATTATCTACAACGAAAAATCACAAATCGATTATAAAATTTATAATAACCATTGGAAAATGCAATACCAAACGTTAACGTACCATTAAAAGTAGTTTTAAGTTCAGAGATAGTAATCCGTAAGGTGATAACTTAATTGGATTTTGTAGTAGTTGTATCGAGAGGGATTTGATCTGCACAAAAAAACATTTTATTAAACAATTATCAAATATGTGCAGACAATTTAAATTACACAATTTTTAAGCCGGGGATCCACACCTTCAATATCAACTTTGTGAACAAGGCGGCCAGTATCTAGAAACTTATAAAAAATACTATAAATAAATCACCAAGTTACCGTCACATTTCGGTATACTGTATTGATAAACTGTTGGCAAGCTGATAGTATCCAAACCCAATCTAATAATCTTGAAAAAAATACTACAAATGAGCTCGATAATATAGAAACATTTAATCTTCCGCCGTTGGGTCCAATTGGTTTACGGAGAATCGTTGTATATACATAGAAAGGCTGCTCAATAAAATGTTAAAACGTATTATTAGCGAATTAAATTTGAAAATGTCAACGTTTTTTTACCCGGCAAGAGAACGTTATAAAGGCATCGATCAACGACACTAAAATTGAAAGTGCGTTCAAATCTACCCACCCCTGATTAATAATAAGAATTTTTCGATGCCAATTTATAACCAGATCAATAAAATCACTTAGGTGACAGCATTCAATGTAAAAATTACGTTTCGAGCGTTTCAGCCGATTAAACCGTTCGATTTTCATTTGCAGAGCCCAATTTATGTTCGTCATATAGAAATTAAGTATACTCGTTCCGATACAGTAATATGTACAATTGGCAATTAAATAATACATTGGTAGATTAGCATAAATTGCGATTAAGATTAAATCAAAAATTCTTTCAGTATTCTTTGTATAACTCAACGAGGTATATTGCACGTACGATAGCATTACCAAGTCGAATGCAATCTTAACAAACGCCATTCCAAAAACTTTATGTAAATTACGATAATTAATTATTGAATTGACATATTCACATTCTGAAAGCAGTTTTAACAATTTATGATATTTCCGGTGGCAATTCAATTGAAAATTAATATTTTTTATTTTATGGTAAATGATAAAGGTGGAGAAGAGCAATAGTACACGTTGATTTAATACAAATATTGAATTGGCTATGGCCCATTCCTTATGCCGTTGAAACACATAAAGGGCCTCGTAATCGATAAACAAGAAACCCAGCAAGGATCCAATTGACAGTATTATCATTATTATATTGATGATTGGCATCTTTCTAATTTTAAGTCCATTGGATTGTGAATTCGACGTTATCAAGGGAAGCACCCCTGTTAGTAGAAAATACAAATCGAGAATATGAACGATATATTTTAATTTACCGAACATTGTGATAGCTACGAAATACTATTATGTCTGAACTAAGGACTTAAATCGATACGCTAGTGAAGGTAACTTGCAACTCAACTTATGTAATTAATTAAGCTTTTATTATGTAAATGACAATTATATTTTACATTGTTATTTATTATCAATTTATATGTTAGTATCACGATGATTGCTTTCTAATGAATGTATAGCAAAATGCCAGCAACCTTGGCATGGTAATAAAATCATTATTTCGAACTTTCAATCACCAACCAAACGGCACAGTGGTTAAAGCTTTAGGGGCAGAGTGCTAAAGAGAATTTTCATCAACAGATTACGATCTGTGATGAAATGAAACACAACTATGGCCTCCTGTCGGAGTGCAAAACTCATGGGTTGACCCATATTCCATGCCAGTATAGGCTATAGCCAGTATAGGCTGGCATGGAGCTATGCAGATGGTGATAAAATCAAGCCTATAGCCGTACGTCCTCGAATTGGCTGGCAACGGTGTAAAAGTAAGGGCGGGAAAATGGCCCGAGAACAGATTGCAAAGATTTTTTTTTGTTAACTAAATTATTACAACTGAATACAAATCATCTAGTAAGTTTTTTTTTAATTTAGCCACTTGTGAATGAGAAGAGGCCCGTTGGCCAACTCCATTTATAGGTTACTTACTGAAGTATAGTCTTTCCACTGATGTCCTTAATCCATTAAATCAATTGGTTTCGTTCTCTGCAATCGCCTTACTGCATGTGAAGTGTCCAACATACCACGAAGTTCTTCATTTACGTGTTGATAAATACGTTGTCCATGACTTACTGCAAGTTTTTTTATTTGTTCTGGATATTTCGGTCCCTATGAAGGTCATCATTCCTAATGTACCACGGAGCGTTAACTATACCACGTAGCACTTTCTTCTGAACATTTTGTATTATTTTGGTGTTGGTTTTCTTTGTACAGTTCCGAATTCCGCAAGTCCATAGGCTTTAGCACCTGTTGATATAATAGCAATTTATTTTCGGTTGACAACTCCGAATTTTTCCCGAGGAGCGAATAGATTTTTTGATATTTGATATTAAGTTCATCTTTTTTTCTCGTCTAAGGTCATCACTAGATATTTAGCCTTATTTGCATACGGAATCTGCTGACCATTAATGATTACAGGTTTGTAGCTGACTTTTAGATTAGTAACATTTACATGCGTGGATTTCGATTCATTGAGCCCGATACGCCACGTTTTTGTCCATTTTATGATTTTATCACATGCGATACGGTAACATCGTTTAATTGAGGTAAATATCTAGAGTAGAGCAGATAAAACACTACTCTGAGAGACTACTGCCGAAATCTTTTTTATCTCGGAGTATTCTTCTTCATATTTCACCCGAGAGTGGCGATTCTCTATGTATGATTTTAAAATCATATGATATTGTTTTGTTAAATCTCTATGTAGTTTGATGTGTAAACCTCCGTGCCACACCTTATCGAAGGCCTGCGTCACATCTAAGAAGATACTAAAGCAAACCTTTTTCCTCTCTAATGTATTCCCAATGACATCTGTAAGTGATGAACCTACTCAATAGTTGAGTGTTTCTCTCTGAAACCAAACTGATATTCTGGTTTCTTTGTTTTATGGTTCTTTTCAATCTTTTGAGCAACAGTGTCTCAAACAATTTCGCTAGTGTTGGTAGAAGTGAAATTGGCCAGTAAGATTTTCTATCATTCAGTGTCTTGCCCGGTTTTGGAACCATTATTGCTTCTGCTACTTCCCTGCATTGGCACATATTTTGTCCTCAGGATTATTATTTGCTCTGTTATCAGATCGTAACCAGAAGCTTTCTTTGCTTTACTGTTTTTAATTTCAGCTTTTAGTTCTTTCAATGTTACAGGCCTGATATCTTCGAAGTTAGATGTTCTGGGCGTATCAACAGTGTTTTTGTAACTCGTAGACCTAGAGGTTGAAATGTTTCTTCAAGATGTTCAGGAAACAGGTCAGACGGAATAGTCGGTATCTTTATTTGGAGCTAGAGAACAAATCTATTTTTCTATTTATGAGTGCCTTAAGTTTGATGCACAAGTTGTTTCACGTGATTTATCTTGCGGCGCACGAGTAGTCTGCAATTTCTTTCGGGCTTTTCGTTTTTCCTACACTAGTTCACTTACTTCTATTGGGTAAATAGCGGAGTTTTCTTTCTTGAATGATAATTTTGGGGTGCATTCCCAAACCGAATAATTGTATGACTATTTCACTTTTGATTGGCACTTGAAGTTCTATTTTTTCCTCCACTAGCTGCTTAAACAATTCCAAATTTGTTTTGTTGTTTGTGAGCTGCGGTGAATTTGTTTTTTCGATTACATTTTCAGTAACCGTCATTATAACAGGAGAATGATCAGATATCACACTTTCATCATTTTCTAAGAAGACGGTGCGTTCCGATATGCCTTTAGTGATGTAGAAATTTATAGTCTGGAATTTTGTTAAGATCAGATGGCCAGTACGTTGGTTTCCGTCCTGAGTAAAATTCACATTCATTAAATTAGTTTGATACGTCATGCATTTTGTTCGGATATAAATTTTTAAATTATGAAAAATCGTGGATGATTTGTTGTTATTTGTTTGATGATACCTAAACGTTTCCACGAACAACAAAATACTACCGCAACGATTTACGTTCCTCTGTTGCCGAAGAATCCAAAACATATATGTTGGAGTATTTTATCTGTTAATCACAAAGGCATGACTAAGATGAGAATAAAAATGAAAGAAACATATATTTTCAACTTCAAGTATGTACTAGAAAAAGATTTTCAGAAAAATTATTTTGTCTCTCGTTACAATTCGATTATTTTTCTTTTTTTATCTGGTGTAGTATGTATTCTAGATGACAAACAGTTTAAAATTAAATTTAGAAATAAAAAAACAAATGAAGAAATCTCTTTTAAATGTCATAATACTTGAAAAGGATTTTCTTTATCATTTTAAACAACTTTTTTGAGTATTTCATAATTTGAGTTTTGTTTCGTTCTTAAACTTGTTTTAACAATTTTTGTATTGTTACGGCGCCTACATCGCTTTTGAGGATCCAATCACCATCACCAATTTAATTTATTTGTATTTGCTTTTATCGTAAACATTGTTATAGAACTATGGGGGATTCAATTTTTGTTCCAGGAATGTTATGTATTCCTATATCTTTGTCCTTAAGCAATAAACGACAAACGACATGTTAACAAATTATTATTCAAATATTTATCAACTAGCAAAATAGTTCAAGTGGGTATCTTCAATTTTTAGTGTTAACATTAAAAAAATTATATTGGCTATAATAAGCAAATTATATGTAGACGTATCTTAGGCATCAATATTAATGCCTTTGGATTACCTGAATACTAAATTTAGAGATGAAAAATTCTACAGCGCTATATAGAAAATCAATCAACAACACCAATACGATAGTTAGATATTAATAGATTGGTATGTATAATTGAGTATCGATTAAAGGTTAGTCCAAACAATAAATAAAAATTACAGGTAAGTTACTAATGTTTATGGCAACGATAATGATAGTAATAAATTAAATTTCCAGTTTTTTCTTTTAATAAACGTAATATTGATAAAGCAATTAATTAACGATTATTTTGTTTAATTATTTAAAATGAATTACCATCGAAAGAAATTTAGCTTGACATGGAAAAAGCTAAATGGTTTCTTGTAATCAAAAATTTTTTATGGTCTTTAGGCACTGACGGAATTATTTATTTATATATATTAGAAGTAGCTTTAATTCTTCCATTTTAACGAGATTTGTGAAATTAGTTTTTCATTACAACAATTCGTTATACATATATTTCATATATAAGTGAGATCTATATTTATACGAATATGAGTAGTATTTTTCCACTTTGCATTAGGAATAATATTACAAACGAAATGGATTAGATTTCCAGACAAAACATCTACTTCCTGCATTCACAAAATTAAAAAAATCTAACTCACGTTTTGATAGAAATGTAAGTCATTCTTTAATGAAATTTAGTGTAGACACTTGACCATTTACTGATGAAAACTAATATTTGGCAAATGTATACCACGAACGTTTGCAGTTGTTAAACCTTTGGTTGAAATTTTCGATCACATTTCTACATTATTGTGGCTCTATCTCACGAATGACTCGTTCGATATTTGTTATTCTCATAGGCCTTATATTTCACGTAGCCCCACAGAAATAGTCTTATATGGTGTTACATAGATCACACGGTCTTGTCCAACTAACATTCCCCCTTCGCGAATTTAATAGTCTGTCAAATCTGTTGTTATACAAAATCTGTTGTAATATTGATCATAAAAAATTTGGTATTATGTGTCTGTATAGCGAGCATCGTTGACAGTAATAGCGTTACCATCTATTTTCGAAATAATGCCATACTAAACAATCAAAACGAGCATGCGTTATAGTCGTTATGTTTGCTACTAAAACAGTGGGTTTTTCGTACTAAAATTTTAAAACGGGCGAGAAGATTTTTTCTACCAAAAATAACGCTAGTTTTACGAAACGTTCATTTTACACATCCATGATCATGTTCATGGAGTTAACTATTTTATACTCTGTACTCTAACGGAATTGTTTACTCTAATGAAAAAAAGTTCTTATTGGAAGACCTGCTAGAAATTGTACTTTAATACCCGTATGCCTATGAGAAATCAAACTTTTTGCTGTATTTTTAAATTTAAAATTTTACGGAATATCAAAAATTTAATATTAATTCAAAAAATAAAATTAATTTATGATCGTTGTTATCGTATGAGAATAAAAAAAAATATCGTATGAGAATAAAAAAAAAAAAAAAATTATATTTCGAAATTTTAAAATGTCTAAATTACTAAAATTCTAAATTTCAAAATTACAAAAATTCAATTTCTATATATTTAAATTTCTAAATTTCTAAAATTTTGAATTCCTAAATTTCTAAATTTCAAAATTACTAAATTTCTTAATCTCAAAATTTCAATATTTCAAAAATTCTAAATTTCTACATTTCTACATTTCTACATTTCTATATTTCTAAATTTCTAAATTTCTTAATTTCTAAATTTCTAAATTCCTAATTTTCTAAATTTTTCAATATTGCTAAACTTCTAAATTTATAATATTGTAAATTTTTTATTTTCTAAATTAATTACAAAATTTTAATAAATTCTAATTTTCTAAATTTCTAAATTTTAAAATTCCAAATTTCAAATTTTGAAATTTTTAAATATCGAAGTTTCTTAATTTCTTAAATTTAAA
Source organism: Nephrotoma guestfalica (assembly GCA_963691935.1). Classification (NCBI taxonomy): domain Eukaryota; kingdom Metazoa; phylum Arthropoda; class Insecta; order Diptera; family Tipulidae; genus Nephrotoma; species Nephrotoma guestfalica. The sequence continues at coordinate 120,687,713 of OY829913.1, read as the reverse complement.
ATTTCAAAATTTGCTAAATTCAAAATTTCTAAAATTTAGGAATTCCTATATTTCAAAATTTCTTAATTTTTTCATTTAAAAATTTCAAAATTTCTATACTTCTGTAGAAATACATTACGTTTCTATATTTCTAAATTTCTAAAATATTAAATTTCTAAATTTCTAGATATCTAAATTCACTTTATATTTTCTAAATAAATTTCAAAATTTTAAAATATTGAAATTTCAAAACTTGTTATTTCAAAAATTTCTAAATTTCTAATTTTTAAATTTCTAAATTTCAAATTTTAAAAATTTCTTATTTTCTAAATTTGTAAATTTTAAATTCTAAATTCCAAATTTCTTAATTTATAAATTTCTAAGTTTCAAAGTTTCTAAATTTATAAATTTCTGAATTTCTAAATTTCTAGAAGTCTAAATTTCTAAATTTTTAGTTTTCTAAATTTCTAAATTTATAATATTGTAACATTTTTATTTTTTAAAATAAAACTCAAAATTTTAAAATATTGTAATTTCAAAACTTCTAAGTCTTGAAACTTCTAAATTTATAATTTCTAAATTTCAAATTTTAAAAATTTCTAGTTTTTTAGATTTCTTAATTTTTAAATTTCTAAATTTCTAAATTTTTAAATTTCTAAATGTTTAGATTTCTAAATTTTTAAATTTCTAAATTTCCAAATTTCTAAATTTTCTAATTTTCTTCATTTAAAAATTTTTAAATTTCTATTTCTATATTTCTAAATTCCTATATTTCTAAATGTCGAAGTTTATAAATTTCTAAAATATTAAATTTCTTAATTTCTAGATTATTTATGTTGACATTTTAATTTTCTAAATAATTTTCAAAATTTTAAAATATCGAAATTTCAATACTTCCAACTTCAATACTTCAATACTTCCACTTTCTAATTTCTAAAATTTCTAAATTTTAAATTTAAAAATTTCAAATTTTCTAAATTTCAAAATTTTTAAATTAAAAATTCTAAATTTCTAAATTTCTAAGTTTCTAAATTTCTAAATTTGTAAATTTCTAATTTTATAAATTTCAAAAATTTGAATTTTATAAATTTCTAAATTTATAATATTTTAAATTTTTTATTTTATTTCGAAATTTAAAATATCGTAATATCAAAACTTCTAGGCTTAAAAATTTCTAAATTTATAATTTCTAAATTTCAAATTTTAAAAATTTCTAAATTTCTATACTTCTATGTTTCTAAATTCCGAAGTTTCTAAATCATTTACATTTTAATTTTTAAAGAAAATTTTCAAAATGACGAAATTTCTAAAAAAAATTTTAAAATTTCATTTATAATTTATAAATATCTAAAATTTTAAATTTCTGAATTTCGTATTTTCTATATTTGTATACTTATATATTTCTAAATCTTGAAGTTTCTAAATTTGTTAAATTTTAAATTTCTAAAGTTCTAAATTTCTAAATTTCTAAATTTGAATACTTCTATTTTTGTAAATTTCTATATTTCTAAATTTTGAAGTTTCTAAATTTCTCAATTTCCTAACTTTCAAATTTCTAAATGTCTAATTTTCTAAATTTCTTAATTTCTAAATTTTTAAATTTCTAAATTTCTAAATTTCTAACTTTATAAATTTCTATACTTCTATATTTCTAATTTTCAAAATAACGAAATTTCAAAACATCTGATTTTTAAAATTTCTAAATTTATAATTTATAAATTTCTAAAATTTTAAATTTCTGTATTTCGAATTTTCTATATTTGTATACTTCTATGTTTCTAAATTTCTATATTTCTAAATTTTGAAGTTTCTAAATTTCTTAAATTTTAATTTCTTAAATTTTAAATTTCTAAATTTAATTTCTAAATTTTTAAATTTCTAAAGTTCTACATTTTTAAAGTTCTAAAATTTCTAATTTTTGAAGTTTCTAATTTTCTTAACTTTTAAATTTCTAAATTTCTAATTTTCTAATTTCTAATTTTCTAAATTTCTAAATTTCTGAATTTCTAAATTTCTAAAGTTCTAAATTTCTAAATTTCTAAATTTGTATACTTCTATATTTCAAAATTTCTAAATTTTAAAGTTTCTAATTTTCTAAATTTCCTTAAAGGTAGGAAGTTTCTAAATTTCTTAACTTTTAAATTTCTAAATTTCTAATTTTCTAATTTTCTAAATTTCTAAATTTCTGAATTTCTAAATTTCTAAAGTTCTAATTTTCTAAATTTCTTAATTTCTAAATTTTGAAATTTCTAAATTTCTAAATTTTTAGCTTTATAAATTTCTATACTTCTATATTTCTAATTTTTAAAATAACGAAATTTCAAAACTTCTGATTTTTAAAATTTCTAAATTTATAATTTATAAATTTCTTAATTTCGAATTTTCTATATTTGTATACTTCTACTTTCTAAATTTTGAAGTTTCCAAATTTCTTAAATTTTAATTTCTTAAATTTTAAATTTCTAAATTTCAAAATTTTTAAATTTCTTAATTTTTAAATTATGTATTTAAATTTCCTAACTTCTAAATTGATAAATTTCTTCATTTCTAAATTTTAAAATTTCTAAATTTTTAAATTTTTAAATTTTTAAATTTCTAAATTTCTCAATATCGGAATTTCTAAATCTCAAATTTCTTAATTAATAAATTTCTTAAATTTCTAAATTACTTAAATTCTAAATTCTTGAATTTCAACTTATATTTTCAATGTTTTAAATTTCTAAGTTTCTAAATTCCCAAATTTCTTAATTTTCTAAATTTCTAAATTTCCTAACTTTTATTTCTAAATTTCTAATTTTCTAAATTTCTAAATTTTTAAATTTCTTAATTTTTAAATTATGTATATACATTTCCTAAATTCTAAATTTCTAAATTTCTTAATTTCTAAATTTTAAAATTTTATAATTTCTAAATTTTTAAATTTTTAAATTTCTAAATTTCTAAATTTCTAAATTTTTAAATTTCTAAATTTAAATTTCTAAATTTCTAAATATCTGAATTTCTAAATCTCAAATTTCTAAATTTCTAAATTTCTTAATTTCTAAATTTTAAAATTTTATAATTTCTAAATTTTTAAATTTTTAAATTTCTAAATTTCTAAATTTTTAAATTTCTAAATTTAAATTTCTAAATTTCTAAATATCTGAATTTCTAAATCTCAAATTTCTAAATTTCTAAATTACTTAATTTCTAAATTTTTGAATTTCTGAATTTCTACACTTTTAAGTTTCTAAATTTATAAATTCACAAAAAACCTCTCTTCATGCAACGTTGAGTATTACTTACGTCAAGTAAAATACAAAGAATTTATGTTTATGTTTTCTAAAAAAATTTTCTTCAGATTCAATTGATGTATCGCGTTTTAATTAACTCGGTATCGCCGGGTAACTTACAATTAGGTAGATGATTTTGACGTACTGTGCACAAGCGGAATCGTTGAGAAATAATTATCGAATACCACAATATGGTTGAGTTTGTTTGAAATGTAGCGCAACAACCGAATAACGATGCTCGCACAAGCACCTAAATTTGATTCCGATTTCAATCGGTTTTTGTCGTCGTTTTCTTGGCCTGTATACAACTCAAAATTGTAAAAAATCATGATACCCTGAACAAAATGAACAGCTTATATCCTCATTAATGTCGCGTTGTGTCTGCTGGTACTTTTCCAAACCTATTTTGAAGCATATCAATGAGAGAGGTCTCTTTATTTGCAATTTTATTAATCAAATGAACCAATTTCAGAGGAATTTTGCAACAGGATGTTGTTTTCGATATTCTTTTTAGTTGAATTCGAGTGTGTTTATTTCTCTTATTAAGAAGACATTAATGTTGTAGTATAAATCCGGGTAATTTAGTGATTGGTAATTAGTAAGGCAGCTGGAAATATGACAATACTGAGCTAGATTTCAATTATTTATGATGGACTAAGAATTGTAACGTTATCGTTGTATATACAAGGTGTACCAGAATTGGACGAAGAAACAAAGCAGGATGATAGGCGAGCTCATTTCCAACAAAAACGGCCAAGTAAAGTTTTACGAATTGTTAACATTGAGACATTAAAAAAGAACACTAGTAGGCTACAATGCTACAACTGTCTGGCGTATAACCACACACGCAAATACTATAATAGGGAGTCCCGATGCGTAAAGTCGGACCCAAATAAAATTCCTGACCTTCTGGATTTCTATATATCAAGAGGTAACTCCGAAAATTTCTTAGCAGTTGAAAATTAAGAAGGGCTATCGTCATACCATTCTCCAGTTTTAATGGCAATAAGTGACACGGTAATAAGAAAAGCAAGCCCTCCAATACTAACAAATAACAAAACCAACTGGGAATACTAGTCGAAGAAAACGTCAATCTACAGGTGCAGATTTCGAATACTTACAAGATAGAAGAAGAACTGGAAAGCCTCATTGAAAGTGTACAACCTGTAGATTGAAGTACCGACCTGGGACAGTAATCCTGATCAGCAGGAAATATTACAAGAAAGTATATACTATCCAGTTGAAGTAAGAGAGTTGGTTGACGAAAAAAGAAGAGGTCGTAAGGCTTGGCAGAGAACTAGAGCCCTTGAAGACAAAACAGTCATAAACAACTTGTGCAACAAACTTAAACTACTTATAAAGGAGAAATGAGTCAGTGGCTAGCTTCCTAAGTAATCTGAACACTGTGGAAAGTCACCAAAGGTTTAAAAAGGCCTAAAATGCAAATCATTAAGGAAACTAAAGAACTTAATCAATGCTATCATTAAACTAGGTTATGTTCCAAGACAGTGAAAAGTAGCAGAAATCATAATGATTCAAAAGCCTAATAAACCGCTAAACGACAAAACATCGTATAGGCCTATTTCTTTGCTAACAACAAAATCAAAGATTTTCGAAAGACTGTTCCTCAAGGTAATCTCTTGAGCCAATTATAGCGAGCAGATATCTTATACCAGCACATCATTTTGGATTCCGAGAAAGGCACTCAACGATAGAACAGGTACATAAGATCACTGATACAATTAAGGAGGCGCTGGAAAAAAAGAAAGTATATGCAGCAATATTTTTAAACGTAGCCCAAACATTTGATAAGGTTTGACACGGTGCCAATTTATACTCCAACGATATTTGTCAAAGCAATATTTTGAATTGCTAAAGTATTATATTAACTATCGTAACTTCCGGGGGAAGGAATACTCAAAATTAAAGAAAATATTGGCAGGGGTTTCGCAAGGCAGTGTTCGGGGCCCTGAACTATACCTCCTGTACACAAATGATGTACCAAACATAGTAGAAGCTAAAATAGGAACGTTTGCTGATGGCACAGCTGCTATGACAACTGATGCTATAGTATTGTTGAGTTCACAAGGAAACTACAAAATGCAATTAATAAAGTGAATAACTGGAAAAAATGGAGAATAATACTAAACCAATCGAGATCAATACATATAAACTTTACAAATAGAAAATTAGAATATATTCCGATTAGACCGAATTCGCAACAATTCCATATTTTGATAACTCTAAGTACCTCGGCATGATGTTAGACTCTATTCAGGTGGAAGGCACATTTAAATAGAAAGGGCAACAACTGAATTTAAAATTCAGATAAATGCATTGGCTTATTGGAAGAAACTCCGAACTAACAACGCACAACAAACTGCTGTTACATAAACAAATCCTAAAACCTATCTGGACGCATGGCATTCAGCTTTGAGACTGCACAAAGAAAACTACAGTTAATATCATACAAACATTTCAAAACAAAGTACCACGTAGCATTGTGAATGCTGCTTGGCACATTAGAAATGAAAATTTCCATCGAGACTTAAACATGGAATACGCCAGCGATGAAATACAAAAATTTACAAGGAGTCATGTACTGCGACTGCAGCAGCATGATAACGAAGAGCTGCGGATCCTACTGGATCGTACCAACGGACCGAAGCGTATAAAGAGATCAAACTTTTAGAATTTCTCGTTCCTCGAAAAGTGGTTCGCTGAAATCAAAGGACTGATAGGTGAAACCGATAGGTTTCTACCCACAAGAATATACTACTAAACTAATAAAACAATTACAAGATAATCACCGACCAAATGGCATAGTGGTTAAAGCTTCGGCGTTTGGATCGGGAGGTACCGGTTTCGAATCCCATCAGGGCAGGATGCAAAGGGAATTTTCATCAACAAATTACGATTTGTGATGAAAAGGACACATCTATGAACCTCTGTCGGAGTGCAAAACTCATGGGCCGACCCATCTTCCATGCTAGTATAGCTGGCATGGAGCTATCAATGTACAGATGGTAATAAAATCAGACCTCTATCCGTACGTCCTCGCGAGTTGGAGAGCCTTGGCCCCAGAACAGATAGCAGAGATAACAAAAAAAACAAGATAAGCATTGAGATTAGTTGTAATATTATACAGAAATAAAGATTTCTTAAAATAAAAAAAAAAATAAAATAAAATTTGTACGCTGGATCCGTTAAAATGAATTGGTTGGACTTAATGATTTCAATTTTCCTAAGGTTTTTTAATAGAAGTCTTATTCAATTTCATCAATTTACGGATTTTAACTATTTACTATTTTTAAGATTTTAACTATTTAGGTTTCGATATTCAGACGAAATACTCTCCTCATCTTCATGGTGAGTCGAAGGAATATACTCAACGGAAGCATTCCAACTAACTAACCATCTAACTTTACAGAATATGTTAATTATTTACTAACACGGGAACATAGAAATGATGATGGTGCACTTGTGAGGAGAATCGCCAAACTGTAATGTGGAGAAACGGCATTATGCATATGCTCACTAAATTCAGTTCCAACGTTGTTTGGAAAAATCTGTGAACATCTAAACATGGACATACTTAGCATGAAGTATGTTATAGGTAACCAGCCTAACAGCTGTCCTGCGTTGTAAACAACTTATCTTATATTATAAACTGCTGTTGATTATACCAGAACATTCTACATTTGGAAGTGTCGACCTTTGTCCTATCGTCCTTGGAGTATGCAATTTAACACTAAATTGCATAATGATAAACCGATTTAATTAAATACAGTGCCACTATTAATAGTTTTTCGATATATTCATACACGGCTCAACCTTTTATCTCTTGCTTCGAACGGTTCGAGTGGGTTTTTGGTAGGTGCTTCGATGTATCTTTTTTTAAGAAATGGAATTAGAATTTTGGGCCTCGGTGCAACAGCCCCACGCTACAATTTCTTGAAGAATATACGATGTTTTATTTATTTTTCAATTTGTCGCTACTTTAACCGTTTTCTTGCGCATGACGTCAGTATGTAAAACAACAACAACTTTATTATTAATTAACATTTGAAATATCACCCTTTATGATTTGCGACGCATACATTAGAAATATTCATTAACGAAATGACTTTGTGTTTTGTTATACTGCGTTAATTTTGGTTTTAAATTGATGTTTCAACAAATTAATCAAATTCTTATTCCAAGAAGCATAAATATGTAAGAACAATGTACAGAGTATAAAGTATTTGAATTTTATTCGTTACTGTGAATTTTTGGTGGATCGAACTCCTACCCCTTTTAAATATATGTGATATGTAAAAACCACCATCATTTCCATCATATACGAGCATTGCATATGTACAACTAAGAAGCGGAGACTAATCTTCTTATAAAATGTTTAGCATTCATCATTAATGCATTCATATGGGGCATATGGGGCTGTGTACGTACATCCTATTATCGTGTATGTGTACGATATTATGTTTTATAAATGTATTTCTCTCGAAATGTTTAATTCTGTATGTCATAGATGATTAAACATAACATGAGTGACATACACAGTTTACATACTTGTAGTAAATTTCTTGGGTTCTTGTCCTTCTGTGCCCGTATGTCTATCTATTGTGATTTTATTGTTATCGATTTTGCAATAAAATCCCACAACATAATTTCTGATTTTTCGATCATAAAGCATATACATATATACTTGATGTACCGCGTGGTCCATTGAAATATTTCGTGCGATAATAAGATGTGTTTGAAGTCACGCAAATAGTAAAAGAATAGAAGCAACTAAAAATATATACGAGTAGAATGTACAGTGCTGGGAAAAAAAATTGGGCAAACATATTTTATTGCAAATTGAAGTCTTTTTTTGCTAAAATTACAAAACTTTTGAAAGCAATTGACTTATTATTTCATTTTAAATACATGTATGACTTAATTTTTGAAAAAAAAAAAAAAAATTACCTGCAATTTAGGGGAAAGACCCCGAAAAATGCCAAAATAATCAAAATACGTTGATTGGAGTTAAAGTAATGGAATAAATTAAACACCAATTTTTTAATGATTTTTATTGATTTATAGAAGTTCTAGCTTTAATATTAATATTTTGTTGAACCGCCATTTACTTTTATTACAGCGATACACCTCCGATTCATTGAATTTGATAAATTTTTCAAAGTCGTAGGAGGTATGGATTCCCAAATCGTGATGAACAAACTTTTTAAAGCTTGAATTGATTCTGGGCGCTTTCTTGCTACTTCTAGCTTCATTATAGGCCAAATATTTTGAATTGGATTTAAGTCTGGACTATACAGCTGAACTAGCTCAACACAACGATACTTATTTCTTCGAAGTATTTTTTTATCTTTAAATAAAGAGATAAGAAAAAAAACAAGTTTTTAACAATTTTTTTTTTGTTTATCTGAGAGAAATTTTTTTATCTACAATTCAAAATTAATAACTCACAACTTTAGCTGTATGGCACGGAGCGTTGTCCTGTTGAAAAATAAATTTGCAAGTCTCGCCAAAAAGCTTTAACACAGAAGGCTCAAATTCGTTGTGTAGGACCTGCAGATAAAAAGCTGCTGTAATGCTGGAACTAAGAAAACACAATCAACCAGTTTCATTTCCAGAAAAGCATCCTCAGATCATAATTCCTTCATTTTTGGGTGGAAGTCTTAAAAGACATTCGTTGCTAAGCCTCGCGCCCGGTTTTCTTCTTACGAGAGTTCGTCCATCTCCAACATGCAGCTTGAATTTTGATTCATCGGAGAAAAACATATCATTCAACATCTCTGGAGTTCAAGAAACATGTTCCTGGGCCCATAGCAAACGTTTTTTTTCACTAGTAATGTGAACTCAGGCTTCAAGTCTTTTTCTCACTAAGCTGGCTGAAATTTCTTTTCTCGTTGCTCGCTCAACATCCCGTTTTATGTCCGATGAAGTTTTAAAACGGTTCCAACGATATTGTGACATTATGAAACGAACTTCCACTGGTGTTGTCTTTCTGGGCCTTCCAGAGCCTTTCTTTCTTTGTGTACTGCCCATCTCTCGCATTTTTAAACATTCCACGCGACAGTACTTTTAGGAATGTTTAATCTTTCTGCTATTTCACGCGTGGCTAAATTTTCTCGCGCCAAAACCAACATATTGCTTTTACGCTGCTCACTAACTTTTCCTTTATTCGACTAGGATCACTTACAGAATAACTTAATCTTACAAAATATGCACTATTAATACTCAAAAAAAAATTACAGGCAATAAAACGTCTGCACCCTAATGACGGCCAAGAACGGTAGGCGTAAAATAAAATAATTGCTTGACCAATTTTTTTGCACATCAGTTGCGGGGTTGTACCGGTGTAATAAAAACAAAAGGCGGTCCAACGAAATATTAATATTAAAGATAGAACTTGTATAAATGAATAAAAAACAAAAAAAAAAATTAAAAATTAGGTGCTAAAATTATTCTATTACTTTAACTCCAATCAACGTATTTTGAATACTTTGGCATTTTTCGAGGTTTTTCCCCTAAATTGCAGGTAATTTTTTTTTTCAAAAAATTACGTCATACATGTATTTAAAATGAAACAATGAGCCAATTGCTTTCAAAAGTTTTGTAAGTTTAGCAAAAAAGACTTCAATTTGCAATAAAATATGTTTGCCCTGTTGCACACATGCTTTTAAACTGAATGCTGTAGTGGTGTTTATACCAAAGACACAACAATATGTCAGCTATTGTTTGCGAAACGAGCATTGAGAACGCTATGAAGATCTGTTAGAAAGTCCCAGAAATATTAAATTTTCGCGAAAAAAATCAATAATATATTTACTATCGCAAAAAGTAGTAATCAATTGTGAAAAATAAGCACTCGGTCGTGAGAGGCAAAGAGACTCAATTTAAACAAGCACCCCATTGTGAGGGGCAAATAGACTCACATTAAACAAGCACCCCATCGTGAGAGGCAAGGGGCTCACGATAAAGAAGTACCCCCTCGTGGGAGGCAAGGGGACTCACTAAAACAGTTAATAGTCAAGGCCATGCCGTGCCGAATCCCTTTGTATATTATATGAAGTCGATACCATACTGACCCAAACCATCAATGCTATGTTCACAATATGCAGATCGGTTTGAAATTAAAACAAGATATATCTAAAACGAGCTTGTGGCGAATAAAATAATTCCGGCTACTGGCCTCCTAAACACTAAGACATACAAGACCAAACCCCTTTGGATATTATGTAACCTAGAAATCATTCTGACCCAAACCATCATAGCTCTTTTCACAACATGAAAACAAAATTGAAATTCAATGTAGAGCTGGATAATGTGATTTCGTGTTGATTAAATTACAATCTGTTACTGGCCTTTTATACACTAAGACATACCAGGTCGAATCCCTATGGTTATTATGTAAACTCGATACCATGCTGACCCAAACCACTAAAGCTCTGCTCTGTTCACAACATGCAAATCGGTTTGAAATTAAAACTTGAGCTGGTAAATACGATCACGTTTCGTATAGAATACATTCTGTTACTGGTCTCTATTGGACTAAGACATACCAGACCGAATCCCTTTGGCTATTATATAAACTCGATACCATACTGACCCAAACCTCTTTTCACAACATGCAGATCAGTTTGAAATTAAAATTAGAACTAAGTACTAACTGTGCATCCTTGTTTAGAATATAATACATTCCGGTACCAGCTACCGATATATCTGGACAGCTCAGCGCCAATCTTTTTGATTCCTTTACTAAACTAAACTTATCTATACGATTCAGTGTCGCTTAGAATACATTCCGTCAAAGGCTTTTTATTGAGTATGTTTTTAGAGCACAACAAATAGCCCTTCGTTATTTTATAAAATCGACACAACATTGACTAAAATCAACCATTCTATAACGAAAATTGTCTTGACCGTTGGAACACATTCTTAAGATTCAGAAAATTAGTTTCGTTATTAGACAGAATCAACGAGCTAACCCACTTTACTACACAGTGCTAAATCAATTAAGTTTATTTTATTTAAACTTGTTTTATTTTTACATAATTTTTCATTTTGGTTTTAATGTTTAAAATTTGAAATCAATTTCTGTGCTAGAATAAAATTTCGAGATTGAACGAAATTTCTATATTAAATTCTGGGCTGGGATATCACTCCAGTTTTAGTGTTATCCGATGATATTTTTTTAATTTTCTGGGTGCAACTTTGGACTAACTTCACAAGGGTCCGAAAAATAACACGAAAAGTCGTTTGTGGTTTGTTTCTCCGATAAACAGAAAAAGGCTTTTCGAGTAATTAGCTGCGGGATATGAGATAATTCACACATTGTTACGAAAGTTTTAGATGCTGTACCACCGATCATGTCACACTGGATTATCCTACATTTTTTTCGATGGTTGATTCTTTAACAACAGACAAGATAAAAATTAAGAAATCCTTTTTGACATGAGTATAATTACCACACGACGTGAAGTTGAATCTGGTAAGCCTGGTGAATACCAAAATGAACTAGTTTAAAGAAATCTTCTTTTTATAAATCAACCAAACAGCTTTTATAAGAAACACACTATTCAGTTAGAAGTGTTTTTAAGATGTTTCGGGTGGAAAGTTTTCAATGTATCACGCTTATATATTTGACATATACGAGGGCTAAAATAAGGGTATATGAGAATATCCTTTGCATATACATAATAATGTTGGATGAAATCGTCATAAAATTGTAATAGAAATAATCATTATACTTAATGCGTAACAATATAAAATCAGTCTTATGTATGCAGGTTTAATGTTGCAGATTAATAATTTACATTTCTCATAAATTATGTTGTTTCTTATGGTATATTGTTTATACTTAGGAGCTTTTGGACATATTTGGATGCGAATAAAGTTTGTGCTAGCCTTTCGCTAATAAGAAGTGATTTAGGGGTACTGCAACATTAAACATTTAGGGGTACTGCAATTTTACATTTCCATTCAATATGTAAAACCAATTGTTTCAAAAATGTAATATTATTGATCCGTTATTCTATTCGAGCTAGCTTAACTTACTTAAAAACTTAAAAACCAAAACAAAGCAATGTTAAAACAATTAAAACATCCTAATCGTCTTTACAAGTTTAAATAAACGGATTTCGATTACAAAAATACTTAAAATAGGGCAGTAATTGACGTCTTTTGATTTTAGGTACAATATTTTTGCAATTTAACTGTTATGTGCCGTAAACTAAATATAAATATCACAAAGCAGCCGATCCATTTCAATCCCCGACAATATAAATAATATTGTGAATCAAATTTGGTGGTGAACTAGGATTCGGCACACCCGAAACAATCCATTTGGATAATGGAACACAGATAAATATGACTGCGATTAATAAAGAGCAGTTTTCAATTCGATACGCCAAATTGTTTTAGTAACTCTTTACACTCATTCGTGTAAACAATTTCGGGTAGTGCTATGCAAATCACAGTTTTTTGCTTACTCAATCGGGGATACGACCCGAGGTAAATAAGTTGCCAAGGCTTTTCGATAGAATGAAATTTTCCATCGGAGGTCTCGGACATTTTTTTGAAGGTTCTGTAATCTTTCAAGTTTCACATTTAGAAATGTAATGTAACGCAATTTTTCCATAGGTTTGCTTACTCCTTCATGTCAGGAAATTGGATAATTGCGACCAAGTTGAATCAGCTTATGTCTGTACGGCTACGAACTCCCAAGTTTACAACTCGAGAGGTTTGAAGGTTCAATATTCTTACCTGGTGCTAATCGGATAAAAACATAAATATGTTTTACTAACATTTAACTCCACTACTTCATCACATTAACTTTCCGATCACATGTCCGGTACAACATTATCTTTAATGTTTGATTGAAATCTTGAATACATTGAATTTTCAATTTCTTCAATAACTGCAAGGAATTCTAATTCAGTTATTGAAGAGTTGTTTTGCGTCTTATTTAATTTCTGAGAGATCAAGACAATCGGTTCCGCTTATCCATTTATATCTTTTGGAAAAAGAACGACGCCTGAAAATAACGGTTTCTCATAAAAACGTGTTATTAATGCGGAGGCGATAGTGAGCAGTATCTTGAGCTACGACTTTGAATTTTGTCCTAACTTGTACTAGATTTTCTTGTATTGTAAATGTGTTAGTAAAATAAATTTATATGAGAACATTCAGGCGCACAACTTAATATATTATCCCTAATAACATTTAAATTAATGTAGTCAATATTCCGTATCAATATAAATAAAGCTTAGAGATTTACTAGGAAAAACCTAGGATGTGATCCCTCTTCTGGTATCGATTTTAATTTTAGGTATTGAGTTTTCCATTCACTGCCCAAGTTTCATCCTTCTACCTAGAATTCGTGATATCCGGGATTCAGGGATTTATTAGGAAAAATCTAGCATGTGATCCCTGATCTGATATCGTTTTTAATTTTAGGTATTGAGTTTAACATTCACTGCCCTAGTCCATCCTTTTATCTAGGATCTGTGATATCCTGATATGGCAAAATGCGATAAAACACATAGATAAAATTATTGAAATGCGAATAATTCGGAAGTTCAGGGATTTACTATAAAAAATCTAGCATGTGATTCCTCTTCTGATATCGATTTTAATTTTAGGTATTGAGTTTTACATTCACTGCCCTAGTTTCATCCTGGTACCTAGGATCCGTGATATCCAGATATGGCAAAATGCAATATAACACCGACAAAATGATTAAAATGCGAATAGTTTGGAAGTTCAGAGATTTTCTATAAAAAATTTAGACTGTGATTCCTCTTCTGATAGCGATTTTAATTGTAGGTATTGAGTTTTACATTCACTGCCCTAGTCCATCCTTCTATCTAAGATCCGTGATATCCTGATATGGCAAAATGCGATAAAACACAGATAAAATTATTGAAATGCGAATAATTCGGAAGTTCAGGGATTTACTATAAAAAATCTAGTATGTGATTCCTCTTCTGATATCGATTTTAATTTTAGGTATTGAGTTTTACATTCACTGCCCTAGTTTCATCCTGGTACCTAGGATCCGTGATATCCAGATATGGCAAAATGCAATATAACACCGACAAAATGATTAAAATGCGAATAGTTTGGAAGTTCAGAGATTTTCTATAAAAAATTTAGACTGTGATTCCTCTTCTGATAGCGATTTTAATTTTAGGTATTGAGTTTTACATTCACTGCCCTAGTCCATCCTTCTATCTAGGATCCGTGATATCCTGATATGGCAAAATGCGATAAAACACCAAGAACACGATTAAAATGCGAATCATTTGGAAGTTCTGGGATTTACTATGAAAATGTAGTTTGTGATCCCTTTGGTGTTATTAAACAATAATTGTTATTAAGAAAATTTTATATAATTTTAATTAACTTCAGAGATAATAATTTCGCTTAAATGTTTGCTTAGCCAAGATACATTTTTTACCAATCCATAGTACAATTTTAGTATAAACTTCATTACCTTATATAGGCGAATGAAGTTTATCGTAAGATTGTACTAAATATAATAACGTCATATAGGACAAAGTTAAGACATACTTCATTGACACTCAAGAGAGCTTATTAAACGCTTCTTGTGCTCTTTTGGTCCAAGAAATTTTTTTTCGTTAGGCAATCAGTAATAGGAGCAATCAGAGCAATCAGTCTGGACGTAAGCTCTTTTCACCGATCAAGTATTCTAAATTGAAATTTAATGGTAGTTAAAATCAGATGTTGAATTTTTATTAAGTAATTTTGAAAAAATTTATTATTAAAATTTTGTTTTTGTGCCTTATGTGACTTCTTTGTGACTACAGAACGATTATACTCGAACGATTATATTCGTACCCGCCTAGTGAACAAACAAAGGCAAACTGCATAGACCTAGCTTACGCATTAGATTCAATATCCAGCAGCTTGCAGCAACACATAGAGGAATAGTTCACAGTTACTCTAAATAGCTACTGAATATTCCGTGCAGGTGGTCAAACGTCAAAATATTTTTTTTACATAGTAACTACGTTTGAGTCTATCAATTTAATAATATAGCACTACCCTGTATCCCTTACAGGTGTGTTGTTTTGGTTGAATTTGCTTTATGTGGACTGTTCAGGCAACTCAAACGGTTTAATCTTTACAACCTTTTTATGATTCCCTCTTGATGAAGCAGTCTTGCAGTTTCGATGCTAGGGTGTTGATGTAGCCCTTCCTTTTGCTTTGGAGCACACTTCTTTATTTCACTTGCGACTGTGTCCAATCCGAGATCTCTCTCTTTGAGTACTTTATTTTGAAACCGTTGAGCTATCTGTTGATTACTGATTTTGGTGCACCCCACAGTTGAATACCATATGTTCGAACGGGTTTGAGCACTTGTTTATAGAGCATAAGTTTATTATTAATGGATAACTGAGAATTTCTTTTAATTAACCAGTACATTTTGCTATATTTCAATTGAAGCTCTTCTACTTTCTTTTTGACGTATACTTTCCACTTTAACTTTGTATCTTTATTTTGCTTGGTTTGCATATGGTACAGGAATATGATTGAGAGTCACCTGTAGTGGTTCTATTGATCAGTTAGTGAAATTAATGTGCGTAGACTTTAATTCATTGACTTTAACTTTCCACTTGGCCAGCCAATCTTGGATATCCACCGCTAGTGAAATGCAGTGTCATCTGAAAATGTGGCGGTAGTTGTATTATTCGACTGTGGTAAGTCACTTGTAAAGAGTACGAAAAGGAATGGGCCTAGGACACCCCGGCGGAACTCCTGCCTTAGCTTCTTTTAACCTGGAGTAAACACTTTCCTGTTCACCTCTAAAATATCTTATTTTCAGGTACAACTTTAGAATTTCGCAATACTCAAATAGCAGAGTTCTCTCTAATTTAAAAATTAAACCATCTAGCCAGACTATGTGAAATGCCTGCGCTATGTTTAGATATATGGCTGAACAAATCTTTTTTTCCTTTAAGGATTTCTGTTAGATTTGTTATTCTATGGACTTTCTGTCTAAATCCAAACTGATGTGAAGGAACTGCTCCTGATTTTACAATTTCAGTTTTAATTCGTTTTAATAATAGTCTCAAACAGTTTTAACATAATTGAAAGAAGTGATATTGGCCTATATGGGGTTATTTCACTTATCGGCTTACCTGGTTTAGGTATCATTATTACTTCCACAAATTTCCATGATAGAGGGACATAACAGAGTCTGAAGGAAGCACTAATTATGTCGGATATTTTCTTTATAGCTTTATTAGGGGGTTGTCTAAGAAACTCTCCAGTTATCAAGTCATATCCTGGTGATTTTTTAGGTACCACAAGGTTCTTTATTTCTTGTTTTACTTCTTTAGCATTAGTTATTAGCTCAAATGCTTCCTGCGCTTGTGGAGTTAAATCCTTCCTGCACTTGTATATAATTAATAGGGACTTTTCTTGTTATAAAAAAATCAATTAGGTCTGGTGTTTTATTTTGATCGTTGGATCAATAAGTTGGGTTTCCTGTAGAATGCCAGTTGCAGTTGTGTTTAATTATTACTTCATGAAGCTCATCCCCTTTTGTTGTTGTTAGTCTGTATGTGTTTAGCGTTGAAAACACCCACGATTATGAATTTTTCACCTAACTGTTTGAAGAGGTAAATATAAGAAGTCTTATATTTACTACTTAATGTTGTATCCCACTATCGCCACCGCCGCCAGGTTCTCATTGTATCATCACAAGGAACAAGAATGGGTGAAATAAATAACCTAGGTGTGGAACGGGTCATGCTAAATGGTGGTGCATGGGTCGGATCATGGTATTATGCGAACCGTGCCGATGATGAGCTTGGCTGGGGATCCATCTAAAAATAATTGCTCGGTCCTGAACGGTGCCCTCTGAATATCTGGCGACCTCCAGTTGTATGTAGTCTTACCCGTGTATACGGATCTCTGGATGGGCGGATCATTTTCTCCGGTACTTGTGGGAACAAGTATGGAATCTAAAAAAAGAACAAATAATTAAAGTAGTGGCCAGCACTTCACAAGCCGTCAGGGTGGCTAAGACTGGTTCCGAGGCTTGCAAGCGAGGAACTAGTGGTCGTGGAAAAAAGGAGCAAGTCATTGCTCCTTCGGTTCGGAGATACAGGACGAGGCGTTCGGCCTTCCGTGTCTTGGACTGATTGGCTACAGTCCCAGCGGAGCAATGAACGGAAGAACAGAGGAAATATGTTAATTGGGCAAAGCGTTGCATAGCCGAGGAGAGCAATGGATACCTTACGTCCATCCTTACGTCCTTCCGGCCTTGGGTCCAAAAGACAGAGGTCTAGTAAGCGGAAACGGGCCAAGCTCCATGTGGGACAGTCATCGAAGGGGCATAAGTTCTTCAGCGATATCGTGACGGAAAGTGCTAGCCGTCGTGAACTAGAGCCATGAGGAGGGGAGCATCACTGGAGAAAAATGGATGTTAGTGTTTAACTCACTGAACCTAGTTTTTGTCAAAGTCCTTGGACAACATTCGGGACCCCTGCCAATTTGTAGGGACGCGGCTTAGTATCAGCAACGGCTGAAACTGACTGCGTGTGCAGATCAAAGATCGGCCTTTTTGTATAGGATGGCGATCGGGGAGTTAGGCGAGGTATGGCCAGGAGCGAAGGAGGAGATGCCGAGAGCAGTTGCGAAGAAGGAGATACTGAGTATGCCTAGGGCAATGGTCTAGATTCCCATGGAGCCGGCTAATCTGTATGAATCCCTGAGGATTATCCAGGTTTGTAATCCGGATCTTCCGACGAGGAACTGGAGGATTGTCAAGCAGGAGGAGCCTAAAGGCAGTTTTAGATTATCAATTATGATCGTAATTAGAAAATATTTAATGGCCAATAATTATAATAAATTGTTTTTATTGGTTTGTGGCTCGTTTTTTAAAAATAAAAATAATTATTAGAATTATCTTTGAAAATGATTTCGAATTGACATCGAAAGCTCAGTATATAATTATTTTTATTTTTAAAAAAAGAGCCACAAACCAATAAAAACAATTTATTTTTATCAATTATGATAATCAATAAGGAATCCCTGGCTCCCCTGTCAAAAACCAAAGGGGTTATAAACTTCGGCTCAGTCATCTCTAAAGTGCTTGGGAAGGACAAGGTCGGGGTAAAACCGAACACTGCGCTGCCCGAGAAGGAGGAGCAAGAGGTCCAGCCGGTTGAAGGAAGCTCGACGAGTGATACCTCTCTAGAGGAAATATCGCAGCTAGTGGCGAACCCAAGTAAGAGGTTAACTAGGGAACTGAGGGATCTATCCCTAGGCATGGGGAAGGGACACACTCTGAGGATGGAGAAGTGTAGCTCTTTAAGTTTAGGGACTGCGGAGAGAGTGAGACGAAGAAGACCATCGACTCCGTCGGATAACGCAGCACGGCTCTCGTAATAAGGTAAGTGAATACTGTTAACAATGGTCAGGTTTGTGCAGATAAATTTACATCACACGAAGGCTGTTTGACGGCGCTACTTCTCAGATTTGCTAAGTCAGGGAAGGAGATAGCTCTGATACAAGAGCCATGGATCAATAATAACAAGATCTGTGGCCTGCGAGTAAACGGGTACAGTTTATTATACGCTAGAGGGACGGATAAGAGCAGATCATGTATACTGGTGAAAAATAATATAAATGTTTTCTACTTTCGCAGTATTGCAATGGGGATATCACCGCGGTCTGTATAGAGACGGAGGAGAGGAGATTCTGGCTTGCAAACGCATATATGGATCGGGAGAGGCCACTGGGGGCATTTGTTTGGGACGCGGAAAAGAGGAAGGTGGGTGTTATACTTGGGTGGACGTGAACGCGCATCGTACCATCTGAGGTAGTACGGACATCAATCACAGAGGTGAGTTGCTTTTCGAATTTATTTTAAGAACTTACCTCATTATTAGTAACATAGGCCGGGAACCCACCTTTATTATTAGCAATAGACAGGAGGTTCTGGATGTTACTCTGGTTTTCGATTTTATTTCACCTATGATCAGGGAATGGAGAGTGGCGAAGAAGCATTCCTTCTCTGACCATCGGACGTTTAAGCTCAATCTTCAAATTACAAATCAGTGCAGGTTTAGAAAACTCCGGAGGACAGTATTGCGCATATATAGGAAGGTATTGGAGAGCAGGATTTCGTCTAGAATCCCAGGACTCCCCGACACGGGTAGTGATCTGGCTTCAATGGTGGATACTTTTACTAGGGCTTACAATACCTCTATGAGGATAGTTTGCGCATTAACAAAACTGAGGGGAAAGCAAAAACCTGTTTGTTGGACCTCGGTACTTACGGAGTGCTGGAAAGTCTGTGGGTCTGCTTTCAATAGAGCGAAAAGTTCAAGAGAAAGTCAAGACCTGCCTCAGAGTATACAAAAGGGAAACAAGGAAGGCGCAAAGGAATTCGTGGAGGCTCTTCTGTGATAGAATGGAATGGGTCTCGGATACCTCGCTACCTTAAGACAGATTATTTCTACTAGTCCAGCTATTCCAGGCTGTCTGATAAAACCGAATGACGAATGGACTCGAATGGTTTCTAGTGAAGAGACTCTTGATCTTTTGACGGAAACTCACTTCCCGGGTAGTGAGGATGCGTTGATTGCGGGGCCTTTGGATGACTGCGGGTCTAGGGATGACTGCGGCGTCCAACTGTTATGTATAGAGGATATTCTGAATACACGGAAGATAAAATTGCCTATTAAAAGTTTTAAGCTCTTTAAGTCAGCTGGTCCGGATGGGATTGTACCAGCAGAAATTCAGAAGAACTCGGAGGTCTCCCTTCTCTGGCGGGAATTATCTTCAAAGGGTGTCTGAAGCTGGGGTACATCCCGAAGAAATGGAGGGAGGCTAGGGTGATCTTCATCGCGAAGGCGGGTAGAAGCTCGCACCGCAACCCTAAGGACTTAAGATCAATATCTCTGTAATTTTTTCTGCTGAAAACCATGAAAAGGTTGCTGGATGTCCATATTCGTTCGGGAGTTATACCCAGAAGCTGGGCACAGTCTCAACATGTGTATCAAAAGGGTAAGTCTGTAGACACGGCGTTACATATCTTGCTTCGGGAAATTGAGAAGAAGTCACTGGGTTTTCAAGAATACTCGTTGGTGGCGTTTCTCGATAACGAGGGAGCTTCAACAACATGAAGGTGGAGGCAATTAGGGAAGGATTGTTGCCACTTGAGATGCAATACCCTGTAATCAGGCTAATTAATCCTAACCTGCTAGGTAGGAGAAGGGTTATAGCGGAGATAGGGAAGTCTCCGTTAGAAAGCGGGTTGTTCGGGGAACATACAAGAGAAGTGTCCTGTCTCCTTTTCTTTGGAATGTAGTAATCAATGGATTACTATTGAAACTAGATGGGGAAGGAATAGGCGTGGTTGCTTATGCCGATGACGTAGCGATAGCTGTCTCCAAGAAGCACCTATTTACAATCAGAGATGTGATGCAGAATGCGTTATCAATCACTGCGGGTTGGGTCAGCAGATGTGGATTGGGGATTAACCCATCTAAAACTATCAACGATTTCGGGGTGGAAGTCCCTGCAAAAAGGACACTCATCTATAGCCAGTTTTGAGAGGGATGACCTGGTGAATTTGGATTATATAACACCTCTTTTGTGCTTCTGCAAGCGTTTTAAGGTGATTTTCCTCTCTAGGGTGGATTGGAAGAATTGTATCATTATAGAGACCGGGGTAGTTAAATTCTTCACCGGCGGCTCCAAGCTCGATGGTAGAGTGGGAGCTGGTGTGTTCTGTGGGTAGTTAAATGTAAGTCTATCTTTTCGTCTACCTGATTAGTGCAGCGTGTGCCAGGCTGAAGTTATAGCGATTGAAGAGGTCATGAACTGGTAGAAGCACAATTTAACATCCTTGACTGATATGACTATATGTGTGAACACTCGGGCGGCCATTCTTTAGCTGGATTCAGTTTCCCTGGCGTCAAAGGTGGCGTTGGAATGTGACACATCTCTTAACGAGATGAGTGAACACGTCAATATCCAATTGGTCTGGGTCCCGGGCCACTCTGACGTTGAGGGAAATTGCAGGGCAGACGAATTAGCAAGGTACGGTATGACTCTCCAACTGGAACTAGGGGGAGAATGTGCAGAAAGGTCTATGTCTGTCTTGTTTAATAATGTCGGATCCTGTGGTATCACAATGGGCCAAAACTGGCCTAAGTGTGCGATATCAACCACTGAAGCCTATCCTAACCTAACCTATATCTAGGTGGCAAATATATTGCAGCTACGACTAATTTATGGTAGCGAGTGTTTATGCTCACGGTAGTTGCCTGTAGTTCATCACTTTGAAGTTTTTGTTGCAGATTGTATTTAATGTCTTTTTTTATAATCACGGCATTGCTTCCTCGCGCATTATTATCTGGATGTACTGCTGAGAGAACTTGTAGCCACTTATTTTTATATGACTTTGAGTAATACTCTGATGTTGTCCGACATTTTTCGAGTATTAAGAACATCTTGAAGTATTTTATTAGCTGTGTTCTTGTATTCTTTCGAATGATAATAGTTTTTTGACAATTACTTTGGTTTTTTCAGATACTAAAAACGAACTTCTTTGCATTGGAGGTGACCTAACCGTCTTTGCATTACGTTTAAATGGATCATCCACCTCGGTGTTGCCATTTCTTCTGAGTAAGTTATCATTACGATTGATGATTTGATCAAAATTTTGATAAACTGGACGATTTTGGACAAATGCTTGGATAGCGCCGAGCTCGGGTTCGAGTACATTTACTATGGCTATTATGCAGCATCGATTGTAGTTCTCAGATTTGCGAAGTTTCGATCGATTAGGTTTCTGCGATCGTAGGCAAGACAATCTCCGTTTTGAATTCTAAATTTTATTTATGGTGTGCTTCACGCCGATTTTTTTTGTCTACATTTCTGACTAATTAATTTGTTAGTTAATTCACACCAGCTGTGCGTGACTCAGACTCTTTCACGGTTCGCTTCGAGAAACAATGCCAAAGCTTTAACAACAGTACCATTTGGTCGGTAAATTGGAAATCAGTTGCGGGTTGTTTTGCGCCATCTATGCGCAAAACAATCCGCAACTGATTTCCAATTTACCGACCAAATGGTACTGTTGTTAAAGCTTTGGAATTGTTCCTCGAAGCGTACCGTGAAAGAGTCTGGGTGGTTCGGTCCCAAAATAGTTTGCAAGCGATTGATAATCTAAAATTATTTATATTTTCCTAATTAAATATCAAACACATTTTCGTTGCATGAGCAGCTGGCTCACAATGATTTTGTCTTTGGTTTTGTGTATGTGTTAGTTGATATCATTCATTCATAAATGGCACTAAACCAATCCTGTCTGATGCTTAAATAAAATAATCTAATCGGCGACTGCTAAATCTGAACTAACTTTGCAGTTTAGAACTAAATACTTATAACATTTTGGTTGAGGAACTTTAGAGACATTTATCAAACACTGTCATGATCTAACCGCAAATTTAGTATGTCAGAAATGTAGACAAAAAAATTAGACGTTAGGCACACAGTTCTGTATAATTTTAAGAAAACAATTTTTATTTCACCGGTGTTCGAGTACAAATAAAAACGTTACTGGGCAAATATATTTTAAATTTTGACCCTAAAATTTTCTCTCCGAAAGTTATATCGAATGACATAAAGTTATTAGTGCCGATATTCGACTACATTGGTCACTCAATTAGCACGGGCTACAATTTTAATATTCGTGATTCGTAATTTCGGCTCAGCATAACTGCAGGCTTTGCAGGTTATTAATCCCAATATTCTAGTATGTACAACGTATAAATTTTGAATGTCTGACCTAATCAGAATCCTCTTTTATCGCCAATCCATTATTCCATACTCGTCTGTAACGTAATAAAATCGCAAAATATATTCACATGGGTTTTCGACAAAAGTAAAATTGTATGTAAGCATATTTTCCAAGATGAGTTTGATGCAGAGTGATAAATATACAAAAATGTTATAAAATGAAGCTTTTCTTTGTACATAAAGTCATATATCTACTTGTATACTCGTATTTCACATACAAGTATCCTTTTGAATCCTTTTAGTTTATGTTTTTGCTCTATTTTACTGTTCGTTGCGAAGTCACATAATATGTCCATTTATTTTATAGTAAAATTTTGATTCTGAATAAAAATTTTCTTGGCCAATGCTTGTAGTCGACGAGGGAAAGATGAAGAATTCATTTTTATTCAAAACATGTGTATGTACCTACCGTACCTACTTAAGTTTTATGGGGTTTATTTAAAGCACGAAAATAGTTGAATAAGATTCAGCTGGATAATAGGTTTGTCGTTTATGTGCTCTGTATAAGTTCAACATTTGCTACAAGACAACCTGATATATATTTTTTTCTCGTTACACAAATAATAAAAGGATGGCAAATGGATAGGTCATTGTTATGTTCACATTTTTATATAAATATAAATTTTTTGTATTAAGTATTCACCCATAATCTTGAGCAACCTACAAAGGAGATGTGTACACAAAAGCTGAAGCCACTTAAAAAAAATTGAATTGGACATACAAGAACACACGACGACAAAAGGCAATATACATGCTCGTACATTATGTACATAGAACTTAATTTTAGGGATGAATTTATATTCCTTACTATTCCACAGCACGGTTCTTTAACATTTTCTTATGGATTTGCTAAATTGACTGTCTGGTATTTGCAATACTAAATAGAATTTTTTTTTTTATGTTTTCTTGTGTTAAACATATTGTGAATAAATTTTATTGACGTATACACGTGTGAGAGGATGATTTCGACCAAATATAAATGATACTCTTATCGTTGCCACATTATTAATGTCATTGTGTATCGCTGTGAATCGAATATACAGAGTGTCCCTAAAGTAGCTGATATGAATGGCACCTCTGGATTCCTTGATCAAAACGAAGATGAGGGTACTTCTATCACTTCGCACAATAAATCCAAACTATCGAGTTATAGACATTTAAAGAGGAGCCTTCGAACACAGACCTTGTACTTCGCAGGTGCAATTGACGGAAGTCAAGCAATACCATTCGTCATATATTACCAGAAAAGGATACCATTCTGTGGTGTTACAAGATATTTGTAACTGTTTGAAGAGGTCCCCTATTTATAGGCATCTATTTAATAGAACCAAATAAATAAAACAAGAGTTCCACTTTGTTGAAAACACAACATGCAAATAATCAGTCTGCTGCATATCCGGATACCGGACACAACCGGATGTACCGGTTGTACTATAAACACTTTTGGTATTTACATATATTTGTATTTCTTTGTACAGCCTCGGCCAAAAGTATTGCACACCCTATAAATCTCGGGCTATTATTTATTGATTATTTTTTCGACATCTAAAAAGGGTTAAGACCAATGACTCACACCGCAGGTGTGGCAATAAACCATCTGGTGCAATAAAATTTCTTATTTTTCCATTTTGTATTTATTCATTAGTTCGCTACTTTCGCTCATTATTTACACATCCAGTGATCTATTGTGCGTTTGGTATTTTGATTTGTTAAATTTAGTGATATTATTGCAATATGTCGAAACACAAACAGTTAAATTTAGAACAACGTGTGCAGATACAACTTCTGCATGAGCAAGGGAAATCACAAGTAGATAATTCTAAAACTGAAATGTTCACGCCGATCTGTGCAATATACTATTGAGCGGTTCTCCGCTAGTGAATCACACAATAATAGGTACAGAACCGGGCGCAAACGCATCACCACATACCGTGTGGACCGAAAGTTAGAGAGAGAAGCTTTTAAAAAATAGGAAAAAAGTTCTTCAGACCTCGCTGCTGAGTTGTCAGTAGAAATTAAGAAACCAATATCTGATCACACCACTCGCAGAAGGCTTCATGAAGCTGTTCTGAAAGGCTGTAATGCCAGGAAAAAACCATGGCTCTCCGAAAAAACAAGAAGGCTCGGTATAAATGGGCCCTAAAATACCAAAGTTTCACCGAAGAAGATTGATCAAATATCGTGTGGTCAGACCGTGTGGTGTGCCGTTTGTGCGTTGCCAAAGTGTGTGGTTCCAACCGTAAAACCCGGCGGAAGCAGCATAATGGTCGGCGGCTGCATGACTAATTCTGGACTTGGCGAAATGCGCGTGTGTTCAAAATACATAAATGTCCTAGAATCTGCGTTGCTGCCCTCATGTTTAACACTTTTTTGTGATACAAACATGGATGGCGTTAAATTCTTAGTCATACATTTGCCCGCACAATGGCATTGTCTCGAGAAAATGGCATTGAGTTTCTGTAGTGGTCTGCCCAGTCGCCGGACCTGAACCCCATAGAACATTTACGCTGTCTGCACCAATAATGGAGCGCCATACGCCTTGCAGAAAGTAAAAAACTTGTAAGCCCTCTACCTAAAAGAATTTCTGCCGTAATTAAGGCAAAGGGTGGACCTACAAAATATTAATTTTATTTAAATAAATAGTAATGTGAACCTATACAAATTGTTGCTGTGTGTATAAAGTGCTTAGGCAACAGTAAATATCAAAAAGAACTTTAATGTTAGAAAAATTTAGAATAAAGTAAAAATTCAACCTAAGTGTAATTTTTAAGAGAATGAATGTTTATTTCATTGTAAAGAGGAACGCTTGCAGCACAATATCCTCTTCATGAAATTTTCTATGACCAATTCGCATATTTGCGGCTGCATGTCCTCGATAACTTCACGAATTCCATCTTTAAGGTCTTGAATCGATTGTGGAGCATTGGCATAGCTCTTATCTTTCTCGTGGCTCCACAGAAAAAAAGTCTAAAAGTGTTAAATCACAAGATCTCGGCGACCAATTGTGATCATCTCTTCGAGAAATAACACGGTCAAGAAACTTTTCTTGCAAAATTGCGATTGTTTCGTTGCTTGTGTGGCACTTAGCGCCGACTTGCTGAAAATAAACGTCGTTCACATAAATATCTTCTAATTCCGACCATAAAAAATCATGAATCATACCTCGGTAGCGCAATGCATTCATCGTAACATTTGCACCAGCCTCATTTTCGAATATGTAAGGTTCAATCACACCGCCAGCCCAAAAACCGCACCAAACAGTGACACGTTGAGGATGGAGAGGCTTTTCAACAATCATTCTTGAATTTTCTGAGCCCCAAATGCGGCAATTCTGCTTATTAACGTAGCCTCCCAGGTGAAAATGGGCCTCATCACTGAAGATGATTTTTCGTTGAAAATCCGGATCATTTTGATGCATTTGAACGACCCAATCAGCGAAGATACGACTTTTATGGTGATCGGCCGGCTTGAGTTCTTGTGGTAACTGAACTTTAAAAACCTTAAGACCTAAGTCTTTATGAGAACTAAAAAAACCCTAAAAATACGGTGTAATGTCGTTTGTGGAATGTCTAATTCCAAAGACCGACGAAGAATCGGCAAACCTGGGTTTTCGTCAACATAGTTGTTATTGAGCGACGCACACGGTTTCGATTCTTCACATCACTAACTTGTCCCAACATCTCAAATTTTTCCACCAGTTTCACTATTGTCGGCCGAGAACGTGCTTCACGATGACTCAAAAGTGATTTAGTTTTGCGAACTGTGACTGCAAAATTTTCACCATGTTTGTAGTGAATTTTAACAATTTCAATGCGTTGTTGAAGCGTGTATCGTACCATTTTTAGTAATTGCGTAGTTTTAACTTGTCAAATGTCAAATGATGACAGCTTCAAAATTGAGCTGTATTTGGGCAGCAGACTATTCAAAATGTAACCTCTTATTGGAAATTCTTTTATATAAGAATCGTTAGATATCACATGCGCCGCCTTTCGATACAACTGCCGATCGTTTTCAGCTGATTTTTAAGGGTTTTACAGCTAAAGATGGTGCACAAGCGGTGCAATATGTCACAGTGTTAAGCTTAAATACTCTGATGTTCTCCATTTGGTTTTCACGCCTTAGAATTAGATGAAAATTGGCATCTTCAGAATTAACCAGGATTTGAATGGTTCCGAAACTTCATGATTATTATTGGCAAATCCTTTTGTAAGAGATACTCCGTTACTGGTTTTACATGATGCATCGAACATAACTTTCAATTTTGTAGTAATACTTATTGGCTTTAGTACTGCATGATGAGGCAGGTAATATCGTTGATCCTCTTCGGCTGATATGCCGGAAAATTATACGGGCACCATGTTTCCTAGGGCGATATACTCGTGGATGAATGATTTGTATTCGTCACTAAATTCCAGCGATCGTTGAAATTTTCTTTTCATAGCGAATAGTCTCTGCTGTGCTGCTTCGAATGATCTGCCTAATTCTGGTCTTGGATTTTTGAAAGGAAGCCTTACAACAAAATGTCCCTTTGCATTTCTGGTCATCCTAGAGACAAGAACTGGTTCTTCGACTTCCCAAAACTTTCTTAGTTCTGGATTTAAATCGACGTTTTGCTGTTGATTCAAGGATTCGGTGGTTGCGTGCATGATGGGAATAGGTTGTGTTTGATTTTCAAGATTACCTGCGACTAACCAACCAAATTTTGAAGATTGAAGTGGTGGAACATCCTTGATTATCGCTTTTCTGGGTTTAAAATTTCAAAAAACAAGAATTGAGAATCTGTCATATTCAATTTTTTAATTAATTTTGATGGATATTTTATTGGTTTTGTCGGCAATAAATGCGCGATTTTGTTTATAATAAGAGCCGTGATTGATAGCTTATATGTTGGATCGAAACGTGAGCCAGCCGATGTGGATGCTAAACCGTAAATAGATATAGATGACGGATGTCGTTTCAGGTTAAGACTTTGAGCGCAGGATTCTGTGATAAAGAACGTTTGCGAACCCAATGAATCCAAAAGTGCTCTGAATGACTGGAGTTTTCCGGTCAGTGGCATAATCAGGATTACAGCTGTTGGTAGTACCATGGTTGTTGAGAATAAGTGTGCGTGACATACATGGCTGGTTGTTAGCTATTGTTGATTTGTTCTAGTTCAATAGTGGCATAGTGAATAAGTGTGAAGATTGATCATGCGAATGTTGACTGAGTATAGCATGATGGGTCGAAGTTGTTTGACCGGAAATTTGGGGAACATCATTTTCGCCTTGAAGAAGAAGTGTGTGATGATGCAAATTGCAAATGAGACAAGATGCCCTGTTAAAGCACTTTACACTTGTGTGTCAGTTTTTTAAGCAATTGCGACATAAATCCTTGTTTGCTACTAGTTTCATTCTACAGGGTGGGCTAAAAGTCACTGAACATTATATTTTTGATATAATTTTTTAATTTTTTATTAAAAATGAATAATTTTGATTACAAAAGATAGTTCTAATCATGAAGAGTTTAAAAAAAATTAAATTTTAAAAATAATATCTGTTAGATGCCCGCCATCATCCTCTTCGCAAGCTGCTACTCTTTGCTGTACCTGGTCCATAACAGAAGCCAAAACTGGTTGATAAATCGCCATAATTTCTTTTATTATGTTGTCTTGTAGTTGTTGCAGTCCTTGCGGTTTATTTGCGTATATACGATCTTTCAAAAATCCCTGCAAAAAGAAATCTGGTGGTGTTAAGTCGGGTGATCGTGATGGCCAATTAAAGTATGGGACATAGCTCCGTCTTGAAACCACATTTCTTGAGTATTATCAAGTTCAGGAAACAAGAAATTTTCTAACGTAGTCCTGTAGCGTTCTCCATTTACAGTCAATGCATTACCATCTTCATCTTGGAAGAAGTACGGGCCGTAGATCTTGTCTGCTGATATTCCGCATCAAACTGTGACTCGAAGTGGATGCAACGGACGCGGTTGAATCACTCTTGAATTTTCAGAGCCCCAGATTTTAGAATCTAATAATTTTGCTTATTAACATAACCACGTAAATGGAAATGGGCTTCATCGGTCATTAAATTTTTTTTTCATAAAATCAGGATCATCCGTTAATAATTTGGTAAATTTTCTTTGCCATCTTGCGGGAAAATTTCATGTACCATTTGTATCTTGTACGGAAACAGCAATAATTTTTTTTTCATTAATCTACGCAGTGAAGTTCTGGACATTTGAAGCTGAGTGGCACGTTTACGAGTCGATGTTTCAGGGTTTTCATTTAAGCTCTCCCGAAATTCATTCGATATTATCTTGGCTTCGTGCTTCAAGCGGTCTTCCACTCCGAGATAAGTCGCTAACAGATCCCGATAACTGGTGGTGCATTTATGGTGTTAAAAACATTTCGAAATTTACTTTGGGTTTGAATTATTAAATTTTGATTAGCAAAATAAAACTCAACAATTTTTGCTCGTTACTCAATCGTATACTTGGCTACTGAATCTCCCAAACGTTGTGTACTGAAATACTGAAAAATAAAAAGAGTAAAAAATACAAAATAAAATAATTATATCAAAAATATAATGTTCAGTGATGTAAGGCTCACCCTGTAGATTCCATATTTCGATTTTTATAGTCTGGACATCTAAACAGGGGGTGTTGTTGTTTACATACCATGCACTCGTAATTGTTATAAGAAATATTAGCAACTAAAAATGTTTTTGCACTTGGTTTGTTGTGTGTTGATTTCTTAGCAGTGGCATCGAAAATTTCTAGTGCATCGCACCTTTTATTCAGAAACGCAATTAATTCGTGAATTGTTTAGGAAAATCCGTTCTAACTGATTCGTTTGCCCACAACTGCCTCGACTCGTTATCTATTTTGTCCAGTAAAATATGATTGAGCCAAGGATCCCGTGACTCAGCTCTTGGTCCTAGAGCCGTTAATCCGCGAATTATTTCGTCAGCTGTGTTGCAAACTTTCCGTAACTCCGTCCCGTTAGAGTGAACTAATGACGCAATTATAGGTGCTAATTTAGAGATTTAAAATTACAGGATAGATTTAAAATTGTGAACCTCTAAAAAAACACCCTTTATATACATCAGAGACCGTTCACTTTTCAAGCATGAAACAAAGTTAAATTTATATGTCCTAATTTTTGGTATTGCAAACAGTTTAACTACGTACATACTGAAACTATTAAATTTAACTTTATTATTATTTTTAAAATATACGGCAAACTATTCATTAAAATCCAGATGAAAACTGCATTTTGACAATGTTTCCTTTTGACTTTTAGAAGAAAATACCATTTCCGTTCGAAATTGACTGCGGCGAATTTCCATAAACTCACTCTCATACTCAATGAAATTCGTTTTCCTTTTTTTCGTTCTATTTTTTTATGAATGTAAGTAAATATATTTCATGACAAGATAAATTGAGTTTATAAACTTTGAACGAGCTAAAATATCAAACTTTCGTTCCTCTCGGAATATTCAAATTAAGCAAAACTAACTGTACGATGCTGTATAACAGATCCAATTAAATTTTGTGTGTACAGTGATTTAAAAATACAAAATTTAATGAACCGCGCATCATACGTAGTTGTGTGTGTGTAGGACGAAAACTCAAAAAAGGTTCAAAACCTAATTTCACTGAATGAACTACATTGCTACAAAATATATTTCGAATATATTACAAAATATTTTAGCCTAATGAAAAAACCAACCCACGAACCAAACTCACAGAATTCAATCCCATAATTCAACGAAATATGTATATTTGCCAGTATTTTTGGTTGGATTGGATCTATTCACAAAAACTAAATATACGGGGTGGTTCACTTAAAGTGAGACGAATAACGAGTGATCTTTATAAATAAATGTTGTAACGAAAATGTTTCATTCGATGTATTTTCAAAGTTATTTCAAGGTCATTTTATTTTTATCAATGGAAATGAATTTTATATCACAACACCTTCTTTTGTCCCATCTTTAGTGATTCACCCTGTATGAAAAACGAAAATTTTGGATTACATTTCTCTGGGATTTTGTGTGTAATTTTTCTTTTTTTTGGAAAGTTCATGTTTCATGTATTGGATGTGTATATGGCGGTTATGCCCTCCCATGTTTCGTATTATTTTCTTTTATATTTCGATAAATTTAGACATTGAAACGAATTTAAATTGAATACATTTCGATGTACCGTATACATCGTAAAGTCTTAGTTTATATTGACTTGAGGACGGGAAACGAAAAAAAACGAATTCCAACATTTTAAATATTGTGAATAAGATGAATAAGACAGCTTCATCTTCAATACATATTCAATTAAATAGAAAGAGTATTTGAAAATATTGCAGATAATTTTGATAGTTTTAAACAAAATCTAAGTAAAATGGGTTGGGGAAAAATAAATCCATTAAAAATATTCTTTTGTCCTTGTTGTGATTGATCGATTCAGTTGTGAGTTATAGCGTGTCAAGGATGGAGGTAAACAAAGAGAACATTCGCTATATTTTACAATTTTTCTTCGATAAAGGCGAAAACGCAAGCCAGGCGGCTGAAAATCTGAATGATGTCTATGGTCCCGCAATTTTGGTTTCCGGTAATTTCGATATCAAAGATGCACCACGCGGAACGCCTATCATCGAAAATGTCAATAAAATCCTGGAAATTATCGTAATAGGTTTTAACTAAATAGTAAGACCTCACCCGTAGTAATCCTGTTTGTTCTCCACATTAAGAATTGTGATCAATTCGAATGGGTTTTTGAACCTTAAACTCTTTTGGTGGTGAATTTCCTTGTGCTATTCACTGCATTATTTCCTGATTTGAGGCCGGATCACAGTTAGTAGTTCCAAATGTGACTCCAGTAAAATTTTCGTTAACCCACCAATTAAGAAATGCATAATAGCCCTGCCTCGCACAATCCATTAATTAAAATATGTTGCAACCAGCGGTATCCATTAGCATGGCAAGACATTTCATCCTTTTGTAGCATATCATATATTGCTGGTTCCGGAGTTGCAATGAATGTGCTTTATTGTTTCAATATTCTAATATTCTACTAGCACCAACAAATTTAGACCTACTGTTCGAATTAATATTCATCGGTAATTCTTTTTTTTTGTCCATGCTATCTGTTCTGGGGCCACAGCTCTCCCAACTCTTTAGCGGGTTGCTTATTTACGTCCTTACCTTTACGCCTGTATTGGCCAATTCGAGGACGTGCGGATATAGGTCCGATTTTATTACCATCGGCCCATGAGTTTTGCACTCCGACAGGGGGTAATTTGTTGACGAAAATTCCCTTTGCATCCTGCCCCTATCGGGATTCGAACTAGGTACCTTCCGATCCAACCGCCAAAGCTTTAACCACAATGCCATTTGGCCGGTATCGGTAATTCTCTAGGTTACGTAAATTTATTGTTTGTATTGTTTTTATGTGCAAATTTCTTCGGTCGATAATCTAAAATTAATTTTTATTGTTCGTCTTCCAAAGTCATTAGCGTATCACCGAAGTATCGTCTGGTTGCTTCTGGTCCAATGTTAACTGAAAGTATTGCAACTGAAGATCGGAAAATTTTTTATATGTCACTTACCGAAATACCTACGTAGAGTGGACCGAAAGCCCACTTAGAGGTAGAAACGTCGGGTCAAAAACAAGATCAAGAAAAAGCGGCTAATAGTCTAATAATTTATGTGCACTGGCCAAGGCAAACCCTACAACGAAAAGCCGGTAAAGTATTCGAAGTCGAGAATGCGATTCGCCACATATAACATCCGGGCTAACGGAAATGTTGCGAACCGACAATGTAGATCGCGAGAAAGAAGCCGAGAGATTTACCGGGCGATAATTACATAAAAATGAACACTATTATCGCAGAGGAATCATCAACAGAACATGTATCGGCAATAAAACTGGTCGCAGTAATATTTTTAGTGGCCAAACTAGACAAGTTTTTATTGAACTCCGCAAACCAACTAAGAAGAATTGCGTAAACTTGCGTAAGCGACGTGGCATCATAAAAAGTGTAGATAAAATGTTCTAGAAGCCAATACTAGGATGTCAATCAACTAGAAGTGCAAATCATCGAGGTGGCCAAGAAAGTAGGTAAGACCGCTCAAGGATGAAACGAATTAAGCGTCTCCTCAACAAGTCCGAAAAGGATGGATGCCAAAAAGTCTAGCGATAACCCCATACAAGACAATCCAATCAGGAATTCACCGAAGACCGAAATGTTCGACCGCATAACACGTTCAGCTGCGGGCAGTAGTTCCGGAAGAGAAAAGGCACAGAGTAGAACTTATTCAGCGAGGCCAAAAATATGAATCGAATAAGGTACAAAGGAAGGGAAATCAGACGGTATTCCAACATTACATAGGAAACTTTGAGAGTTGCATCTACTGTTAAAGATTGGCAGATTATTCGGATTATTTTAAAAATTTAAAATTTTTTATATTTATTTTAAACTGTTTAGACAGCAGGAATTTAATCTATAAATAAGACGTTTTAGGTAATAATAAGACACAAAAAAATAAAACTAAACACAGCTGCTTATTATCATTTAGTGACCCCACCCATAAACGCGGTACTGATCATCAAGTACATTTAAATAACAAGAACAAAATATTAATTCGACGCCCAACAGGTTCCAGTTGACAAAAATAAGTTTGGACACGCTGTTAAAACAACAAGAAGCAATATCAGAGAAGATACTGCAACTCCACCAATTATAAAAAAGATGGAGATCGACAAAAAACCATAAAATACTTAGAAACAAAAATTGCTGTATTAAAGGGCCTGTTTCGTGAATACAAAAATACAGATAAACAACTAATAACACCAAGTAATCCGCACCTCGGACTTAACCATAAATAGTCAGGTAAATCATCCATCTTTCCACCACATGCAGGTGAAGAAAACAGATACTGAGCACACAATCTTCCAAAAATTGGTATACCACTCTTTAACCATGGATAGCATTCCATGAAGTGATTTTGGATGGTGATTCCATGATGTCTTTGAACACAACAGCAAAATACTAACACAGGAACTTCAGTCTTTAGCCAATCTCATGCAATTTTTGGACAAGTCAAAACAATTAAATTTACGCAAAAAACCAACATGTGCCACTATTGGAACTCTGCAGAAACTGTTTAAAAAGCAATTATTCAACAGTTAGCTAGACGCTAATTCATTCATGTAAATAGTGCGGTGGACGACATCACCAGTTGAAACAAATAGAAAAAAGATAACATCTATTCCAGAACAATGAGTGAATCTAGAGCCACAGATAATCACACCACATCACTATACACAAGCAACTGGAGCATATGCAAAAGGACGCTAACCCTTCCACAGCAGAAATGTCATGTTATATGTTGCATCATGCCGTCTTGAAGCTTCTGCAAAACAACCAGTGGTGGGTTATTAATTGGCATTATGCATGTCGAAATTACAACAAGACCTTTAGCATATCGATATTAGATGGCGAAAAATACCAATTAAATATATTGACATCTACAGCCACTCACCTCCAGATACAACAACTGGCGGAGGACGAAAAGGCGTCTTTCGATCTGCTTACCAGGTGGCACACCATATTTTTATGCTGATGACCTAATGACAGGATACGATACGATAAAAGAAGCACTACTCAGTCAAAATCAATTATTTCAGCAACGCTGAAAAGGCGATTTCAATTTAAGGAAGTGGTCAAGTAATCAAAAAACTAACCTATCTACGATAGTCTAGTTATTTGATTCGCTAAGATGACTAACGCCAGTAATAATCACTCAAACAATTAAGCTGCCAAAACTCGGGCTTCTAGGGCTCAATTGGAGCGAACCCGTTTTAGAAGAATTTTCCCCACAATCTACAAAGAAGAACTTATCTTGCTTAACGATTTCAAATTCTCAAAATGGGTAAGTTTCACAAATGAATCCCCCGTCGAATATCTTGGATTTGCAGCTTGTGTATTTCTAAAAATAATCACAAAAAGTTAAAACAAAGTGGCATTAACAAAACAGAAAGTAATACTACCACAGTTAGAATTAATTGGAGCCCTTTAAATTGCGAAAGTACTACAATAATTCAAGCAGTCACTAAATATTCAACAGACATCAACCCATGATAGTACTTACAAGGATACAAGATGATATCGAAAAGTTAAAATCTTACGTTGCAAATAGAGTGTCAGAAATCCGAAGCTTAACACAGCTGATTGTGCAAGTCGGGAAATAATAACAGAAAAAAACCCAGAAAAAACCTCAAGTTTTAGAAAATTAAAGACGACCTTAAAAATCGTGGACAAGCTCATCAACAAAGGATCATTATAAGACAGACTCAATGTAGTTGTTCCAAGGCAGAAATAACGAAATAACTGAAGAATAAGCCAGTAGACAAGAGAAGCAAGCTATTAGAATTAAATCCATTTCTAGATCAACCCGAGATTGTGCAAGTAGACGGAAGACTTTAAAATTCTTGACTAAATTATGAAGAGAAACATTTTTCTATACTTCACTCTAATCATCAGCTCAGTAGAGCATTATTCTATTACACGCACATAAAAACGGCGTATGGAGGAGTCCAACATACTCTCTCATTCTTATATGTGCAAAAAATGTCACTAAGACGGTGATTTCAAACTGTGTCATTTGTCACAGATTTAGACATAATCAAGAGTGTAACAAGCTGGTGGGAAACGTACCATCTCTAAGAGTACAGCCGTCAAAGTCATTTACTCATACTGAAGTTGACTATGCAGGTCGCCTCAACAAATATAAATGAGCAAAGATAGAGGATACAAAACGTAAAATGGGTAAATGACGATCTTCATCTGTTTGCCACCAAAGCAATCCACATAGCGGCAATAACAGCTCTTACTACAGAAGCATTCATTGCCGCCTTCAAAAGATTTAGCTCTAGATGAGCAACACATAATGCAATGACCTTCATTGGAGCCAACAACCAACTAAAAGTGTCTTAAGAGTCAGGATATAGGACACAATTTAATTTAAGTGAATTGATAAACGAAGAGCTCGGGAAAAGAATGGAATGGAAAAAAATGAAACCAATTCAACAACATAAGCAACGTTTGCGATATGTTTATTCCTCCCAACAGTAGGTAGTTCAACAGGCAGTCTCACCTCGGGATCCACAAGAGCCTGGGAATATGTTGAGAATGCAACTGCAGAATAATCAGTCTGACATATTTCAGGACACTCGACGATTACTTTTTTACATAAATAAGACGTTTTAGGTAAAAATAAGGCAGCATAAAGTAACATTTTTTGCGGGTGGCACTTTGTACGGACAATATTAAAAATAAAATATTCCAACTAAACTAAACTTGAGTGTATTTCCAATATTGTGTCAAAATTATTATACTTGCGAAAATGAATGACCAAATAGTGACATCTGCCTAGAAAAATATTAATTTCTCTATTAAGTAAAATAAATTACCCATATGCCGAGTAATATTGTGTAAATATGGCATAAGCGTTGGTTAAAGGTAAAATTTGAAAATTTGAGTATACATTTGAGATTTAATTTGAATATGTTGAATTATTTTAAACGTACTAATCTTAAGTATTTGGTTTTCAAAAATAGAATTTATTGAAAAACCCCAATTTGAATAGGAAAACTGTACGATGGCTTCCACCTTATGAAAACCCAATGGAGAAACCACATAAAAGTAATCATCGAAATTGTATATGAATTATTTTCATACTCTACCACTTCTAGACGTTGTCTACGCCAAAATCAATTGTCCCCGCTATTTATTATGAAGAAGTAAATTTATAAAATCAATATTCAGTAATGAGAAAAACTATTCTGTCACGATTTTTGTAATCATAATTCAATTCGATTGCATGAACATATCAAAATTTTATGTAATTATATGCGTTAACTGGCTCATTCAACCGCGGCGATAAATTTTATGTTCAATTATGTAAATTAAAATAAATTATTGACGCGTATTTATAAACAGAACCGGATCGTTCATGCATTTGCAGCCGTTCAATAAAATGTATCCATGGTGCGGCACTGGCAAGAAAATTAATTAAATAACAGTATGTTAACACCTTTGTGTTGCATAATTAATCTGCTCGTATATTTATAAAACCTACGTCTGTGATATATTTAGTCCTATAGTAGGTAACAAGTTCCGTTGCATACACAATAACATTATTCAGCAACAATGGGGTTTTACACGAACAAAATTAAGCCATACATAATTAGTAATGCTCTGCGCTTATTTTACTTGTTAAGTGTTGTATTAGGTTTAATGCCGTTTTTCTACAATTTCAAGAAATTGGAAATTAATGCAAATAAATCGTTTATAGTGTTTATCAAAATTGTATGGCTCATCGTCATATTACTGATGTATCCGGCTGTGATTAAGGATTTTGTACAAAAACATATGCAAATAATAAAACCGACGCTTCTCTACGCGCTTATCAATGAATTTGGTTCGCTAGTATTTTTAAAATTCATAATCATTCTAACGTTCTTGTACCGCGAAAGTATCATGCAGTTCATCAATACGATTCTAAAATTTCATAAAATTTATTTGCTACAAATAAATTACTACAATGTGCAGCAGCAATTTGTGGCGCGCAGTTTGTTCGTTAATGTGGCGTTATTGGTATTTTTTATTTTTAACTACGTGTATCCGATGATTCATTTGGAGGAATTTAATTTGCTTCTATATTGCTTCAAGATTATTTTGCCGATTCAGGTAAGATTCAATTAATTATCTTATGAACCATACATATTGAGAATTATCAGGTCGTAAATTTCGCTTATCGTGAAACAATTTATCGTAAAATAGTGATTCAATAGTGTTCCAGGCACCCGAATAATTACAAATAATGTTGGAGCAAATAGTTGTTCGATGCTATGAGAGCTTCATTCTGATCTCACATCTGATAAGATTGAATCTAAGTTGTTTTATAGTACTGTACTGACTTAGATATATCTAAGAATCTTGTTGTTCCGTGTCACATTATAAATATTAATCAAACAGAAAATTAATAACCGTTTAAATCCTAATTATTTTTAATTTCTATTTTCTATAGTCACAAGAAAAAATTAATTTATGCGACTACAATGACACCTATTTTCGTCTTGAACAGTCTCTAAATAAACGTTTACACTGACATCTAGCAGCATTTTTGTATAGTTAAAATAAAATTACATATTTTAAAAGTGTAAATTACGGTTGAACGGTTGCCTCAAAGGAGGCCTAACCAACTCAAAGTCCTTCTTACCTTTCACCTGACATTTTTCGACAAACTCTCTCTCCCATTTTCTTCACGGATTCACCTGAAACATGCGAAGTACGTCTCTGTCATCTATGAATTCATATTAATTTACATCCTCAATCAAACAACCCCGTTTCGGAAGCATATCGGCTCTTTCATTACCTTCAATTTGTAGGTGTGAAGATATCCATTGAAGGATGGCCTCCCTTCCACAAGATTGAAGATACTTATATAGCATTTCCACATACACATTGCCATGAGTTCCCCCACCCTTACTAATTAATTCCAACCCACTCCGGGAGTCAGAGTATAACACTATTCTCCTTCTGCCTTGTGTCATTTCATTGCCAACTTGATCCCTTCCATAATTCCAATCAACTCTGCATTCATTATACAGATACTATCATGCACTTTTACTATTTCGTCGTTCCTCATTGAAGGAATATAAATTCCCACACCTACTTGATCATCATTTACACTTGCATCTGTATACACTTCCATATGTGTAACATAATTCATTCGCATTTTGCAAAAATCCCTCTTAACCGATAACTCATTCATCATTGCTTTTGTTGTGTCACCAAACTTCAACCTCACTCTTAGATTGCTCGGAGGGTCTTTCGGATTTGTCGGCAGAATCTTGGAGAATATGTTAATATTTTCCAAGATTACCAGTGATCTTGTTGTCTTTTTGTAAACCGTCCCTCTTTGCAATCTCTCTTTCATTTCATTCACCAATTTATTGTCCTTAGTTAACATTCGCACAGTCTATCGCACGGTGATCCATTCCCTCTTATAATTAAGAGACAAATCACCCAATTCAGACCACAGAGTGTCTATTGGTGTTGAATTGATCGCTCCCAATACCACTCTGGCACACGCATTCTCCACAAGCATCAACTTTTTAAACCCAATTTTGGACCCATCACCATATATACTCATTCCATACGCAATTTTAGTTGACACTAGCTGTTTTCGTAACATATCAGTCACACCCGGATGTGCTCCCCATTTCGGTTTGCTCACCCTTTCAATCACGTTCAATCTACTCTTACAATTGTCGGCCAATTTTTACATTCCCAAATACCTAGTCAATTTCACACATACTCAATCCGCTCATTATATACTCGTATATCAACCATCCGATTCGTTCTAAAACCCATACTACAAGATTTATTCGAATTTACTCTCAAATTCAATTCACTCAAACATTCGGTTATCTGATTAACATATTTTTGAGCCCG
Source organism: Nephrotoma guestfalica (assembly GCA_963691935.1). Taxonomy (NCBI): domain Eukaryota; kingdom Metazoa; phylum Arthropoda; class Insecta; order Diptera; family Tipulidae; genus Nephrotoma; species Nephrotoma guestfalica. The sequence continues at coordinate 120,648,107 of OY829913.1, read as the reverse complement.
ACTCAAGGCCTCCTCGATGGTCCTCCCCTTGCCCATCAGGGCAAAGCCATCTGCAAATTGCAAAATGGCTTTGCCCGAGGAGTTACACCTATGTATCGAGCTCGAGTACAGGTTGAAGAGAGTCGGTGAGATTTTACTGCCTTAGGAGAGGTCCATAGCCACCGCTTCTTTCAACCTATACCCTCTACCACATAAAACTAACTTTCTCTCATTCATGAACTCATACACCCATTTGCAAATTTTCCAAGGAAACCCCAAGGCCATAAGGATCTGATAAAGTTTCCCTGGAATCACGTAATCATATACCCTTTCTATACCAAAAATACCGCCACAACATATTTATTTTTCTTTTATGCTTTGCACACAAATTTTTCTACACATTCATTAGCAGAGTGGTTGTGACGGAACCCAAAGGTGGTTTCCGGCAACAAATTTCCCTCATTCACAAATTTATCTATCCGACCTTTCATCATACCATTCACAATTTTAACAAATATATTCAACATACATATTCCCCTGTAATATGTTGACAGATTTCGTTTCCGATCCCTTTTAGGAATAGGAATAGGTATCTGAATACTCATCCATACTTGATTAAGAATTCGAAGCAAGGCCGCCTTGGCTTCGAATGCTAATCTATCAATCATTTTATAACTCACTCTGTTGGTTCCGGGGGTAGTAGATTTGGATGTTTCTAAAACCAATCGGAACTCTTCCCATTCAAACTCCTTACATATATCGTTCATAAATTCATTTTCATTATCAGGTAACAAAACTTCATATCTATCGCTCAAATTGCTACGTACGTCCGTAATCATTTGTTAAAAGACACCTCCATTCTCTCTGTCATCTAACACTGCATTTCTGCCTTGCGCTCTACATCCGCTCACTCTATTAAATGTATCCCATACATCCTTAGTTGTGGTTCTATGTGTCATTTTGGACAAATAGTCCCGCCAACTTTTCCTTTTCGCTCTACTTTTCGCTCGCCTTTTCGCCATTTTTCAATCTTGCATTCATCCTTCCATAATTTATTCTGCATTCATGACATATACACCTATTGAACTCTCTCAATGCTTTCCGTTTCGTTTCATACCAATACTGGAATACCAATTCATTGTTCCACCAACCGTTCACCTTGTATTCATTCTCTCTGACATTTATAGTACACATTTCATCCTCAAGTTGGTTAACCTCATTTTCTTCTTTCATTACGAGAGTTTCATTCATACGTTCGACCCATTTCTTACCATTCATAATGACCTTACGGTTTATGACAACATTTATACCAGCTAAGCATGTCCTGATAAAATAATGATCACTACCCAAATTCTCATCTGTGACATTTCAAGTGACTTGGCCCGCCAGCCCGCTAGATATTAAAGTTAAATCTATTGCACTGGCTGTCGACCCCACTCTCGCCATTCTAGTCGACCCACCACCATTCAGGACTACGAGATCGGAATCCAGAATGAGGCGGGTCAACCAGTTACCTCTAGCATCAGATCTTTCACTCCCCCATATTCTCGAATGAGCATTCATATCGCCTGTTAGAATCACGTCACTTTTGAATTCCACCCATTCAACCAGAATTTGAAAATCTCGTTGGCTTCTCTCTCTGTCAGACGTAGACAATATCACCACCCCGCAGAAGCCATCAGCCCTCGGCCTGGACAGATAATTGTATCCTTTCACACGAAACGTTTAACCCTCACACTCCCAAGTTTCACACAAAATCATCACATTGGTTATTTCCAAATAGTGTTAATTCATTTGGAGTTAAATTAGAATATCTCATTGCTAGCCGTGCTTCTTTTTTTGATTGTCTCTATGTCCATTGCTGTATTACAAGTTGTTTGTTGGAATCCCCATCAAATAGTTGTTGTTGGAAACTGTAATCTTGTTGTTGTACTTGCTGTATTTGTTGTTCTAGTTTGTTCGTTCCTAGTAGTTGTTTTGGTTGTTGCGGCTGTTGTTGGTTTTGTTGTTGTTGTACTTGATCTTTTTGTTGCTGTTGTTGTTGTGGTTGGTTCAATCTTGTCCTCTCCACAGTTTATGGATTTTAGTATAGTGCACGGCTAATTGTGTGGTATTGCTTCACTACATTTGTAGCAGTTAAGATCTCTTTTTTGTGTGACCAACTTTGTGACATTCGGTGCACTTCAACGGATTTGGAATGTACTATCGAATACTTAGTTGTAGAAAGCCTGCCCTCACATACTCCGGTAACACTGCTGAATTAAAAGTCAGGATAATTGCTGCTGTGTCCGTTAACTTATTTTCTACCCATTTCTTTATTTTATATACCTCTATGATGCCTTGGTCCGTAAGCCCTTCTTTGATTTCCTCCTCAGTTAAACTTTTTAGGTTGTGGCAGAAAATTATACCTTTGGGACTGTTTAATATGGAGTATTTTATCACTTTTATTTTGGCCAATTGCCCAGTTCTCCAGCTCTCGAGCGTTACGTTTTAATGATATCTTTGGTTATCATGTCCAGCGCTTTTTGTATTTCAAAAGGTGAATAATTTGACAGGTTTCCTGCTCCTCCTGCTCGTGCTTGATTATTAGATATTTTTCATTCACTCCATTGCAATCCATTATATCTGCACCGCCACCGAATCCTAATCTCTTTGTTCGCATTTATTCGATATTTTTCCGGGCGGGTTGGGCATTACTTCCCAACATCCTCAACGGTACGAATCTATTTGGGGTTTCAAACATGGGGTTTATCGGCGTAACACTTATCTTTGACGGCACACCAAAGATAATAGTCCAACGGCGTCAAATCACAGCTCCGAGGCGGCCAAATCACATCAGCATTTCGGCTGATAATTCGATCTTCGAAGAAAGTGCGCAAAAGATCAATTGAAACGTGTGCTGTGTGGCACGGAGCGCCGCCTTGTTGAAACCAAATGTTGGCTATGTCCTCCTCTTCAAGTGCCGGGAACAAAAAATCGTTTATCATGGTGCAGTAGCGCTCACCATTGACAGTAAGGCTCATTGTTCATTTTCAAAGAAAAATGGCCCAATGATGCCACCGGACCAAAATCCGCACCAAACAGTCACTCATTGAGGATGCATCGGCTTCTCTACGATCACGTGCGGGTTCTCCGTGCCTTAAATGCGACAATTCTGCTTGTTTACATCGCCGCCAAGATAGAAATGCGCCTCATCCGAAAAGATTTTTTTACCATGATTTTCGAACTAATGTTCAAGCGAATACACAACCATTTTCGTTCAGCGGAAGGATAAAACTAACTTTCTGTCAAATCAGAAGTGACATAACCCTTACCGTATCAAAAAAAACCGCTAGTTCAAAAAAAAAAATTAATTTGGCCCACCCTGTATTCGCGTCCACCACCTTTTTAATACTATAAAATGGTTCTTACACCACTATACAACTATTTTAACTTAATGAAAACCCAAAACCACTTAAATTAACTATTTATCAAATGAAAACGGAATTTTGCACCAAGTTGTCAAAATTTTTATGTGTACGAAGGTGTACATCAAAAAATGTACTGCGTTCTATAAATCTCCACATGATTGGTTCATATAGTCAGTGCAATTCATCAGAATTTCGAAAATTTGATCGGAACAAGTAGTAATCTATTGGGGCACAATATGGTGAATAGAGAGCATGCGGTATAATTTCTTCCAATTTCTTCCCCTATCAATTTTTGTTTGTAACGTTCACCAGTAATAGTTTCGTCGGTTTTGGCAGCTCATAGTACACCACTCCTTTCTGATCCCACCAAATGCACAACATAACCTTATTTCCATGAATGTTTCGTTTTGATGTTGATGTGGATGGTTCGCCTGGATGAACCCATGATTTTTTGAATTTAGGCTTAATGTATAGTAAATCAATTTTTCATCGCCAGTCTTGTAAGCAAAGAATTGCAAACCATTAAACGATTTTCAATGTAGGCTTCAGTCAGTTCATGTGGTACCCATTTTCCTTCTGGCTGCGTGAGTGACATTTAACTGTTCTGCAAGTTCTTTTTCTGTTTCAGCTGAGTTTTCCTTCAATAATGTTTCCAATTCTTCATCTATTAAGTTGAAACCAGTTAGGTTTAAACCGTGTTTCGCAAGACTGTTGAGTTGGTGCATGCTCACCATAAGTATTTTGAAGCAAACGAAAACTTTCAGCAGCTTTTATCTTTTGATTTAAGCAAAAAAGTAATGCTTCCCGCAAATGCTGTTTTGTTAGTACGAAATTCGACATGTTTAAACGGGATTAAAAAATATGTTGTTTACGTTTTCACGAATAATGACAAACTAAGTTTTAATGTGGAATGTCAACACTTTAAAACACCGTACGTGTCATTGTACAATAAAGTTTACTACTAAAGTTACGCCATCTCTTAGAAAATCCAAAAAACTGGATTACTTAAACAGTCTACAACAAAGGTCCAAATGTAAAGAACCAAAAGCAAACTACAGGATTGGTCAGCTAGTTCTAATAAAGAATGAACAACTTCCGGAGTGCGGTAATGAAAGGTCCAAAAAATACCATCTTCAAAAGACCGATTACAAAGATAAGTCCACTTCTAACTAAGGATAATCAAGATCCAACAAGCAAATCAGATGAAGACAACAACAGACGACTACAGTGTAGGACAACACGAGGTTGGCAGGTCTCGAGTTGCCACACTTACCAAGAAGATATATGCACCACTGCTCATATTACTAATTACGTTGAGTTTTTGCAATTCGAGCGCACTACCATACAATATCACAACGTTCGAAAATCAACCAGGGATCTATTTTGAATCCAATGGAGAGCTTAAACTTACAAACAACGATTGGAACATAATAGCATATTATAATCTAACCAACTATTATGCAGAACTGGCTGCCTATAAGCGCTCCATAGACTGACTAGCTAAATATTGTTCACATGCTGACGACAACTTCACAAACTCGAGTATCGCTAAAAGATCAAAAGAAAATACACGTGGACTAATAGAACCATCGTTCGAGCAATCTTTACAAGAAATGGAGCACAAGGATGAATTGCTTCACCGCCATAAGGTGAGTTTTGGAAGAAGCAAACATGGACTTTTTAACTTAGGAAGAAATATGGCCCACGAGTTATTTGGGGTGCTAGATGACAGGGTAGCGGCACGTTATGAGGAATAAATATAAAAACTCAAGATGAACAACAACCATTTCACGGCGTTATTAAAATATCAAACGTCAATCATAGACGTGACCATAAACGTCTTGAAAAATAGACAAGAAGATGTCAACAAGCATTGGCTGGTATTCAAGAATCAGTAAGAGGAGGCGTTGGAGAGCAACGATGAAAAAAGCAACTTTCTAGCCCTATCAATACACACAATGATACGCGTGTTTGCATTCAAGGAGATTTAAGATACACTGATAGAAGCAGTATTGGATACGCACAATAGAGTCATTACCACAATAGAGTCATGACCCAACAACTTAAAAAGGAAATGGATTTTATGGCGAGAAATCTACCACCAGAACTTATGCTTCCCAATATCGTTGGGCCAACTTTACAAAGGTATTTCTCGATTCGAAATTGTATGTGCTTTTTCAGGTAGTACAGCAAGTCGACAAAACTAATAAATAAGTATGAGGGCTGGATATAAACAATTTAATAATCTATTTCAGATGCTATCTTTACCTGAGATTAACGCATGAAAAGTACCTTACAAAATGTCGCATCCAAAAATTGTTTAAATGGAGCGTCATATCAATGAAAATAGTAAATCGTCCGTATCTCTTCCACCTAGAGATCCTGCCTTTATAAATAGATTTCCCAGTTCATAGGCAGTTCATAGACTTCAAAGAGGAGCTAAATATCTTGCGTTGGGAAGTTCGAAGGTTTATTTTGTGAAGAATGGATCATTAGTAAAATTTGAAATTCGATCCAAGAATTTAAACTCAATTGTTTTGTGTTAAATACTCGTAGTAATTGATATCGCTGCAAAAATAAAAACCAATGTTAATATTCTTACATTTAATTACAGGTTATGCGTCTTACGACAGCTTGGATATACGGTGCCGTTTTAATTATGAATTTTTATTACGAGACCCTAAATCGAATGCTGGACCGCGAAATCAAAAAAATCAACAAAATTTTTTACAAACAAAATTTAAAAGTTCTGGCCAAGTACCAAATGTGTTGCGATTTAAGCGACTTTTTAGACAAATTGTGTTTATTCCATGGCGATTTGGCAGACATGGCCGCAATGCTCAATAAAATTTTTAATTTTCCAGCAATATTCATATTTGGGATTGCAATTTTTACGATTATTTCTAGGGTAAGTACAAATAATTTTAGTATTACTACTATTCCTTAGAATTTGAAATATTTTGCTCTGCCAGACAATAAACGTTTAGAACCATAAAAAAGTATCAATAGTGTTCTATATACTAAATAATGTCTCTCATGTACGATAATTCAATAAAATACATTCGGTACCAAACGATATTTGAAAAAAACTTTAATATCTTCAAACAATAAATTAGAACAACATATACGACTAACTATTTTATAGTTTTCAAAATTTATGTTAAAATTTTAAACACCTCGATAAATTTTTGCAATAATTTGGATGAACATAAATTGCATAATATACTCGTATATATGTAAGCATGAACCCGATAAATAATTTTTTTAGTTGAAAAAGTATGCACAAATACACTCGGTGTACCTGTTCTGCATGTATCTACTGATATCATGCACGATATACGAGTACAAAGGTTAGATTTGGTTAGGTTTCACTTGTTGAAATCGCACACTTAGGCCAATTTTGACCTTTTGTGATGCCACAGGATACGACACCATTAAACTCACTTTAAAACCATCTAGTGTTATTCACACAGCGTAAATCATCTCGCACATTACACCTTTCGATATCAGAGAGGCTCTCCATAGTGTATTTGTTCAAGTGATCATGTCTTCTGCCAGCTAGCACAGAGCATGAACATAGGAAGTGTACAAAAGACTCCTCCTCCTCTTCGTTCTTGCAGCTTCTGCAGAAGTTATTTCGATCCAGACTCAGCCTTCTCGCATGATCTCCGAAAAGCCATCTAGCATTTGCCAATGCAACTGCTTTCCTATGGCTTGCTGTTTTCAGCAAAGACATAGGCCTTCCTAAACGTTCTCTCCCTGGTTCCAGTTGGAGAGTCGTACCGTACTTTGCTAATTCGTTTGCCATGCAATTTCCCTCAACATCAGAATGGTCCGGAACCCAGACCAGCTGGATATTGAAATGTTCACTCATATCGTCAAGAGATCCAACACCATCCTTGACGCTAGGGAAACTGAAACCAGTGAAAGAATAACCGCCTGACTGTCCTCATAAATAATGATATCAGTGAACGATATTACGCTATGCTTCAACCAGTTCATTTCCTCTTCAAGCGCTATAACTTCAGCCTGGTACACGCTGCAGTAATCAGGGAGACAAAAAGATAGACTTACATTTAATTCTCCACACAACACACCAGCTCCCACTCTACCCTCGAGCTTGGAGCCGTCAGTGAAGAATTTAACTCTCCCGATATCCATAATGAGACCATTCTTCCAATCCTCCCTAGAGAGGAAAATCACCTAAAAACGCTTGCAAAAGCACAAAAGGGGTGTTATATAATCCAAATTCACCAGGTCATGCATCACAGAATTGACTATAGTTTTTGATTATATTAAAAATTAACTTTTAGTAGGCAATTCCACCCCGAAATCGCTGATATCCAGGCGACCGTATTGATCGCCATTTGCTTACCGATAATATCCAACGGGAGGAGGTACAGCATAATCTCTAAGGCACTAGTGGGTGTCGTTTTAAGCTCCACAGTAATGACCAAACAGGCTGCTCTCTGCACCTTGTGTAAAGCCAGTGCACCAGCTCCGGTTTCAGACCCCATTTCCTTCCAATGGTATTTTTGCAAGAGTAGAGTGCCACAGGCCTTCTTCACTCTTTCTATCGTATTTGGTTTCCAATTGAGCTTACTGTCCAGAAGAATCCTTAAGAATCTCGCCTTATCAGTGCGAACAACCAGTCTTCTGACGTAGACTTCCCCCATTTCCGCTATGACCATTTTACTTCGTAGCAAATGATTAATTAGCCTGGTTACTGGGTATTCAATCTCAAGTGCCAACAATCCTTCCCTAATTGTCTCCACCTTCACGCTGTTAAAAGCGCCCACCAACAAAATTTCTGAAAATTCAGTGACTTCTCAATTTTCCGAACCAAGGGATGTAATGCCGTGTCCACAGGATGACAGAGATATTGGTCTTAAGTCCTTAGAGTTGCTTTTCGAGCTTCTACCCGCTTTTGGGATTATAATTACCGTATCCTCCCTCCATTTCTTCTGGATGTACCCCAGTTTAAGACACCCTTTGAAGATAACCTCGAGCAAGGGAAACAAGACTTCCGAGTTCTTGTGAATTTCTGGTTTAAAGGGCTTACAATTTTTAATAGCCCATTTTATCTTTCGTATATTCAGAATACAGAATATATTCTGTACACAACATTTGGGCCCCGTAGTCTTCCCTAGACCCGCATTCATCCTCACTTCTCGAGAAGTGAGTTTCCATCAAAAGATCCGGACAGATAGCCTGGAACAGCTGGACTGGTAGAGAGAATCATTCTTAGCGCGATGTTTCCGAGACCCCTATCATTCTATCACAGAAGAGCCTCCACGAATTCCTTTGCGCCTTCCTTATTCCCCTTTTATATTCTCTGAGGAATTCCTTATAGAAGACCCAGTCTTGACTTTCTCTCGATCTATTGAAAGCAGGCTCACGTACTTTTAGGTACTCCGCAAGTGCTAAGATCCACAATACAGTTTTTCGCTTTTCCCTCAATTTTGTTAATGGGCAGGTCTTTCTCATAGAGATATTGCAAGCCCTAGTAAGAATATCCACAATTGAATCCACATCACTACCTGTGTTGTGCAGTCCTGGAACTCTAGATGGAATTATTCTCTCCAATACTTCCCCACTATTCACCTGGGATTTCTGAATATACTGATTTTTTAATTTGGAGATTGAGCTTAAATCTTAGATACCGATGGTCAGAGACGAGATGCTCTGCAATATCCAGAACCTCCTGCCTGTTTCTAATAATAAAGGTGGGTTTCTGGCCTACATTACTAACATTGTGGTTAGTTTTGAAAATAAATTTACCCTATCACTGATATCTGAACTACCCCACTTTCGATAACTTCGACGTTACTCCTTTCTGCATCACAAACAAGTGCCTCAGTATATCTAGCGACACTGGCTTCTCCCGGTCCATATATGCGACTACAAGCCAGAATCTCTCATCCTCCGTCTCTATGCAGAACGCCATGATGTCCCTATTGCAATACCACGGAATTAGAAAAACATTTTTAACATTTGTCCCTATCGGAAAAAAGTTGAAGCGCACCTGTTGAAACACCCTTTATTATTTTTCTCCAGTATACATGATCTGCTCCTATCCATCTCGCAAGAGTAAAATAGGGTGCACCCCTTCGCTCGCAGGCCACATAACTTGTTATTAGTGATCCATGTTTCTTGGATCAGAGCTATCTCCTCCCCTGACTTACGAAGTCTTAGAAATAGCGCCGCCGAAGCGGCCTTGGTGTGATGTAAATTTATCTGAATAAACCTGATCATAATTAACAGTATTCACTTACCTTATTACGACAGTCATGCTGCGTCGGTTGATTGGACCCGACGGAGTCAACGGTCTCCTCCGTCTCACTCCCTCCGCAGTCCCTAAACTTAAGGAAGTCCAATTTTTCTTCCTCAGAGTCCGATGTGTCACTCTTCTCCATGCCTAATGAAAGTCCATCTCTCAGATCTCTAGTTAACCCCTCAATTGGGGTCACCACTAGTTGCAATTTTAATACCGCCTCTGCAGAGGTAACACTTGTCGAGAATCCCTCATTTGGACCTCTTCCTTCCCCTTCTCGGGTTACGTGGTAATCGATTCTTCCCAGCCTCGTCCTTCTTGAACACCTTAAGTGTTATTGATCCAAAGCCGAAATTTATTTCACATTTGGTTTTTGACAGGGGAGCCAGAGATTACCTATTGATTATCATAAAAGATAATCTGAAACTGCCCTTGGGTTCTTCTTGCTTCACAATCCTTCAGTTCCGCCCACAATCCCCTCCAACTACCTTGAGCTGGGCTCCTGGCCATACCTCGCCTAACTCCTCGGTCGCCTTCCTGTTTAAGAAAACTGATCTCTGATCTGCGCACGCGGTCAACTTCAGCCGTCGCCGAAACCAACCTACGTCACTACAAATTGGCAGGGGTCCCGAATGTTGTCTTTGAGGAAAACAAGGTTAAGTGCATTGAGCACCAACCTCCATTTTTATCCTGTGATGTTCCCCTCCACATGGTCCTCATCCATGATGGCTAGTACCAACTCCCCCTACTTCACAATTTTTCCAAAAATCTAATGCCGCTAGCAGCGACTTTCACTTTCTTACCGCTAGTCTCTAGCTTGCAAGCCTTGGAACCGTTCTTAGCATAAGTGACGGCTGAAGTCGCAGACCTCCCGTCCTTACCAGCATTTGAGAAGTGCTGACAACTTCTTTAATTTTATTTTTAAAGGATTCCATATTTGCTCCCACGAGTAACGGAAAAATGATGGCCCACCTGTGTAGAGATCCGTATATACGAGTAAGGCTACATACAACTGAAGGTCGCCAGATATCCAGAGGGCTCCGTTCAGGACTGAGCAATTATTTTTAGATGCGTTCCCAGTCTGGCTGATCATCCGCACGGTTCGCATAACACCTAGATCCGACCCATCCGTCACCATTTAGCGTGACCCGCCCCTCACCTAGGTTATTTATTTCACCCATTCTTGTGACCAAGAATGAGAACCTGAAGGAGGCGGCGATTGTGTGGCTCTCCTCTTGTGTTGGTACAATGAATTGGAATAACTTGACCGACTTATTCAAGATGGCGTCCAATAAGTCAATACGTCTGTAATAGTTGGTGTTTGAAAAACAGGCTAAGTAGTTATTGTGAAATCTTCAATGATATTTTTTGCTCGTCCCATTTCAGTTTTTCTTTTTGTACATCTCGGCCGCACGCAGCATCGTATACAAGGCACAAACAAACAATTCCGCACTGATCACTGATTGTCTTTGGATTTACATGTATTCAGTAGAAATCTACGTGCTCGCCTCGATTTGCAACACTATCAAGAAACAAGCCCGTCGAACGGGACAAATTCTACATCAGCTGAACATGGACGAGGTGGATAATCGCCTTAAAAATAGTGTAGGTGTTTGATTGGTATATTGTAGTGAGGCACAAAAACGTATTCATTAATAAATTATTTTGCATATTAGATCGAATGTTTCTCACTCCAAATGCTTCAACGACGCATTGAGTTTAACATATGCGGATTATTTGTTCTGGACCATACGGTATTATACTCGGTAAGCATATTACTGGCACTTTGTTTTTATAATAATTTTTTTTAAATGGTTTATTATTGTTATTCCCCAGATTATTGCAGCCGGAACAGGATATTTAATTATTTTAATTCAGTTTGAATTAGCCGACAATCAAATCGATGCATAATAATATGATAATTAATGATTTTAAATTTTAATTTTATGTTCGGCATGTTTTTTCCTCGCATGATAATTTATGCGGCTTTCATTATGTATGGCAAACGCAGAGAGATAATTATAATTAATTATTAATTGAAATTAAAATTTATTTGTTTAACATAAATATATTTTTTTTATAAAATCCTGATGCGATTTAAATGCTCTACATGTGTTTGTGGTATGTGTATTTGCTCCCTTCATACCCAAAATCATATCCCTCCTGTTGTTCGGTGTAGTCTAAAAAAACCAACCGTGGCCAAATAATGGTAACGGAAATGCTCCAAATGTATATTATATACAGAGAGTGGCCCCAAAAATTCTGTTGTATAATTTGAAGGCAAGAATCCAACAAGAACACCCCGTACACATACAGAAGTACACAAATTAAGGTTGTACTCAGCTACACAACAAATCCATTACGACAACGCAAGGTATGTATGGTACTTACATTTAACTTTACAGCAACAAATTCTTGTGTTAACGTTGACACACAGCAATATCATATTCGTATACGGTTTGTTACTCCGCCACACGGTATGGATACATTTATACATCTGAACACTCTTATGTGTTAATGCGATAAACATAAAATGTTGGTTCAAAAATGTAGATAACAAAGGAATCCCTCAAAGGTATAAAATATATGAAATGGGAATTATTTCTTCCCTAATTTTCATTGTTAAAATATGAAAGTCACATAAATAAATGTACACGTGTATTAACATAAAAAGCTAGAGCGGGTAAGAAGCTGAGACGAGAAAAGGGATACAATCCGCATATATGTTGGTGTTTTATTGCGTATGAGTATGATTTACTGCGTATAAAGATACAGTGTAAACAATTCGTACTAAGCAGTCATCTGCAAAATAATATGGCAAAACCTATTTTATGAAAAACTCCTTAATTCACAGTGGCGTACAAATATTTTCCATGTCAGTTATGCGTTTAAACAATAATTTATTGGGAAACAAAATCCTGGAGTAAGCTAGCAGATAGTGTTTTTGCTATCCCCGCCGAAAGTAATCTGTTTCGAATGAAAATTGTGTTATGCTATTATAGCGAAACAATTCAATTCAACATCAATTCTGTTGAAGTTGTAAACGCCCATAATTAGGTAGCTTGGACACCTGACAGCGTTGTGTATTTTGGAATTTTCGACGTCATGACGTCGATAATGCGTGGACAATTGCTTTTGGCGTCGACAATGCAGACAATTGGTGTCTAATATGTCGATAATGTAGATAATTGGTAGATAATTGTAGAATATTATATTGGTTTATGTTTTTAAGGAAAGGTCATAGATCCAATTTTGGCAGTTAAAATTTAATATAGTACTGAATATTATCTACAAGTTTTGACATGTACAACAGCAGATATGCTGCCAAATTCACACTCTTCGGAGGCAGGCCCAACAGATTCTGGGGTGGGCCAATCATTGTTTAACCCATTTGGACGAAGTTCCAAATTATCAAGATCACCAAGTTCTTCAACTGGAAATATATTTCAGTACGAGAAGGAAAATGCCGAACTCCGTGAACAACTAAGAGAAATAAAAGAATTTACTACTAAATTGAAAGAAGAATTTACAATTTTAAAGAAAGAGAATGAATAAGTCAAAAAACTAGTTGAAACACGTGCAGAACTTGGGACATTAATCCATTCCATACGGATGAAGAAGAATTAGATCGAGAAACAAATTGGATGTTGAACCGGAATAAAAGACCAAGTAAGAAAATTCTGGAAAATTAATGTTGTAGACTCTGAAACTTATAGAGCTTTGGCTAAAAAGCTTAATTCCGAGGGGCATCAGTGGTTTACCTATGAGGATAGGAATGATCGCCCAATTAAAGTTATGGCTAGAGGTCTTCACCCAACCTGTGCAAAAGAGGAAATTATTAAGGATCTCAAGCAAATAGGTTATCAAATAGAAAATGCCGTAAACATTATTAAGAAAGAAAAAATCGAAACTGAACAAGGAGTTCAAGTTAACAAAAGAGGGCTTTCACTATTTATGCTCACTTTTAATAACAAACAAAAAGTGGAAGATGCGTATAATATCAAGGCAATACTTAGCATGAGAGTTAAAATAGAGCCATTGAAAAAGAATAACGGATTAATACCGCAGTGCAAAAAATGTCAAGGTTTTAATCATACGCACAAATATTGCCAAAGAGAGATTAGATGCGTGAAATGTGCCGGAAAGTATCATGCCCAGGTATGCCCGGTTAGTAAAAATATTGCTGCAAAATGTGTCAATTGCAATAAGTCACATCCCGCAAACTACCGGGGATGTGAAATAGCTAAGAAGCTACAACGAATAAGAAATAAAACGCGAAAACAAAGTCCAGGAGTATCGGTAAAAAATTATCAAACTTCCACCAAAGAGGAACCTAAACCTCATGCTAGTAAAACGAGAGAACCAGAATCAAAACTGTACTCGCATGTAGTTATGACAAAACCAATTATTTCGGAGGGCACTACTGAAGGTACAGCAGTGCTCCAAAAGATACTAAGAAGCATGGAAGCTCTTAACATTCGTCTAGCTAAACAAGAGAAATGCCTTCAAGCTCTAAGCAACAGGTTAGATAAGCAAGATTCTCTAAATGAAATGAAATCCATGCTCTATTAAAATGATGCAAACAACAACAAATAAAACATTAAGAATAGTAACCTGGAATGCAAATGGGCTAATGCAACATATTCCAGAATTAGAAATTTTCCTAAATACTGAAAAAATAGATATATGCCTAGTATCGGAAACCCATTTTACTTCAACTTCATATCTTAAAATATATGGATACAATTGTTACCACGCCATTCATCCAGCAGGAAGGGCAAGGGGAGGATCGTAGGTGGTTATAAAAGAAAACATCAAACACTTTATAGATCTTAAAATTGAAGAGGGATTTATGCAAGTATTTATAAATAACAACAAAGAATATAGTGTATCGTCAATATATTTCCCCCAAGATATAATTTAATTAAACAAGACTATTGCACGTTATTTAAATCACTTGGATCAAGTTGCATAATCGGAGGTGATTTTAATGCAAAAAACATCCACTGGGGATCAAGAGTAACCTCTGAAAAAGGAAGAGAGCTGTTTGCAGCAGGAATACTACGCAATTGCGATTTTTATTTTGCAACCAACTTATTGGCCTACGGATAGAAACAAAATACCCGATATCATTGACTTCTTTATCACCAAAGGTATAGACGAAAACTACATATACCTAGAAAGCAACGAGGGGATTATGTCGGATCACACGCCTGTTATTATGGCAATCAGTGCAAAGATTGTTAAAAAAAACTAGTACACCTTCGCTAACGAACAAAAAAAACTGCTGGGAGAAATTCGAGAAACTTGTTGAGGATAATATTGATCTTCAGGTGCCAATTAAAACCCCGATACAGCTAGAAGAAGAACAAGAACAACTCAACAACAGTATACCAAGAAACGGTGTGGAGTAGTACCCTCTCAAGTTCAAAGGAAATGCACCGAAATGCAATTTATCCTCTAGAAGTTAGGGAACTGGTTGCAGCAAAACGAAAAGCAAGAAAGGTCTGGCAAAGAAGTCGAGCGCCAGAATATAAAACAACTCTAAATTTTTTATCCATTAAACTAAAGTTGCTAATTAAAGAAATCAAAAACGAATCCATTAATAAATACTTGAGTGCCCTTACCGGGGAAAAAGATACCGAGTACTCCGTTTGGAAAGCGACAAAAAGTTTAAAACGACCTAAACTACAAATTCAACCAGCAAAAAATGAAGATTGCACATGGGCTATAAGTGTAAAGCAAAATGCTTCGTTGTTTGCAACCCACCTCGAGAACACGTTTCAGCCTCTACCTAGACAAACTGCAGAGGAAACCATACCACCAGTATATAAAATGGATAACTGCAATATATCTCCTGTCACACTACAAGAATTAAAAGAAGAAATCAATCTCAACCTAAATACAAAGAAATCTCCAGGATATGACTTAATTACAGGACAAATAGTAAAAGCTCTTCCTGAAAAAGGTCTACGTAAACTACTCCAAATAATTAATGCAGTGTTCAGACTTAAACACGTTCCAAGTCAATGGAAAGTAGCAGAAGTAATTATGATACCTAAATCAAACAAACCACTTAATGACAAAAATTCGTAAAGGCCGATTTCCTTACTCCCAATAATTTCAAAATTATTCGAGAAACTACCCCTAAAGAGACTCAAACCAGTAATAGCAGAAAGAAATCTTGTTCCTCCACATCGATTTTGCTTCAGAGAAAACCATTCAACAATAGAACAAGTACACCGAATTACAAACATAATTGAAGACGTACTTGAAAAAAAGAAAGTATGTTCAAGCATCTTCTTGGATGTAGCACAGGCCTTTGACAGAGTATGGCATAAAGGTTTGGAATATAAATTACAAAGAGACTTACCAAAGCAGTTTTATGAAATTCTAAAATCTTACATATCTAACCGACACTTTCGAGTTAAATTAGATGGCGAATACTCAGAAATAAATAAAATATCAGCAGGGGTACCACAAGGTAGCGTTCTGGGACCAACTTTATATGTTCTATACACCTCGGACCTGCCAACGATAGAGGAGACTAACATAGCGACGTTTGCGGATGATACGGCCATCTTAGCAGTTGCTAATTGCGTAGAAGAATCTACAAGCAAATTGCAAAAAGCTACTAATATTGTCAGTACCTGGACCAAGAGATGGCGAATAAAACTTAATAAAACAAAATCTGTTCACGTAAACTTTACCAACAAGAAGGTCAACTGAATACCAGTAGAACTGAACTCACAGCAAATTCCCTATGCAAATACGGCAAAATATCTAGGCATGACTCTAGACGCGAAACTAAAATGGAAAGAGCATGTGAAAAAGAAAACAGAAGAGTTAAACATCAAATACAGAAAGATGGATTGGCTTTTAGGAAGAAATTCTGAGCTAACTCTACATAATAAATAACTGCTGTACCTGCAATTCCTAAAACCTGTGTGGACTTACGGTATTCAGCTCTGGGGCTGTACAAAGAAAACCAATGTCAATATCATCCAGTCATTCCAAAGCAAAGTCCTTCGTGGAATAGTTAATGCACCGTGGTACATAAGAAATGACAACCTCCATAGAGAGCTGAAGATGGATTTCGTTAGTGAAGAAATAAGCAAACACGCGAGAAAACACATGCAACGTATTAGTCTACACCAAAATGCTGAGATACGTCGTTTGTTATATGATTCAAACCCAGTAAGGCCCAGTAAGCTTGTAGCATTTCATGACAACATAGATGAGGTCGTAAGAGGCTTAAAGGCGTTAGGCAAGAAGGCAGAGGCACATGGTCCCTGGCTTATTTTTATGACAATTGATCGAATTGAGGATGAGACCAGGAAGGCTTGGAGGTACAAAACCGCAGAGGAAGACCTTCCAACAGTGCAAGGGTTTCTTGATTTTTTATTGAACCGCGTCGAAGACACCAAATCACATCAATCGTCTGAGGTGTTACATTTTGACTCAATATCATTACCATCATGTCCACTCTGCAACGTCGGACGACATCGTCCTTTTGAATATGCTAAGTTCAAATCCATGACCATCAATGATCGAAAACAATTCCTAAAGGAAAAGCAGCGATGCATTAATTTCCTCGGAAAATATCATAGCTTTTATCAGTTTCGGTCTAGAAGAAAATGCCAACTTTTCCATCGTAGACAACATACCCTTGTACATTGTCTACCAACTGTAAATCAAGGTACATCAGCAGAAGCTAAACCATCCACTAGCAGGACCCTAATTGTCTCCGCAGGAGAAAACCACAACCGCGCTGTGGTCAGTCACGCTGCTAGTGCAAATACAATATTACCTACGGTGTTGGTTGAAGTTCGAGATAGCTATAACAACTGGCATACCATTCGAGGCCTACTAGACTCAGACTATACCAGGTCACTCATAAACGAATCGTGCGTGAGTAGATTAAAACTGAGCAAAGAGAATGCAAGAATCTTCTTACAAGGCATTGGAGGAACTAAAGCGGGCTGCTCAAAGGCAATTACCAATATTACAGTCAGATCGAGAATTAATCATGAAATCGTTTACAACATTGATGCCCTCATCATCACCAAGCTGATCTCACAACTATACCAATCAATCCAGTGAGAGTGCAAATACCAAGTGGTAACGAAATTAGTTTGGCTGATCCTACCTGTGAAAAACCAGGTCCTGTCGACTTACTTATAGGCAGTGATTATTTCTTTGAAATATTGAATGCTGGACAGGTGTTGAGCGATGAACAAAATGTTATCTTCCAAAGCACTCGACTGGGTTGGATCGTAGCCGGCGGAAGATCGTCGACATGTTCACTACAGCAAATCAGGTGCATATCACGGAGCAACAAGAAGTCGACATCGATAAGATATTACGACAATTTCGGGAAAGTGAAAGTATACCACGAACATTCGAATATACATCTGAAGAATCCAAATACATTGAACATTACAAAGCCACTGTAAAATGCAACCAAAATGGAAGGATAATAGTTGCCTTACCATTCAGGAGAACTCCACCTCATCTGGATCATTCCTTCAATATTGCATTGCGTCAATTTCAAACACTGGAAAAACGATTAAGTTCAAACGACGAAATCGACCAGCCTAGCACTCATCCATATTACTTACCACATCATGGCGTTTTTAAAAGTTCGGACTGTTCGAAGCTTCGAGTTGTATTTAATGGTTCACAAAAAACATCGTCAGACCAGTCACTAAATGATGAGCTAATGGTGGGGCCAACAGTCCAGCAAGGTCTGTTGGAAATTTCGTTACGGTTCAGAAAACACAAATTTGTTTTCAGCGCGGATACCGAAAAGATGTACCGTCAAGTGATGGTCCGAAAAGAAGGCACCGACTGTCAGCGTATACTTTGGCGAGGATCACCTGTTCATCAATTGCAGCACTACAGACTACTGTAGTTGACTACTACGAAGTTGATCTTCAACCTGTACAACGATCATTTAACGACAGTGGGAAGATGATATCCATATTAGGATTGTATTTTGAACCATTCAGTGACATTTTTCGGTTTAAGGTGTGTATATCTTGCCAGAGTCGTGTAAGACGACTTGGAAGAGGTTGAGAAACGAGCTCAGTACAATCGAGCAATTGGAAATGAAAAGGTGGCTGTATTCGACCGAGACAATAGAAATGCATGAGTTCTGTGATGCATCTAAGGACGCCTATGTTACAGTTTTGTACTCTCGTGCAAAATATCACCAACAGAAGCTTATACTAATATCATCGCAGCCAAATCAAGAGTAGCTCTCATAAAAACAGTGTCAATTAACAAACTGGAGCTCTGCACAGCTGCATTATTGGTTAAATTAATGGAAACAGTTACCGATGCCAAGATAGTATTGGACTGGTTATCTGTACCACCTAAATCGTGGCCGGAATGGACTAATACTATCCTACTCGACTCGAAATCAGTGGCATCATGTCAAATCAGCAGATAATCCATCTGATTGAGAAACTCGTAGAGTGTCTCGAATTGAACTGAAAAATAACACTTTGTGGTGGATGGGCCCATCATGGTAATGTACCAATCCATTAGGAATTCCATCTGAAGCCATTGGAGTTACACAAGATGAACCAGATTCGCAGTCCTACCATATAGTGCTTGTTGCACTATTGATGAATTTGACCAGCAAATTGAAGATATGATCGCACGAGTTTCGAAGTATCCCATAATAATAGGAATAGTAACTCGTATCCGCAGATGTACCTTAAATGCAAAACGATCAACTAAATAAAAATCGCACGGAAGTTTCACAGTTGATGAACTCAACCAAGCCGAGAATTTCATAATCAAGCACGTGCAAGCCCAAGCGTTTTCGAAAGATGTCAAGTCAATACATTCAGGACAGCTATCACCAAAAAGTAACTTATTTAAACTCTATCCATTCGCACACAATCACGGTATTCTAAGGGTTAGTGGCAGATTAGCCAATGCAACACTCAATTTGACACTTAACATCCAATCATTCTTCCGTCAAATCATTTATTGGTGCAGAGAATGATAGAACAATATCATCGAAAGCTATTTCACGCAGGAATTTCGCAACTGGTTTGCTATACAAAGTAAATATTTCACATTGTTCGCGGGAAGCACTTTATAAAGAAGATCATTCATCACTCAGTTAATGGGCCAGCTGCCATCGTCAAGGGTGAACTTTGTTAGGCCATTTATAAAAAGTGGTCTCGATTAGGCTGGGCCATACCGAATTAAAGCTCATCAGATACGGAACTCAAAAATAATCATATTCTACAACTGTATTTTTGTGTATATGGCAGTTAAAGTTGTTTACATCGAGCTGGTCACAACGAAGTACAGGGTCATTTTTAGCAGCATTGCGTCGATTTCAAAGTACGAGAGGAATCTGCACGGGCTTATATTCTGACAACCCGACGAATTTCATTGAGACCATCAACCAATTACAAGAGCTCCAAGACCTATTTAACTCGACACAATTTGCTCATAAAGTTAGTATCTAGACAGCAGAACAGGGCACACAATGGCATCTCATACCACCGGCAGCGCCAAACTTTCGAGGTTTGTGGGAGGCTGCCGTCAAATAGACGAAACTTCATATAAAACGCGTTATCATGTCATATGAAGAATTAGTCACATTCCTGAAAGAAATAGAAGCCACACTTAATTCACGTCCGCTATGTCAATTTTGGGTTCGCTGGCATGCCTAATACCTAACCACTCTGAACCAACTTAACAAGTGCAATCAAGCAGCCAATCAAATTAAAGCTAGTGATCTAGTCATTTTAAAGGAAGAAAACGTACCACCAACACGATGGCCGTTAGCGAGAATCTTAGAAGTTCATACTGGATGAGACAATTTAATACGGGTTGTATTCTTATTAGCACCCTTTTTTGTTGGAATGATAATTGCCGACGTTTCTTTTATTATAATCTAGAATGAGAGTTTTTGGTAGTTGTTTTGACGAATTGGAGCTGTGCACATAATTCTTTTTATTGTAAAGTTGTTGGAGCAAGACTTGATAAAAACCTCAATAAAATTTATTAAAAATTAAAGTCGCTTTGTTTTATATCACATTGTACAAAATAGTCGTACAGAAGTTATGATGATTTATGGTGATTTTCAGTAATAAAAATACTCAATAGGAATAAAGACACAATTGACTCGTAATAAAAACAGTTACATAACTCAGATCTAATCGGCACTTGTGAGTTCATAGCACTTTACAGAATGTCTTAATTGCATTTAGAACGGAAGTTATGATGATTTCTGGAACAACACAAGAAAGCTTATAACCTACAATTTCTGACAAATTAATTTTTTTTGTTTTAATTTCAACGCTACACAGTCAATTTTTATAATAATTTAATAGTCATTAAATTATATAATAGAGAGCGCGCTTGTCATGAAAAAATCATTACTTACTTTTTACAGAATGTAGAAAATAACTTATGTAATTTACATGTAAATATCATGTAGATAACCGTGTAATTTAAGCGCCCATCCGTGAGAACATCTACAATTATTTGACGTTTTGAAAACATTTGTGATTTGAAATGTTTTTAAAAAAATTAAACATATTTTATTAAAATTCAATTAAATAATTAAAAACGAAAAAAACAAATTTAATATGAATGCCGATAAAATTAGATAAGACTATAAAACAACGAGTTGCACAATTAAAAAGGACAAAATCTCAAAATTAGGTATAGAAAATTATGCATGGCATAATTCCATACAAGACATTAATAATTTGCATGTTACTCCACAACTTTGAAGAACAGTTCGAATTTGAATGGTATAACTTGATATCAATGGCAGGTGGAGAGCGTGTCAATGTATAATGAAATGACAAGCCACATAGTAATCTTTTGTGGCTTGTCATATACGATTCAGCTATGAACTATCATATACTAATCATCTCAGAAATATCACGCCTCACTAATAGTCCCGCTGTCTGATAAAATTCTAAATAATTTCTAAATATTGAATACTACTACTGTGGGCAAAAAGTAGTAAGACTTTTTAATTTGAATTTCGCGCGGAAAACCATTCGTCGAAATATTTTTTTTCTATGTTGGTATGGCTGTCAGTGACATCTGTGCCAAATGTCACATCAAAATAAACATTAGTGTTTAGTATACGCTTGTCTCTCGATTTTTACAATGAGTGAAATTATTCAACAAAGAAGTTCCATTAGATTTTGTGTGCGGAATCAATTTTGTGGTGCCGGAACGTTCATAATGTTGCAAAAGACTTTCGGTGATAATTGTATGTCACGAGCAAATGTTTTGATTGGTACAAATTGTTCAAAGAGGGTGGAGAACGTGTTGACGACGAACCACATCTAGGACTAATTGGTGCTCGAGAATCGACGATCAACAGTCAGAGACCTTACTGGCATCGTTGAAATATCGGAAGGATCAGTGAAAACCATTTTGAAAGATCATTTGGGCCTAAGAAAACTGAAAGCACGATTGGTTCCAAAATCACTCAATTTTTTGGAAAAACAGCGTCGCGTTGATGTCTGTGAAACAATGCTTTCCGACTACCAGGATGTCATGAAACGTATTATAACTGGCGATGAGTCTTGGATATATGCTTATGACCCGGAAACAGACGATCAATCGGCCGAATATCGTGCCTAATGTGAGCCGAAGCCGAAAAAACCACGTCAAAGCAAGTCAAAAATCAAGGTGATGTTACCTTATTAAAGTTAGCCGAAAATTTCCAGCCGGACGGTAATGCAGATAGTGTCTTTGCTATCCCAGCCGAAAGGTAACACATATAGTGTCTTCGCTAGTCCAGCCGAGACATGATAATGCAGATATTGATTTTTCTATCCAATCAATGCATACATTGCTATTCAATTTGGCATCCATTTAGCATCCATTTTGATGAAAAATTCTGAAGGGGATGCAGGGGTGTAATTTTGCAAAATTTCTCTATTTCAATAAATCGAGAATGCATTGAATGTCCTTTCGTTCAAGATTATCGTGCTTTGTCATTGATGGCACTATGGTTTTTTGATAGGCCATAATGTTGTGCAGCTTCGGCTCAATTGTGGAGAAATTCTGAAGGGGATGCAGGAGTGTAATTTTGAACGACAGGCCAACCAACATTATGGCCTACCAAATAACCATAGTGGCATCAATGACAAAGCACGTTAATCTTAAACGACGGGCCATTCAATGCATTTTCGATATGCTGAAATAGAGAAATTTTGCTAAATTACACCCATGCATCCCTTTCAGAATTTCTCCATAATTACGCTGAAGTTGACCAACATTATGACCTACCAAATATCCACGTGGCATCAATGACAAAGCACGGTAATCTTGAAAGACAGGACATTCAATGCATTTTCGATATATTGAATTAGCGATGAATTAGCGAAATTGTGCTAAATTACACTCCTGCATTCCTATCAGAATTTCTCCAAAATTAGACCGAAGTTGACCATCATTATGGCCTATCAAGAAACCATAGTGCTATCAATGACAAAGCACGATAATCTTGAACGACAGGCCATGCAATGCATTTTCGATTTATTGAATTACCGACGAATTAGCGAAATTGTGCTAAATTACACCCCTAAATTAGCGAAGTTTTGCAAAATTACACCCCTGCATCCCCTTCAGAATTTCTCAACAAAATGAGTGCTAAATGGATGCAAATTGGATTGCAATGGATGTATTGCTTGGATAGCAATAACCATATCTGCATTATCATCTTTCGGCTGGGATAGCGAAGCCACTTTCCGCATTACCTTTAGGCTGGAATAGCAAAGACACTAACTTTAACAGTATACCGATAAGTACGTTTTATGCGATTTTGATCGAATTCCGCGGGAGTTGTGATAATGAACAGACAATGTGTCGGTTTTGGCAGAGATTAGCAGTTGAGCGATATTTGCAGACAGGGGCATCGGAGTTGATAGCGGCCGGTTGAGCGGCAACGGCATAATTGGTTGAGGTTGCAGAAGACGTTATTGCAACGTCGGAAAGCTTGCTGAAGTAGTTCGAAATTTTTTAGATCGCTGTACCAACTCACGAACTACAACTTTTTTCGGCCAAATTGTTGAATTTGATGCGAAAATATTTTTCTGATATATTGATTCTAAAGCGAATAAAAGTTAGTTTTAGCTCTTTTGAACGATTCTTCTTTAATAAAGATCGTTAATCAAGATCCTGACTAACGTAAAGTTCCCTCATCTAGGCACCCCAATAGCAACAAGATCATTATCAGGACAAGTTCCAAAATATCTATTGGTGCTGACATAGGTGTGATCAGCGAAAGAGCAGCCTTAATACTTGTCGATATAACTTCTGTCGACTCGATAGTTGCCTAACGACAATGCGAGTGATGAGGAAATAGATGAAATTTCCTTCAGCTTCCATGAAAGTGATTCAATAAGTTTCTTATTTCGGTGTTGATATTCTCCTCGATTTTTCAGATATTTGGAACAGTATACATATCCCTTATTTTATCAATAATTGTATTAAAGTTGGATTGCACGATCCATTGCGTACAGCAATTACACATAAAAACAGGATTCCCACAAAGGCGTAAATAGCTAGAACTCCACGAAGCTCGGTACTCGATCCGGTGAATGCACAGTTCATGTGAAAATGACAACTACAACCAACACACGAAACTGCATCTTAAGACAATGAGATTGTTAGCATATACCTATTGCAATTCATTTCAGACGAAGAACTATGCGCCGCACAATTTACCACAATCACAAGCCAGTCAGAATCCCAGTACAACGGTTCATAAATGTCAAATGCAATGCGTACACACGCATATAATATCAAATTTATGTAAAAGTTGTAAACAAATAAATAGCACGATTAAGTTTTGACAAGCGTATCCCAACAGGGATGAACACCTATACCGAATTTTGGTGAAGTAAATTTTTGTTAAATCAAAACTCGTCATTTCCGGTAAAATTTAAAAAATGAGCTGAACTGATCCTGTTTGAAATTTAATTTAAAGTCTTTTTGTTCTAAACGTTTCTCCTAACTGTTTTATAATTTTCAAAATATTTACAGAAAATGAAAACGCTGCAATGGAAGCTGCCACTTCCTGTTGACTGATTTCAATCAACAATTTACGATCAGATAAACCGTCTGGGCTGTAGTGAGGAGAAACACATTTAGTCAACCCACACAAACCCACACAGGTTTTTTAAAATCCACTTTTTCAACCCGACTTTCATTTGTCACGAATGTGTATGTTAAAGTCCGAAATTGGTAAATGTCCGAAATTTTTATTTTTTAAACTCGTTTACTCAATTAAAACCCAGTTGTTCAGAGGACCGATATAAACACAAAGTTGGTTGACCTTTGTGGTTTATTTTCCATCAGGGGACTAAGTGACATGAGGGGTGCAACTAGATTCCGCGAGCTCATGAGAATTGGCCCCTAGTATTCCGAATGACTTTGCACTAATACAATAAAAAGTAGGTCTTAGGGTGAAGGGTGAACCATTTCGGAAATATAGGACTCTAATTTCATAGACTTCGGAGTAATAAACAGTTTTTCCCAATTTTATTCGGACATTTATCGATTTCGGGCTTTCACTTCACATAAACTTAACGGATTTTTGCTAAATCTATCTTGTGTAACCAAAAACATTATTCCTGCTTAGATTTCAGAAAACCAACCAGATCAGCCCTTGTTGGTTGAAAATTTAATCTTTAAATTTATTAAATTTTCTTAATTCTTTGTCGTTTCTACAAAGCTAAACTTTTCAACATCATTGTCAAAATTGACAAAGCTCTTATTGAAGTTGCCACTTTCGGCACACAGGTTTGTATTAAATTTCGCAATGTTTTTGAGCGAATTGCGAATAATAATAAATGACACGATGGTATCGAAATGCGAATAATGCTTTATGAAATTTTGATTTGTTGTTTTGTTGAACTGTCCGTGCTGCTCAAAAGGAGACTAGAAGTACAAGAAACTTTGTGTCTATTTTGACAGCCCGATGTTTGTCTTTTATTTAGGGTTACCCAATGTTTCGTTATAGGCTGCCCACCGATAGGTGTTACCTCCACCATAAAGTATTTTAATTCTTTGGTGTTGGTTGTGGTTGTGTGGAATAGGCTGCTTCAATCAGCACACCTGATCGCCTTATTGCTTTAAAAATGTTGCTATATGACGTCAACTTATGTCGACGATTTCAACCTTTGTCTATAGATGGCACTATAACCAAATTAATGATTGCGGTGTAAAAATCATAAAATTCTACAGTAATATAAATTAAAAATTATTATTAAAAGAGTATGGGTCATATCGCCGACAATAATATCACCGTCTGGCCAGATGACCACAACCAAATTGCTCCCACATCGCAAACAACCACATCGTCGGCTTCCACATCGCAGACAACCACATTCCCCAAAGGAATTTTTGATGTTGATATCGCAATAAGAGAATTTGCAAAAGTGTAAGTTTGCTTTAGCTTTATAGATAATGTAGACGAGAGCGGTATAACTTTATTTTATGAGTGCCTTAGATTTTGGTAAGAGTGACATAATTATCAGGAATACATCTATGGCTCGAAGCACACAACATCGCCGACACCCACATCACCGACAACCACATACATAGCCGACAGTCCCATCATTGACACTCAAATCGCCAACATTCACATCGTCAACACCTACATCACCGGCTCGCACATCACCAATACCCATATCGCTCACAAGTCAAATCCCTATTGGCGATGTGGATGCTTCTACTCCTATGATAGATTTTTTCCTTCACTTCTATATTACCAGCAACGCTAAAGCAAACTTACCGTTTGTTAATTCTTAAATTGCTATTTCTACATCATGTTTGCCTTTCAGCGATGTTTATTTTGGGGGTGGAGGTTCGGTGTCGTGAGAGTATCGGCAAAGTGGCTTGTCGGCGATCTGGTGGTTGGTGTGTGGTAATTATGATTGTCGGTCAAAATTCCTGTGAGCTTATATGGTTAACAGCGACGTGGTATTAGCAATGTGCGTGTTGGTGTGGACTGCGATTACGACGATATGGATATCGGTCATGTGTGTATGGCGGGTGTCGTGAAGTGGGTGTCGATGATGTGGTTGTTTTGGCAATGTCGCTTGTTGGCGATCTGGTTGTGTCGGCTAAGTGGATTTTTTGGCCAAAATTCCTTTCGGCGATGTGTATGCTTCTAACCGTAGAACTAGTCCTGATAATGATTTTGATCTTATCAAAATTTAAGGCACAGCAAATTTACACTTTGCTAATTCTCGAATTGCTATACCTATATATGGCTTTCGGCGATTTGGTTCGAACGTGTCGATGATCCTGCTGTGTAACCATTTCGACTATGGTATGCTTTACTCTTTAACGAGATAGTAATTGGCTCTCAATCACTTTGGTCCTTTTTGTAGGCGAGGAAGGTCCATTCAGACTATTTTTTTCAGATCGAGTACGGCTTCGATGGAGCAACTCGATGCGATGTAACACGTTTATGCAAGTGCGAACGCACCAAGATTTTGATGCCTTGGATACAAAATAGTTTTCGTAGGCCAGTCCGCTGTGTACCGGCTGTAGCGTTGTATGATGTACTTGTGAAATAAGTAAGATGATTAACCGGTTGCCTTTGGACAATCGGATGCTTCCTTGTGTATGGCAAATTCGGTTCGTTGAGAGGCCCTCCGGCCCGTAGCATACCGTCACTACCAATGAAAGAGTTCAGAGATCAAAGTGGGCTGTTGTCTGATAGATGTTCCTCGGATTGACACCTTGATATCTCATCGGCGAAATAAATTTATTAAACCAGCTTAACTCAGAACTTGAATAACAAATTAAGCTCGTGCTACTATGCTGAGAAGGCGATGTTGGATGAAGCGTTTGCATAAAACCGTGATTCGAACGAATTTTCTGAGCGATGAACATCGAGCGAGTAAGTAGTACGAGTCGTCCTGAGACGTTACGGTTTCATATATCACGACCATTGATGTATTTTTCGTTCGTCGATTTTAATGAAAGACTCGCTAGTTCCCGTTTTCGACATAATTTTAATTGATAGAGAGTAATCCTGGATTTGCGAAACTCGATTGGGCACAAACGTCTTCAACCAATTAGGCGTACTGTGTGGCCGACCAAGTATGACTTGCGAGTCGGTCCAGGCGTACATATGAGTTTGTGGCACGTTGAATGATTGAAATATTTTTTTTGAATGAGTTTGGCGAGAAGCATACTTCCAAAAGGCTCTAAACGCGGATACTGATTGTTTTCAGTGACGCAACCTTATCTTGGATGCCAGTATTGTGATTTTGATTGATTCATTTACGTTGTACTAGCATACACCACCGCTGAGCCATGTTTAAGCTGTTGATTTTGGCACCACTCCATTCCACGTTACGCCAAATACCCACAATTCTGGGTTGGTGCACTAACATTCGATGTTGATAGGAGCAGACCAATGTAGTCCAAGTGTTTTAACGGAATCGTCCCAATTCAGCTTAAGTTGGCCCTGATGCTCGTGGTCTATTAAATTCACGATGTCGTCTAATCGGGTCTTCGAATCGTCGATGTAAACGTTTCTCGATGCGACTTTGGCTTAAATTGGGAATTTCTCCTGCAGTGCAACATAGCATCATCGAAATATTAACCCGTTTTCGCAAACATAAACGAATCTATGTTTGCGGAAACGGGTTAATATTCCGAAGATACTGTGTTGACACTTTTGACCAATGTGAAGCTTCTGTTTTATTGATACGGCGGTTGTATTTTGTGTGATGCGTTGAATACCGCGCACAATTTTCGTTGTATTACACCAAAACAAATTTTAGAAGCAGATAATTTTTGCAAGAAGTAGCAGATGCTTTTTCTAGCAGTCCTTCATTGATAATCATTGAGCTATTTCTAGTGGAAAACGCGTATTTTTAGTTTGTCAAAATCATAAAAATTTATTTAAGAGGCATCATTAGGAGACTTATTTAAGATTTGTATGTACAAATGACTAGCTCGCACTTGCTGGATTTAAAAAAAAAATATTTTGATTTATGATGACCCACAACAAAATTTAGATTCATATAGAATTATCGAACCCGCGATACATTAGAGAACTGCTGTGTCTATAAAATAGCGTATCGGTTAATGTAAAAGCGCTCGTACTGTAACTAATGCAATTAAAATATTTTAAAATTTCTAAATATATCGACAGTTCGAAACTGGTTACAGTTTTATGAGCATTTTTGTTCTTCATCATTGTTTACATTTCAGTTGTCTTGTATAGTCGGCGCACACGTATCTCCCTCAGAGTGATTCTGGTCAAACAACAATATTTAGTCGGTTATTGCTCTTTATGTGTTATGAATGGGGGGTTATTGAACAAACTCGTAATATTTTAGGGTGTATCCTCTATCTCTGCATAAAAGATAATGTATTTTGAGGCGATGAGATAATTAAATTACTGACCGTCTGCTATATTAAGACGTTACTAGGTCTAGTATGTCTACTAGTATGTCTAGGTGTACTAGCAAACTATTAAAACTCATTTAAATAAAATTCAATTTATTAACTTTATCACCTTCATCGCGCATGCAACATAACATACTAAGTTGTTTTGAAACGACTAAATGTACCGACAAATTTACGACATATATGACAAAGTCACTGCTGCAGATTCGGTATATAAATAATGGATGGATTATCAATAACAACATTCAACCAAACCAGACAAGAATTTTGAATTACCTTTAATGAAAATATAAAAATAAATCACAACTGTAGTAATAACAATAATTGCTGTTAGTGTGTCTCGTCGACGGTCGTGCAGCTTGCGTATATAAAACATAACGAAAATTTGAATTTCAGTTTAGTTATTTGTTGGCCGGTCAAACGATCAATCGGTTAAGTGGTGTATTACTAAGTAGGTAAGTGATCGCAGTGATTATTTTTTGTTTCATTTACTACATTATCGTGTAATTATAAAAAATAATTAGTAGTGTTGTGCAATTATTGTGATTGAAATAATATTTTACAAATTCAGTTCATGTGTGTTAATACCGTTTTAGTATGTTACATACACAACGAAGTACATAGTTCGCATATAAAATATTTTTGATTATTGTTGTGTGTTGTGTAATTGAAATGACAGATAGCGAGCTATCATTGAATGTGCGATTGTCATGTTAATTAAACAAATTATCACTTTATACTTTTCGTTTTGGACGACCTTGATCTTCGAAGTATGCTTAAATGGCACGTTGCTAATTATTTTCATGTAGATACTTCAAATATGTAAAAGGGGTGGAAACACCACATTTATGAAACTGTCTCTCATTTTTCTAAAAAATTCTTAATATTTGTCCTTTCCGTTCGAGTTGGCCCTTATGTTCAAAAGTGACGAGAAATTATTTCGAAATGAGATTTATGTTGAATCTCCAAACTGGCTTATTATTGTAGAGCACGTGCCTTTTAAATCCACACTTGCGGTCCCGTATAACCTTTACGGGATCTTCTTGCTATTTACAGTTGATCCATGGTGGTTTCAAATTAAAAAAAATTGGTTCAGTCGGTTCTTTAATAGGTCAATATTTTTGGCTATTAGTGGTAACTAAAGTCTTTCAAGCCCATTAAACTTACTTTATTGTACCATCAACAAGTTGGTTTATGTCTAATGTATCGCAAGATTATACAAAATGGTTTAAATACACGGTGGATCTGCAAAGATCTAAGAGATAGGTTGTCAGTGTTGTTTAAAGTCTTGAGGCTTCTTTAATTACAAATCTCACAATTCTGTAATGTGCGGGAATTAGTAAAATGATTAGTCGATGTAATCAACAAGCCATGGATCTACCCAACCGGAAATAACTGGTTTTCTAGAATTTCGGAAAAGCTACCTCTATGTATGTATCCGATTTTAGGAAATCGTAATATTTTAAATTTAGACGAAAGCTTCGATTGTACTGGCTTGGATATTTGGTCTCTAAAGTACGTGTGTGCCCGGTCATTGAGTTTTGGAAACATTGTAGAGAGTTCAGTGATCTCGTCACAATAAATTTGCTGCTGGCAACTATCTTTAACAAAACAAAGTGATCCTTCAAAGATTCGCTTGCTGGTACCAAATTATACAAATATAGAAAAATTTTGTCATGGTACTGGTGGAATAGCCTTATTTATCAAGCGACACATTTACTGGGTGGCATTATGCAGACCAAACGGCATCACTCTAAATAGATAGAAATGCTTTTCTGCCACCGTAAACGCTATTTTTATTTCCTGGCTGATGAACAAAACGCAATTTGCCAAAGGCATCTTGCAAATAAAGTGCAGTAATATATCTGATTCTGCAAGCCTCCCAAACAAGAACACAGACTTTTGCAGTTTTTAATAAATTTTAGTATCAGCACTCCGCAGCGTTGTGTTTCTACGCGTACTCCGGAATTGTCGACATGTTGGTGTCGAAAATACGTAGATTTTTGTTGTTTTTCCCATTGTTTTCAGTACAACGTTGTCACGTCACAGTTTCCCACTTTATATTGCTAATTTACAATATTGTGAAAGTTATTATTAAATTTTACAAAACAAGTTTGTGGGATTAGTAGATGATTAAAATAATTCAAGATACAAAGTTTTTCTCTAACCTTGAGAAATTTAATTTGTTACCACTTTTTGGATGCCACCAATTGTTAATTTCATTTCAAAAAAATATAATTTCGAAAAAAAATTGGAACTAAACTGCCATTTGCAAAAATACTGGCAGATCAATAATCAATGGAAAGCCGATGTTGATAGTTATTAATTGCATTCCATATACGGATCCTCAGCTGATAGATACGAAAAACTATCTGCATTTTTCTCAAACCAATTAGCAATCACGGCTGCTAATTTCGATCATGTGATGATTTTGGGAGATGTTAAATTGTCTAAAGTAAAATGACTTACTATTAAAGATGATCTTCTGCCAATCACTGGTGATTTAACCTAAGATCTCGTAAAGAACTTAATATGTTAACTCGGCCTAACACAGATGAACAACATCGAGAAGCAGAGCAGCAAAATCCTCGATCTGGTGTTCATACCAGTGGAAATATATGCTACAATCATTGTGATGATCTCAGCGGTTCTTCGAGTATTTTTCATACGCTACTGGCCATCCGGATAATTTTTGAAAATTGTATTGTTAACATAAATGTTAATTCTTGTGAGTCTTTCAACCTTGAAAAGGGAGACTATGATGCTTTAAATAAGTTTCTCGACAATATTAGTTTTGATCGATATAAACCGGGTTTTAACTGCACGCGAGACATAGTTTAATCGTCGCCTATCTGGCCTTAAAAAATCGGAAATATCTCGGAAATTTCTCTCGCCGAATGGTTTCTTTTATAGGTCATATATTGTTGAGGGTGAATCGCGTATTTGAAACATCCGTAAATATTTCTGAAACTATGTTGATTCGAAACGGAACTGTAAATGTATGCCCTCGCAAATATCTCTCAATTCTTTGGCTGTGAGCAGTCCGTAACGAATCATTTACTTGTTTCTAGCATTATTTTTTACAAAATGTATGTCTCTTCTTCGAGATACGTAGATTGATGATTTTGGTTTTAGTAAAAATCCAAACATTCAATTTCAGTTCACTACCGATGACGTTCTGCATGCTCTGTTGAATGTAAATCTTAATGTGAGTTGCAGCTCGGACTAAATTAATTTGCTTGTGTTAAAAGAGTGTGCTTGTGTCTTGGTTCAAACGCGAAGTACCTATTCAATTTAAGTTTGCCGAGTGGAGTTTCATTTCTTTCGATTTGGAAATCCAGTTTCATTAAGCCGATTTTCAAGAGTGAACGGAGAACGGATATCGAGAATTATCGCGGTATTTCCATTTTATCGGTTATTCCTAAGTTATTTGAATCGATGATCAAGGACCGTATCATTTTCTTAATTAAAAATTCCATCTCTGTAAACTAGCATGGGTTTTATCCCGGCCGGTCAACTGCGATGAATCTTGCTTTGTTCTCAAAATGTTTACTGATTTTTGGATCTTGTCATATTAGGCGAACCGAATTCAAAAAGTTTTGTCGTCCTGTCTTATTTATTGCATTTATAGATAGTGCATTGTGAGTTTTTGATTTATACTGATGAAGTTACGAGTAAAACATTTTGCAAGATTCGAAAAGATGGCGATCTGTTTCATCAATATTAGGAATTAAATATTTTCTGTGAATGGTGTACCTTGAATAAGCTTTGTCTCAACGTTTCTAAATGTAAAGTTATGAACTTTTCTAGAAGACGTAACGATCTTGATAATATTGTATCTAAAATTTGTGTCTGCCCTTTGAAATTAGTGAACTTCTTTCTCGCTGACGAGGATCAATATCTATTATGATCCTAGAGTAGGTGCATTGCATAAGTGTGTAAGTTGAATTTACAGAATAATGTTATGATCCATCAAATATAATAGCCTAAATAGATTGTCAGGTTCTGTCTCCTCACTCGACCGGCGCTATGGTTAACTGATGCTTTTAATATTGGGCCAAACATATAGCGATTTCGATCCCCTTTCGTAAATTAAAAATATTTTTTGTTTTACAAATCTTTTGTACATTTTACATGTACGGATTAATATAGGTTTTCGCGATATTGTTGAATATGGTTTAAAAGTTATTTCTCGTATATCACTTGCTAAATTAGCACACATCGTAGAATCAGCAGTCCGCGTGATTTGCATATCGGTAAGTAAGCATACACCTTAATTTTAATCGCAGGTGTTTAACACCTGGCTTAGTATAGTTGTAGATGCAGTCTACTTTGAGTAATTATTCAAGGAACCGGAAAAATCGGAACAATTTCAAATACTTTTTCTGTATATAGCGCTGCGTTAAAGTAATTAGATACATATTTCAATTCTAGTCGGAATCGCACGAGGCTAATTTCGCGGCTATGAAAAAATTTTGTATGTGGTCGTCTGTCGTACACATCTTTGAAAGTGATATCAAGCTGCATTACCCGCAAGTTTATCATGCATCCACCTAAGAGTGACATACAGAAATGGCGGCCACTGAAATTTATAAGCTGTTTGAAGCCGTTGAATTTATAAGCTTCATAAAAAGTTCGGGTAATTGAGTGCTTTTACCGAAATTAGATTTGTATGGTGTGATTAGTTCTTGACAGCTCTGTATTTGGTTTACAAAATTTACCTGTGTATTTATGTAGTTTTACTTTTTCACAAACGGGTTTACCTTTTTTCGAATATTTTTAAAATTGTACGACAGCTAAAGTATACATATCCAAGGAATAATCAGTTTTTCTTATCATGTCGACTTCCGAGCAAAGCAGCAGACATTATATAGAAATAGAAGTACGTCACTGCCGCATACATAAAAAGTATGGGCTTACATTTCTTAAATGTGAGGTAGAAATGAAGCTCCATGAAGCCAGAATGGTTGCAGTAACAAAGAAATCATAGAAGTTTGCTGATTTCTAACAGAACCAATAATTTTCGACATTTTCTACATTCTCTACATTATCGACGTAATTTCTATAATTGTCTACATACATTCTCTACACATGTAGAATATTAAATATCTACGTGATGTAGGCAATACGGCACAACACTGGCATTCCGTCGATTTCAATTTCATGTTCGTGAAAGCTGGTTTGACCTAGACCTTTCTTAGTCAAAGTTGGGAAGTGGTTAATTGTTTGTTTCAACTGTTTTTATGAGAGGTACAGGGATGTTGATGAAAAATTTAAAATTTAAGGGCATAGTTGTCCGGATAATGAATCTGAACAAATTTTGTTTGTAATTTAGTTTGCAATCGTTCTGTTCTTAATTAATTTTTCATGATTCTTATCGTTGTTTTTCTGTTGTTTGTGTTATTGGCGTCATCTACCTCTTATTTGGTTCAATCACTCATCTTTAGGCTTCCCTCATAAATTTATCTTATGGTGAACTAGGTAATGGTATAATTTTTTCAATCAGGTCATTATGAAATTTTAATAATTATACACTTTTAATCTTCGCCTGGATTGCATCTGCCCTTTTATTGTTCAATGACTCATCTGTAGCGTAACACGAAACAAATTTCTAAATTTTTCTCATCGGTTTTCTATCATCTGATTTCACAATTTTAGAATTCGATGAGAAAAACTTGGAACGATGTTTAGTATTACCCTAAAGTTGTATGATTTTATACAAAATAAGGGGTTGATCCTATCTAGGCCAAATTTAAAGATGTATAATTCTTTAGAACTTCATGATTGGGCCGTACAGAACAGATGTTACCAATACTTATTTCTGCTACCAATATAACCAATGAAAACAGTAGTGCCTGGACAGATATTATCATTTCGTAATTCCAATGAAGTGAAGTTGAGTGATTAATGATGAGGTTGTTGCAATCCAGGTCTAATTATATAGAATCCATTAGAACTTCACGATTCCGCCTCGTTGAGCAGATATCACCATTAGCTAGTCCCGCAATCAAAAAACCGATGAGAAAAGCCTGGAACTGTGCTTACAATTTTTCTTTAAAATTTTACGTGCTCGCATTAGCATTACTCAATGCGAATTAGATAACTCTAAGTATGATAAATCAGATGATACGCAAATAATTAAAACAAATTTCGGAATTGCTTAAATGTTTGTAATTCACAAACATAGCTCACATTTTTTTGATTTTTCTAATTCCATTCGCTATTTAGCCCAAGTCCGGAAAAATGGTTTTCTTAAAGCAATCTGTGTGTATCTGCTAGCATCGTTTCGTCTTAAACAATTCGCGGTCATAAGCCGATATAATAACCATCTGGTGTTATTATATCGGTTACAATTCAATTCAAGTTCATAAAATGCAAACATTTTTTAGCTTCGATATTGAGAAAAGGTTTATTAGCAGTAGCTCCAAAAGTTTTATGTGTTTTTCGGTTATTTTATTCTATTCCACACTTATCGTGGCTCAAACCATATTTTGACAGCCATTCCAAAATTTATCTGCAATTAATTTAACTAAATCAATTCCAGATATTCCATTCTCGGTAGCGTATTTTATGGGATTTTTATGAAATTTGTGCTTGATACCACCTTTTTCAAATTTCCAACTAACTAAATTAATGGTTAGTTCATACCAGTTATTTGTAGATGTCGCTAATGTTCATATACCGAAAAGTGCCTGACATTTAGGTTTAAGCTGCAAACTTTAGTTAGTTGAAAATTTGAACAAGAACTTTTGGATCGATCGACGTACAAAAATGCATAAAATGTTCAACAAAAATTCTTTTTGTGATTGCTGCTACGTGTGGCGAGTAGCATAACTTCTTATTTTCTGTTGGCAAATTTCCTCTGTCTTAAACAGTATCAATTACCTTCTATTGCCTAATTGTGTTTCGGTTACCATAAGATATAGTTTATTAA
The DNA here is from genome assembly GCA_963691935.1 of Nephrotoma guestfalica. Classification (NCBI taxonomy): domain Eukaryota; kingdom Metazoa; phylum Arthropoda; class Insecta; order Diptera; family Tipulidae; genus Nephrotoma; species Nephrotoma guestfalica. The sequence continues at coordinate 120,612,070 of OY829913.1, read as the reverse complement.
GAGCAAATGAAGCATAATCGCTCGGTCTTCACCGAGTTGACAAATTTTTCAGCCTGACCATTTGACTGGGTAGGAGCGGTGTCTTTCCGATGTGTTCGGACCATTGTCCGAAACGAGATGTCGCAGAGTCTCTGACGGGAAAAAATATAGGCCATTTGCTAAACACGTCAATGATTACCAGGTACCAAAACTATTTACGGGTCCTGCACAATCAATGTGCACTCCTGACCATGGGTCTTTTAGCACTACCACGGAATTTTTAGCCTTGGAACGTGCACTTGGAATTTTCTGTTGACTTTCGCGTCGAAGAGTCTCATGTTTTTCCCAATTAAAATTATTTACTATTAATTTCAGTTTGTTATGTTATATTGCAAATTGTAAATCATTTCTAATTGGCTTATTTGGAATTTCATGTAATCCTAACCATTCTTGAAGAAAAATGTGGAAAGCTATAAAGATTTGGTTCATTAATTGTTAATAGTAATAATTATTGTTACCAGAATGAAGCAGTGCATGCTTATTAACTAATGTTGGATGTTTGGAACGCAAAACGAAATAGATGGTTCAGGAAATTTTCGTCTCGTGAGCAAATACATAAATTTCCACTGAGGCTCACCAGTTTTTCGACGTGGTGTATGATCGGTCTGAAGCTCCAACTTTCGACCGTCGATATATCAATAAACTTTTTAGAGCGAACATCAATACCACTCCATATAACTGGTCCTAGACACCTCAGCATCTCGGTTTTCCGGGAATTTGATCGTAAGCCATTTGCATCCACACTGTGGCTCAGAAACTTCAACTCGTTTTGGCCAAATGAACACTTTTCGAGCCTAAGCCGAAAATCGTACTTTTGGATGCGCTTCAATGTCTCGAAAAGGTTTTCATGAGGGTCTTTCTCGTTACTTCGTCCAACAATAAAATCGCTAATGAAAGGAAAAATATCTTTAGCTCCGCTCATCATTGTGTCAATTAATTGTTTACAACTGTTAAGTGGTGTCTTCACACCCGGTTTCAGACGGTTTACTCGAGATAGGCCACAATGAGAGTTGATCGTGATAAGTTGTTTTTGATTCGTCAATCATCTCAACCTGCAAGAATTCGTCGGACAGGTCGATTTTGAACACTCTGTTTAACTCAGCTTCGAGAATGTTTCTTCTGGCGTAGGCAGCGGGTGTTTGTATGGATCAAGTGCTCGTCCTTTCTTTTGACGACTACTAGCGGTGCTGCGAAATCCGAGTAATCGATCGGATAGATTACTCCCAATTACTGTAATCTTTTGAGCTCATTCTCGATCGCTTCATCTGCTGCGATGGGCACAGGGCGTCTAATGCGAAAAATTGGCTTCGTTCTCGCCTTCGATGTTAAAGATGGCTTCATTTTGTTGCACAAGAATAGTGAACTAATCAAGAGTGATGTAAATGATAGCTTCATTTCCTCTTTAGGACACACTATTTAGACCCAGGGCTTCCGTCCAATCACTTCCGAACACGTTCAAATTTGAATTTGCCCCGTAACACAGAATACGTACCAATGTCTTGTCGACCATGCAATTCCAACCGTGCCGTAAATTGTCCAAGCATATTTATTGGGTACTGCGATGTGCTTAATGCTCTACGCGCATGACCAATGCCGGCGATCCTAACAGCTTCCAGGTGCTCTCGAACGTTGACCTTGCTTCAATCAAAACATTATTTTTTGCGAAATGGGCGATTACTGTGGCAATGAATTACCTCATTCTTTCGACATGGAAACTACGCTACCAGCGTCTTGCTGTTCTGTTTTGTCTTTTATTTGCAGCAGTTCTAATGTGGTTCCCAGTGTGTTGGCAACACTTCATTATTCGAGACGCCTGCGCAAAAAATTAAAGCTGCTTCATTGGGCCGTAATGTTGATGACATCTTGCGTCTGTGACATCTGAGCGTCTTGTGGCTTATTTAGTCCTTGCACAAACCTCAATACTTTCAAATCGTCAGATTTGTGATTTGCAATGTCGAACTTTTCACATTTTAGATTCGTTCGCGCTGCATCCTCAGAAAAATTTTCACCAGTTTCTTGTTCCCAATTGTCTTCAGCGTAGTGTACAAATTTCTCCATGCGGTGTAACAAAGTTTTACATCGACAGGTCTTCAATCATCATCTAAATCAGTTCTTTATAATGACGATACCCATTTTAAATTTTTAATAATCTTGTTTATTACTATTGATGCGACCGTCTCATTCCGTGGTATGCGAGTATTACAACTGTCATACTCATGTACCCAATACACCACCTACTCTTTCCTACCCGTGTTGTCACATCATAATGTATATGTTACATCACAAAAATAATCGTCCTGAATACTTGTACTAGCACATGAATTGTATTTTGAATCCATTGGCACGCCCTATGGAGAATATTAGTTGAGCGAGATAAATTATAAATTGCACCTTTCAATCAATGCAGTACCTCGATTACAGTTATAGCCCTATAAGGAACTGGACAAGTGGTGAAGTGGTTAAATCACTTGGCACTTGGACCGGGAGGTACTGGGTTTCGAATCCTACCAGAAGCTGGATGCAAAGCGAATTTTCGTCATCGATTACGATCGGTGATGTTAATAAACACAACTATGACCCTCTGTTGGAGTGCAGAATTCAGCGCCGACCTACCGTCCTTGTCAGTGTACAGGTTTGACATGGATCTTGTGGAGGTGGTTATACTGTAATTGTGTTTAGTGGGTGGTGTGTGTATGGCGTGAATGAAAAGGGGGTATTAATTGACCTTCACAGGACAGTAAATCCATTGGACAGTTAATACTTTCGTTTTAAAGAAATAGAAACAATCTAGACACCCAACCGTAATTTGACATACATTTTCTAATAGTTATTGTTTGCATTTATTTATTTACTATTGTAGAAAACGGATCAATAATTTTCGTCATGATTCTAAGAAATTTATTATTACTCATCATTTGTTGGTGTACTTTGGTAAGAGAAACTTGGCTGACAAATTGCCTCTTGATAATAGCAAAAATTTTGTTTTTACTAACAGGCCACATCAACATCCGTGGAAGTAGTGCCACGGACGTCCGAAGAATTGGCCCAAGCAGAGGATTGCGCTCGCCAAATGATCGATGCCCTCGAGCCGCAAATCATACAACGTAAAAATAAGGCAGCGGAAGCCGAATGGGGATACGATTCAAATCTAACTGAAGAAAATCTGATACGTAAAAATGAGGTGGCAGCCGAAAATGCTAAATTTGATAAGGAAATCGCAGAAAATCTTCTACACTATGATTTTCAATCGTTTCGTGACAAGAATTTAACTCGTATTTTTGAGAAATCAACCGATCTAGGATATTCTGCATTGCCCGAAGAGAAATATAAACAGCTTCAGGGAGCGATTGATGCAATGTCATCGAATTATGCTAAAATAAGGATTTGTTCGTACGAAGATAAGACGAAATGTGATTTACAATTAGAGCCGGAAATAACTGAGATACTAACAAACTCGCAAGATCCTGAGGAACTAAAATATTACTGGGTCGAATGGTATAAGAAAGCCGGAGCTCCGGTTCGCGAGGCATTCCAAACATATGTGAATTTGGGAAACGAAGCAGCTGTTTTAAACAGTAATCATCATAATTAAGCTTACTTGCATCTCGACATAAAATCTTAATTTTATTTTTAGATCATACGTCCCTTGCCGAATACTGGCTGAAATATTATGAAGATCCAACATTTGAGCAGCAGTTCGAAGAGATTTTCGTAAAAATTCGACCATTCTATCAACAAATTCACGGCTACGTTCGACACAAATTGCGCGAATTTTATGGACCCATTGTTGAGATTGATAAACCAATTCCAATGCACTTGCTTGGTAATATGTGGGCCCAGACATGGGACGAGATTTCGGATATTATTAGACCATACCCCAATAAAAAATCATTGGACGTTACTGAAGAGATGGTAAAACAGGGATACACCCCATTGAAAATGTTCCAAATGGGCGACGAATTTTTCCAGTCGCTTAATATGACAAAACTACCTGAGTAACTATTTCACCACTATTACTAAGATTGACACTGATACGTTTTTTTACAGGACTTTCTGGGAAAAGAGTATCATCGAGAAACCAACTGATGGACGAGATTTAGTCTGTCATGCTAGCGCCTGGGACTTTTTCAAAATAAACGATGTACGTATTAAACAATGCTCCCGAATAAATATGGATAATTTCTTCGTCGTTCATCATGAATTGGGCCATATTCAATACTATTTGCAATATCAACATTTGCCTAATGTGTATCGTGAAGGGGCGAATCCCGGTTTTCACGAAGCTGTCGGTGACGTTCTATCACTTTCAGTTTCGACACCAAAACATTTGAAAAAGGTTGGCCTACTCAAAGACTACGTAGAAGATGAGGAGGCAAAAATCAATCAGTATTTCCGTAACGCCCTCGGGAAATTAGTATTTATTCCATTTGCGTACACAATCGACAAGTATCGCTGGGATATATTCCGCGGTAATATTAAACCAAACGAATACAATTGCCGATTCTGGAAATTGCGCGAACAATTTTCGGGAATTGAGCCACCAGTAGTCCGTACAGAAAATGATTTTGATCCACCAGCCAAATATCACGTTGCGGCCGATGTCGAATATTTACGTTATGTAGTTTCATTTATTGTGCAATTCCAATTTCACAAAGCGGCATGCATTAAAGCAGGTGAATATGAGCCGGGTAATCCAAATAAAGAATTAATCGATTGTGACATATATCAGAGTCCTGAAGCAGGCAATCTACTCAAGTAAGCATCATGTAACTTATTTTAAAGCGTTTTCAGTTTAATACTTACGTATTTCTTATGTAGAGCAATGTTGTCACTCGGTTCGTCAAAACCGTGGCCAGATGCAATGGAAGTAATGACTGGTCAACGCAAAATGGATGCTGGCCCTCTATTAGAATATTTTGATCCCTTGTACAAATGGTTAGTGGAGAAGAATAAAGAAATTGGGGCACACATTGGCTGGACCGAATCCGATAGTAAGCAAAATTAATAATCATTGATGCTAATATTTTTGTAAATTGAATTAAATTTTATTTTTCAGAATGTGTTTCAAGAGCGTAATTGGATTATTTTATTTAATCCGCGGAAAATATTATATTTTGCAATCAATATCAGCATAAATAAATTTTTGTAATAATAAATACGAAAAAACTTTTTAAAATATGCGTTATTGAATTTGGGTGGGATGGTTTTTGGGTTCTACATCATTCCGGTCAAATTGAAATAAAATTATTACATTTACTGCGTCCAATTTCAATGTCACGTTAGTATTACGGTAGCTAAATATTATCTTCACCAACTGATTAACATCTAATGCAATTCTCGATTCAATCATCTTGAGGTTCCATCGTTGATTAGCAGCTGAGCTTTTAATGTTTATTAATTTACACAAGTTTGACAAACAAACTACAAAGGTGAGTATAAGTGCAAAATCCATCCAAGATCACACACATCACATATATTTTGAAATATCGATCTCAGAGATGCCCCATATGTCTCGTTCCTTTGGCAACGCTAGGTCTCAAATTAACCAGAGTACCCACATATTAGTTTTGGTGATGAACTTTACATTACTTTAATTGATGCGGCTTTATACGATTACGGGGGATCGTCCTTGTCCCTCTAACGAAGAAGATATTAAGAGAAGTAATCAAAGTTTGGTTGTGGTTGGAATATTGAATAAAAGTCCTATCTTGCTTGAAATTCAAAGGGTGTAACGAATGTTTTTTTTTCGTCCCAAGTATAATCCCGGTGGGCACCCCCGAGTTCGATAATTTATTTATATATTACTGAATCATACTATACCATTCTTAAGTATGTAATGGAACTTGAAAGTACCGAAATTCATTTTGACAAAATTGGAAAACTGGATTCGTATTCCATCCTGGAAATAAAAAAAAAACGAAATCGCATGATGATTGCGGTTACGGTTTTTCTTCTTGGACGATAAAAACCAAAATTTGACTAACACGCGGACAGTTTGTATCTGGTGTTTCATGGAAATTAAGTTAAAAAAAAAAATCTTTACTAAATTTATCTCGGTTCTTTTATATAAACTAAATTTGAATGCATATTATTTGTGCGGTGTTGATAAGAAAAGTCTAATGATAAAGATAAAGATTTAATGTTAGTTATATTAAAATATCGATTAATAATAAGGATAATTTGTGAACATATATACATAGCTAGTGATGAGTGATCATAAGACAATTTAAAATAAATAGAAAATAAATCAAATGTGGAAATGGACGAAAGTGTTGTGGACAATTTATTCAAAATTTAATACGTGGAAATAAAACTTAATCTAAATAAAATAATAATAACGACCAAAAATAACTTAATCAACAAACAACAACAAAAATAACTATTTCCAAACTAAAACAAAACAAAAAAAAAAAATAACAAAAAAAAATAAAAATAAAACTGAATAAAAGTCAAATCGAAATTTAATTAGTGAATTGGAAAATTATAGTGATTGGATTACGCGTTTGTATTTACAACGCGCTAATCTTCATTAATAAACAATTTGTGTGTGGGTGTGAGGCCGTATCATGAATGCACTGAATCAATAACAAACGTGCACGAAGTGGCCTTTAAACTGATATTCGGCGAGATCACGAAATTACGTGCAAAGGGAAACTTGGGACTGTGAAGTAGTATTCCTTGCACGTTAGTTCCTAAAATTTCAAGTTATAACTATAAATTCAAATCAAGTAAATTAATTATAAATTAACACACAACCTAAACTCTATAAAAACATAATTACATAAATTAATCGTCGACACAATAGATGAATGGATTTGTTTTTTATCATATGGATTAACCACGTCATCATTACGGATTACGCGTACAACAATGCCGGCCAACGCATCGTTAAAAGGTACCATTTAAAATTTTTTTTTTGGGGTTAATTAAATAATTCAATTTGCTGTTTGAGTAACTCGTTTTCTATAATTATTAAATTTATTTTTGTTTATTGTATGCCTTTTTGTTATATTTTTCTTATCATTAATAAATACGGGTATGGTAAATTTATTATAAGTAATGATCTTTTTCTTAAATTTCCACCATTCACACTTAGTCGTTTTCCGCTAATCGTTTTGATTTCAGGATGGAATAACTAAACTAATTATAGGGTGTGATCATGGTAAGTAGCAATAAATCGTAGGTATATAATTGTCCGTGCTAAATTTTGTTTCCGTAAGATGTAATCGGCGGTAACTCCAGGTTTTTTTCTGCAAGGTTCCATTTTCTACCCACCCATCCACTGAGCCATAGCCGGGCTAACCCAACAATCCGCCGCGGAAGCCTTTGCAATTAAAACACTAATTTCTGTTAACGATCTGGGCAGAAACAAGTGCAGAATTGGAAATTTTCCATCTTTCACCCCCTCGCCCGTCTTGAGGATCGTTACAAGGGTTCATACATTTCTGACCCAAAGTTCTTGAATAAGTGTCACGTCCCAGTAATTCGATGTAGAGGGACAGAGGTTTGTAGTCGCTTCTTTTGACCTATGTAGGTTACTCTGAATGCAACTCAATATGCTGAGGATTCGATATGTCATATTCGTTTCATTTGGTCATGTTCGGGATGTTATCTTTCGGCTGAGACTGTGTTTAATTCAAAAGGTCGCAAATTCTTCTTGGTACAAAAATTAACTATTAAAAGGGTAAACACGTAGAGAGAATAATTTTTGGTAATCCGAAACCATTTGTGTACATACGAGTAGATGGGGAGACCACAAAATACAAATACGAAGCCAGCATCGGTGAATAAATTCTAAAGTGTCCCATGCTCTTTGGGTCATAATTTTTTTTGGACCCCAAATTGATCGGTTCGTTCTATGCTGCCCCTTCCACTGTATATAGAATGAATTTATGTGGAAAAAATGATTTACAATCTATTTTATTTATTTATTTATTTATTTATTTATTTATTTATTTATTCATTATACAATTTTGTGAATCTACAAATCCCATTTTGAGCAACATGCTCATTTGCAATAAAAAGTGTAGTTCAATAAATTCCTAATAATAATTTTTCTTCGTCCTTTATGTTCCATATGTTGTCTTCTTCAAGCCATAATTTTACTTCATCGAATTAACAAGTTCATCGACAATCATTAAAACGATTTGACATCTCCTTAATTAGTAACATTATATGCAACATGCAATTTATACAACATCTCCATCCTTTTTTAGAAATGGTGGTATAAGCTTGATATTCAAATTATCATAATATGTATTTAAATAAAAAAAAAAAAAAAAAAAAAAAAAAAAAAAAAAAAAAAAAAATCTAACAATCTATCGTTAAACTAAATAAATAAATTATGAGGGAGGCTCATTAGGTCGTGATGGTTATAGTCCATGATGATCAGCCCTATTTTCGTTGTCATGTCTATACTGTAGCATGCTAATGTTAACGCTTTGCCAATTTTACCGATTTCTCCTGTTTATTTGGTGGCATCCTGCCGATTCTCGTTTGCTTCAATCGGAAGTATACCCATCCATGTGTTCCATTGCTTCGTCATTATATTCTTATTTGCCATATTTCTGCAGCGCGCGCAGGCAAACGAAAAACAGTTGAGGGAGGGATTTCGTCCACTACCGTGGGAACCGTTTTTTGAATCCGAAAGAACTTGGGAACATCAGCACTTCCAGGTTATTTGAATTGGATTTATCAATTTATGATCAGCTAACTGGAGAACAGTTAATGTTTGGGGCACTCCACGGTTGACGTGATTAATTTAAAATATGGTTTGATCTCACATTTACATCGCAATAACTTTTCTCCAAACATTTTACCGGAGTTCCTCATTTCCGACTTAATTAAAGCTTTTGAATTGAGAATTGAACGTGGGCAGTGTTGTATGTCTACGCGTAATTTAGAATTTTCGTCATTTTGGTGACAATGTTGACAACTCGTCGAGTATGTATAATATTCGTAGACAATGAAGATTATTGCTTTTTTGTTGTTTTCCCCATTGTTTTTCAATTTGAATTTGCCATTTCACAGTTTTCCAGTTCAAATTACGAATTTCCAATATTGAGTAAAGTTCGAATTCAATGTTTACAAACCAAATACTCATAGGTAGTGTATGTTTAAAATAATTCAAGATACATATATACGATAGCGGAAATTTCTCATCGGAAAATAAGTGATTACGCTACTCGCCGCAAGTGGCAGCACCATCATAAAAGATAATTTATTTTGTTTTATAATTGCCAACGGAAATTTTTTATTCAATTTGTATCTCTTTTTTCACTAAATAAAACATCCCAGCGGAATCTCCGAAGTAAAGGAACTCGGTAAATGAAATCTTGAAATTTAACAATATTCCGTCTTTCCGCCATTCTTAAAGCATGACGATGAAATTTGAGTTTTGGACGAAATTCTAGGATCTGTTTATGCTGGACTGAACTTGGCCATTTCATAACCAATCCTTTTGAAAATTTAGCAATGTTTATTAGTTTATTTTCAGTTTTTGGCCAATATCTCATAAACTTCCTCTAGTAACCAATACTTTCGGTTGTTTTTCTAATAGGTCATACTGAGACTACAAGGAAAATTTTGGGAAAATTGATTGATTAGAATTTTCACTATAACTATTTGATTTTCCGTGGCCATATAAGTTATTTTCTGTTTCGGTTTCGGTATCCAGATATTTGCCTGAGACAGCTACCGCTACATCATCTGCATACGCTACCACGTCTGTCCCCTCTCTCTCCAGTTCCAACAGTAATCCATTCATCACTACACTCCAAAGAAAGGGTGACATTACTCCTCCCTACGGGGTTCCTCTAACCATCCGTCTTCTACTGATGAACTCCCCCAATTTCGAGGTAATACTCCTGCTTGCCAGCATCTGGTTAATCAACCTACTTAAAGGGTAGTCCACCTTCAAAAATGACAATCCTTCCATAATCGCCTCCGTTTTTACATTGTTAAAGGCACCCTTTGTCCAGAAATGCTACCATATAAAACTCTTACGAGTAAATTGACTTCTCAATCGTGTGTACTAGATCGTGCAAAGCTGTGTTCACCGACTTTCCCTTACAGTACGCATGATGCGACATTGCCCAATTTCTTGGCTCAATTTTTGTTCGAATAACAACATCTACCAGCCTTTCCAAGGTTTTCAACAGAAAGGATGATAGAGTTACAGGCTTCAGGTCCTTTGGACAAGCATGTGGGCCCTTTCCCGATTTTGGGATATATACTACTCTGACCTCCTTCTATTTCTTAGGGATATAGACCAGTTTCAGACATCCCCCGAAGATAACCTCCAGCCAAAAAAGGACAACTACCGAGTTCCTTTGGATCTCAGCTGGTATAATCCGATCCGACCCCGCCGATTTATAAGGCTTAAAACCGTTAAGTGCCCACAGGAGCTCCAGGCTCCATCGTGTCATCAAAGCACTTGATTCCGCACTTGAAGCTGTTCGGTCTAATTAAATAACTCTGTAGCTTCTTCCTGCTTTGCAACTCTCCAATCTTCCGTTGGAAGATCGGTGTTACTGGCCCGAATGATCTCAAATCTCCTGCCACACCTCGTCTACTTCGGTCACTGCCCATTTATAGAGGTCGACCGATTTCTGATCCGATCACGCAGCATCCGCTTCACGTGCCCCTTATACCATCCCGCATCTATTCCGGATGGGGGATCCCGGATTTTCTCTCAGGACCCTAAAAAATATGAAGTTTAGTGCATGATACACAACTTCCCACTTTTCCAGCGTGATGCTTTCATCTTCCTGAATTCTGTCAATGATGGCTAGCACCAGCACGTAGTCCTTTAGGATTTCACTGAATAGCTTCGGTTTTTGATCCTTAAGAGCACCCAACATCATATCTGTTTGCTTCAAGCTCGTCCTGGGACCTCTGTCTTTTAAGCCCAATGACCCTTTCCGAGCTATCGCAGCCCACAGTTTTCTTATCCCATGCCACAAATTCTTCCTGTTCTACTGTAAGCTGCCTCTCAGGGGTCGCAGCTTGTTTCTCTAAGATTCTATACGGCGGCCGTCTCTCCATGTATCGTCGCTTCGCCGTGGGGATCTCTCTCAATCCCCTACTATTTTGTTCGGCGGTCCCGCTTCCTCCTGGCTTTGATGCCATGGTGTCGCTTTCCCTTGCTACTGATGAAGGAGCTCCACCTTTATGGTTAGAGTTACTCTCCTTCTTTTTACTTTCCGGTTTTTGGAGGGTCTCGGCCCCTTTATTTTTATTTTTATGTTTTTCTCTGTCGTTTATATTCCTGCGAGTGCCGGAGAAATACAGGTCCACCTGCGCAAAGATCCGTATACGTGAATAAGGGTAAACACAACTAGAGGTAGCCTGGTATCCAGAGGGCTCCGTTCACGACTGGGCTTTGTTAAATGGGCCCCAGCCTAGTCGATCATCAGAACGAGTCGCATGACACTTTAATCCTGCTCATTGGCTCACCGAGCACCGCGGCTTCTCGGCCCCCGGTGCCACCTCCTCCCTTATCCCTCCAACATTTACCCACCCATTCAGTCATTCATATGGATATCCTAAGCAAATGGGACCCATTCCATTCAAAGGATGACCAGTTTATAGGGTTCTTCCATACTGGGTATCATTGGCACTCAGAATTTAGTGAAAAGAGATTAACCACTTCCCAGTTCCCTGAGACCCTCCTCCTCGCTAACCTATCCACAATCCACCACCTGTAACTCTTCCGATAGCTGCAGCCCGCCACGGGCACTTGTAAAGTAACCTGGCAAAATTATTTCAGTACTCAGACAGCAACCAGACATTTCGGTAATATTTAAGAAAAAATTATTCAGCTCACATCAAAATTATAACAGAAAAATTATGTATTACCGATCGAACACGATCCTAGCTAACTAGTGGATAAAACATTATCTCTAACAAAAATATCCAAGTCAAGACAGACACATTTTCTTCTTCGAATGCTGGTGGAATGCTTCACTGTTAGTATATTCTAATCAGCTTTCAGTATAAAAATCGAAATTGCCTGGAACTGCTTAAGAAATAAATCTCATTCGTACCAACAGCTTTATCAGGTGCAAATTAGAAGATACTTCAACAAAGCATCGAGAGTAATTTCTTTTTGATCAAGATCCCAATCTTAAGGAGCAATATTAATGTTCAGGTATGATGTAGCTACACTGCCAGAGTTCGTAATGTTGCATCTAGAAAAGTTTGCAGAAAGTAAAAGCTCCCCAATGTTCTTGTTGGAAGTGGTTAGTTTGCCATCAGAACGTGAAGTCGACACACGCCTGTCGACACACGCCAGTGTTTTGTTTAATCTAGTTGTGGGTGAAGTTGGAAGTGAGAGTTGAGTTGATATTTGAGTTGAAACATGAGTTGAGTTCAGCGATTAGTTTAGAAATCAGTTTAGAGTGAATTCAATTGTGAGTTCAGTAGAGAGAGAAGAGGCGAATTTTGGTTGATATTTAAATTAAAAACTGAGTTGAAGGTTGAGAGTGGAGTTAATAGTTTAATTGAGAGTTGAGGATTGAGTCAATAATTGTACCGAGTGTGTTAACTTGAAATTTCACTTATGATGAGATTTTATTTCAAACTTGGGATAGGTTCGGATGAGGTATGGAACTCTCAATGTTGGGCTGATTAGTAGATTTTGGAAAACAAAATTTGAAATTTTAGAGATTTCTAAGTTTTACGATAGATACTGGTGAATCGAGTTCATTAAATTTAACGATACATCACAAATGGTCATCATAATTGAAAATTCATTATAGCGAGATACCTACTTACGATAAGAAATTAGGATAAGGTAAGGACATGCTTCAAATCCATCTTTGATACCCATATTTCTGTTTATCACACATTCTTAATTTAGTGGTATCCAACTCTCGAACACTTAATGCTATTCGCAGCTCATCCGCTTATATTTTTTCGTGATATTTTCCAATTTTGAATTATTTACCAAATATTCTTTAATCGTGCTTAATCCCAACGCTGAACTATGAGAACTCTTGTTTCATTTTGTAATAAAAGATTCTTTTGCACTTTCTTTTCATTCCTATTCATTATATTTTAATTTGCTTCTTGAAACTTTCTGAACACCTTAAATGGTTCTCTATTTTTCTCTTTGAGCCGATATTCTAGTTTTTGGTTCAGACTTTTTACCCTACAAGCGAATAACTGTCCTGTCCCATTAGCTTATCATCATCGCGCAAGACGTCATCTTTGTTACTATTTTCTAGTTTTATGCTAGATAGAGGTTGTCCATATTGTGAGATTCACTTAATTTGGTGTACGTAAATGGGATCGAATACATGCAAATAAAATATATTTATTAGTACTTAGTTGAACAAAGCTTAATAAATTGTGTAGATGTAAAAATAAAAACAAACCTGATAGTATTTTCTTCAGGAACCAAGTGAAACTGGATGTTCTGGTGTGGCAGCATATACATACGTTACAAAGTCAGCAGTTTCATATTAATACCTTTTGTATCCAACAACTTACCCACGGAGTTCTAATATATATCGCTAAAATTCATCTAATCTTTACAATCAACCAACTCTAGTGGGTATATACCACTTCTTTCGCACTACAACCTAATTATCACTTTCGAAAAGTAATTGTTTTCACATATTGACGAGATCATTAAATTTAATTACACACACAATACACCTCATCCAAAAAACTCATTCATCATTGTTCATTTGCATTACCATCTAAAATTATTTAACAGACAGACAGACAACATTTGAACACTCAATCAAGTCAAACAGAAAAAAAAAGTATTACATCGCACATTCATATGCCATCTCTCTCGCTTCACACCAAAACTGACTACTTTTATATCCACTTACTCGTAGTGATGCAAAACGATACTTGAGAATTATACTTTCGTTTTCATAAACGTATTTACGATTTGTCTGACCAATACCCAGTTGTTACCTCCGAGCGGTGTGCATAACTTACCTAATGTACGGAATGTTAGCGATCACATGATATTTTGAGCCTGCGTCAAAATCCAACTCAGATCGCAACACGGGTGGTTTAATGCCGCCATATTGTTCGCGTAACAGCCACCAGTGGCAATTGTATGATTCACGTGGAATACGACCGCTAAACATATCCCAACGCCACGTCTCCAATGCTAGGGCAAACGGAAGAAACACAACTTTATCCATTGCTAGCGCAAATAGAAAATTTATATCGTGTGCCGTATCATCGACCGATTTTTGAACTAGACCTAACTTTTGAAGATGGTGTGGCGTGGCCACCGACAGTCCAATTGCATCACCGATTGCTTCATGGAAACCTGCGTTAAAAGTAAAATTAAGTTATGTTAAAATGATAGTTAAGTTTATTGGTCTGGTCTGCCTACCCGGATTTGCACCATCTCGAAAAACTTTCGGTAAATCACGATAGTTCAGGAAATAGTGTATGTGCGATAATTCGTGATGAGCTGTAATCAAATCCTTGTGTGTAATTTGCGTGCACATTTTAATGCGATAATCTTGTCCGTTACAAAAATCCCATGCGGATGGTTGGCACAGGGTAGCCCGATCGATCGGCTCTTCAAGTACCGAATTAAGCCAAAAATCACGTGGCAGAGCACTCATATTCATTGAAATATAAAACTCCTCAGCTAGTTGAAATATAATTAGGGGCGTATAACTCTGTGCTATCATGGCCGGGGTGACCTCTAGAAATTTTCGACCCGGATACGGGATTGTGATATCTAAAATATTAGACCAGCTTTGACCGTACATATTACCAAGGATATGATCTGGAATAGGGGCGCCACGTCGAATTTTATCGGGCCCGTAAAATTCACGTAGCTTCCTTCGAACGTATGTATGTAATTGCTCGTATAGCGGCAATATTTGAGACCAAACGTCGTCCATGTCTTGGCGAAAATTTCCTGCATCGAATGGAAATTGCCAATATTCTTCCCCACTTGTAAAATCTAAAAATAGAAAATTGGCGTAAAAAATATTTTATGGCTAAAATTAATTTCATACTATTGGTGTGAGCAGCCTCGTTGGTCAACTCGACGACCTGTTCATATAGATCACGAATATTTCTACCAGTTTTCCGTCTCCATTCCAACCATGTAAATTGCAGCTCATCCCAATCTCGGCTCTTGGCCATTATCTCCTTTAGATGCGGCTGTAATTTAAGTCCGCATTGAAATGGTTGCTCGTGAGCACATATTGCCGCCCCGTTATATACTGCCAACATATCACTTATTAATCGATTGTATCGATCAAGTTGATCTGGTGCTAATGCATTTGGTCCAATCACCGACATCAACCGAACTTGACGATATAGAAATTCATCGGTTATATCACTTTGATTGACTCGCTTCATTTCGTAGAATAGCGCTCGCTGAAAATCCGAATATCGATGCTGCGCCGCTAACGCTTCAAGTTGTGTTATTTCATTAACATTGTTCTCGAACAGCCACTGGGCCGCCACATTTATTGAACATTCGTGGGAACTTTTTTTATCGATTTCGTTCAAGACAACTTTGAGTTGGTCATTTTTCTGTTTGTCGCGTCGTTCTTCCTCCAACCGAAATCGTTCATAGTCTGCGTCATTCTGATATGGGTTCCGCTGATTGTACTCATTGTATGCTGGTGGCTAAGTAAAAATAAAATGTTTGGGATTTAAACATTACATTGGCAAACACAATGAGCTCAAAGCCAACGTGTTACACTAAATAAATGGCATCAATGATTTTTTGATTTATCTGTTTAAAGGAAACGAGGCAAAAATTAAGTTCTGTTTGTTTGAAACAAACTTTGTATAAGTTAATTTTCTTTTTTATTTTTCAGTTTTTCCAAGTTTTTTTTTTTTTTATTTTATTTTAAGGCGGAATATTTTTCCTTTTTCCAATTGAATTATTTCCTTAAAAATTTAACTTGTTACTTTTATATATAAATGAGTTTATTCTCGCATGTTTTGCTTGTGTCTATGTATACGAGTATAGGGAGGCGAACGAAAGACATAAGACAAGGGTTTATAGATACTAACAACCCACAACAGAATCTAGATGGTTTGGTTAGTAGACAGTTTCTGGGGTTACAATCACTATTCATTATCCGTCCCATTTTTTTATTTAAGAAAATTAAACTTATCTGTTTTATGTCAAAATGGTAAAAGTCGCACAACACAGGGTTCAACAAAAAAAAAGTTGAATGTTTTAACTTATCGCTCGGATGATTGATTTTATTTCCACACATTCAAAATAAAATCATGCCACTGAAGCTAGCAGAAAATTATCGCCGAAAAAAACATTTGGACTATCAGTACAAATTGTTTTCACGTAATTCGCGGGGGACAATTTTTTTAAATTGTGGCACTAACAGTCGATACCTGGGTCGAAAATCAGACCATATTTTATGTATAGCATCATAATCAAATAACTTTAAAGGCTCGACTCATGTTTAATGGACTGGGTGAAGTTAAACCAAATCGAGATTCCATGGTATAATCGACCGTTTTAGGGGGAACTGAATTTAGGTTGTTGAACTAACATTGAACACATGTGCCATAAATTCAGGGCATATTTTATGTAACATAGTCAAATAAATAAAAGCTGGGCGGATGTTTAATGGTAATTAGGCCTGGGCGAAGTCTACAATTTGCTGTGTTAGAGAGCAATATACATTTGAGTTGTTCGCAGTTTACTGTTAATGCTACAACTCATTTGATTGTAACCTAAACCGACAAATTATAAACATGGACTCCAGCAATTGCATTCCATATTACCATTAAACATGAATACAGCTTTTAATTTAATTGACTAGTATGCTAAATAAAATATGGCCTGATTTTCGACCCAGGTGTCCACTGTTAGTGCCACAACTCAAATCCATTACTCCTTAACTCGATATATTATAAACATGGTAATCCGTAATTCACGAATCAATCCAACATTCATCCAGCTTTTAACTTATTTGATTTTGATGCCACATAAAATATGCCCTGATTATAGGCACAGGTGTTCACTGGTAGTGTCACAACTGAAATTCATTGCACCCTAATAAGATAAATTATAAAATTGAAATCTAGCAATTTACGAATTCGTCTAACTTAACCCAGTTCGTATTACCATTCAACATGCGTCCAGCTTTTATTTGAGTATGTTAATTTATAAAATATGCCCTGATTTTTGGCGCAGTTGTTCAAATTTAGTATCATATTTTATATTCATTGTCTCCTTATACGAACAAATTTTTAACATGGAATCCAGCAAATTATGAATTAGTCTGACTTCACCCAATCCATATAACCTTTATAATATGCTAACTTCCAACATTTTTTATCGCCTGATATAAATTATGTTGATACTGCAGATTATTTTCGGCTGAAGTTTTCTGCTAACTGCAGAGCTACTGCAGTATGCTGCTTTATTAGTTGCTGAAGCAGCATAATAAAATCACACAAAAAGATGCGTACATCCTGATTTTCGGAATTGCCATAATTATTTACTCTTGAGAATCAACACAATTAACAAAAAAAATTGACTAAAATTTATTATCAAAGAAACCCAAGGAAGGCTTTTACTACTAAAAAAATCGTTGATAACGCAAACTGTGAAAATGATTTATAATAGTAGGAGAGCTGTTAGACAATTTTGATTACGTATTTGAGGCACCATGAATATTTGTATAACGCTTCTCTAGCAATGTTTAAACACAAAATCGAAGATCTGGCAGAAGGGTCGCGGGACGTTGTCAACCCTTCAATTTTTGAAGTTGTGAAATTTTTTGTGCATAAATGTCCTTGAGGCATTTTGAAATTTGCATACCTTTTAATTTATAGTATAAAATAAAATAGAAAACAAAAAGCCAGATCATTTAATTGGGTCTAATATTTTGCCAGGTGGTTTCAAAATTAAATTTCGTAAATTTCGAAAAAATATATTTGAGGCGATGGGGTGATCGAAAATGTTGTACATGAGTACGAGTGAGTAACGCTATGGATAGGTTGAAATGTATAGCAGAGGCAACATGTTTACCATAGATTTCTCATTTTTTACTAAAAAGCTAAGAAAAGTGTTCTTGTGATATTATCGATGTATCGTCGTATTGCGTAACATATTATATTTGCAACGAATTACCATTCCGAAATAAAATACGCCGGAATATAAATATTTTTTTGTCGCTCTTTGTAATAAATGAAAAATCTGTTTGGTAACCTAGGTTGCCAATAAGCGGACAATAAGCGTGCAGCTGTTACAAAAATTTTTGGAGTAGTTTTGAAATCTTAGATGAAATCCACGAAGGTATATATCGGATAATGACGAAGAATAAATTAAACTGCAAAAAATTTTAGCAATAAACAAATGCGAAAAATAAAACGAAAGTTTGATGCAATTACTCCCGTGTTGGGTTCATATTGAAAAAAAGACGGATGGTTGAAATTTTATTACCACCTACAGATGAGCAATGTTCCATAGTTCAAAAATCCTTACAATTAATTAAAAAAATTTGATATACTTTGGATGCTGTCACTTGCATTAAAAATTCCGAATACTCCGCGATGTGGGTTTGCTTTAACACCCAGTTTATTCAAGACTTTATTACCTCTTAACAAAAAATTTGTTTTCTCACGCCTATCAATGAACCACCAGAAAATCGCTGAAGAAGTACAGCAGTCTCATATTGACGTACGATTTAGCCATCGCTAAAGTTGCGATGCAAATCCAATCTAGTGAGAAGCCATTGTTTGATAACATATTTATTCATTTAGAATCCTGTCATATTTTGGTTGCATATTTCAAAGTTGTAGGTACATTTATAGCACCCTGCGAACTGATGTTGCTGTTGAAAGTGAAATAATAGCAAATGGATCTGTTGATTCATTCTTTTCTGACTAGCACTTCAATAGCAGTAAACGATTACACCCACTGACTGCAGTTGGATTAGACATTTTGCATTTTCAATTTTTCTTGGAAAATGAAAAAATAACGATTCCAGAAAATTTATGTATATAGAACTGATGGAGTTTAATGATCGAAAATTATCTTAAAATGTTTTATTAGAAAATAGTGATGCCTCAAACCTCATATCTTCATACCTTGAACATAAAGAATCTTGTTTGAATGGAGCTCGATTTTGCTCAATTTAAAATTAGTTGACCGAAAATAATTTTTCACCGGTATAATGGAAGTATAAAGGGTGGCCCAATAAGAAGTCAGATTTAAAAATTTAATAAAACAAAAACGGCTTAATATATTTCCAAATTATTTTTCTTCTTTGAAAGTGCAATCCTTCTGGTTATTTATGGAAAATGATTTCATTCAAACGGTCGGTCCAATTTCTGAGCACATTTTGGATTGTGTGCGGATCTATTTCGGCAATGGTTGCTTCAATATTGGCTTTCAAATGCTCAATTGTTTGTGGATTGCCCGTGTGACACTTTTCCTTCACGGCACCTCACAAATAAAAATCCAAAGACAACCAATATCTTCAAGATATGGCCACAAAAAAAATGTTAACATGTGGCGGTAGTTGATTGCGTTGACCGTAACGGTCGCGCCGGCCTCATCTTCGAATAAATACGGCCCAAAATTGCCGCCAGGCCACAAGCCGCACCAAACAGTAACACGCAATGAATGCATTAGCTTCATATCCACATATCCTTGTGGATTTTTCGATCCCCAAATGTGACAATTTTGTTACGAACCCACCGAGATGGAAATGCGCCTCGTCCGAAAAGATGATTTTTGAGCAAAATTCTCATCAATTTCTAGTTTATCGCAGGCCCACACAACGAATCGATATTGAAGCGGATGGTCACGGGGCTTCAATTGCTGGGTCACTATGCTGAGTCTCTGTCAAAGAAAAAATGACATTAGTGTAGCCAGAGCAAAAATAGACGATATGTCAAATCTGAACCAGTTATCGTGACACCCTATATAACAGACATAGAAATCAAGGATAACTAAAAATTTCAGACAATGTCCCAAATACCGTTTATGATGCCATAATCGATGGTTTTTTATTGCATACAAAGAAAGATATTCCTGCTACATTCGGTAGCTTGTCTACGAAAATTATGAGCACGTTAATAGCAACTCGAGCTCTACGAGTTCATATAATTTTTATGTAGTAGAAAATGATTCGATTGAAATGATAATTAATGAAAATTTGTCTTGCGATAACCATGAGAAGGAAGACACAAAATAGTGCATTATGTATTAAGCTAGATGCAGATTCAACGACGAATGTTCTTAACAAAGCTTGCGGTACAGACATTTTAATAAAATCATGCTAGGAAACATGGATTATCTTCAAAGCGATAACCCACATACTTTTAACGAGTAAACGATATATAAATATAACAAAATCATATATCGAATTGGGACAATCTTTGTGCGCGAGTTTGCCTGGCGTTCAGGCAATCATGGGATGTGACTTCAAATTCAAGTTTTTCAAAAAGGCAAGATAAGTCCTTTACAAGTGTTGATGAAAATTTCAAATTATCAAACGGCATTATAGAATGTTGGAGCTGCTCGTTTAACCGGTTTACGGAAAGAAATTTTTAAGGCGCTTGAAAAGCAAGCAGCAAGGTTTCAAAAATTCTGACTAACTTGTAAAGCTAACAACAAGGAAGAGCCCCTTTCAAAAAGTCATTGAAAAATTGTGATCCACATTTTGCCACCGTGCAAAGTAGAACTACGTCAACAGCTCTTAAGAACTAACTATTTGGTGGAATTTAATTCACGTTTCCCAAGTTCATTGGCACCTGAAAGAAATGGACGGCAACTACAGAAAAATGTATTGGAATTTATTAATAGTAATTTATCGATAGTATGAAGGAGAATGTTTTAGATGCTATTGTTAACGGGAGACCGAGAACACCGGTGCATTATTGCATTATATTCGTTTTATTATTCATTAAGCATAAATGAATTATTATTTTGGGTAATGCAAAAGAACCGGAAGAAGGAAAGTATTGATAGATTTGATGAATGATTCGCTGATGATGATAATGATGAATCGAGAAATAGTGACGATGAATAAAAAATTTAGTTTAATTTAAGTAAATAAACGGTAAATAAAAAATAGTTAATTTGTTGAGTTACATAATGCCTTCTTCAATTAGTGAGAATCTTTCAACTACTCTAAACAATTTTGTAACAGCTGCACGCTCTCTCTCGAAATTCCACCTACCCATATCGTTACTCACTCGTACTCATGTACAACATTTTCGACCAACTGGCAGGTAGAGAGTCCCATTAAAAGGACCTGTCCTTTTTAAAATATGTTTTTAAAGGTATGTAACTATATTATTCTGTCTAAGTGTGTTAGCTTGCCTCAAATATATTTTTTCGAAATTTACGAAATTCAATTTTGAAACCACCTGGTAAAATTTTAGACTAAATTAAATACTAAATTAAAAGTTATTAAAATTTCAAAATGCCTCAAGGACATTTTTTGCAAATAAAATCGCGCACTTAAAAAATTGAAGGATTCACAATGACCCGCGACCTTTCAGCCAGGTCTTCGACTTTGTGGTTAAACATTGCTAAAGAAGTATCACACACATTTTCATGCTGCCTCAAGTACGCACTCAAAATTGTCTAACAGCTCTTAGACTATAAAATGTTGACATATGGCGGGAAATTAATAGATCAAGTAAAAGCGAAACAAAGGTTTCTTCACTGTTTGACACACCGTTTGTAATGACAATAATACACAATACATGACAATGTAGTAGATGTATATTGTGGGTTCCAGTTGGTAAGGTTCCAGATATATACCAGCAGCAAATTTTCATATTATTCACGATAACTTGATGTATAAACAGCATAAATGTATCAACCTAAAATAATAGATTACGCTACTCACCAAAAGGGACAGCACTATCGCAGTAGCCAATTTCTGTTGATATTTTACAACCAGTTGAAATTTGAAGAAGACATTCTAGCGGAATAAAATCTTAAAGTGTTCCTGAAATTGTCAAATAGGTTGACCTTATGTTGGACCGAACTCCGCAATTTCATAACTAATCATTATAAATTTGATTTCTAGGATTGATTTTGGATTCAACCGTTATATCAATTAATATATAGGTATTGTATACCGGATATATTGGATATTTGTGTATATTGGACACCTGAATTCTTGAGACATTGGCCAAGAACCGATAAGAATTTAAATGGCCGCCAGAATATAAAAAATATAGAGCGAGTCTAAACGATACATTTTTTGAAATTTGCTAAGTAAATCCTGTGAGACCTTTGCTTTTTGAAAATTAACCATAGACATTTTTTGTAGGTTATGTATCTAATAGATAAAATCTATTTAGCCACAACAAATTTAAAATTATCTTACAGAATTCTGAACCATAGACTCCCTTAATTTTTCAGTTAGAGTCTACTTTGTGAATTATCATTTCCATCCAACATACCCAATCCTATCATAATAGGTGAAGAAAAGGCCAAGTCCCATCCGTATTCAAGAACTTCTTCCAAATTCCATTTCAGAATTCTATTTTCAACCAACAAATCCAATCTTGGCAAAAATGTTCGATTTCCATTCCAGTGACACTATCCTGGCTTTGTCTGGGAATAGGGAATTTTTTAAAATCATTTATGAGTCCCATTTCCATCCAACTTCTTCCAAAATTCATCATTTTAGAATCCCACTTCCATTCTGCCAAACTCATTGTAGAATCATTTTCGATTAGCATTTTCAAATTAGATTGAACAAAAATTGGCCGAGTTTCTACACAATTTGTCATATTCCATAAATTTTCCAAAAATAATTTTATAATCTTATTTCCATTCAATACGCACCTATTTGAATCTTAATGGGTTAAGCATTGGTTGAGTTTATTCGCAAATATTTATTTTCCAGAATTTCTTTCAAAATTTATTTAATAATCTCATATCCAACCTAATCATGATCGGCAAAAAATGGCCGAGTTCCGTCCCAGGAATACATATTCCAGAACTTTTCAAAAAATCATTTATGAGTCCCATTTCGATCCAACATACTTAACCTCACCATAAACGGTTACGAAATGGACGAGTTCCATTCCAGGTAACCATATTTTAAAAATTCTTCTAAAATCATTTTAGAATCCTATTAACACTCAACATATTCACTGTCATCACAGACGACCGAGAAATTTACGAGTCCCGTCTCATTTTCTTGATTTTCTTCCAAACATCATTTTAGAATTCCATCTCCATCCGACATTCCCAATTTCATCCTATAGATCCATATTCCAGTACTTCATCCAGAAACCAATCTAGAATTCCATTTCTATCCGGCATGCCTTGCATCATGACGGGTTATGAAACTGTTAAGTTCTGACCTAAGGTTCCTAAGGTCCCAGAATTTTCTTCAAAAATAATTCAAGAATTCCATTTCCATCCACTGTATTTTATTCTTTATTGTTCAGAGGTGCTCCAGCGGAAAGAGCAAGAGGTGGTTCGGCATTACTATCGAAATATTGAAGAAGAAACAATGCAAGTCACTACTTTAGGAATCCAAATTAAACACAGACAGCTTACTGTCTTTGCAATATATTGTCCTCTCCGGCATAACTTGAAAAAGGACGACTACCTTAAACTATTTAAATCACTTGGATGTGATTTTATTATTGGAGGAGACTTTAATGCGGAAAACACCTATCGGGTATCTAGACTTACGACGTCAAAAGGTTAAGAATTGCTTCAAGCAGGGCAGACATCAGAATGTGAATTTTCCCCAATATACTGGCCCAGTGACGGAACGAAGATACCTGACCTAATAAACTTTTATGAAGCAAGAGGTATATCCCAGAACTACATTCACATTGAAGATAGTAATTCTCTAGTATCGGATCATTCCCCGGTTATCATGACATTCAGTGAAATGGTAATTCAAAGGGAAGTGCACTTAGATTAACAAATTCGAAAACAAACTGGGATCTCTTTCGTGAAGTAATGGAGGAATCTTCAGGTACCGAAAAGAAATTCTCACCCGTTGGAAGATGAATTAAAACAATTCAATTAAACCATTCATTATGCTGCTTTGCCAAGTACCCCCATTATACAAAATACGAAGCAGCTTAACAACAACAACACATCACACCCAATGGAAGTTAGAGACTTGGTAAGAGAACAACGACGGGCACGTAATACCTGGCAAATAACTAGAACACCGGAGAACAAAACAATTCTTTACAATTTAGGTAATAGTCTCAAATCTCTTCTTAAAGAAGTTAAAAATGTATCAATCAACATTCACTGTGGAACGACGAAGGGACTCAAAAGACCCAATATGCAAGTGCCGCCACTTAAAAAGGAGGAGAGATCTTGGCCAAGAGGTCCTAAAGAGAAGGCTGATACGATTGCGGAATATCTCGAGGATACCTTCCAAACACTACCAATCCACAAGCTAGATGCTTTTGATATACGCCCAGTAACTATCAAAGAATTAAAAGTAGAAGTAAAAAGCAACTTGAATGTTCAAAAAGCCCCAGGGTATGACTTACTTGCCAAATAAACAAGGCTCTACCAATGGAAAGTGGCAATGGAAAGTAGCAGAAGTAATCATGATCGGAAAACCTGATACACCCCCTAACGATAAAAAATCATTCAGGCCAACTTCATTGTCGCCACTTATTTCAAAACGAACTACCGACTGCTAATTCCACCACATCAATTTGGATTCAGAGAAAAGCACTCCACAATTGAACAGGTGCATAGAATCACCAACATTATTGAAAGAACGTTAGCACGTAAAAAAGTATGCTCCAGCATATTCGGTCCGCCCAAGCATTCGGTAAAGTCTGGAACAGTGGACTGGAATTCAAGCTGCATAGAGATCTGCCGAGGCAATTCTATGCCATACTAAGATCTTATTTATCAAATAGACATTTTCGTGTGAAATATGAGGATGAATACTCCGAACTAAAGAAAATCTCTGCCGCTATCCTGCAGGGGAGTGTCTTAGGACCAATCCTGTATTTATTATATACAAGAGATATCCCAACAACAGATGAAGGAACCATGGCCACCTTTGCAGATGACACCCCATTCATGGCGATTGGAAGTATTGTCGCTGATGCAACCAGAAAACTTCAGAAGATTACCAATGCGGTTTGCAACTGGACTAAGCGCTGGAAAATCAAGCTTAATGAGACGAAATCCACGCATATTAACTTTACATATCAAAAGGCTTCCCATCTACCGATAGAAATTAAGTTACGACCGGTGCCATATGCAAATAATGCTAAATATCTTGGCATGACACTCGATGCCAAGCTCAAGTAGAGAGAGCATGTCAAAAATAAAAAAGAAGAACTTAATATTAAGTTTAGAAAATGTATTGGCTCCTAGATAGAGGTTCTGAGCTTACAATACACAACAAGCTTGCTGCTGCAAATATTGAAGCTGATATGAACCTACGGTATTCAACTCTGGGGATGTACTATCAAAACGAGGTTCTCCGTAGCATCGTAAATGCTCCGTGGTACACAAGAAATAAAGAACTTCACAGGGACTTACAGATGGAATACATCAAAGATGAAATAAAAAAGCACGCCGCCAAACATGAAATAAGGCTCCAGGAACATGGAAACTCCTATATTCGCCATATGGTAGATAACCCTGTCGTTGAAAGAAGACTTCAAAGAATGAGGTCACTTGACCTTACCACCATTGATGTGACCATTAATAGCAATTTGTTATTAGCTTGAGGAATTAATTTTGTCAGAGCTAAGTAATCAGTGTTTCTTACTGAAGGTATAAATTAGGTCGTGCTGTCTTACATCAGAAATATCTATCTATCTATCTCGCTTATATAAAAATTTAATCGGTGTCTTTTTGATACCAATTACCAAGCATTTGGATCAAAGAGATCAAATGTTGCACAAGCATGGCTGCAATGGGTGTGCATTGTTTCCAAGAGAATCAACTCTGAATTTTTAATTGCCTTGGTAAATTTGTACGTGCATAATTAAATTCAAGTCCCTTTGATCAAACAATCCAACAGTACTATTCGTGTCAGCCACTTGCGAGATACCCCGTACATTATAATAGAAGTAACTAACTGCAAAGACCCCTTAATCTTAAAGTCTTAGAGACAGAGTGCTATCTGTACATACGGGTCGGGTCGAAAAAACTAGCGAACATTTAATGATTTTACTTTTTGGTGTCAAATTTATCTAAAAATATTTACTATTCAACTCACCCGATAATTTTGATCCGGATTGTAATTTGCTCGATAATTGGGTTCAGAATCATAATTTACCCGACCATTCTCATTATTATCTCGTCCATTATTATTTACACGGTAATTACTATCACGGTCATAATATTCACGACCGTTATTATCTCGATCGGAATTCACGCGCCCATTTTCATTTCTAGCCGGACTTAAATTTATACGAAAATTGTCATTTTGCCTTCCATTGCGGTACACGTTAATTTGTTCATCGTTGCGATCATCGTACGGTGGGCCATGCCGAATACTACGATTGTCATCGTCATCGTCGTCTGTATCCCGGCCTTCGACGTAACTGTTTAACATAACTTCGGGTTGGGCACTGCTCGGCGGTGGTAACGGTGGTAAATCAAGTTGAGCTTTTGCATTCGGGTCCAAATTAAAACCAGGCGCGTTAATTATTACAAGGATTGGTATTAATGAAAACATATTCACGATTAATTTTATTCGTACACACAACATAAAAAAATCACTAAGTTCACTAAAACCGATATGGTACTGTAAATTATTTTTTACTTTGTAGTTTTTACTGTGTTACATCCAAATATAAGTTTACGTAGTCTTAAAGTAAAAAACCCATTTTTACTATAAAAATAAACTTGAATTTGGTATAAAACCAAGAAGACCGAAAAAAAAGTTTCCTGCTACTTTAGTTTTTGTTAGCGATGTTGTTTTCTCTAATGAAAAACTAAAAAAATTGCGAACTGAATCTAAAACTTTTTAAAATTTTAGGAAACTTTAAAATTTAAAAAAAATGTTAGATTTCGGTTTTAAATATTTTTTTGCTCACTACTTTGTATATTTATATAGATTGTTCGCTCCCAATTCATGTAACTTCTTCGAAAACCGTTCAACACTAAAGAACAATACTCTGTGTAATAGTTAATACGAATTTTTTTGTTTGCAGCTACTTTTGCTAAAGTTGTTGCCGTTATTTGTGTTGTTGCTGCCTATTCTGTTTTTATCATGTTGGGAAAATTTAACAATAGAACAATATGCGGGTTGTATAACACAAAAAATGTGGAATTGGTATGACCCCACCTGGTGTGTAGCTATTTCGTTTTTACAATTATTGGCTGTTGTTGAATTAGTTCCCACTATTGTGTATAGCTCGGACATAAATAAACTTTTGTACATTACAATTGTATTGTTTGAATTTTTATACACTCATCGTTATTCTTAAAAGTATTTATAAAGAAGTAGGAATTGATTGTCTTTAACCTGTATTTATTTATTTATATCTTGCTTGTAAGATAAATAAAAAACTACTTAATCAGCTTTTCTTGGACACTTTATTATTAAGCGATAAATTTAAAAGTTACCTAAAAATAAGTTACCTAGTATATTGTTACGAATTTCGGGCATTCGATATGGATGCAAAACATGAGTTTGCAAATAAAACACTTGGCGATTTAAGTTACAAACTTTATTTTCCAATACCTTTTATTTCCACAGCAATTCATAAATTGCACTCGTTCACTGCCCACTAATTCACTTTTACTGGTCAATACGTTTCGCACTGTCTACTTTTCACTTGCACTGTTCATTGGATAAATTAAACTGGGTCTGCGTCCCAATTTGCTCGCGCTTACTTGTTCAAGATTATTCCTTTTATTGTATCTGGCAATGTACGCGTTTTGACATTGTGTATCATTTCTTCTATCTTGATGTTTAACGCCCGATGTTAATCCCAGTATTTTAGATGATGATTATCGCCGTCGTTTAAAATAGATTTCTTTATCTCCAAATTCCCCTCCAATTGGAAGGTCATTCTAAAATCCAATTACCAATCCCGAAAACATCGATGATGTTAAGAATAATTAATTGCTTAATAAATTATAGTCTCCAACTGAATTCGAACTCGCCACTTTTGGGTTGATAGCAGTTGGTGTCTCTTGAACTTCAAAACCCGACTGTCCTTTTTCGTTTCTTATTTCGTTTTCCGTGTGAATATTTTTAATTCCAGAATGTAGGTGGCGAAATAGCTCTATTCAGCAAAACGAGCTAGGAGGAGGAGGAGTGCCACGAAGTGAAAAAGATTTTGAGCCGCTACATCACTCCCCTCCTGGATCGAAAACCGTAGTGGTTTAAATTAAATCTAACCGTTTTTCGAACACTACGTTTTTCGACTGGTTTTACCACAAGTATTCCGTATGCTGGCTTAAGTCTGTCGATACCAATTGTTGTTGATTTTCCATCTATATCCACAACAAAGAATTTGCGCAATTTGCGGGTTACTGGATACGGCCCAGAATAGGGTGTACTCAAAGGACCTCTGACTCTATCCACACGCACGAATACGTGTGAACAGGTTTCCAGATTTTTGGGAATGTACGTTGCCTGTTCGTTTGGATGTCGTGTGTCCGTAGGAACTAAGGCTCTCATGGTGTCTCTGTGTTTGGGTTGGAATTTTGATCGTTGATGAAAAATTCACCGGGAACCTTGATATTTTGACCATATACTAGCTCTGCTGGTGTGCAGTCTAGGTCTTCCTTGACAGAGGTTCGAATACGCTATAGGATAGTTGGAAGTTCTGAACTCAGATTGGATGTATTACATCGAGCTGTTAAGGCAGATTTTAAGTGCCTGTGGAACCGTTCGACAAGACCATTCACTTTCGGGTTGTATGCAGTTGTCCGAATGCGATGGGAACCTAGGGGCTTCGTGAGCTCGGCGAACAACGTTGATTCGAATTGTCTTCCTTGGTCTGTCGTGATGAAGAGTGGGACACCATATCTACAGATATACTCATTGTAGACGATCTTACTTACGGTTTTAGCGGTGATTTCTCGGATTGGATAAGCTTCTGAACAACTTCGAACCTGCCCCTTGGTAGCTAGAATTGACCAAGCTCTGATTTTGTGTGGCGATGAACTTTGGACTTTTGGCATGGAATACAAGATTTAGCCCAATTGCTTGTATCATTATTCATTCTTGGCCAGAAGTATTTTGAAGCTATCAGTCTTCGCGTAGCACGGATGCCGGGATGTGATAAGCCATGTAGACTATCGAAGATTGTCCGTTGCATGTTAAGAGGAACGTAGTGTCGATTTTTACCTGTAGAAGTCTCACACCAAATTTGCTGCTTGTCTGGAAAGTCGATCCGTTGCAGGTTTACGCTTGATTTCGGTGTGCGTGTTGAAATCAATTTCCGCAATTCGTCGTCTCGTTGTTGCTGTACAAGTAATTCCCTCGGTAGGAAGGAGAAGACGCTGAGTTCTGTGAGAAATGTTTCACCAGAACGAGACAAACAGTCGCTCACCACATTGTGCTTACCTTTGATGTGATGGATGTCGGTAGTGAACTGGGCAATGTAATCGAGTTGTCGTAATTGCCGGGGATTACGTTCTACCTTTGACGCAATACCTGTTGTAAGTGGTTTATGGTCGGCAAATATAGAGAAATTTCGGCGTTCGACGAAATGGCGAAGGTGTTTGATTGCCCACAGAGTAAAACATTTATGTTGCACAACCATCTAAAGTGCAACGTGTTCATTATGCAAGTTTAAAACGGCTCTGGCTGATATACTCTGGTTTCGATTGGCTTTAAATGGCTCCGGCTGAAAAATCGAATAGTGCACAATAATGGTCAATGTATTGTGGTACCTGTGTTAATGTTGGTCTCGCTCCAGCTGGCTTCAAATAATTTGGGCTGACATAGTTATGGTTCCATCTGACATTTTTATGGTTCCGACTAAAAGCGTACATGTTGCATAATCATCTAAAGCGCAAAGAAGTTAATGTGCAAGCTTAAACCTCTTTTCCTGTTGGTAAAATTCTGATTCCAGGTGAATTTAAATGGTTCTGGCTGGCTTAATATTTGTTCCATAGTTGGTTTGATTCTGTTTTATGTCATAGTTGGCTCGATTCCGGCTGACTTTATATAGCTCCGGCTGGCCACGTAAGGTTTTATCACACATTGTATTGGTTCCGGCTGGCATTGTTATGTGGTATCTAGATGAAAGCTTATATGTTGCACAACTATCTACAGCGGAAAGTGCTCATTGTCCAAGCTTTAAAAGATCCCAGTTGATAAAGCTCTGGTTCGGGCTGGCTCCCAATGGTTTTAGCTACCTTTCCCATTTTTTTAATTAATAAATTTATTTATTTATTCAATATTACACCTGATTCAGAGATCAACTAGTAATTTATTTATTTTAAATTATTTTCTCGGTTTAGGAGGAGTAACCTATTGGTTACCCATTTTACAATAATTTCTTTTTCTGATTAGAATTGCCCAGTTCCAGCGGTTTCTGCCTTTGGAGTCTCCTTCTTCATCGGTGATGTATTCCATCTTCAAGTCCCTATAAAAATTGTCGTTTCTAATGTACCATCGGGCATTCACAATCCCTCGCAGCACTTTATTTTGGAAGCATTTTATCATTTGTACATCAGTTTTCTTTCCTGCGCAACCCCAAAGTGGGATATCATATCTCCATGCTGGTTTTAGCATTTGCCTATACAGAAGCAATTTGTTGTATAGTGAGACCTCAAAATTTCTACCCATAAGCCAGTATATTTTCCTATATTTGACGTTTAACTCTTTTGCTTCTAGATGTGTTCTTTCCACCTTAGCTTAACATTGAGGGACAAGCCAAGATATTTAGCTGTATTTGCATATGGAATTTGGTTTGAGTTGAGAACCACCACCGCCATCACGGCGGTGTCAAATGCATTTTGAAGTTTGCTTGTTGCTTCCGAAATATCTTTTCCATCTGCTAGGATAGCTGTATCGTCTGCAAATGTTGCTAATGTATTACCTTGAATATTCGGTAAGTCTCTCGTTTAAAGAATGAAAAGAATCCAATCCAGCCCAAGTACGCTACTATGTGGTATACCTGCTAATAATCTTTTTAGTTCAGAGTACTCTTTTCCATATTTGACTCTAAAGTGTCGGTCTGCTGTGTAGGATTTAAGAATTTGATAAAATTTCGGCCGGTAAAACTATAATTCTGATAAGGTTTAAATTGATCTGTTGGCCCAATATTTTGACAGATAACGCACATTGATGCACAAATAGTTCTGGCTGGCCTAATATTTACTCCGATTGAAAACTCAGATAGCGCGCAATGATGCACAGATTTTTGAGATACTATAGTGCCATGTTGACATTAAAGTAGTTCCTGCTGACGTTTTTATGGTTTCGGTCGGATGATTATATGTTGTGCTCATTAGTTGAGCACAGAAGAAACAGAAAAAATTATACCAACAAACCAAACAATGGACATTCGGCTACCACGAATTCAAATCCCGATATTTGCTGGGGATTACCAGAAATGGACTGAATTTCATGACACATTCACCAAACTCATCCATGCCAATAGACAGATCAGTGATGGCCGCATAAAATTAACTATTTAGGTCAGTTGAAGTTGGACTCTTTAGGTCAGTTGGAGAGTGCTGCGGCCAAATTAATCAACCACCTCTAACCAACAGAAGAAAATTGCAAATTCACCTGGGAAATTTTGAATAGTTGATATAACAACAGAAGTCTACTGATTTCAACATATTTAAATACGTTGCTCAGTCAAGTAAACATAAACATAGAGCCTGCAGCGGGACTGATAAATCTTCCCGACACAACAGTTGAATGTTTGTACGGAATACGTAACGCAGGGGTGAACATTGAATTGTGGAACTCAAAAATAATTTGCATCTTAACTAAAAACTATAAAATGAGTCAAGGCGACTTTATGAGATCTCCTCAGAAGATCCAAGGGAATTCCAAACAACAACCGCCTCACAAAAGAGCATCTGTGTCGACTGCCGAGGGGGGCATAAAATTAGCAAATTAAATTCCAGTGAAAGATCGTAAATTGAAATAGTTCATAAACTATGCAGAAACTGTTTATCAGCAGAACATGAGACATATGTATGCCAAGCAGCAGAATCAATATAACATATGCAATGAAAAGCATAACACAGGACTGCACATCGTTTCCAACGCAGATATACAGCGGGTATGTATAAGTTATTTAACTACACAATTAGTTCCTGCGATACAGCTCTAATCGCAATAACAACAAGCGAGGGAAAATGCATGCTCTTCAGAGCATTAATTGACTTAGCCTCTCATGCCAATCTTGGCAGGAATGGCAGGAAAGGAAGCCGGAGTGTGCAATCACAAAGTCGAACTAACTTTATCTTCAAGGTTTCAGAGTTCCTTAAAAAATTAACTGATAATATTCCAGACGGTCTTTAAAAAATTAACTGGTAATATTCCAGACATCGTCTTTGATACCAACAAATGGGCATATTTGCACCATTTATAACTTGCAGATCCACAATACAACAAGTCCAATAGCATTGATGTAATAATCGGGGTTGACTACTATCCTCTAATTGTAAACAGTAACATCGTTAGAGGACACCCACGAGATCCAATTGCCCAAGAAACCGAACTTGGTTGGATCATAATGGGCAGCTCAGGCTATAACCAACAACATAAAATGTTGCCAATGGTCACCACCAAAACTTTTAAGCCACAACTAGATTTATTAATAAAAAATGATGCCATTCCGTGAGAAAAAATACATACCCAGGAGGAAGCAATCGCAGAAAAACTGTAAGCAGAAACTACAGAGCGACTACCAGATGGGAAATACATGGTACATTTACCGTTCAAAATAGAACCATCTATGCTAGGAGAATCCAGAAAAAAGGAAGTAGCACGATTACTGAAAAACGAAAGAAAATTTCTGAAAGATAAACCATTCGATAAACTATACCACGAATTTATGGAAGACTATCTAGCGCAAGGACATATGCAATTGGTGAAAAAAGGTCCAGGTGACAGTCCAGTATCTATATACCACATCATGGAGTGATCAACCACGAAAGTTGCCGCGCAACCGTTATCTACTCTTCTAGGCAACGCCAAAAATACCATGAACATCCAAGATGTAAAGATGTTGGCTTGGATGGATTCCTCCATAGTTTTAAGCTGGATGAGAGGAGAGCTGATATCACGAAGTTTGAAACCTTGCTAGTAAATCGGGTATCTCAGATTAAAGGTAATTTACCTCAGCTACAATGGAATTACGTACCAAATAAAACCTCAGCTGATTTAGCAACAAAACGATTAGCAGCGTCTACAATCACCTCACAAGGCTTGATCTGTTGGACGGAATAAACATTTTTGCAGGAAAATTCAGATGCATGGCCATCAACACTCTCATACACGGGTCTGCGACCACAAGCTGACCACAACCAGAACAGCGCGGAAGATATCACTTGTCTCACAGTAACCGCTGAAACTAAAGCAAACACGCTACATGAACTAATTGATAAAATTTCAAACATTCATAAGTTGAAGCGTATATTGGTGTACTGCCAAAGGTTCATAACCAGAACTGAAATTCGCGGAAGTCCAAATAATTACGAACTTCAAGCATTGATGAGTGGGGTTTTATTGAATAAAAAATCCAAACTATCTGCTTTAAACCCAGTCATCAGCAAGGATGGGATATTAAGATTGCACGGACGTTTACAAAATTCGCAACTACCCATTAGCTTACCGAAGGAAAACTTAATCATCAAGTGAATAATTGAAGACGCGCATACGGCTACAACACTTCAGGGGGGTATACAACTAACAATCTGACACGTCATGACGTCACATTATGTCTTACATGTGTCAGATTTAAACAAGCAACCCTCAATCAACTAATGGGTGATCTACCGGCCTTCTGAGTAACTTTATCATGGCCGATCAGCAAGGTGGGTATTGATTATGCCAGGCCGATTAAACTAAAGAACCAGATAGGAAGAGGTCAAACGATGTACAAAGAATGCATTGCGGTATTTGTGTGCCTGACCATCAAGGCCATAGTTGTAGAAGTAGTCAGCGGATTAACTACCGCAGGTTCACATATCGCAGAGGGTTGTGTATAGAAATCTATTCGGATAATGCTATCAACTTTGTTGGTGAGGGTCGAGTACTGAAACAGCAAAGCAAGAAGATTACAACTCTAGAAAGAAATTACAAGGTTATTTCAACAAGATGAAACAACCTGACACTTTATACCACCTGCTACACCACACTTTGGTGGAATATGGAAGGCAGGGGTAAAGTCAGTAAAGACTCATATGGAGAAAGTCATAGGCGAGACCGCATTGACATTTCAAGAAACAACAACAATAACGGCTGAAATGAGCCGTGCAGAGCCATGCTTAAACTCTCGACCATTGACTATACTCTGTACGACCATCCGGAAAACGTAGAATTTTTAACATCTGCGCATTTTCTAATAGGCGGACCAATAAAAGTAGTTCCAGAAAGTATTGATGATACTTGCGCGCTAAGAACACATTGGCATTTAGTACAAAAGATTTTAGATGACTTTTGGAAATGATTGTGTAGAGACTACCCGCAGCAGTTACAACAACGTACTAAATGGAGAAAACGTCAGCCCAATTTAGTTGTAGGGGATGTCGTTCTAATGAAGGAAGAAGCACTGCCGCCGGCGTGTTGGAAAATGGGGAGAGTACAGGAGGGGCCTACTGGCTCAGCAAACAGTTTAGTGCTAATCAAACTCTAATCCATACTTTTATTTCAATATTCCGGTATTGCCCACACCAGTGGAAAGCTCGGAATATAGAGGAAAAGTATTATATTAGTTCAAGCTGAGGCTGAATTAAACATATGTTGTTCAATCATCTAAAGCACAAAGAGCGCGGTGAACAAACCTAAAATGGTTACGGCTAGTAAAGTTTAGTTTCGGTTGGATTTAAATGGTTTCGGTTAGCTTAATATTTGTTGTAGTTGAAACTTCAGATGGCACACGTATATAGTATCGGTTGGCATAGTTTCGGCTGGCTTTTCATAGTTCCGGCTGTGTTCTTATTGCTGGCATTGTAGTGGTTCCGGGTGACATTATCAGGGTTCTAATTGAGAGATTATACATTAATTTTTAATAGCTCCGACTGACAAAACTCCTGTTTCGGTTGGTTTTAAATAAGATGGGATGGTGTTGCCAAGAAATTGTAGGTGAGGATATATGAGATTCTCATTCACAGTGAGATTCATAATAACAAAATTGAATTGTGGTAACGTCTCTACACCCGGTGACGAGTAAGTGAGATTCACATATTATTCACCTATTTGTTTTGTAAAAAATAAATTTTAACTTCCGACATATTGGAATACGTCACTTTGAACTATAAAATTTTAGATGGCCTCATACCGAAAAACCAATCAGAAAACTTAAAAAATAACATTCTACATTGTCTACATACTCGACCATTTCTCGACATAGTCTATATGGAAACATTTTCGACACCTACAAGTAAAGAATTCCAAGATATGCGTAGCCGTACAACACTGGTCGACAATCAGTTAGAACTATTCCAAAGAAGCTATATCGTTCCTATTCAAGTGAATTGGAATGTATTTAATGTATCTCGTAAGCAGTCAACTGAAGAAAACTGACAAAGAAATGAATACAAGCATACCGCATAAAACCGCTCCCTTTTACAAGCCATACATGAAAAAGAGTATCAAGATCAAAAGATCAAAAAACTTTACGACTTTGCAAAGATGTCATTCCGCTATTCTATGTAGTGATACGAAGCGAATGACGATTTATTTAAAATTCAACCCCAAGGTTTTTTTGTTGTTGGAAATGCCATATCTAACGTATTGTATGTATGTATTGCGAATTTTCCAATTTTCATTTTTATCTTTTTAAATATGAAGAATGAAACCATCCCACATGAAAGTTATTTTCGTCTACAAAAAAGTTTGAAATGATTTTCGGAAGTAATTTGGTACATTGAATCAAGTATTTCCCATAAAAAATAATAAAATCGAGGTTTCATTGTATATGACGAGTACCGGTATCCGTATTTTCACTACCAGGAGATAAATAAAATTTGACATACAATTTTTTAACGAGACAGAATATCTTTCCTGTACCAATTTTAACCTTGGCATTCTGGGTTTGGTTCACTACACAGTAAGTAATAAGTAGGTAACTACAATAAGTACATATTAATTTAAGAGTACGTGAAACTTTTGAATAATCACGTAACGTTTAATTTATGAAGCTCGAAAACTAAAATAATCAGCTCATTACATGAGAATTTTAAGTATAGTTGATTTTGTCTGTGTACTTTTAATAAATAATTCAATAACGTTAAGCAATGAATGTGGAACAAAAGAAGTTAAATTATCGAATTGCTTTTAGGTAATTCGTGCTTAATTGACAATGAAAATAAAATTTAATCAACGACTTATTTCTCAGTACATCCACTTTATGCAGGCGTTGTAATATGTAATACAGTCTTTCGATCGGTATCAAATTAATGTCTTATTGGTTTTGCGCTAGATAGAGGGTAGAATGTTTCAAGGACATTGTTAGGATCGGGCAACCTGGGAGAGATGTAGAAATGTAGTATCCAAAACAGTTAAGTTAATTACGATATTGATATTTTTTTAGAAGGCCTTTTATTTTAAAGCATTTGGACAAGCAATATTTTTGGCTTTCCCATTTGGTGAGCAAATGAACAAATTTGTTGGCGTTCCCGCAATCTGGAGCAAGCAGCATATAGCTGAACCCCGCACCAACAATTTTCAGTCATTGCCCCTAGGATTTATTGACTGTCAAGTCGGTGGAACTAATTGTAATGTGCAGAATTAGCAAAGTCTTTCCTTTCATTTTGCCAGTGATAATCGTTGCTTCCATCACATTTGGCATCAGTTTCTTCACACAAAGCTGTGTGGCGTTACACAATTTCGGTGTACCCAGATTACAGAACAGTATTATTGGAGAAGCAACTTTCAAAGTAGTACACGTGCGATGGAATTCCAGATTTATCCAAAGAGATAAGGCAGCTTGAGTTACGGTTGAATTTCCTTATTTATTGTATTGACGCTGTCATTCTTCAGATATAAGATTGAACATTCGCTAAGCTAATCATGATTTTGAATTTATTTGAAATATTTCAAAAAACTGTCTCATAACTAACTTACATGGTATCAATTAGAAATTTTCCGAAACGTTGTTTTTGTAACATGTTTCCAAAGAGCCCCTCAGCCTAGGCTACTCAGAGGGCTTCGGCTATCTCTGTGTACACCTAGGTAACACCAAGGTAGCCGCGTCCTCGTCGCGGGGGGCGGGTACTGCTTCGACAGTAGCAAAGTGTTACCGGGGACCAAATGCCAGTGGTATAAATTGGCTAAAACAAGCAATGAGTACAACAAATACGGAATGTAATTCCCCAGGGGGTACAGCAGCAGATATGCGACCAAATCCACACTCTCCGAAGGCAGGCCCAACAGATTCTGGGGCGGGCCAATCATTGTTTAACCCATTTGGACGATGTTCCAAATTATCAAGATCACCAAAATCTTCAACTGGAAATATATTTCAGCACGAGAAGGAAAATGCCGAACTCTGTAAACAACTAAGAGAAATAAAACAATTTACTACTAAATTGAAAGAAGAATTTACAATTTTAAAGAAAGTAAATGAAGAACTCAAAAAAGCAGTTGAAACGCGTGCAGAACTTGGGACGACACTTAGCCCAACAGTCGATGATTGCATTAATTCATTCCATACGGATGAAGAAGAATTAGAAATAGAAACAAATTGGATGTTGAACCGAAATAAAAGACCAAGTAAGAAAAGGAAAGCGCAACACTCACCAGAAATGGCAGTAACTTTACCATCAACTTCAATAGAGGTTTCTGGAAAACAGTTAATCATCAAGAAACAAATAGCTCTAGAACAACAACCAGCTAAACCGAAAGCAAAATCAGCTCCACCAATAAATGTCGTCGGATATCAAATTTCTCCACTATACAATCGATTATGAAAGCGATTACGATAGCCGAGTACAAACTCGTATCTCTAAACAACGGTGTCTGGGAAATTAATGTTGTAGACCCTGAAACTTATAGAGCTTTGGCTACGAAGCTTAATTCCGAGGGGCATCAGTGGTTTACCTATGAGGACAAGAATGATCGCCCAATTAAAGTTATGGCTAGAGGTCTTCACCCAACGTGTGCAAAAGAGGAAATTATTGAGGATCTCAAGCAAATGGGTTATCAAATATAAAATGCCGTAAACATTATTAAGAAAGAAAAATCGAAACGGAACAAGGAGTTCAAATTAACAAACGAGGGCTTCCACTATTTATGCTCACTTTTAATAACAAGCAAAAAGTGGAAGATGTGTACTATCAAGGCAATACTTAGCATGAGAGTTAAAATAGGAGGATAAGGAGCTACAACGAATAAGAAATAAAACGCGAAAACAAAGTCCAGGAGTATCGGTAAAAAATTATCAAACTTCCACCAAAGAGGAACCTAAACCTCATGCTAGTAAAACGGGAGAACCAAAACCAAAACTGTACTCGTAAGTAGTCATGACAAAACCAATTATTTCAGAGCACACTACTGAAGGTACAGCAGTGCTCCAAAAGATACTAAGAAGCATGGAAGCTCTTAACATTCGTCTAGCTAAACAAGAGAAATGCCTTCAAGCTCTAAGCAACAGGTTAGATAAGCAAGATTCTCTAAATGAAATGAAATCCATGCTCTATTAAAATGATGCAAACAACAACAAATAAAACATTAAGAATAGTAACCTGGAATGCAAATGGGCTAATGCAACATATTCCAGAATTAGAAATTTACCTAAATACTGAAAAAATAGATATATGCCTAAGTATCGGAAACCCATTTTACTTCAACTTCATATCTTAAAATATATGGATACAATTGTTACCACGCCATTCATCCGGCAGGAAGGGCAAGGGGAGGATCGTCGGTGGTTATAAAAGAAAACATCAAACACTTTATAGATCTTAAAATTGAAGAGGAATTTATGCAAGTAGTCACCTTAAAAGTATTTATAAATAACAGCAAAGAATATAGTGTATCGTCAATATATTTCCCCCAAGATATAATTTAATTAAACAAGACTATTGCACGTTATTTAAATCACTTGGATCAAGTTTCATAATCGGAGGTGATTTTAGTGCAAAAAATATCTACTGGGGATTAAGAGTATAACCTCTAAAAAACGAAGAGAGCTGTTTGCAGCAGGAAGACTAAGTAATTGCGATTTTCATTCTGGAGATCAACCAACTTATTGGCCTACGGATAGAAACAAAATACCCGATATCATTGACTTCTTTATCACCAAAGGTATAGACGAAAACTACATAAACCTAGAAAGCAGCGAGGGGATTATGTCGGATCACATGCCTGTTATTATGACAATCAGTGCAAGGATTGTTAAAAAAAACTAGTCTACCTTCGCTAACGAACAAAAAAACCTGCTGGGAGAAATTCGAGAAACTTGTTGAGGATAATATTGATCTTCAGGTGCCAATTATAAACCCGATACAGCTAGAAGAAGAACTAGAACAACTCAACAACAGTATACAAGAAGCGGCGTGGAGTAGTACCCCCTCAAGTTCAAAGGAAATGCGCCGAAATGCAATTTATCCTCTAGAAGTTAGGGAATTGGTTGCAGCAAAACGAAAAGCAAGAAAGGCCTGGCAAAGAAGTCGAGCGCCAGAATATAAAACAACTCTTAATTTTTTATATAATAAACTAAAGTTGCTAAATTAAGAAATCAAACACGAATCCATTAATAAATACTTGAGTGGCCTTACTGGGGAAAAAGATACCGAGTACTCCCTTTAGAAAGCGACAAAAAGTTTAAAACGACCTAAACTACAAATTCCACCAGTAAAAATGAAGATGGCACATGGGCTATAAGTGCAAAGCAAAAAGCTTCGTTGTTTGCAACCCACCTCGAGAACACGTTCCAGCCACTACCTAGACAAACTGCAGTACCACCTACCTTTAACTACCACCAGTATATAAAAGACTTAATTACAGGACACATAGTAAAAGCTCTTTCTGAAAAAGGTCTACGTAAACTACTCCAAATAATTAATGCAGTGTTCAGACTTAAACACGTTCCAAGTCAATGGAAAGTAGCAGAAGTAATTATGATACCTAAACCAAACAAACCACTTAATGACAAAAATTCGTATAGGCCGATTTCCCTACTCCCAATAATTTCAAAATTATTCGAGAAACTACCCCTAAAGAGACTCAAACCAATAATAGCAGAAAGAAATCTTGTTCCTCCGCATCAATTTGGCTTCAGAGAAAATCATTCAACAATAGAACAAGTACACCGAATTACAAACACAATTGAAGACGTACTTGAAAAAAAGAAAGTATGTTCAAGCGTCTTCTTGGATGTAGCACAGGCCTTTGACAGAGTATGGCATAAAGGTTTGGAATATAAATTACAAAGAGACTTACCAAAGCAGTTTTATGAAATTCTAAAATCTTACATATCTAACCGACACTTTAGAGTTAAATTAGATGGCGAATACTCAGAAATAAAGAAAATATCAGCAGGGGTACCACAAGGTAGCGTTCTGGGACCAACTTTATATGTTCTATACACCTCGGACCTGCCAACGATAGAGAATACTAACACAGCGGCGTTTGCGGATGATATGGCCATCTTAGCAGTTGCTAATTGCATAGAAGAATCTACAAGCAAATTGCAAAGAGCTACTAATATTGTCAGTTTTTTTTAACAACTTTATTGATATGGCTACTACAATCTTAAACATTATTAGTTCATTAGTAAGGTTGACATTAGTACTTATGAGATAAGCATAAACTTGTGTGGGTCTGCTGGACCAGTGTCCAGTTCCCTTGGTTTATAATTTTCATACGGTTAGCTCATGTGGTTTGATTCGTTTGAGCCGCCTTACTTCGTTTGTACTATCCAGTAGTTGTACGGCCTCAAGATTGGTGTGGGCAAGAAGTCTCTTCTCATGTTTTATGGCACATTCGCGGATAACGTCGTCTATCAATTGTATTTCTAAATCATTGTGGATTTCCTTGTTAGTCACAAATCGGTAGGCGTTGGTGATCATTCGAAGAAATTTATTTTGGCTTCGTTGTATAATGTCTCTATTGGATTTATGTGTACAACCCCACAGCTGCGCACCATACATCCATATTGGTTTGAAGAT
This sequence comes from Nephrotoma guestfalica, assembly GCA_963691935.1. Lineage (NCBI taxonomy): Eukaryota > Metazoa > Arthropoda > Insecta > Diptera > Tipulidae > Nephrotoma > Nephrotoma guestfalica. The sequence goes on along the minus strand of OY829913.1, from coordinate 120,570,795 downwards.
AGTCTGGTATACCAGTCTTTTGCAATACAGGTTCATTTTGGAATGATGTCCAATTAACCAGTACATTTGACGTTGTTTCAATCGTATCTGTTCAGCTTTTTGTCTCACGTGATGTTTCCAGTTGAGCCTGGAATCTAAATGTAGACCAAGGTAGTTTGCCGATTCAGCCTGCGGCACTTGCACTCCATTGAGGTGTATATGAAGAGTGTTATTTTTATGTCGGAGCGTAAATGTCACATATGTTGATTTTAGCTCATTCAGTGCGATTTTCCAGTCAATTGTCCATTTAGTAACGTTGTCCATTGCTCGTTGAAGATTTTCCACAGCTCTTGGTTGAGATTCGTCTTCTGACATAATTACAGTGTCGTCAGCGAACGTGCCGATGAATGTTTTATTCGTTGTAGGTATGTCCGCAGTATAAAGAAGGTAGAGTAGGGGACCCAATACGCTTCCCTGCGGAACTCCCGCAATCGCTGGATAAAAGTCAGAACATGTTTCTTCATGAATGACTCTGAATTGGCGATCAGAGAGGTATGATTCAAGCAGCTGGCAATAGTTTTGTGGTAGAATTTTGCTCATTTTGAATGTCAATCCCTCATGACAAACCCTATCGAAGGCCTGGAGTACATCCAGAAATACGGCGGGACAATATTTCTTTTCTTCTAACGCTTGCTCTATTACCGCAGTTATTCGATGGACTTGATCTATGGTGGAGTGGTTATTCCTGAATCCAAATTGGAAATCAGGAACGTTTACCATTGGCTTTAGACGTTTTAGTAGCAGTTTCTCGAACAGCTTTGATAAGGTCGGAAGCAGTGAGATTGGTCTGTATGATGTTACTTCTTCATCTGGTTTACCTGGTTTCTTTAGCATAATTATTTGGGCCATTTTGAAGCATTTGGGTACATACTTCAATCTCATACAGGCAATAAATAAGTATGTGATCAAGATAATTGCTTTACGTGGAAGTTCCTTGAATAGACCCGGTGATATTTCATCAATTCCTGGTGCTTTTTTATGATTAAGATTTTTGTCGATTTCTTTAGCAATTTCCATTGGCGTGACCCTTTTAAAGTCATGATTTGGTTGATAAACAGGTGTTACATCAATGTTGGATTGAATGTCATGGGGTTGGAACACTGCTGCTAGGTGTTGAGCAAAGAGTTCCGCTTTTTCTTTGTCTTGTCGAACCCAACTGCCTTGAGCATTCCTTAAAGGTGGTACTCGAACTACAGGTCGCTTAAATCTTCTGGTTGCTTTCCATAACGAGTAGTCTTTATCCATTTCTGGACCTAGCCCGCTTAAGTAGTTATCGAGGCAATTCTGTTTGAAATTTTTGATTAGTCTATTGACTTTGTTACTTATTCGATTAAAAGTTGTCTTGTCAGCGAGATTTCTGGTGAGGTGCCATATTCTCCTCGTCCTTCTTCTTGCCTTGATTTGTTCCCTGATTTCAGCCGGGTATTTGACTTCAATCTCCGCTTTGTCCTTTGATTCAGGAGTAGCTAGTCTGGCAGCCATTCGAGTGTATTCAATAAAATTGTTTGTTTGTTGTTCCAATTCTTCATTGCTTTTAATACTAACTTTTAATTCAACCAGCTCTTCCAATTTTTCTCTGAAGATGTCCCAATCCGTGAATCTATTAGTAAGGTTTTGCTTTTTCTGTTTCTTTATTACTGTAGCGCTTACTGACAACAGTACAGGAATGTGGTCAGATGTTAGGTCGTTAATTCCTTCGACTCTAGTGTAACTTAGAGGAATACCTTGTATGATGAAGAAATCCAGTAGATCTGGTATTTTTCCTGCATCTGTTGGCCAATTCGTTGGCCCCCCTGGGGACAGATATTCGCATTTGTTTTCATGAATGGCATTGAACAAGGTGTTACCTTTCCCAGGAGAAATAAGCCTGGAACCCCAAGCTGTATGTTTTATATTGTAGTCCCCTCCAATAATAAATCTTGGACCGAGCTTATTGAAGACGTTATTAAATTGTAACTTCGTTGGTGTATGCCGTGGAGGACAGTACGCTGCTGCAATATTTAGATCTGCGCCATTATATTGGATTGAGATAACAGTTGCTTGCAAATAGTTTTCACGAATATCCTCTTGTCGATTGTGTTTGATATTATTTTTGATTAGTACAGCTGAACCACCTCTAGCTCTTTCACTAGGATGGGTTGTCCAGTAGGAATTAAAACCCCTTATTCTGATAAAGCTTTTGTTGGAGAAGTGCGTCTCAGAAATCAGCGCAATATCAATGTTGTTTGTATGGAGAAATATTTCCAGTTCGTGGGCTCGTTGGTTGAGCCCATTAGCGTTCCAAGCTACAATGCGTAGGAACGAGTTAACCATTTGTGAGTATGCTGACTTTTTTGCTTGGTGGATAGATATAGGTTTCCAGTTTTGCCACCCTCTCTGCTAGATGACCAAGTGACAGTTGAATTTGGCTAAGCATTTTAATAATTTCAGTGTTATTTGACTCGTTGGCGATTTGCGCATAGGATAATCCAACTGTGGATGGTGTGATTGTTGTTTGTGGTTTAGCAACTTTGGTTTGTAATCGCTGCACTGCGCTTGTTCTGTTATTCTGTTGACTTTTAATTTTATTCTGATATACACGGCATCCTTTATAATTTGCAGTATGCCCTTGTTGTTGACAAAGAGCACAAGAAGGCGCGATATCTGGTGTTTTCTTGCATTTTGTCGTGTGGTGATTTTCCGTGCATTTAACCCATTTGGTTTGACGATAGCAAAAGCTCTTGGTATGTCCAAGTTGTTGACAATTCGTACATTGTGGAATTCCCCTTGTCTTGTTAGGTGGCTCAATTTTAACTATACAGTACGCAACTTTCTTGATGTTGTTTACTTCTTTATTGTTGTCTTTTTGTTTTAAGTCGATGTAAAACAATGGAAAGTGTTTCCTGACTTTCACACCATCAATTGTGACCATTTTGTATATGTTGGTAATACCTGCAACTTCATGTCCCATTTTTTCTAAGTCTGCTTTAATTTCATCGTGGCTAATAGAAGAAGGTAAGCCTCTGATAACCACTCTATAGGCCTTTTCACTCTTCAGCTGGTAGGTGTGATATTGAATATTTTCTAGTTGGTTGCTAGATTCATTTTTTAATTCTTCCAGTAATTTTTCGACATTTCTGTAATCATTTTCATTTTGAAAGGTAATTCTAGTGTCACTATTTGAGAGCGCCTTAAAATTAGTTGATTCACTAGTGGTTTTTATTATTTTTTGTCGAAAAAGTTCGAAATTGTTGATATTGCTCACATTAATGGGTGGAGGCAGTGGTATTTTTGGGTTTTTCTGTTCAGTGTTACTGTTCACACTTTGTGTATTATTTTTTGGGGGAGTTTTCGTTTTTGTGCGCCTACGTTTCTTAGGATTTCTGTTATTAGCTCTGGAAAGTTCTTCTTCAAGTTCTTCCTCATCTGTGAAATAATTTTCTATACTCAGAGCATTAAATCTATTATTCTGTTGAGAGACTGGAAATTGCTGCAGCAACCAGTTGGAATTATTTGAATGATGTTGACTTGTTGATGGCTGAATATGGTTGACAGGCAGGTTGTTAGCTCGTGCTGAATTCTCAGCTTTACTATTTTTAGCCTTTTCTTTTAGTGTAGAGTTTTCTCTCTTAAGTTCAGCAACTTCATTGCTCAGCTGCGCGATTAGTTTCTCCATTTTCTGAAACTTGGATAACAGATCCTCGCTGTTTATAATGTTTGCACTCGGTATTTGTAATGAAGTTCCTTTTTCAGTAGAGACCGCGTCTTTTGCAGTTACTGTGGACGCAGTCGCTGTTGGCACAGTTGTCTTTAATTGTAGTGTGCGTCTACTTACATTTGGAGGCGGTGATCTCAACATTTTCATGCTCTTAGGAAAGTTGTTCCCTTTATTTTCCAAGGGTTGGTTCCCCCCAGAATCTACGGTACTAGAATCCGAAGAGTATATGGAGCGGCCCGGTTGATTTGATGCTTCTATAGACGCATCCGTCTCGTTTCCTAATATTATTAGGCTATTATTTTCATCATTATTTTTCATCATAAATTTTTATTTTATTCCCACGAGTAGCACGAGAAATTAACGGTCGCCTATGACAGAGCTCTGCGTTATCATAGGAAGGCTATGGGTTTAAACCGAATGACGCCAAATTCGGAGTTCACATACTAACGACTAAGCACCCTCTTAGCCACGCAGTCATCGGCGTATGTAGTACCACCTTAGCTTTGGTGTGCTATTTTTTGGTCCGCCCCGAGTATTTAATTTCCCCAGTACCTACCATATCTGGCAGGCATTCCCCTATCCGCCACCCGGGGAGGCGCCTGATGGGGGTAATAGCAAACCCCACACAGGTGGACCAAGAGATGGCGAATAAAACTTAATGAAACAAAATCTGTTCACGTAAACTTTACCAACAAGAAGGTCAACTGGATACCAGTAGAACTGAACTCCCAGAAATTCCCTATGCAAATACGGCAAAATATCTAGGCATGACTCTAGACGCGAAACTAAAATGGAAAGAGCATGTGAAAAAGAAAAAAGAAGAGTTAACCATCAAATACAGAAAGATGGATTGGCTCTTAGGAAGAAATTCTGAGCTAACTCTACATAATAAATTGCCACTATGCCGGCAAATCCTAAAACCTGTGTGGACTTACGGTATTCAGCTCTGGGGCTGTACAAAGAAACCAATGTCAATATCATCCAGTCATTCCAAAGCAAAGTCCTTCGTGGAATAGTTAATGCACCGTGGTACATAAGAAATGACAACCTCCATAGAGATCTGAAGATGGATTTCGTTAGTGAAGAAATAAGCAAACACGCGAGAAAACACATGCAACGTATTAGTCTACACCAAAATGCTGAGATACGTCGTATGTTGGATGATTCAAACCTAGTAAGACGGCGGCGAAGGAAGAAACCGCATGATCTACAAGATCCAATCAGGATCGACTAAAAATATAATAAAATTGTAAAGGGGACTAGCCAAAGGGCTACAACCCTCCAAACAAGAATATAAATTATGAAAGATAAATTACTAGATGATTTGTAAATCAGTTGTAATAAATAAATAAATATAAAAAAAAAATGTTTCCAAAGATGAAGACAAAAAGTTTAACGAAAAACACCTGCGAGCAGTAAAAGAGCCCCTCCCATTAGTCGGTTCATTTCTTTCGCAGGTCGCGCAGAGTACAATCAGAGTAGACCCATCCCAAATAATTGTTTTGCAAGGTTTTCATAAAGTGACAATTTCTCAATTTCGGGCAATGTTGCAAAAAAACGTACCTGCTTCGTTCAAACTCAATGGTGGTTTGAGAGTTGAATGTGCTGCGTCACATCGATTCAATTTCGGCGAGTATCAAATTAAAAAGCAATGTTTTTGCAGTGCCTCCGGGTGCATCAAGAAAAATAATTCCTCTGTTATCGTTTGCAGTCCTCGATCCTCCACTAAAAGACTTTTTTGAGTCTTATAGCTAGAACTCGTAAGTGGTGAAAGTTTTTGTTGTTCTGGTAATAGGTTTCTATCGCGAAACGTGTTCTCCATATTAGGATTGGTTCTACTTGTTTGTCGAAGCATATCGTCACTGAGGTTCCCATTGTTCTTTTCCCAATTGAAGATCACACTAGAACATTTACCAAGAACAACCACGAGTCCTATCCTGCATGCACTCATCAATAAAAACTGTATTGTAGGTTCGATTTCCATTTATTAGATACGAGGCAATCGTTTTGCAATTTAATTTGATTTGATTAAAATCGATGTTTTCGTGCTCGTAACAAGATGTTACCTTTGATTTAATATCGGCAAGTCATTCTTTTGTAACACGTAAAACAAGATCACTGCGACGTTTATGCTTGTTTATAATCCAAGTTGATTTACCACATCCAGGTACACCTTAAATATTTGTAACGCCCGGCATCTTTATGTTTAAATCTACTTGTGCCATAGATCGCTTGGTTCCGGCTTTCATGCTTCCGTGGCGGACCCAACTTTTCAATGTGTAGGCTAGAATAAAAAATAATAATACAGAAGACTTGCATGAATCAGGCCCGATTGAAGAGGCCAAATTTATAACTCAGCACAGCAATACTAATTTTAGTTTGCAATTGCAAAACACGAGAGCTTGAACCACTTAGTAGTAATGTTCTTACATAATCCAAATCCGAAAAACATTTCAACATGATTACCCCAATTAATAATTATGATTTAATCGCGTTTGATTTCACTATAATTACACACACATGTATTACGTATACACGTCAATATATCGCGCATATTTGTATTTTTTAGATTTCCGTTACACTTTACCTCCATTCTAACTGAATTATAAAACCCAACAAAGAAAACGAAACAACTCAAGAAAATTAACAAATCCGTACGTAATACACTCTTATGCATGTATATGGGAGAGGAAAATCGAAAGTGAAAACTAACATAAAACTTGTTCTCAAGCTTGCAACAAAATATGTGGTTTATGTTGCATGAAAAGTATTTCTTTGCGCAAAAAAAATAAAAAATCGTGTGTTTGTTGTTTTTGTTGTGTATGGATACTTCCTATAGTTTAGTCTGCTTGCAATCGAGTTTAAACTATAATTATATGTAATACAGACAAGGTGCATAAGAAAGAAAAGGAAAATTATAATTTACATAATCTTTGCAACACCAAACCAACATATACATAACACTTGAGTTGCGGAGAAATCGGGGCCGAGATGAATTTTATTGTTTGTCGCTGTTGCGTTTAATGAGATGCAAACACATATAGTATTACGAGCACAGCAGATCAGTGAAAGTGATATTTCGTTTTGTTTTGATAGTTTACGGTAAAATCTTGGCAGAATCTAGTTTTAAGAAAACATATCGGTTTTGTATAAAAAATTTGTGTTTTTTTATTTTAAATTTTCATTTCGTTCGCTAAACATTTTTTTTTTTGGTTTTCTCTAAAAAAATATAATACAAAGCACAGCATATATCATAACAAACTATTTACATTTAAAATTATTTCGAGACGGAAACGATATATCAGTGTGAAACGATCCCAAGCCATAAATATATATATGAGTGATAATGAAATTTTCCAACAATGATGAGATTTAATACTTTTGGCATATGTTATGTATGTATTAGTGGCGTGGAACGATTTATAGTTGGTTTTGGTGTGGTTTCCGTCTTAAGTCATTTTTGGCTCTACACATACAAGAGTCTATATTAGTATATACATATATAATACTTAGTACGAATCGTGACCGTATTCGCTTTCGTGACCTTCGCTAGAGTAAGACGATTCAAATGAATGTCCACCGCCACCACCTGATGAACCATGATCATCACCACTTTCGTAATGAACTGGAACGGCTACAGGAACTTTGTATGGTACATGTTTATTTACCTCGACTGGGACATGTTTTTCAATATGTACGGGGTATGGTCGTTCAACTGGTATTTTAACTGGGTATGGAATTTCCTTTTCGACTGGATATGGAATTTCCTTTTCGACCGGGTAGGGTTGAGCGACATGTACTTTTACTTCGTATGGTACTGGTTTGTCGACATGGACTGGTACTGGACGATCATATGGTACATGTACTGGATATGGGATTTTCTTTTCAACTGGATACGGTACTTTCTTTATGACGGTGTATGGTACGGGTTTATCAACATGCACTGGTACTGGACGATCAACTGGTACTTTGACTTCGTAGTGGACAATCTTTTCAACTGGGTATGGTTGTGGAACATGTACTGGTACTTTAACGGGTACTGGAACTTTCTTTTCAACGGGATATGGTGCTGGTACAGGTACTTTAACAGGTACTGGAATATGTTTAGTGACTGGGTATGGTTGAGGCACGTACACTTTTACCGGTACTGGACGATCGACATGTACATGTACTGGATACGGTACTTTCTTTTCAACTGGATAGGGTTGTGGTACATGGACTGGTACTTTTATAATTTCTTTCACTGGATAGTGCACTGTTTTAATAACTGGATATGGTTTGGGCACATGAACTTTCACTGGGACATGAACTTTCTTTTCGACTGGAACTGGTATATGTTTTTCAACGGGATATGGCACAGGAACTTTTTTAACAATGGTTAAGGTTTTCTCTTCATGCACTTGATGGTGGCCGCCACCAAAATCATGACCACCAAAATCATGGCCACCAAAATCGTGACCACCACTGCTATAACTTCCAAAGCCACTACCAAATCCGCCTAATCCACGTTTATCCTGTTTTTTATCCTCAACGGCTTCACTGGCGGCCGATTTTGTGTCTTCAGCTTCGACTTTAGTTTCTGCAGCTGGTTTATTCTTCTCATCTTCGGCAGATGCAAGTAACACCACTGCTAGCAAACAAGCTAGTCCCTATTTAATATATAAAATCGTTTAAACCACTTTGCACACATATACTGCACACCTGGCGCACACTTACCAGTAATTTCATGTTTACTAATTTAAAATATCCAAAATAATAAAAAAAAAAATAAAAATTGACTATCGAGTTTTATGAATTTTGAATGTTTGAGAATCAAACACTTTACTGATGGTTATTCCGTCGATGATCGACAATTTATACCACCTCACTGTAAAGTTCCCCACTATAAACTTTTTCTTTTGTGTATTTGTAAAATAACAGTTTAGTTATGAACATTTTCATATTTTTGCCTCCTTCTCCCTCCTCTGTGAATTTATAAACTATTCACTCTCACTCTCGATGGCTTGTGTGCGCACAACTGTATTATTAAACATCTTATGTATGTAGTTTTCTTATAATATTTTCTAATTGGTTTCACTCTTTTTTCTGCTTTGCTTATAATCCGGACATTAACGATACAAGAAATAAATTACAGCAACAATAATTAAAGCTGTTTATAACAGCATAATCGTAAATGCACAACAAACTTCTTATGCATACATATTTGGAGTAAACATCTTGAGTGACATTGCATTAATCGAATCCAAACATCTGCAATCTATATACGACGCCGGTAATACAGAAATGATTTATGTCTCCGAATTAGATAATCATCTATTGTAGATTGGTGATTATATCGAACATTAATCTGGATCATTTCTGCTAAGATAGAGAAATTTTCCAATACTTTGGTCATAAACTTATGAAATCATATGTGTAATTCATATACTTGGTCAAACGTCGTTAACCCACAAATCATTTCCGTATAATAGTTTTGGTTTTATATTATTGATTTTTAGACATAAAGTTATAGGCACTGACCTACCCCATATTTTGATATTGGAGACTGGCGCTTAGACGGCTTTATGTGTTTGTTTGTCCTCTAATAACTATAAACAATTTGTTTAAGGTTAAATGATTTTCAAATGCAGATGCCGTTGTTGAAATTGGAAGCACTCTTAACAGAGATTAAGGTATTTATCGTAACCAAGTTCCTTTACTCGCTATATGTCTTGCGGAAGGTCCATCGCCCTTGATATATTTTCTAAAATTCGACTGGGAATACACACTGGGGATATACAATTTTTTGGAATAGTACAATCCTTAAAATCTGACCCGAAGGAGTGAAACTCTTTAAACCCGTATTTCTCTGTAGGTTATAAACTTGCTGTAAATGTAACAGCCTACCCCCAATTAAAATGAAAAAGCTCATTGTTTTTTAGAAATAGATATGCATGAATTTATTACGATTGCCCACACCCACAAAGCTTGATCATAATGCATTGCATTACCTTCCTTTGTAAGAAATAGGAATTGCCTTTCTGTGCAAGGAATAGGTACGCCTGAATTTATTACATGAGCCCACACCCAAAAAAATTCGATGCATTAGATCGATTTTATGGGGGTACCTATTTCTTGCAAAGTAAGGTATTTCGAGTACTCATTTATTTTGCAGGAAGGTAATTCGATTATGGTAGATTTTTGTGCCTGTGCGCTGTTGTAATTAATCCGAGGGTACCTGTTTCTTGTACAAGTAGATTATTCGATGCCCTATTATCGATTTTTGAGAGTGTGGGTGGTTGTAATAAATTTAGGCTTATACATTCCTGGTACACACACAATGATCTGTTTTAACTTAATTGGGGATTAGCACATTTATAGCAAGTGTTTAATCTAGAAAAAAGTGTTTAGTTTAGAAAAAAATTTATAATATTATAGGAAAAAACAACCGGACAAGTGGTGCAGTGGTTAAAGCTTCGGCACTTGGACCGGGAGGTGCTGGGTTCGAATCCCATCAGAGGCTAGATGCAAATCGAATTTTCATCATCGATTACGATCGGTGATGCTAATAAATACATTCTAAGACCCTCTGATGGAGTGCAGAATTCTGTGTCACGCGCCGACCCACCTTCCATGTCAATGTACAGGTTGACATGGAGCTTGCAATGTGCAGGTGGTATACTGTAGTTGTGTGAGTAGGTGAAGTAGGTGGGTTAATGATGTGGAGTGAATGAGTGGTATCACAATGGGCCTAAAAATTGGCCTAAGGTGTGCAGTAAGCAACCACTGAAACCTAACCTATTAGGTTAGGAAAAAACGTTTCCTCATTACTCATATAAAAACGTTTATCACATTTTAAATTCTTTCAAATATCCACAACAATCTGACACGATAGCGACCTATATGGTTAGATGGTATATGAACCAAGCTATCCAAAAAGTGCCAACTCTTGAGAAAAAAGAGCCTTGTCGGGGGTTAGGACAAGCCATTTTCGACAATGTTCCTCATAATTCATTTAAAGACTTTTATTACATTTTAAATTCTTTCAAATATCCACAACAATCTGACACGATAGCGACCTGTATGGTTAGGTGCTTTATGAACCAAGCAATCCAAAAAAAACAACTCTTGAGAAAAAAGAGCCTTGTCGGAGGTGGATAAGCTCTTTTCAAAGATCTTCCTCTTAATTCATATAAAGACGTTTATCACATTTTAAATTCTTTCAAATATCCACAACAATCTGACACGATAGCGACCTATATGGTTAGGTGCTATTGAACCAAGCTATCTAACAATTCCAATTTTTTTTGGAAATGGTTCTTGTACGAGTAGCACCTAACCAGAAAGGTCGCTGTCGTGTCAGATTATTGTGGATATTTGAAAAAATTTAAAATGTAATATTAAAGTAATCGTTTTAACGAATAATGAGACAATTATTTTTTCCTACCAAGACTGAGAAGGATAGAAGGCTAGAAAGTTATTTTTCAGTTTTTCCAAAATTCGTTGCTCGCAATTTTAATTGGACCAAAGATTGAATGAATGACCTTCCTTTCAAAGGTAGACAACAATCTACAATCGCTCGTCTACCTCTCGCTTTCGAAAGTCAACACGGGCCTTATAAGTACTTTTTAAAGTGCGAGCTGATACAGCTGCGATAGATATTTAGATCGCAATAATTTTGATTGGGTGTAGACAACTTGTTGTCCGGCAGCGATCTGGGCATATTACTGACCCAAGGAATTTAAAGTTTTAGACGCTATCAAAATTATGGTTGCCAACCCACTGGGTGTTGCTAAAAATTTGGTTTACTATACTGTTTATCTCCAAACCAAGTCTCCGTGCGCAGCGAACGAACGGTATGAAACTATCCTTGATATCGCAAGGTCTTCAGCCAAGAAGCACACAGAAAACTGAACAGCACAAGCGAGAGTGCATCTCCCTGTCGCACACCAGATGTTATTTTAAAGTAGACTGATACAGTTCGTTCAATTACGATTCTATATATAGACCCAGACGTTGTTAATTTACACAGAGAAACGAGTTTCTTTGAAATTCCTAGGCTCATATGCGCGGCTTATAAGTTCTCGCGGTTTATTCTGTCATATGCCTGTCGGAAGTTTATATATAGTTGATGTATGGTTATGTTGTATTGAACATTTTCCCAAGATATTCCTAGTGGTAAAACACTGGCCAGTGGACGATCGTTTGGAACGGAAATCACATTGATAGTCGCCAATGATGTTTTCGGCGAAAGGGATGAGTCTGGCAAGTACAACATTAACCAATACTTTGCCAACACGCTGATGTTTCCGATGCATGATCTCATATGATCGCGCTTCTTTTAGTCCCGGCTTTCCTAGCGCGAAGATAATCTGCTGGAGTGCTTCTATTGTTGCGAGCCAACCATTTTTCACGAAGCTTTCGTTTATTTTGGATGAGCAGGCGGCATTTATCATCGAACCAATCATTGCGGGACCTCGGAATCTTCTTCCGATAGTATTTTGCCCAGCGGTGGTTATAGCTGACTGTATACCGTGCCACTGCTCCTGGATGTTAGGAGAAGCTTCTTCGATATTATTGGGCCAGTCTAAATAGATAGTGACAGCTGATTGGTGGACAAGCATGGACTTTGACAAGCATATGATTGCTGTTCATGTCTACACCTCTGTAAGATCTAATGTCGAATACGTTGGTGGAGTGTCTCTTAGACAATATGACGTGATCGATTTATTTTTCCGTGCTTCCAACATTCGATCTCCACGTTACTTTGTGGATTCTCTTAAGTGGGAAAAACGTACTTGATACAACTAAGTTGTACATTATTGCCAGGTCGGTGATGCGTTGGCCGTTGTTGTTACAAGTTAGGTGTAGGCTGTTAGGACCGATGTGCGATGTATTTTCTGCATTACTACCGATTTTTGCATCAAAGTCGCCTAAGATGATTTAATGCCGTGGTGCGTTATGTTATTGATCACTTCCTTCAGCTCGACGAAGAAGAGATCTTTGATGTCATCTGATTTATATTCGGTGGGTGCATGTACATTGGCGATCGTGATGTTACGTGAGTTATCGTGTAACTTTTTCTTGGTTCTGAAGGTTCTGGAGACCTATCCAGACCTTAAGAGGCTAATCACGTTCCATGTCCCCATACAATTTCCTAGGTCGAGTTTGTGATGAAACCGATATGGTAATCCGAGGCCTTTGATTAGGGTTCATAACTTAATTGCATTTATGAGACAAGAGTGTGGGCCACGTATACTGGTGAGAATCTTAAGGCATCCATACAAGACAGACGCCCGCTTCAGCCGCTCCTAACCTGGAGAACATACGCTGATTTGGTATTGATTTTGGGGTGCCAATGACTCGCCCTGACAAGTAGTGTTCATTACTATAAACAGAATTTCCTCTGCTCATCTCCACTACAGCGCCTGATTTATTTAAGAGGTACCCAGAGAGCACCGCGATGAGGTATGAATCTAGGACTATGTCCTAAAGACGATTATTACATTTTAAATTCTTTCAAATATCCACAACAATCTGACACGATAGCGACCTATATGGTTAGTTGCTATATGAACCAAGCTATCCAAAATGTGCCAACTCTTGAGAAAAAAGAGCCTTACCGATGGTTACGACAAGCCATTTTCGAAAATTTTCCTTTCCAATTTGACACGATAGCGACCTATATGGTTAAGTGCTATATGAACCAAACTATCCAAAAAGTGCCAAGTCTTGAGAAAAAAGAGCCTTAAAAAAGAGCCTTACCGATGGTTAGGGCAAGCCATTTTCGAAAATTTTCCTCATTACTCATGTAAAGACGATTATTACATTTTAAATTCTTTCAAATATCCACAACAATTTGATACGATAGCGACCTATATGGTTAGGCGCTATATGAACCAAACTATCCAAAAAGTGCCAACCCTTGAGAAAATAGAGCCTTGCCGGGGGGTTAGGGCAAGCCATTTTCGAAAATTTTCCTTTCCAATTTGACACGATAGCGACCTATATGGTTAGGTGCTATATGAACCAAACTATCCAAAAAGTGCCTACTCTTGAGAAAAAAGAGCCTTACCGAGGGTTAGAGCAAGCCATTTTCGAAAATTTTCTTCATTACATTTCCTCATTATGAATCTAGGACTATGTCCCATCCACGCTTCACTCCTTCCTCCCCCCTAGCTTGCCAATGCTAGCCCACACACGAATTGCAGCTTTATGGGACCTGTGAACAATTTTCTGACTGTGTGACAAATTTGTAATTAATTTGTAAACAACTTTAGTACCACTTTCATTGGATTGTGCTACAATTTCTGGTGCATCATTAGGGTGATGATGAGAAAATAGAGCCTTGCCGGGGGGTTAGGGCAAGCCATTTTCCAAAATTTTCCTTTCCAATTTGACACGATAGCGACCTATATGGTTAGGTGCTATATGAACCAAACTATCCAAAAAGTGCCAACTCTTGAGAAAAAAGAGCCTTACCGAGGGTTAGAGCAAGCCATTTTCGAAAATTTTCTTCATTACATTTCCTCATTATGAATCTAGGACTATGTCCCATCCACGCTTCACTCCTTCCTCCCCCCTAGCTTGCCAATGCTAGCCCACACACGAATTGCAGCTTTATGGGACCTGTGAACAATTTTCTGACTGTGTGACAAATTTGTAATTAATTTGTAAACAATTTTAGTACCACTTTCATTGGATTGTGCTACAATTTCTGGTGCAGCATTAGGGTGATCTCTGATACACTGCACAATGATCTTAGCAACATTGCCTTTTCTTTGCCTTTCCTTCAATCCCCACTGACAAACAACAATTTTTTCCAACCTATTCAAGCCCAATACGGATACCGGAGCAATTCTCCGGTATCCGAATTTATCACCGTAGTGGTCGTTCAAGTGAAAATATTGCAGCTGTTAGCACAAGTGTTCCTGAAGAGCCAATGAGATTAATTCCTCGTCCTTCACAGCAATTAAACCTCAAACCAACAACCTTTTTACCCAAAGATCTTCATGTATAGGCTTACAAAATACAGTTCACACAAGAAATAAGCTAACTGACCACGCATTATGTCGGCAATTCGTTAATTGGGCCATAGAAGAACAAAAAGAAAATAAGAATTTTTTCAAATTATCTTGACCGATGAAGCTCATTTTGAGATTGGTGGCTATTTCAACAAACAAAATTGCGTCATTTGGGCTGAAGAAAGTCCTACAGAAGTGAAAGACATATGAAACCAAAAAAAGTTACTATATGGTGTAGATTTTGGTGTAGTGGCGTAATTGGTTCATATTTTTTCGATAATTAGAATGACAATGCAATTACTGTGACTGGAGCTCGATATCGAGAGCTGATTAGAAACTTTGTATGGAGTCAATTGGAATCAAGCGATCTTTTGAAAGATAAGTTTAATAATCGAATAATTTCTCGAGTATCAAACGAGAATTGGGCACTAAGACCTTGCGATTTAACGCCATTGGACTTCTTCTTATGGGGTTTCTTGAAGGTTTATGCGGATAACCCTAAACCGTTCAACTCCTCAAAGACAACATCATAGAACAACAACATCATTACACCATTATTATGCGAAAAAGTTATTCAACATTTTGGTAAACGAAAGACAGCCTACCAAGCTAGCAGAGAATTTCACATATGAAAGATATTCTTTTTCATTATTAACCGGAACCAATGTACTTTAATTTCCAATAAAAATAAATAAATATTTCACACAATTTATGTGTTTTATTTAAAATTTAAAAAGATACCTCAAATTTCAGAACAATTTAAAGAATATTAAACATTCGGCAATTCCTCCAAGGAAATGAATTATGATGAATACCACATCAAACCCAGACAAATGCAAACAGCCAACCTATTTCAATAACAAACGTTATAGTCAAACCCCGCAAAACCAGTACCAAGAGGACCCCTAAATATCATTCACACGAAATCTACAACGTAGAAGAACAAGCGGATGAAGGATAGTATGTTCAAGAGCCCATTGAAATTGAGCCTACACAAGAAGTATATTCAAATGGCTACGGAATGAGCGAGCTCTCAGTACGAATCAACTATTGAAACTTGATGTTATAGTTGTTGCATTTGTTCGGAAAATATTTAGCTGATCAGTACGGTGCATCTCCATCAGAATACTTCTCCATAACTAGACCGAAGTGGAACAACATTAATTACAAAGCAACTTAATCTAGAACGACAGACCGTCTAATGCATTTTCAATATATTGAATTAGCGAAAGTTTGATAGATTACACCCCTGCATCCCCATCAGAATTTCTCCACAATTAGGCAAAAGTTGATCAACGTTACCATACCAACGTCACCAAACTTTGTGTTCATTTGGAGCAAAGTTAACAATATGGCTTATCAAATTATGATTGATTGATTTAAACATTTGTATTTCACAAGTTCACAGAAGACACTATCTGCATTATCAATTTTTTTTTATCTTTTTTTTAACCCGATCTATATAATAAGTGACAAGAGAACCGCGTTCACCTCTTCAGAATTCCAAGAGTATTGTGCATGCGAAGGTATAAAACATTTTACTATTATGATGGGGATGCCAACAGGGAACGGTCAAGTTGAACGGTTAAACCGAATCATTATTATCCGGCTTTAACTAAAATGGCAAATGAGAAACCAGACGACTGGTATAAATTTACTGATAAATTGCAGCTTTCTTAACAACACCTATCAACGTAGCATCGCGATGCCACCATTTGAGTTATTAATGGGTACTAAAATGCGTTGTACTGAAGAGATTAGACTCAAAGAAGTAATCGAGCAGTATGATGGGTTAATTACATGATTAAGGTCGACAGATCTTAAGAGAACAAGCAAGACGCAAATTATTAAAAATCCAGGAGGAAAATAAGAAACAATTTAATCAGAGATGGAAAGTAACACAAGGTACTAATTAAAAGGACGCAACGTAGAAGCCACGGTACCTCTTTCTCAATTAGAAAACTGTATCCAAACATCTCCCACTGTTTCGACAAATGATCTTGAAACAATAAGAGTGATGAAACCTCGAAGATGGATTTTTATCAGCAGAATTCACACATCTGTAACTGATGAACAATTCAAGAGATTTGTGGAAAATAAATTTGAAATCGTAAATTTAAACGCGGTTCGAATCATTCCGAAAGTAAATGACTACGTCTCTTACCGGATCAGTGTCAATGATTTACAGTTTGATTCAATGATAAATTCTGATGTGTGGCCAAAAGGCCTTTTCATAAAGGAATTTGAGTTTCCAAAAAAGCAATCGTTTTTTCGGAATACAAGAAACAACATCCAAATAACTTAAAAACTTGTAAACCGTGTGACTCAACATATAACCTCAATGGTGGTCTCAAAATACGTATTACGAGTGAGGTTGGTGATGTCAATACTCGCTTCATTTCGCGTTCCGAAAACATCATCAAGTCAACGAGAGTAAAAACCATTAAAATCAGAGATGCAATGTGCGATTCAAACGGTGGCTTATTATATTTTTCATCTTCCGAAAACTACTCCAAGACTCTAAGGCTGACTAACATCTACGCATCTTAACACTGTGAAACTCAAACAGACATTGATATTAAACCAGCACAAAACAAATCGATCATCTCATCATTTAAATCTAAACTTATGTTAACAAGAGGCGTAAACAACAACCACCATGAAGATTATATTAACGGATATGAGTTTGTGAAAAATATTCCTTCTATAAAATTCTTGCTTGCTGAACCTCAGATTTTCACCTGGATAAATGGCAAACACTTAGTAACTTATTATGTGCTATTAGGTGCTATCTTCTCGGTGGATTACTGGTGATCCCTCGAAATTTTCACATAGTAACTGTGCGAATTTCCCAACTACATCTCCGGCATTTTACAAAGTGTTGTCCGCAGAGTCCAGCTATAAAAATTCGATCATGGAATTAATGTTTTACATTAAACACTCAGACAGCCTAATTAAAAGCCACTTAAAGGACCATTACATCAAGAACATTCATCTACTGCCTTTCTCTGCTTCTGCGTTACGACAATAATATTTGACAACGTCGCCAAACAATATCTTGAAGAACCATCCATAAAACATCACTTTGGTTTTGATGGGAATAAACTGGTGCAACTGTGTGAAGACACTAACACATTTATTACCCAAAACAGATATAGTTTTTGTTCATCGGGTACGGAAATTATGTTGGATCACCAGACATGCAACTCGTTAAACAATATCTATCTTACGGAAAACATAAAGATGCCGGATATTACAAATATTCAGGGTGTACCTGGATGCGGTAAATCAACCTGGATTATAAACAAGCATAGACTTGGCAGTGATCTTGTTTTATGTGCTACAAAAGAAGGACTTGCTGATATTAAATTAAAGGTAACATCTCGTTGTGAGCACGAACACACTGATTTTAATAAAATCAAATTAAATTACAAAACGATTGCCTCCTATCTAATCAATGGAAATCGGACCTACGATACAGTTTTTATTGATGAGTACATGATGGTGCATGCTGGATATATAGGACTCGTGGTTATCCTTAGTAAATGTTCTAAAATATATCTTCTGGGTGATAAAAACCAAATACAATATATTGACAGGATACATCATGTCAACATGCAATTTTCCGATGCAAGCGCATTCGTAACAAAGACGGAATACTTGAATGTGACGTATAGATGCCCAGCTGATGTTACATCTGCTCTAACGGAATACTACCCTAATATCAGTAGTAAGAATACCCTGCAAATTTCAGCCAAATTTATAAACCTGCCGTCAACTTTGATGTCGATACCTCTGTTGGATAACACATTCTATCTAACCTTTACCAAAGCTGATAAACAATTAATCTCCCAGCTTAAGATACCAGAATCTAGTAAAGTCATGACTATCCACGAAGCACAAGGATTAACCTCACCAAATGTGATATGTATAAGAATCAATTCTCAACCACTTGGGCTGTTCGATAGTGTACCCCATGCCATAGTAGCAATTTCAAGACACACCCAATCATTTAGATATTTTTCACCAGTGGCTAATGATAGACTAGACTCGCTTTTAATGAGAACTCGAGCCTACACTACTACTCTAAAAGTAAATCAATCCATAAAATTCAAGAAAAGGTTGGTTTATGAGAAATATGCAATTTACTATCAAAACGTCAACAAAATGGCATCAAAAGCATCTAAGTTTTATAACTTCGTTTTAAAATCAAACTACCTAATCTACGTAATTTGTGAAACTTCATTAAAGCCCGGCATAATGAGCAGTGAATTTTTTGGCCATGATTACGTTGTCCACAGATGCGATCGGTCTCCCGAAACTAGCTCAAAGAAATCGGGTGGTGGCGTACTGATAGCAGTACATTCTAAACTCTGGAATGCTCCAGTAACATTAACCCCATCGAGAGTCGAACAAATTGGTGTAAAAATCAACATTAACCAAACCAATCCATTCATTTACGCAGCCTATATACCACCTCAATCAAATAGTGATCATTACGCAACTTGCATCGATGCGATTGATGAAGTTATTAATACAACAAACTCGTCAGATTTAGTTCTTGTGCTTGGTGATTTTAACCTTCCAAATATAATATGGAATCTGGACCCGGAACTAAATTGTATTTTTCCAAACAATATAACAACAGATGCTGAATCTTTATTTGTGGACGCCATGCTTGGTTATAATTTGAACCAGATAAACACAATTACTAATAGTCGTGATAGATTACTGGATCTTGTCTTCAGCAACGACATTGACACTTTCAAAATTTCAGAAGCCGTGTTACCTTTTGTAATTAACGATATCAATCACAAGTCTTTAGATATTGTATTTGACTCAACTAATTTAATGGCGAGTTCGGAACACCTACAACCAATCAAATACATCTTCAAAAAAACAAATCGTGCGGGGCTACAAAGTTACCTAGAATTCATCAACTGGCAAACAACTCTCAATTCCAATGATATAAACGAAAATGTTGATAAATTTAATGACATTATGCAGCAAGACTTCGAACTTTATGTACCTATGTGCTGTAAACCACAAAATGCTCACCCTCAGTGGTTCGATGATAGACTAGTTAACTTAAAAAATCGGAAGTCGAAAGCGTATGTCAAAATGTTGAAAAGCGGGTTAGAAGCCGACAAAACAACGTTTCTACAATATAGTAACGAATTTGAAATTTACTTCAAATCAAAATACAGGTCGTATCTCGATCAAATTCAAGAAAAAATCAAAGTAAATCCAAAACATTTTTGGAAATACTTTAGGAATAAACGCGAAATTGACGGATACCCTGCAAATATGACATATAACAATACCAGCTCCTCAAACTCCAAAGATATAGCTGACATGTTCGCGAAGTTTTTCCAATCAGTCTATAAACCAAGCGTTACTAGTGGATTGTACGAACAACCCAGCAATACCAACGTAACAATAACTCCTCCTGTTATATATGAGGATACCATATTATCGGCTCTAAAGGGATTTGGAGACGGTTGTGGCCTTGACAATATTCCCTCTTCTATTCTGAAGGAGTACGCTGACATTTTAGCAATTCCATTATGTTACCTATTCAACCACTCCTTGAACACCGGGGTATTTCCCGAAAAATGGAAAATTTCAAAAATTACACCAACTTTTAAATCGGGCAAACGAGATGACGTTACATGCTACAGAGGAATATCAACTACATCATCAATTCCAAAATTGTTTGAATTAGTTTTATGCAACAACTTTAAATCCACAATTGCACGTCATATATCAACAAACCAGCATGGGTTTATGCCTGGCCGATCAACATCAACTAATCTTGTTGAATTCTCCAGTAAAATAATTAATGAGATAGAAAACCATCATCAAGTTGATGTAGCGTACACGGATTTCAGTAAAGCATTTGATTCCATTTGCCATCAAAAAGCACTCCACAGTTTATTCATATTTGGGTTTTCACTCGATTACATAAATTGGTTCAAGTCCTATCTATCAAACCGGCGACAATTTGTAATAATGGGAAATGAGAAATCAAACGTTATTAAAGTTACGTCTGGTGTTCCCCAAGGATCTCACATCGGGCCGTGGATATTTATTGTTTTTATAGATCAAATAACGGTTAATGGAATGCTAGATACGAAGAAACTTCAAGAGGACATCGATAGATTAAGTGAGTGGTGTAATCGAAACTCGCTTTACTTAAATATTAAGAAATGCAAGATCATGTCTTTCCATTGTAAGAGAAATCCGCTAATTAGTTCCTACAAATTCAACAACGAAGTATTGCAAAGAGTTAATGGGATCATAGATCTAGGTGTTACATTTGTCGAGAGTGCTAGTTTCAATAGGCATATTGAAAATTGTATTGCGAGAGCTAATGTTTGGATTTGTTAAAAGGTGGACAGGTGAATTTAAAGATATTCAAACTTTATGTTCACTCTATTTCGCTTACGTTCGATCTCAACTGGAATACGCTGTACCGGTCTGGAATCCATACTATGCTGTACACATCAAAAGAATTGAAAGCATTCAAAAGAAGTTTCTGATTTTCTTGTTAAAAAAAGTGACTTGAATTACGACCACAATTTTCCATTCCATGAAAATGTGGCTCGGTTACCTCCATACTCAACAAGATGCACGGATTACAAAATATGCACGCTTGAAAATAGACGACTACTCTTAGGTGCGGCTTTCATTGGTAACGTTTTGCTTGGTCACATTGATTCAGCATACATTTTGGAAAACATATCAATTCATGTGCCTTGCAGAACATTTCGAAACCATGAATTTTTAGCACTTGAACACCATTCCACAAACTATGGAGAAAATAACCCCATTAATAGGTCGTCTAAATCGTTCAACATCGTCGACGACTTATTTGACTTTAATTTATCAAAGGACAAGTTCAAAAATATACTTAAGAATTATTTTTTAAATTTTTAATTGTTAAATCAAGATCTGATTTATATATTTCTGTGTTTTAATTTTCTTTATTTTATTTTTTTTAATATTTTTGTTTTAAATTAAATTCTGAAATCATACTTGTAAATCACAGAATAGATTTCTTTAAAAAATAAATAAATAAATAAATAAATAAATTTGGTGGTACGTTGAAACTTTTAAGGACATTCGTAGGTCCATATCAAATCGCACGGGTTAAAGAAACGGACCGCTATGATGATCAAAAGGTTAGGCAATCTGAAGGACGTATTAACACATCGAATTGTGCACAGTATATGAAGGCGCATTACGAAGGTGCTTCGGAAGGTGATAGTGTGAACGGTTCTGATGGCATTCCTAGCATAGGCGATACCACAGGACAGAGTTCATCCGACACGAATGAGTGGTAGGCTGACCGAGTGGTTTTTGATAGCGCCCTGTAAGTCACTCTTATCAAACCAATAATCAAACGTACTGAACGGTAATTATTTTGTTGGCTGCTTAAATAGTGGAAGTTGGCATTTATTATTTCCTACATAACATAATACTGTGGGCAAAAAATAGTAAGTAAATATTTCTAAAATTAAATTTCTACAAAATCAATGAAGAGTCAGAAAATTTTTCGTTTTGTGGAGAATTTTTTAATGAAAATGTTTGATTTTCATTTTATGCGAATTTTCTGGGTTGGCACCTAATGCCTAATTTGCAAAATTAATGTTTATTGACAGTAAGGTTTGGTGGGTTTACATGAGTTGCTTAAATTTCGTTTACATGATATCGTTACATCTCCCTTATTCTTTTTTGTGAAGAGAAACTTCTTTAGTACCGGGGTGATTTTAAAATCGATGAAACAAAACGAAAAATTACAAGCAAAAAATGAAAAAGCGATATGAAACGAAAATGCGACAGTTTTTCTTTTATTTTTTTCATACTCGATTGAAAGAAAAAATTGCGTGCAGTTCACACGCAGCAGAAGTGAAACTTTCAGGAATCTAAGCAGCGAGAGAATGAGACGAATGCAATATCAAGAGTGGGATAATTAGAGGATTTATTCGTCATAATACAAAACAAAAAACAAAATTTCAAAGTTTTTTTAAACATTTTATTATTCCGACTCCATGTTTTCTATTTCAACGAATGACACGAGTGGTTTATGGTAACTAAAATAGGACACGAATGCTCTACTTGGAATTCTATCAACATATCGTTGAAAGACTGCGTCGATAACAGTTTTTGTCCCCGTTGTCAATTCAGTACGACTGCTGCACATTTTTAAAATTAATTCTGTATTGAGAAATTGAATCAAATGGAGCGCCGTATCTAATGCAAAATTCACATTGAAATCCCCACTCAAAATCATTGGAATTTTATCATAATTTTTTTTTTCAGAATCCGCGATACTTTTGGCGTATACTTTATCAAATACTCGTGGATAATTTGAAGAATATTTTCCATCGATTGGTTGGGAGAAATGCAAAGAACCGACAAGGATTCCAGTTGAAGTGCATTGATGTCAATTTGTGGGGTGACAACACGGGTTCCATCATTTACATTATGGTAGATTGCAACGCCACCTGTCCTTATATTTGGCTTTTTATATTGAACGACAATATCGAAATTTGGAATCTCTACATTGTTCTCACCCACGTTTCCGAAAAATCAGAAAATTCGACGACGATGATATTTCATCTAATTGAAGATCTTCTACATGAGCACGTAAACTTTGGCAGTTGAAGGTAAATAATGACAATTCTTTCCTCGTATTTATGAAATCAAATAATAATTTCTCAATAGTCTCAAGCCTATTCAGGTTCAGCGTTAGAAATGCACCTTGCAATTCCAGTGTGGATACAGTATCCATTTTATCAGGCTCTTCGACCATGATAAAATTTTTATCATTTTTTTCAGAACAATATGTAACCCTTGAATCGATGTTACTCGTGATAGTGCGACGTACAGGAGCTGTTGAGCATGTGTTTTATCATATTCATGTACAATTTCATCAAATATATCTTCCTGGGGCTTATGAATTGTTATTGCACACGCAGAGAATGAAGGAAAATGAATACGTTTTACGATCACTGTTTTATTAGGCACTAATGGTATAGAGGACGTTCTCCGATCGATTGGTACTGCCAGTCGACTAAGATTGTGCCTTTGTATTGATGCCGCTGCATTTCTTCGGATTTTTTTGGAGTGAAACTTCTTTAGTACCCGGGTGATTTTAAAATCGTTTTCTGTTACATTTCCATTGACTTCGCTGTCTGAACGGATCATGTTTCTTGTGTAAATTCCCAGTCCTCGGAACACTTCTTCAACTCGCGTGATGAGGTGTTCCATGTGTGGCGAACGATTTCTTCAAATTTTTATTACTTCTTTGGATTTGGTAACGTCTAGTTTTTCAAAGTCTATATAACCTGAATAGCTATCTACTATCACTAAATATCCTTGAGAGTCGAATGTAAATATATCTGTTGCAACTGTTTGCCACGGATATTCCGGGACTATTTAGTCGCCTTTGAAAAAGATGCCTTCTTATACAGCAAGTACGTCCTTAAAATTACTGAAAATGTTTAATATCATGCGGGATTTCGTTTTGTTTGTTGGGCCACCCTTCCATGATATACGACATTACTTGAATGAGACTTTTATTCGTATTAGCATCTACTTTCATTTTATTTTGTGCATCCTCTGACATAGGCAGAATTATTTGAATATCTAATTCTTCTTCTTCATTATTGTCTAGTTCTGTTTTGCAATCTCTGCTTAATGCATCGGCGATTGGTATTTCGGCACCTTTTTTGTATACAACTGTCGGCGCATATTGTAACGCGTCGAAAAATATTATCCGTAGCCTAGCCGGAGCATGCTCGATCGTCTTTTTAAAAATTCATTCTAAAAGCTTGTGAGCTATCTCTATTTTCAACTTTTTATCATATACGTCCTCGTGAAACCTCTTACAGGCAAATTTTATGGCTATCGCTTCTTTTCAATTTGAGGATATTGTCGTTGCGCTGCCGTTAGAGCCTTCGAAGCGTATGCTATCGGATGATCATTTTGAATTAACACCGCACCTATCGCACTTTGACTTGCGTCGTAACTGTTTCAGTTTTTCGAATGCTTGTTGTTGATCATTATCCCATACGAAACTAACATTTTTTTAAATTAGTTCTCTTAATGGCGCTGTAATCTCAGATGAATTGGGAATGGATTTTGCTACGTACGTGACCATTCCAAGAAATCTATGCAGTTGTTTTGCGGTTCTTGGCGCCTCGATTTTTTCTATTGCTTTGATTTTTTTTTCATCCGGTGATAACTCTTCTGATGATAAAATGTGTCCTACGAATTTTAGTGATCTTTTGTTGAACACACATTTGTCTTTATTTAATTTTAGTCTCGCCGATGTTATTTTCTATAAAACTTCTTTTGTTCTAGCTTCGAGTTCTTCGATTGAGGCTGCATGTCATCCATTAAACACTCTACATTTGTTAAGTCCTCGAACATTTGTGACATTATTTGTTGGAACACTTCTGGACCTGACGCTAAACCAAACGGTAATCTTAAACATGTGTAACGACCCCACGGTGTTGAAAAAGCTAAAAATTCTTTTGTTCTTTCACTGACTTTGATTTGCCAGAATCCTCGTTTACAATCTAGCAGTGTAAATAATTTTGATCCTAATCCATTAAATACGTGTTCGTCGATTTCGAAACTTTGAACTGTTGGTACGTATATTTCGTCCGTTCTTTTAACTAACCCTAGATCTGTGCATGATCTAGCTCCTAGTATTGGAACCGTATTTTCATCTACAACTTTGCATATTATTTTAACTGAATTATTTTTTATTGAACAATCGATTGATGCTTGACCAATAACGCAAAGTTTGTGGCCGCTTGCTGGTAGATTCGCTTTACATAAATCTATTAGTTCCGTATCAACCAACAAACGTTCTATGATTTTGTTTGAATGTACGCCTACCACGATTTTATCTCGTAATAATTCATCTGCTAACTTACCAAAATTGTACTTCATTACCTGAGTTTATATTCTGGTATAGTACTCGTCAAAATTCTTAGTTTGTGACATCTTGTTGAATGTGTATCGCTCAAATGTGACGTTTTTCGTCGGTGTAAAATAATCGTCGAATTTTGTTTTGTTGAACTATTTCATCTTATGTAATTGATGGGGTAGCCACTTGCCGCAAAATTTCAATAAAAATGGGCAAGAATGACACGTAATTCCCACGGTGATATTTGCGGTGCTGGTTCCAGCAAGATTGATTGTAATTAATAAATAAATTCAAAACACAACTTTTACAATTTATTATTCTTGAAAATTATAAAAGGAATGAACAATGGTGGCTGCAATTTTCGTGTTGATCGAAGGGGTAAAAACAAAAATATGCCAATTGCCAACTCATCAAAGAAAATTACAATCATGTGAAGTTAGTAATACTTCATGTATACATATTATTGTACTAAATTATTAATTGTCGATCTTGCAGTTCGATCTACAGTGTAGATAACACAAATTTTAAATATTGGAATTCATCTTGAATTTAGTAAACAAGAATTTGTCACAAATATTTTAAAGCTAAGTACATAATAATAACTAATTTACAGTGTACATTAATTAATATTCTATTCTATTTGCAGAGATGTAAAAGGTTAAAAGAGATGCAAACAAGTTGGTATTTAATCTAAATGATAGTGTACGTATATACAGGGTGGCTGATACCAAATGTTACTGACTTCACTCTGCTGTCATTTGTGTAGTTGTTTACATGTGGTCAACAAATAATTGTTCTAAATTAATATCTTCATAAAAAAATCGTAATGAAATTCAAACGTAATAGTGTAATTGCACTGTATTTGGGTGGAAATTCACAAACAGCAATAGTTCGTCAGCTCCAGCATTTGAATGTGAATAAAATGTTTGTGTATCGAACCATAACTCGATACAACGAAACTGGTAGCATCGCTAAACGCAACAGCGGCGGTCCTAAAAGACAGCAACATGTTTCACGATACAGCATTCAAACCATATTGAAAAATGAACTACACTTGAAGCCCTACAAGATACAAAAAGTTCAAGATCTTACGGAGGCACACAAAAAAGTTAGGCTTGAAAGAACACGAGCATTGAAGGCCTTGGCCGAACGTGATGAGATTCCAAAAATTGTCTTTTCTGATGAGAACATTTTCACCATTCAACAGTATGTGAATAAACAAAATGATCGTGTTTGGTTAGAGCACAAGTCCAACGATAATTTGGACACAAGAGTTGCCATGCGCAAGCAATCACCAGCTTATGTTATGGTTTGGGCTGCAGTGACTGCAGATGGACGCACTCCTGGTTTTCATCGAACATGGAGTCAAGGTAAACCAAGAGGTGTATCGCCAAAAGATCCTAAACGATGCTTTGCTACCTTGGGCACGTAAACACTTTGGTACGAACCGTTGGACATTCCCACAGTACTCGGCACCGTCACACAAAGCTCGAGCGACACAGCAATTTTTACAAAATTGCGTTCCGCGGCTGATTTCGCCGAAAGAATGGCCACCATATTCACCAGACTTGAATCCAATAGATTTCTCCATATGGTCCATTTTGGAGAGTAAGGAGTCCACTAAAAATACGAAAGTGTTGATGCATTGAAGTCAGCTCTTGTTCGAGAATGGAATAAAATTCCGCGCAAGCTCACGTTCGGTCAGCATGCAATGCTTTCTATGGAAGACTGAATCAAATAATCAGAGCCAAAGGAGGTCATATCGAGCAGTAACATGTTTTTCATAAAATGTAATATGTTTTCAACATATTCCACGAAATTTCAATAAAAAATAATCAAAATTAAAAAAATTACAGCGTTTTCATTTGGTAACACTTGGTCTCAGCCACCCTGTATTTAAATTATAAATTTGAATTGTACTTTTTTCCAGGTGATGTTCTGATCATCGAGATGTTGATAAACAGTAATTTTGTCCTCTTGTAGCTCGAATGGATCGAAAATTTTTCCGGGTACAATACCTAAGCACGTCATCAAAGTAGCCGCTTTAATTTTTTCGTTTTGTTTGTTCAACTTTGTTGCTGTGCTGTAGAATTGGAATTGTTTAATCCAAATTTTCCAATCATCCGCGATGTTTTCCGTCATGATTAATTGTTTCGGTGGTCGAAGATGTTCTGCCATTTTGAATTTTGTTTTCCGATCTTATTTTTTTCGATCTTTAATTTTTCTCACGTGTTTCAATTCTTTAACACTATCTTCGACCTTTTAATAATCTAGATGCTTATCGATTTTTAATTTAATTTTTTTTTTAAATTTCATTTTCACTTCCGCACCATATAAGAATAACACAACGCTACCATTCACATGTTAGGTTAATAATGTTTATTGACAGTATGGTTTGGTGGGTTTACATGAGTTGCTTAAATTACGTTTACATGATATCGTTACAGGTATATTAAGAGCACATTTTCCTTGGTCACTTTGGGATCAATTCACCCACAAAAAATTTGCGATGATTCCCAATTCCCAGTGATCGAATTGGGAATCATCGCAAATTTTTGCAAAACTACCAATTCCCAGATCGAAGTTCTGATTATCTCATGAGGTTTCAGTCCTTAGAATTTTATATAAAGGTTTTTAAACTCCTGGTTTATTTAGGGATTCATTTACCAGTTGTTCATCCAATTATAAATAGGCTTAGTATAACAGGCATAAGTACCCAATTCTATATGATACAGCATAGCCAGAAACAACTGCATATTTTACGCGAACACATATACAGCCTTGAGGCAATTTTCCAAAAAAGTATTTTACATAAAAACGTCAATCCAATTCCAAATGATTATATTTTATTTCTTGATTCGAAATTATTGCTGTATACGAGTATAATGTAATTATGCTCGTTTAAAGAACAGACACATTTCTTTGTATCCTTGGTATCACAATTCGAATACCCTCCAAAAAAAGAAAATGTTTATATTTTCATTTAATTTTCATAATGATTCAATTTGAATAAATTTTCTTAATAATACATTTATTATATTCGTGACGACATACCATATAAACGGGCTTTCCAGCTTTTCTAGATTTTATCTACTCCAAAACTTCGTCATCCATCTGTGTGGGGCTCAATTGATTTTGCGACCGTTCTAATTAAATAATTATGCCGTAGGCAGTGTTGTTGTACATTGATCTTGTTAAGAAATAGCGAAAGCAAAGAATCGACAAAAAACCCTGAAAATACATTTCTAACTTCTCGTGTTGGCACAGTGGTTAAAGCTTTGGCATTTGAATCGGGAGGTACCGGGGCGAATCCCGGTAGGAGCAGAATGCAAAGGAATTTTTCATCAACAGATTACGATCTGTGATGACATGGAATACATCTATGACCCCCTGTATTGCAATGTGCAGATGGGTGATAAAATCGGTCCTATAACCGTACGTCCTCGAATTGGCCGATCTAGCGTAAAAGTAAGGATGGAAAATGCAAACCGCGAATTAGTTGGGAGAGCCCTGGCCCCAGATTAGATTGCAGATATAATAAAAAAAACTTCTCGTGTTATCAATTGAGGATGCTCTGGATCATAGAGATTGATTGATTGATTGGACTGTAGGACCAAGTACTGGATAAGTGTCGCGGATAACGCCGGACCTATTCATACAGCCTGTTTACACATAACAATAGGAAGGATAGGAAAGGTATTTTTTGGGGACGGAACGACCCGGTTTCAGACACCTAGCGATCGTACGGCACAGCACAGTTCTAATCTATTAGAGGAAGGATAAAAGCTTAATAGGTTTAATGGATAACGATGGTATTAGTCTTCAACAATTGCTTCTCTAAATCAGCAACCTGAGAAAAAAATATTATTATTTCACGTACATCTGCAAATTTCCTGAGATTTAATTCTAAATTAATATTTTCCGACTTCCTAAATAATATAAACATTTATTAATTTAATCCTTCTGCAATGTCACAACTTACTCGTACAATAGAATTTCTTGAAAGCATAGCTTTAATATTAAAAATTACTGTAAAATGCATTAGTATTTAACCCTTGAATTGGCAACTACGGAATTTCTTTCAAAAAATTGCAAAAAATGTGTGAGGCATCCCAAAGGCAATGGATCCCGGAAAACTATCAATGTTATTCAATGCCAGATTAACTACCGCATTGGTTATTTCAAATAAATTTAGCTTATTTCGCCAAAATTTCAAATGTTTTATTAAGTTTGATCACCAAAGAGTATTCGTTTAATTACCAAGTATAATTGGTAGGTTATCTCCCAACAAATGATGTTTAAATTCGGTGGGCAATACAATTTTGGGATTCGGCTATAATGAATGGAACCAGGCCGTTGCCTAACCGATAACTATTCAATTTAGTTTGCAGAGCTGAGGTAGGATTCTAATAAAAAAGCTCAGTGAAATTTGTTTGACTCATAGATGGACAATTTGTAAGAATCCCAACAATCAGTTTCGAACGGATGAGATTATTGATTTGAAAAAATTCAGTCTTCTCATCAGGTCGCGACGACTGGTTGAAAGAAATCGATTTTTTTATATTTTGTATCGATAATATCGATCAAGCCTCCAACAAAGCTGGCACGTAAATTATACTGTGTGTATATTCTATTTTGGAAATACATTTTTTGCGACAACTTTGGAGTGGTGTACATTCTCTACCTCCTATTTAAATACCTTTTCTAGTTATATAGGGTTCACCGGAATTTCGTTTCAGTTTCCTAAATTGTTGGTTATGTTATTCATTTCAAAATCTAAAATATTTTGTTCAATTTACGAACCCATTTGATTTGGCAATAGATTATCGTCTGAATCTGATGATGATTCCAGAATTTCGTTCTCATTCTCATACGTTGGATCGAAATCACTATCATCAAAGTAGTCATTTTTTTTTTAACTATTGCCAAAGGCTTTATTCTTGAATCTTTCTTTATACGAAACTAACAAGAAGTGTGAAATTCTTAAAAACTATATATTTTTTTTTACTTAAGCCTTATCCTATGTTAGTACTTAATATTAGTATTTTTATTTTTAAATTATTATTAATTACTTAATTTAAGTGTACTAGGTCATATTTCGGTTGCCTTAGTAGTTTTCTTTTTAATTCGTTAGGGTGTGATTCCAGTTTCAGATGGTATTTTAGACTGCATGATTTTATTGTCTCTTTAACCGTTTTAATTCCTAGGTCTCATGGATGTTGCTGTTTCGAATATACCAGGGCGCATTTGTAATGCTACGAAGTATCTTTGCTTGCGTTCTTTGTACAATATCTATATTTGAGTCACTAGTTGAGCCCCATAGTTGGATACCATATGTCCATATGGGGATTAGGATCGCTTTGTATAGTAGAACCTTGCAGTCTAGAGAGAGTTTCGATTTTCTTCCGATCAACCAGTACATTTTAGAAAATTTTATTTTTAGTTGATTACGTTTTGTTTCAATGTGCTTTTGCCATGTCAATCTTCTATCGAGATGAAGACCGATATATTTGACGTTTGTTTGTTGAGGAATTGTGATATTGTTTACTTTTACTGCCGGACATGTGCGTTTATTCAGGGTGAATGTTACATGTGTTGATTTACATTCATTCGTCCTGATCCGCCAAGTTTTTAACCAATCTTCTATTTTGTGCAGATGTTCTTGTAATTCTCTCGATGCTGTTTGAGGATTTTTGTGTGAAAACAATATAGCTGTGTCATCAGCAAAACTTGAAGTGATTATGTTTTCAGTTATTGGTAAGTCAGCTGTGAACAATGTTACGTCCGCGGGATGTTCCATGCAAAATTTGCAAGAATTGGCGGTTATAGGGGTAAAACGTTTTTTTTTTTTTCGATGTTCAATAAGGCAATTCTAGTTTTTTTGTACGCTCAAATTTTGGCGGGACCGAAAAAAAAAAAAGTCGATATGATGACTAAAGAAAAAAAGAAAAAAAATGGAAGAGAAGACAGTCAGTTTTGAAGTCTCGGACGAGACGATCTTGTGATATTCATAATTGATATTTTTTTATGATATCTAACAAAACAATTAAATTATAAAATAATAAATAACAATTTTTTTTTCTCGAAGTATCGAAATTGTAGTAAAGTACGCGACCGCGGAAGTTATTTTTTTTCGTTGTGATCGTGAATCTTTTTCCTTTGATGCTAGCTATCAATTGGACAAATATATGTAGATACTATTTATAAGTACATGTGTGTAAATTATGAACAATGTGAATAATAAATTTTGGTTTTTGCGTGTAACGAAAAAGAAAGTTCTCGGTCTTTCGACAGGCATTTTATTACACCCACAAGTCAATAACCATAAAACAATAAAATATTAAAATTTGTGCAACGTAATTGTATGGGGGGTAATAAAAGCAAAATAAAATAAAAAAATCTCGTGACCGACGCAAAAAGATTGGTGATAACGTGACCACCAGAAAAATTGTGTAATTTTAAGTTGAATTACAAATGTAATTTTAAATATATATATAAAGTTAATATATGTGAATTGAAGGACAATAGTTTAAGTGTAATGATAAGAGGTGAATAACGGGTACAATGTATTGCAATCCAAAAGACTATAAAATTGCATCTATAATACATAATAATAATAATAATAGCAATTGTAATAATAATAATCATCGCAATAAAATTAACAAAATAAATTTAAATTAATAAATCGCAATAAAAGTATAAATATATATACATAAGTCGTTCATATGTCGAAATGAACGAGGTGAATTTAACTTCCTTGGTGAGTCTACGTGATTATTCGTGTAACGGTTACTAATATGCAACCTAGTATGAACTCAAAGGTGATAACCGATTTAGTATTTTAATAATAGATCTAATAACAACCTTATATAATAAGTAGTGGCGATAAGTGTGTATGAACATTGATGGTTCCTAATTATACACCTTAAAATATGAAAACAAATTGAATTCAATTTAATTGATAATGTTATAATAATAATAATATATAGAAATAAATATAAAACAATAAAAGTAATCATAATCCAGAACAAAAAAATAAAATTTTTCCTCGAGTATATAACGTAAACCTCGAATATTATATACAACGAACGTTATATACAACCGCTGCATCTATCAACACACAGCTGGGTGGATTAAACATTATTTAAGTACAATTTTTTTATATTTCTTATTATATGTCTCCAGCAAACTAATTTTAGTTAAATTGATAATTTGTGTTTTTTTTTGTATGCTGGAATATATAATGAAGAATTATAAACTCCTTAATAATAAGAATTTTTGTTGAATAGTATAGGACTAGCTAGAATATTAGTTATTATTTAGTAACGCTTTATGTCATTTATTTCGGCGTTTTCGTTGTTTTTGGTTTTTTTTATATATCAATTAAAATTTTTTTTCGATTAGTAGTAACAAAAATTGCATTTGGTTATTTTATGGGTATTGCGGGTTGGGTTTTTGGTTCGTTCGTTTTTTTTGTATCCTAAATCTAACTGGGAAAAAATGAAGTAAATAGTGAGTGAGATGAGGATGCTGCTGAGGTGAGTATACAAGTTAGGTAAGTAGTGTAGTCGACAGCTGGTTCCCATGTTCCGTATACGGTCAGTACAGATCCCTCTATGTTCTGGATTCCCCAACCCCATCTGCTCCTGAGTCCTAGCCGGCGTAATCGACCGTACCAGAACCTTTAGTGGGATACATTAATTCTGTTAACGAGTGGTGGACCATGGTCACCTCGGTGCTTTCCACCCACCAGTGCTGTGACAGTACAATCTCGTTACAACAACAAGTATAGCACAGGTCCCAATACACTACCTTGCGGTACTCCTGCCTTTATCTCGGTTAAATCAGTAGCGGCCGTACTTTGTTTCACCTGGAACATCCTTTGTGCTAAGTAGTTTTCAAGAATTGCATGAAATTGTCTAGGCAGAAGAGTTTTAATTTTGTAATTTAATCCTTCATGCCATACTTTGTCGAAAGCTTGCGCAATATCCAAGAAAACTGCCGAGAAATATTTATTTTCTTCTAAGGAGAGCTTAATTGTGTTTACAATTCTGTGCACCTGTTCTATTGTGCCGTGCTGCTCTCTAAATCCAAATTGGTGATCTGGTATAATGCGACCTTCAGTTAATATAGGTATGAGTTCTTCTAGTAGCATCTTTTCAAAGAGCTTTGAAATTATCGGAAGTAGACTTATTGGCCTGTACGACGAGACTTGGTTTTACCGTTTTACTCGTCTTTACCTGGCTTAGGAATCATGATAATTTGAGATATTTTCCATTTTTTGGCGAAAGTATCGACATCTCATAATCGCATTAAAAATATATGTTATATATTTTATGCATCTATCGGGTAATTCTTTGATCATTTTTCCAGTTATTAGATCATGGCCTGGAGCTTTCTTAGGATTTATTCTGTTTTTGATAACCGTTTTGACGCATTTACATTTAAATTTTACTGGATTTGGGTTCGACTCATCCCTCGTAAACTGTGGTAGTACGCAGTCATTATTTTTTTCGTTTGGAGTGAACACTTTTTGTAGATGGTTAGAGAAAGCGATAGCCTTTTCTAAATCACTTCTGGTCCAATGACCATCTGGTTTCCTTACCGGTGGGTTCGATAGCTCTGGCCTTTTTAAATTTCTTGCTGCCTTCCACAGTGAGTAATCTGTTTTCTCTGCTGTGAGCTCACTTAGGTAATTCTGCATTCCAAGATTGTGTTCTTCCAGTATTGCTTCTCTTAGAGCTTTAATAGCTCTATTTAATTTCCATTTATGAAAAAGAGATTGGTGCAGCTGCCCGCTTATCTGCCAATAACTTTTGAATGTTACTTGAAAGCTTACTATTTTTTTCCGAATTTTTGTACTCCGGAGTAGCTTTTTTTGCAGCCATTTCCATTATTTGTCTTAAGTTTTCTATCGCGGCATCGATATCTTTTGGTGTTTGCAGTGGGACATCCAGATGACAATTTACGTCTACTATGTTTCTATACAGAACCCATTTCGTTAGTTTGTTTGTTAAACGTTGGGGTGGTTCAGTTTTTAATGCTTGCGTACTTAGTGTTACGATTATTGGTGAGTGATCTGATGATAAATCATAACAGTCAACGACTTGAGCATTGGTGCGTGCTATTCCTCGTAGTACACAGAAATCTATTAAATCAGGAATTTTCTTTCTATCGGTAGGCCAATAAGTGGGATGTCCGCAGATGATAAATAATCTAGGTTTTTCTCGTTTATTGCTTCGTAGAGTTGCTTGCCCTTGGGTGACGTCAACCTTGAACCCCATTGCACATGTTTAGCGTTGTAATCACCTCCTGCTAGAAATTTGATTCCCAACTGATTAAAGTAGTCGATAAATTGCTGTTTTTTAATTGCATGTTTCGGTGGACAGTAAACAGCTGATATTACAAATTTCCCAGACCATTCGTCCAAACAAATAGTTGTAGCTTGGATGTGATCTTTAGCATATTTCAGGAGCTCGTAGTGCTTTAACCTTCTTTTTATCAAGACTGCGGTGCCGCCGTGTGCTTTCCCATCCGGATCTTTGGTGTCATAAACGAAATAGCCGGTAATATTAAAAAAATTGTGTTTGGTGAAGTGTGTTTCAGATATTAACATGATGTCTATATTTTGTTCGATAAGAAAGGTGTGTACCTCAGCTTTATGTTGCGGAAGCCCGTCCGCATTCCAAGTAGCTATTTTTAGAACTGTCATTTTTGATTTTTAACTATTATTTGCATAAGCGTATTCATATTTTGCATCATCATGCTCATTTGCCTTTCCATCATCGTCATGAAACTTTGGATGGTCTCGGTTAATTTATTTAGCGTGGTATGAATATTTAGGTCCTCTCATTAAAACGAACTTTGGGTTTCGGTTTGTTACCTTTTAGGATGTTTGCATAAGAAACACCAGGCTGTGCAAAACTGCTGTCAAACGTCTCCAAGTTATCATTTTGTGTGTTTGCACTTGCAGGTTTGATGACTATTGTATTTTTTGGTAACATGGCCCTCTGATTAAATTGCATATTGAGCATTCGTTGCTCAGCTCTAATTTTAGGGTTTATTTCCCGTTTTAAGCCCAGATACACTGCACATCCCCTGTAATTTGCAGTATGATTTTCACCGCTGTTACTGTAACGTTTCACAGATGGGTCATTGCGTTATTTGTCACACTGTTTGGAGTCGTGAAGTTCACCACAAATAACACAAACATCATTTAAGGTACAGTATGCTTTCGTGTGTCCGTATTCTTGGCACTTTATGCATTGAACTGGTACTGACCTCTTCCTAGGTTCTTCAATTACTATTTTGCGATGTAGCAAATATTTTAGGTTGTAAATCTTGTGAACTCCTTTTGACTTTTCTTCCTCTGGCTCTAGTTCCAAACGGAACATTGGTTGGGGACCTTCTCACGGTTTACTATATTACCAATAGATTTGACATGGAAACCTTCCGCAGCAAGTGCAGCTTGTATGTCGCTAACATCTACGCAGCTTTCAATTCCTGTCAGCACAACAGTGAGCCCTTTTTGACTTTTTAGCTGGTATGTGTAATATTTTCTACCAACTTCGCCAAAATGTTTGACTAGGGCTCTGAAGCCATCGATTTCGAAGGTTTGAATCTTTGTTTCGTTTATATTACCTCTTTTGAGCGGGGCAATATAAAATTTAGAGTCTGTTAATGATGCGATTTTATTAACCAGTTCATTGTTAGATGCTTCCCTTATATAAATTGGAGGCGGTTTCTCAGGTTTCGATTTCGGCGCTGTATTGAGGTCACCGACCTCTAAACTAGAGAATCGGTTGTTAAGCGGTATTTGGTTAACACCTACTTCAATCCGTGTCACTTTGCTCCTGCCAGCAAACTGAGCAGATCTCGGGCTACGTTTTCTTTTAGATTGAACAGTGATATACCTATCCAATCCCGTTTGCACTAGATTATTTTCAAACTGACCACGGTCACTAGAGTCCGTCGCACTGAGTTCATTCTTATTGTTTTCGTTTAGCATTGCATTTGCTGATGAATTAATTTTTTCTTCGCTGTTTTGATTTATAATTTTAAACGGCGGTATAACTAATTCTGTCGAAGAAGCACATTTAATCACTTGTATACTTGCAATATTTAAATATTCTACATGAAGCTGGTTCAAGATTGATGTAGATTGTGTTCGGCTTACGGTGTTCGAAGAAGTCTTTTTTGGGGGAAAAAGAGCCTTCATGTTCACATTATCACTCACTAAATTACAATTTTATATTATATATTATAACAAAATAAGTAAGTAGTCATAAAGTAGTCATAATTCTCGCTATTATTCACGCAATCCATTTTGTTGAACTAAGTTTTCAGCCGACAGTTGATGATTATGCGTACTACAACTTGGCTGAATATTAGGTCCCAATTCGGTTTGCTGATCCAATTTAGTTGGTTCCGATAAAGCTGAAGGACACTGTGCCTGCTCCATTAGGATTCGTTCTATAATTATAGGGATGGATTAGTCAAAAATAGGATAACATTTAGCCCCGAAATGCATAATTTTAATAAACACATTTTTATTAGATTTCATAGAAAGACTTACCTTAAAAATAAATTGAAACTTTTGCACTGAATAAAAGGAAATAACTTCACTTATTGTCTAGTACTACTAAAACGGAAAACAACACTAAAACAATAAAATACTATGAAACTGATGATCGCCAGATTATAAAATAGGCATATATCGACCTAATACGAATGATTATCAAATGCACTGTGATATATAAACGATTAACTTTAGACTTACCCCCTTTTATTATTCTTGTACCACTAGCTCAAAATGAATTATGCCCTTTCTATTATTACGTTTCTTTCGTGAACTATTGATAATAAAAATAGAACGGTTAGCTTAAAGTATACGTTACAGTGAAATTTCTCGTCTTACGCCATTTTAATTATCGACCACAGATATATAGAACAATATCATCTATTTGTAGTACTAGCGAATTACTTGCTTACCCTACGAAATCGATTCTTTCAATTTTTTCATCTATATTTCATTCTCACAACTAACTCTTTCGTGTACGGAATTTATATTTAATTTTTACTTTTGTTTTTCTATTGTAATGTTTTTTTTTATTGTGATTGTTCCGTACATTGGTCTATCTTCAGTGCTCTCGATTAAATTAACCATTACAATAGAAAACAAAAGTAAAAAAAGGTCAGCTTTTATTGGGATTTAAACTGAACTTTTTGATGAAATGTAGAACTTCAATCATTTTGAATGGAACTTGGCCATATCAGAAAAAAATGTCAAATCAGGTATTCAAAATTCGGTGGCGATGTAAAAATGTATTTGAGAGAAGTTCTGGAGTTCGGCCGTGTTAGGCAATTTCTTACCCAATTCGTACCCAAAAATTAATGTATGCGCCTGCCGTAGTATAGATACTGTCTAAAACCAGATTACTGAGACAATTCCGCACATCTCAGCCAATCAAAAAATATCAAGGTTTACGTGAGGTAACGGCACGAACGGAAGATACAACCACGTGGAAGGCTTCTTACTTAATTGGTGCATGAGCAATTCGTTGAATAGGACTTAGAACTCAAATCAATCGATGTTCGTGTTTGACGTTCCCATGCAATTGCGACCCTGGTACAAACGAAAGAGAAATGAAAAATTAAAAAACCATTTTTCCTTTTCCATGCACACATATGAAGTCTCACCCCTTTAAACCAGTCTACAAAAAATACGTTTTATTTATATTATTTGAAATTGCAAATTAAGTACAAATTTTCACCGTGCACTATTAATAATAAAAGAGAAAATTAATGTTATTAAATAAATTGTAAACCAATCAAATAAACTAAACATTAAAAGCAGTTAATTTTTTTTATTTTTTATATATTTATTTATTACAACTGATTTACAAATCATCTAGTAATTTATCTTTCATAATTTATATTCTTGTTTGGAGGGTTGTAGCCCTTTGGCTACAACAATTTTATTATATTTTTAGTCGATCCTGATTGAATCTTGTAGATCATGCGGTTTCTTCCTTCACAGCCGTCTTACTAGGTTTGAATCATCCAACATACGACGTATCTCAGCATTTTGGTGTAGACTAATACGTTGCAAGTGTTTTCTCGCGTGTTTGCTTATTTCTTCACTAACGAAATCCATCTTCAGATCTCTATGGAGGTTGTCATTTCTTATGGACCACGGTGCATTAACTATTCCACGAAGGACTTTGCTTTGGAATGACTGGATGATATTGACATTGGTTTTCTTTGTACAGCCCCAGAGCTGAATACCGTAAGTCCACACAGGTTTTAGGATTTGCCGGTATAGTAGCAATTTATTATGTAGAGTTAGCTCAGAATTTATTCCTAAGAGCCAATCCATCTTTCTGTATTTGATGTTTAACTCTTCTTTTTTCTTTTTCACATGCTCTTTCCAGTTTAGTTTCGCGTCTAGAGTCATGCCTAGATATTTTGCCGTATTTGCATAGGGAATTTGCTGGGAGTTCAGTTCTACTGGTATCCAGTTCGCCTTCTTGTTGGTAAAGTTTACGTGAACAGATTTTGTTTCATTAAGTTTTATTCGCCATCTCTTGGTCCAGGTACTGACAATATTAGTAGCTCTTTGCAATTTGCTTGTATTTAGATTCTTTTATGCAATTAGCAACTGCTAAGATGGCCGTATCATCCGCAAACGTCGCTGTGTTAGTATCCTCTATCGTTGGCAGGTCCGAGGTGTATAGAACATATAAAGTTGGTCCCAGAACGCTACCTTGTGGTACCCCTGCTGATATTTTATTTATTTCTGAGTATTCGCCATCTAATTTAACTCGAAAGTGTCGGTTAGATATGTAAGATTTTAGAATTTCATAAAACTGCTTTGGTAAGTCTCTTTGTAATTTATATTCCAAACCTTTATTCCATACTCTGTCAAAGGCCTGTGCTACATCCAAGAAGACGCTTGAACATACTTTCTTTTTTTCAAGTACGTCTTCAATTATGTTTGTAATTCGGTGTACTTGTTCTATTGTTGAATGATTTTCTCTGAAGCCAAATTGATGTGGAGAAACAAGATTTCTTTCTGCTATTATTGGTTTGAGTCTCTTTAGGAGTAGTTTCTCGAATAATTTTGAAATTATTGGGAGTAAGGAAGTCGGCCTATACGAATTTTTGTCATTAAGTGGTTTGTTTGGTTTAGGTATCATAATTACTTCCGCTACTTTCCATTGACTTGGAACGTGTTTAAGTCTGAACACTGCATTAATTATTTGGAGTAGTTTACGTAGTCCTTTTTCAGGAAGAGCTTTTACTATTTGTCCTGTAATTAAGTCATATCCTGGAGATTTCTTTGTATTTAGGTTGAGATTGATTTCCTCTTTTAATTCTTGTAATGTGACAGGAGATATATTGCAGTTTTCCTTTTTATATAATGGTGGTATGTTTTCCTCTGCAGTTTGTCGAGGTAGCGGCTGAAACGTGTTCTCGAGGTGGGTTGCAAACAACGAAGCTTTTTGCTTTGCACTTATAGCCCATGTACCATCTTCATTTTTTACTGGTGGAATTTGTAGTTTAGGTCGTTTTAAACTTTTTGTCGCTTTCCAAAGGGAGTACTCGGTATCTTTTTCCCCAGTAAGGCCACTCAAGTATTTATTAATGGATTCGTTTTTGATTTCTTTAATTAGCAACTTTAGTTTATTGGATAAAAAATTAAGAGTTGTTTTATATTCTGGCGCTCGACTTCTTTGCCAGGCCTTTCTTGCTTTTCGTTTTGCTGCAACCAGTTCCCTAACTTCTAGAGGATAAATAGCATTTCGGCGCATTTCCTTTGAACTTGAGGGGGTACTACTCCACGCCGCTTCTTGTATACTGTTGTTGAGTTGTTCTAGTTCTTCTTCTAGCTCTATCGGGTTTTTAATTGGCACCTGAAGATCAATATTATCCTCAACAAGTTTCTGGAATTTCTCCCAGCAGGTTTTTTTGTTCGTTAGCGAAGGTGGACTAATTTTTTTAATAATCGTTGCACTGATTGTCATAATAACAGGCGTATGATCCGACATAATCCCCTCGCTGCTTTCTAGGTATATGTAATTTTCGTCTATACCTTTGGTGATAAAGAAGTCAATGATATCGGGTATTTTGTTTCTATCCGTAGGCCAATAAGTTGGTTGATCTCCAGAATGAAAATCGCAATTGCATAGTCTTCCTGCTGCAAACAGCTCTCCCCAGTAGGTGTTTTTTGCGTTAAAATCACCTCCGATTATGAAACTTGATCCAAGTGATTTAAATAACGTGCAATAGTCTTGTTTAATTAAATTATATCTTGGGGGAAGTATATTGACGATACACTATATTCTTTGTTGTTATTTATAAATACTTTTAAGGTGACTACTTGCATAAATTCCTCTTCAATTTTAAGATCTATAAAGTGTTTGATGTTTTCTTTTATAACCACCGACGATCCTCCCCTTGCCCTTCCTGCTGGATGAATGGCGTGGTGACAATTGTATCCATATATTTTAAGATATGAAGTTGAAGTAAAATGGGTTTCCGATACTAGGCATATATCTATTTTTTCAGTACTTAGGAAAATTTCTAATTCTGGAATATGTTGCATTAGCCCATTTGCATTCCAGGTTACTATTCTTAATGTTTTATTTGTTGTTGTTTGCATCATTTTAATAGAGCATGGATTTCATTTCATTTAGAGAATCTTGCTTATCTAACCTGTTGCTTAGAGCTTGAAGGCATTTCTCTTGTTTAGCTAGACGAATGTTAAGAGCTTCCATGCTTCTTAGTATCTTTTGGAGCACTGCTGTACCTTCAGTAGTGTGCTCCGAAATAATTGGTTTTGTCATGACTACTTGCGAGTACAGTTTTGGTTTTGGTTCTCCCGTTTTACTAGCATGAGGTTTAGGTTCCTCTTTGGTGGAAGTTTGATAATTTTTTACCGATACTCCTGGACTTTGTTTTCGCGTTTTATTTCTTATTCGTTGTAGCTCCTTAGCTATTTCACCTCCCCGGTAGTTTGCGGGATGTGACTTATTGCAATTGACACATTTTGCAGCAATATTTTTACTAACCGGGCATACCTGGGCATGATGCTTTCCGGCACATTTCACGCATCTAATTTCTCTTTGGCAATATTTCTGCGTATGATTAAAACCTTGACATTTTTTGCACTGCGGTATTAATCCGTTATTGTTTTTCAATGGCTCTATTTTAACTCTCATGCTAAGTATTGCCTTGATATTATACACATCTTCCACTTTTTGTTTGTTATTAAAAGTGAGCATAAATAGTGGAAGCCCTCTTTTGTTAACTTGAACTCCTTGTTCAGTTTCGATTTTTTCTTTCTTAAAAGCAGTTAATAATAAAAAAAATAACACCCATCAATGTATGTACATATCGCTGATTTGCTGCAAAAGTGACACAATCCAAAAGTTAGAATTTTTTGAAAATATCACTCAAATGTCACTCAAATGGTACTTTGTTTGTAAAAATGGTGTTTTTTATTTTCCTACATCCTCAGTCGAATCTCAAATTTTATAATTCTTTAATAATTTGCACATTTTCTTAGGATAGTTTCCAATATCTTAAAATGTTAATTGCTTTCG
Source organism: Nephrotoma guestfalica (assembly GCA_963691935.1). NCBI lineage: Eukaryota > Metazoa > Arthropoda > Insecta > Diptera > Tipulidae > Nephrotoma > Nephrotoma guestfalica. The sequence goes on along the minus strand of OY829913.1, from coordinate 120,528,504 downwards.
CGAATTCAGTGATTTTTTATATGGAATTTCTCCTAGTTTGCTAAAAATAACCACATCAGAGAGTATGTTTTGATACAAAATAATTAAAATATGAACTATTGGGAATCGTTTGTTGCAGCAAATGCTCGACACTATATATTTACAATACATACATGAATTTAAATTACATTGGGTGAATCTACACGAGGACACATTTGAGACCGGTTTCAGGCCTCAAAATATCGTTTACGGCCACACAAGTCGCATGCGTCCGGACTCATCGATAAATGTCTATGCATGTGTAAAAAATTGTCGGAAAAGAAAAAAAATCATTTTGAAATGTCTGCTCGGGATCATAGAGATATACAAATTTTATTTATTACGCTTGCATCTAAAAATAAGCCGGCCATCCATTTATTAATTGTCTAAGGTTAAAACAAATCAATTTTACGCTCTTGTAATTTGAAGTGTATGAACAAACTCGTACATTCATCAGCCGTCTCACAGTATAATAAAAATTATCTGGGTTATTAAACATGTGCGCAATGGCGCATTTAATCGCACCGTAAAAGCCGTGAAATCGTACTTTGTCTTAAATAATTTTGGTTGAGTTACTTAAGTTTTTGTGTTTAGCGTTGAAATTGATTTTGTGTCAAATTATCGTATAATTGTGTGCGGTTATGGTTTATTACTATGGGCATTTTCTTGCAAGTTCAAGTTCTCGACTTTCTAGGGATTTTTGAAATTATTTCTGTAAAAAAGACTTTTGTGCCAGTTTACTAACCCGTATCAGAGAGGCATTTACATTTTTAGGTGCAATGTTAAAATTTGTATGTTCTAATTTCGGGTCATCGTAAGATTCGTAAACTGTGTGCATGTGAAGTTAGACCTAACCAGTAGAGAAGTAATTTTAGGACTAGTTTAGCCCGTACTTCAGACGCTTGTACACGCGTGTGAAGTTAGACCTAACTTAATCATAAACCAACAAAAACAAACGAATATTTGTCAAAATCCCGTTTTTTGATAAATCCCGGTTTTTAATATCCCGGTTTTCAAAATCCCGGTTTTAAAATTTGACATGTGGGAAAATGGGACTTTTAAATGATTTTTATGATGATGAATGATTAGGATTTGGCCATTTCTAAACCGGTTTTGTTGAAATTCTAAAATGATTTTTCGATAAAGCGGTTCATAGAGATGGAACTAGGCCATTTCTAAACCGATTTTGTTGAAATTTTATACGTGCGATGGAAATGGATATCTAAAATAATTTTTTGATAAAGTTCTGAAATATGGCCATCTCTATAGAATTAGGCCATTTAACCGATTTAGTTGAAATTTAGTGAAATAGTTTTTCTGGGATCGATATAAAATATTGCATTAATAAAATATTGCGTTTTTGTTAATCTTGCAACTACAAAATGTTGCAATTACAAAATGTTTTAAGTACAAAATCTTGTAATTACAAAATCTTGCATAACACCATGGTGCAATTATTTTTATTTTTAGTAGGTGTCATTAATAGATTCTATGTGCTTTGATATTCTTCAAACACAAAATCTTTCCAGCCAACCAAGACCAAGTTCTTCCAAATCTGGAAATAATGATTTCGATTTTATTGACCCTTTTGAAGAAGAAACCATTTTGATGAAATGTACAGAAGCCGCAATGGGGAATGGTGAATAATACCGGTAGCAATGAGTTTAGTTTGGCAGCTCATGCAGCTTGTGAAAAAACGTATGGCCTAGAAGAAATCATTCATAAATTATATTCATTACAAATATCATGCATAACAACTGCTTTCAGTGGTATAGCCCTTCTGATTCCAATTTTAGCGAACTCAATATCACGCATTACTGCCAACAGTACTCAAGGTCGATACACTAAATCAGCTTCATTGATAATTAATTATGTGTCCGCACTATACATGCCATGATTTTATTTTTTTTTTTTAGATTTTATTCAATATATTACACCTGATTCAGGGATCAACTAATAAGTTATATGTCTTAAATTATTTTCTCGGTTTAAGATGACTAACCTATTGGTTTTTCAATTTACAATAATTTCTTATTCTAATTCGAGCTGCCCAGCTCGTGCGGTTTCTGCATTTGGAGTCTCCTCGCTCCATTGGAGGTGTCCAACAATGGATATCTGCATTTTCAAGAGAATTCGAGATTATCGTTGTACGTGTCTCCTTGCTTATTTCTTTATCTCATCGATGACGTGTTCCATCTTCAGGACCCTATGAAGTTTGTCGTTCCTAATGTACCATTGTGAATGCCATTTGACTCTAAAGTGTCGATCTGCCCTGTAGGATTTAAGAATTGGTTACAATTGGTTAGGCAGGTCTCGATGCACTTTATATTCAAGCGCTTGGTGTTAAACTTTGTCGAAAGCTTGAGCTACATCCAAGAAAATACTGTAGCATATTTTCTTATTCTCGCAAGTGCATTCTCAATGATATCCATTATTCCGTGAACTTGTTTAACTGTAGAGTGATTTTCTTTAAACCCAAATTGGTGTGGTGTAATTAAACGTTTCAAATATTTTTGATATGACTGGAAGTAGTGATGTCGGTCTATACGATTTTGTATCGTTTGATGGTTTACCTGGTTTAGGAACCATAATTACTTCAGCCACCTGCGATTGACGTGGACCATAATTCAATCTAAAGGCTGCATTAATTATTTGAACTAATTTACACAAATCTTTCTCAGGAATGGCTTTCACAATTTGTCCAGTAATTAAGTCATAAGAGCTTTTCTGATATCTACGTTATTATTGATTTCAGTTTTAAGTTCCAATAAGGTCACATTTCTTATGTTAAGATCCTTTATTTTCACAGATATCACAGTAAATAGAGGAGATACTGAGATCCCTATTATTGATTGATTCAACTTTTATGGTTTTAACATACAAAGTTTCTGTTTAAATTTTCGGCGCTTCGTAATGTTTAATATTTTTTTTAAATAATTACGGTAGATCCGTAAGTTCATTTGATTAGTATAGTATTGATGTAAACTCATTCGTAGCTTCTTGTTTATCCAGCCGCTTATATATCTGGCTTCTAGGCCACGTTCTTGTTTTGCTAGGCGCGCATTTATCGTTTCTCTACTTCGAAATATTATTTTCAAAGGGTTTTCTTTAGTTTACTATAGTATTAGTTAACTGCAGGATCTCCTCTTTGGTCATATACAGAGATGGGCGATTATGTGTCGTCTACTACGACGAGGTAGATAACTCGTCGACAACGTCGACTACTCGAAGACAATGTGACAATGATCAACATATTTTTAACTTCTGTTAACATATTTCCTAGTAACTTATACTGTGCACCTCACACCATTTTTTACGTTAATGTGTGCCTAAATTTCCAATTAACTAATATGAATCCTGTTTTAGTTTAAACTTTCATCTAACTATTATGAAGATGAGGTGATAACAGATTAATTTCTCTAATGGTTTTAAACCAAAATATTTATGGTATTTACATCTAAACTTCAAACTAAATTCAGATTTGTCAACGACCGATTAATAATATTACCGAAATTGATAAATCTTAATTAGGTTAACAAATTTTAATTGAACCCCAGACACGATTTGTTTTGCGACATCCTTGAAGGTTTCTACTATTCTAAACTACCATTAATCGGAAAGTTAAACATACTGCGACAATTGATAAACCAGAAATTAAATTAGCGAATTAGAATAAAATTCGCTATTTTAAATTTCCAACTAATTGTAACTGATGGTTAATTCATACTAGTCGTTCAGAGATAGCACTGAGCAAATCACGTGTTTCAATAAAATTTGCTTAATAAAGAAAAAAATTTCAATTTCCAAATTGTTCTGAATCTGCTATTAATAAATTTGAACTAGGTGTTCAGGTTCAAATATCACGCATGTTTTGGTTTCTGAACCTTAGAGATACGTATCAATAGTTTGTATTAACTGACCATCATTTTAGTTAGTCGGAAATTTAGATCGGCGTCAGGCGCACTGCTTTTGTCACTAATTTAGTTGAAAAAATTGGTATCAGGCACAAAGTAATACAGGTTTTAATTTTGTGGGCCTGACGTCGATTTATTTTGATAAGCCTCGGTTTTTTAATTCAATTTTTCGAGTTCGCGAACTGGTAGGTAACACTTTTTAATGCATAAGGTGGATAACACAGTCCTCTATGTATCACAAAAAATATACATCATAAAAGTTAGATGGTTTTCTTGTAATATTCTTATTTTACACTATTCTGTTATTATACAGAACTGTTGAGAAAAACAATATTTCAACAAAATTATGAAACTTTTCGAAGGATTTTTTGTGATATAGTTAATTCGCAAAAAATAAAATTTAATACTTAATTTGACAAAATTAACTTAAGCTATCGCGATCCCGGACAACTGCTTTTTAAAAAAAACGCGGCTAAACTCTCTGACTAACTAAATTAGTGGTTTAGTTCATGCTAGTCATTGGTAGATGTCTCTAATATTCAGAAATCAAATTATGTTTGATATTCAGTTCTAAGCTGCAAAATTAGTTCAGATTTTTCAACCTCCAATTAGAAATATTTTGGCGATTTATTAATCTTAGTTTATTTAGTAAATTTAAATTAAAACTCAGGCGCGGTTTGTTTTGTGTAATCTATAAACAGCTGGTATGAGCCAACCAAGTTCGATTGTAAACCATAATTAAAAATTTACTTTGTCATGCCAAAAATGGTAAAAAAAAATTCGAACCATATATATTTTGTTGGCCTCTACTGACATTTGACCGAACTATAAAAAAATATCGAGTTGAATTAAACTAAAAATGTTTTGTTCACTGAACTGACAAATATTTTTTTCATGCATAAATTAGCTGATGTATTTCTTCCGTAAATATAGTGAGCCAATTACATATGAACCAGGTACGTTAGGAATGAGACCGAATTGGATGATGGAAATGGGTGCTAAATAAAATGCTGATGCTTGTCATGAAGATGTTGGCCAGGTTGACCATATACTCACTATAACGAACGTTTGACGGTGGGTGTTGTAAAATCTCATTCTTTTACGCCCAATGATAATAAGTTTAGGTTAACCTATGATTCGGTACTAACGAATTATATTAACGTCGTCACTAGCATATTGTTTTTATTTTATTGTTTACTAACTAATAATTTACGTGTTTTCGTATCAAATTATAAACTTATTTTGCCTCTTAGATAATAAGGCGATTACCTATTAGCTAGACAAAAAATAATGATAACATTTAGATTTTAATATCATTTCTTAGGTTGTTGGCGTTGTCTACATTGTCGACGTCTGGAACGCAGAAAATCTATATGTAATCTACGTGATATATTACTTATCGACAACTGCGTAGATTACCTTGCGTAATCTACCTCTCCCAACCCTGTCCTATGGGGTCTGGTTGTGCAGGCACTCTAGCTGTAGTTGGAATCCTTTCTCTTATAACGTTAGTGTGTTGAGTCGATTGCCGTGTTTTATTTCTTAATCCCTGCAGTTGTACCGCTACTTCGCATTCTCTATAGTTGGCTGGGTGCTGTCCTTAATTTTTTTTGTCCTCCTTTAAAAAATCGATTCAATATCTAAATAGTGTTGAGCAAAGCGTATTACTATAAGGGAGAAGGTTAGGGTGGGGAGAGTGCCCAAATAAATTGTTGCTTATACAGGATAATTTGTTTTCGCATCTACAAGCCAAAATTTTTTAATCCTATACTTGCATGACTTGAATGGTATGTATTAACGAAAGCTGCACCTATTTCTGGAAGCCATACCAACTGCTCATCGATCGTGAATTCTTTGGATGGAATGAAAGACAAATTAAAATTCATTTTGAAGAGAGTCCAAATATGGCGAATTGGAGCCAACTTATTTTCTCACAATCAATCCGCACGAGTTTTTGAATCATCGAAACGGTAAAACCGACTGAGTTGCTCAAATCTCTCTAATGACATCACTCCTCTATAAAATGGCATATCGGACTTATGGAATAAATCTTTAGCTGCCACTAAGTTTAATTTCTCTGCGCCAGCGTAAAGTACTAAGGTTTCAATTTTTTCGGATTCTGTGCTCGTCCATTAGCTGCATACGTCCTTTTGGCTTTTCTATTAGTTTCTAAAACAATGCATTGAACAGTGCTACAGGGAATGGAGCCCAATCTTTTTTTTCAATTCTTCAGTTCTCGCTTTCTCCGCAGCAGAAGGCATCGACCTCCAAATGATTTAGTCGGTTTTGCCTTGACCCGTGTATTACCCTACCCGTGTAGCACTACCATCCATTATCAACCGATAACAAAGCCGCGGAAGGATGATCTCGCCAACCAATTGGCTCAATCACATTTTACCTATCATCTTCGATATCTCTGTCAAAATAATCAGCAGGCTTTTGGTCTTTCTTGGTTTTAGTTCGAAAGAAATTAACGCATAAAATATTGAAACCAAGAATGTGAACGTGCAATCCCAAAAAACGTGAGAATAAAAAGAGCATATTAGATAGCGTATTCCGTAAAAAATCTACCGACATCACGTATAGAGGAGGATGTGTATGCGTCGGTTCACTCTTACCGAAAAAACAATAAAATAAAATCGAAATCCATTTCGATAACAAATGATGGTGTAGAACAAGTAGTCTATTTTATTGTAAGTCGAAAAACACTTGGGAAGCACAGCATCCCATACACGATTCTTAGGTAATGGCATTATCTCTCATTTTTCTAAATAAATGAAATGTTAGTTTCCTTTTTTTAATTTTACTGAATGAAAGCTTGACACTGTTTTATTATAATTTTATTAATAAAACCCCGACGCCTCGACGGTACTCTACGTCATTCACAAGGGATACAACAATTTATGAAAATTTGACAAACGATTTCCATAACAAATAGGTAGGAAGATTACAACTTTTCTAATTAAATTTTTTTGTTGTCTCGCACCGTAGACGGACAATTTATAGTCATTTAATTTTAAATAGCTAACAACACAAAATTTAATTTTTTATTATGTCTTGCTGTTGCCGTTCGCTACAACCTTTCGTTCACGGAAATGCTCGTACACGAATGGAACTAAATACATCTAGACATTATGTAAATTGCACAACTTCATAATTTTTACGGACTAAATATGGTTTTATAACACTCGTCTACCTTTTTTGTATGGTAGCTAAGCTCATTAGTTACGCCTCAGAAATTGCGGATTTAAACCACTCAACCGCATGTGTGTAGTATACCACATAAGCATTATGCTATACGATCACGACGAAGAAATTATGAAATTATGGAATGACATAAACAATTCTGTTTTAAACTGTCAAACTTTTTCCTAATGGTGTCCGAGTTTGGAAACTAACAATGCTTAGTGTTATGCATTGTTTCTCCTTTATAATGTTAACTTGATTAATCCGATTGTGTAAAACTATTTTTAATATATTCTCACGGTGTTTTTGTATTGCATTAAGTGTTTTATATTTTTTGCACGATTAATCAATGCGATCTAAGTTTAAAATAAATTATGTAGATTTTTGGAATACAAATCGTTAGCGTTTATTGCAATTAACGCTGATAAATTGGCAACCGCAGAAGAGGGATTAGTAATTTATCGAAAGAACACTATAATTTAAACTTATATGGCACTGAGATATCAGAGATAACCTAACCCCTTTAACAGCGTAACCTACACACGCGTTTTATACGATTATATCTATGTAATCGTCATTCCTTTCGACCTAGTAAATAGTTTGTCGAATCTACCGGTGTGAAGTTTATAACGTTAATAAAAAGTGTGGCTACACAAATTAATAAAAAAGTGTAGCGTACACAAAAAACATTTTTAAAAGTGTATGCAAATAATCTATATTTAAAATACAATTAATTTATACGAAAAAAGACGTTAACTAATATTCAGTTAATATTTCTAATTAAAACCAAACAAAAAAATATTCTGATATGCAAATATTAATGTTTTCAACGATTTATCTATTTACCGATATCAATCTACCGAGTTTCCGCAATATAGCCACTACTATTATCGAATAGTAGACATTCGAGCCTATTCAAATTAGTATAGCCCTTACATATAAAAAGGGTTGGATCCGTCTGACAAAATTTGATATGTTGACAAAAGTATGTCTCATTCCATATTTTTGTCAACATATCAAATTTTGTCAGAGGAATTCAACCTTTAATTTGCACGGGCTATACTAATTTGAATAGGATCGAATGTCTACTATTCGATAATAGTAGTGGCTATATTGCGGAAACTCGGTAGATTGATATCGGTAAATAGATAAATCGTTGAAAACATTAATATTTGCATATCAGAATATTTTTTTGTTTGGTTTTAATTAGAAATATTAACTGAATATTAGTTAACGTTTTTTTTCGTATAAATTAATTGTATCTGTGGTGTTGTTTCAACCAAATCCCAATGGAATGAGAAATTACCTAATTCTACAATTCACAAATCATGATTCATTGATCCAAAAATCCCCAGCCGATTTTTTTTAACAAAACCGTTAAAGCCACTTTTCTTTTAAATTAGAACTCGGACTCCATCAGATCGTTTTCGAAAAGACGCGATTAACGCAACCAACAAATATACCAAAGCAACATTACCAAACAATATAAAGCATTACTCCGGACATCTAATGAATAGATAACATATGACGCAACACGTTGTAATGTGATGAAAGATGTTGCAATATACTAATGCAACATGTCGAAAAATCACGCACCAGCAACATGTTGCTACCTGATGCAGCTTCAACCAATATGGTGCGACATCATGCAACATCGTACAACATGAGAAAGGAAATGCGACCTTCGATTTAGGATCCTATAAGCAAATTTTCCCGAAATGCAGACTCACTGCTATCCATTCCGGATACATAAAAACCCTCTCACAAATATTCTACAAACTCATGAGGGTCGATATAGGAAAAAAAACAGGAGCGGAGCAGAACCCATTTATTATTGGTACTTGAAAAATCCTCTATAAGCATTTTTGAACAAAGTGGTCTGACCTGAGGAAAAAAATGAAACTCTCGCTTTTCCGAAAGACCCCATAAACGTTCCCGAAATTGGGAGTGACATTTTGTAGCATCACTTATTTCGATACTATACAAATTTAGATCCCGAACTAGTTGAAACGAATGGTACGGTTAGATTCTTTGATCAAAGTAAGGATGTCTTTACTTATGTTACTTTGCAAGTGGTGTTCTCTAGAGTTAGTTGCCTTATGGTAAGGTACCCCTCGATTTTATCTCCCACCAAAAATTCTACAAAACACCATCGCGGAACCCGAGCTATTCTGGGGAAAGGAAATTCACAACCTTCAAATTCATACCCCTAAATTAGGCTTGGAATACCTAATCCACATTTTAGTTATAGTGGATAAAATGCTGGTAGAAAAGAGACGATGCTAATAATCGCAAATCCGACCCAAACTTTCCCCTACAATTGCATTACTCCGTCTATCAAACCGAAATAATGAATTGGAATAATCAACTGTGGCGAAATTGTTAGGAAAGCCCAATCTTCTTTAACAAGGTAATAATGGAAATCATGGTGGCAAACTTTTGAAGTAGAAAAACTTGTACTACGATGGAACAAAATCAGAAAGAGCTCCTAGTATCCGCGATTTTATCTTTCGTTTTGAAACACAGACACGCCGTATATTTTATTATGTATTTAGTCAAGCCAAAACGTTCCTCTGGATTTTTGTGAGAAATGCTTGGTGGCCTCAATTGCAAACAATTGCTGATTTTATCCGAGATATAGAAATACAATCTCCATCCAACATTCAGAAATGAAATCATATCTGTTCCAAGTCAAAGTATAAGTGCATGATTTGCCAAACAAACGAGAATTTATGGATACGGGTTTCGATCTTAGATATAACTACCGCATTAACTTCAGACCTCATGTTAATGAGGTACGAAACGCTTGAAACACCACAAGAAGCAGCTTACATATCCCAGAGAGATGAAGCATATTTCCTCAAGGCGGAAATCTCTCCATTAACAGAAAAGTCGTCTGAACTAATTTGCTGCAATTAAAAAGACCTAGCGCATCCGTTCCATGCCTGTTGTGGTTGCGGTTGGCCGAACGTAAACAAATATGAATTCATTAATTGCCAAACATATAACTGGGGTGGGCAGTTCTTCCCTCAGAAACTGTCTCAGGCCGTCCCAACTTCTAACCACTGTGATAAACAGTTAGAAAAGCTAGACGTTCCAATAATATAAATTTCAAAACCACAATTTTCTCTTCTTTGCCAGCCTTTGATAGTAGATGACTTATTATTGTGTACCGGACTGTTGGGCAGTGGATCGAATATAAGCATTCTTGGCAAATACTGTTTTGTGTTCCTCGATAGGATTAACGCCACCTTCCACAGATTAAATTCAATTGTCACAACTGCTAATGGTGGCGCAAATACAATTCTGGGTTACGTAAACCTGCAAGTAAAATATGAAAACAAAACAAGAAACGTGCGGTTCTACGTGGGGCTCACTTTGCCAAGTTAAATGAAATAATTAGTAAGTTCCTGTCTTTTAATGAAAAAGGTTTGGGTTGTATTAAACAGCAATGTTTTTCCATGTCCCCGGTAACTCAAGCCCGACTCTACCAGGAAATTAATCGGATGTAGCCATGAACGTGGTAGAATCTAGTCAAAGCCCATGGTCTTCTCCAGTTGTACTCGTCCGAAAAACAAACGGGAAATCGCGGGTGTGTATGGATGGATTCGAAGAAACTGGATAATGTTACGATTAAAGATTTGTATCCACTGTCTATCATCGATGGTACTCTTGAAAAGCTGAATTTTATAAAATATATAAGCAGTCTAGATTTGAAGGATGGCTTTTTGCCGGTTAAGTTGGTTCCCACTATAATAAATTAAGAATGATGCTGCTCGGCCTCTATAACTCTGCTTAATCACTCTGTACAAAACTTCGTTTCCGATACACTATCAATAGTATACTGTGACGCTATTATGGACACGGAGAGAGATAGACGATTTATCATTGATAAAATTAATCTGGACTCTCTTTGCTTTGACGAGCGCGGGTATAAAATATGACATCGAAGATATCGTTACATCCTGCCCAATTTGCCAAACTGGAGATAACAACGACCGAATTTCTATTAAACTTCAACTAAAACATTTTGACGTTTTATCAGAAGTGCTAGTCTGGTACACACACACACACACACACACACACACACACACACACACACACACACACATATATATATATATATATATATATATATATATATATATATATATATATATATATATATATATATATATATATATATATATATATATATATATATAACAAGTCATCGAGCATTGACATCCGCTTGCGCTCTTGCGAAAGTGCTGATTGGTGCTATGGACAAAGAATTTCCCTATTGTCATGCGCTCAAATTCAAACATGAATCAGCCGGGATGTGTTGCGCATCAGGAAAAGTGCAACTACCAGAAATTGAGACACCACCAGTACCATTGAACGGCTTGCTCATCGGCACGGATCCAGATTCAAACCTGTTCGGAGCAACAGAAATAGTTCACAATACTGCGGCAAATAGTCAACAATTCAATTTAACGTTCAAAATCAAAGGGCGAGTGTACCACAAAGTGAGGACATCAAATCGTGTGGATGCACGTTGCGGCTACAATAATCTCAATTCGCCTAATGCCAGGCGCATCGTCGGCGAACTGGACGCCCTATTGAATGAGCACAATGAATTATTGAAATTCTTCAAATTACACATGCACGAATTGCAAAGTGACAATTAGCCGAAACAAACAAGTAATTGAGCTCGATGGATTTTTATGCGTATCGTATGATGATTCGATGCGGTCAGGACAACGTGATTCTGCGAAGTCATGAGCTGTGCTAACAATTCATGGTCGATATGTACGCAAAGGTAGAGAGCGAACGACTGCGATTCCTACGACACGATTAACAGAAGCTGCATGCGGAAGAATACATTCATTTGCGAGACGCTATCGAGCGACGATACATTCATTTGCGAGCGACGCCGACACCGCCAAAAATGGTAACTCTGTCATTCTACCATCTTCGTTGGTAGACAGACAACTACTGTTCGATATGTACAAAACGTTTTCCTAAAGGTTTCACCAACGACATGATCACAAATGTCGATGGATATACAATACATCGTCGAAGAAATACTGATAATGGCGGACAATCATTTACGCTAAATATCAACAACGCAGACATTGACATTGACAATCGTTGGGTGGTACCATATTTGCATCTGCTGAGCAAAACATTTAATGTTCATATTAATGTTGAGTTCAGAGTTCGGTGAAGAGCATCAAATACATTTGCAGTGAATAGAGGCAGTGATATGACTGTGTTCCAAATTCAAAATGCCGATGTGAATGCTCCTCGATTGAATGACAACGACGAAATAATGCGCCACCTAATGGACCAGTATATCAGCTCCAATGAGTCTGGCGTATCTTTAGTTTCCAAATTCATGAACGCGACCCAACAGTTATACATTTAGCCGTCCATCCTGAAAACGGCCAGAGCGAATTTTTCACCAATGAGACAGCAATTGATCGTGCCATAAATGTACCAAAAACTACACTCTAACTCTAACACTACTCTATTCCGTAGAACCACATTTTTTCACATGGAATCAAACAACAAAATGGATGCCCCGCAAGCAAGGCACACTTGATGCGTGTCCCGGCCTATTCAAATCAAACACTTTGGGCCGAGTATAGAGTTCTTTTATCTGCGACTGTTGGTTAATGTCACCGGCCCATTGTCATTTCAAGATATACGCAAAGTGAATGGACAACAGTATCCAACATATAAAGATGCATGTATTGCACTCGGCTTGCTCGAAGAAGACAATCACTGGGACTTTATCATTGGGCTGTACAGCAACACAGATTCGTCTACATGTTTCCCGAGACAGGCAGACACGTTGTGGGATAAGCACAAAGATTCAATGACTGACGATATATTGCATCGAATTCGTACACGGTGCAGCGATCTAACGATTACAATCAGCAACGCTATGTACAATGAAGCATTGATTGCTATCGAGGATGTTTGCGTTTCCATTGCCAGTTTACCACTCAGTCGAAGTGCATCTGATTTAATGGACACCAAAATGAATCGTGAACTGCCGTACGATACTGCAGAAATGACAGCGATTCCTACGCGCAATGTTCCACTACTGACTCATGAACAAAAAATCATTTACGACCGCATTATGTTGGTAAATTCGGCGGGATAAGGTGGATTCGTGATTTTGGATGCACCAGGTGGAACTGGCAAAACATTTCCCATTTCGCTAATTCTCGCCGAAATACGATCGAATAATGGCATCGCATTGACCGTTGAATCATCTGGCATTGCAGCAACTTTATTGGATGGAGTCAGAACAGCTCATTCAGTATGTAAACTGCCATTGCATATTCAAAATAAACCAGACGCAGTGTGCAACATAAGAAACAATTGTCCATGGCCTGGGATGAATGTACTATGGCACACAAACATTATCTTGAGACGTTGAACAGAACACGCAAAGATATAAAAAACAACGACAAACTATTCGGCGGTATTCTGTTACTCCTTTCAGGTGATTTCAGATAAATACTTCCCGACATTTCACGTTCAACGTATACGCTGATGAGATCAACGCTTCCTTGAAATCATGCCACTGTGGCGTAATGCTGAAAAAGTCCAGCTAAAAATAAACATGCGCGTTCAAATGTTACAAGATCCATCCGCTGACACATTCTCGAACCAATTGCTAGATATAGGCGATGAAAAAATTGCTGTCTATGAAAATACTGCATGCATAAAATTGTCCACGAATTTCTGCACAATCGTTGATTCGCAAATTGCTCTCATTGATCGCATATTTGCCGATGTACGCACACAATACATAAATCATGCGTGGCTGACAGAAAGAGCCATTTTGGCAACAAAAAATGTGGACTTCAAGATACAGCAGTCGTTGCCAGGCGACTTGGTATTATACAAATCGATCGATACAGTTTGCGATGCCAACGAAGCTCTAAATTATCCAACATAGTTTTTGAACTCACTGGATTTTCCAGGCATGCCACCACACCTTCTACGACTGAAAGTTGCATCTCTGGTTATTTTACTTCGGAATTCAAACCCACCTCAGCTGTGAAATGGCACGCGATTGATCATTAAAAAATTGATTATAGCATACCTCTCGATCGATTAGATTAGATATTTGCCACCTACTCATTTTCAATGGAGTTAGTTGCACTTGTTAAGTGGTGGCGAGACATGAAGAGTTATGCCAGAAGAGTTTCTTGAAATTTGTCTTCACAATAACAAAATCAATCGAGTAGAAAATGTTTGCTTTCTTGCACCCTCGAGACGTGTTGATCAATTCATTTCACATCAGTTGCGTCAGGCCACTAAGATTACTTATATCAATTCAAAATTACCGTATGTAACAATTTACAAGTGGTCTAAAACAAAGCCGCGTCCTTCCGGCGATCACCTGTAGCTACCCCGTAACATGAGTAGACTAAATGGTTGATGACTGTGGTCCTGCTACAGTGGGTTTGCGAACCAAACCTGGAAAAACATTTGTTTCGAAAGTTTAGCAAAAACCTCGGATAATATACTCGGATTTACAAGAATGACCTTGTACACGAAATAAAGATAACGATTTAAAATTTGGAAGTTTAAACCGAAGCAAACCCATAAATGCACGTGTACTACAAATGATGGGCCATAAGGGCAATCATACTGATCAAATTCTTGTCTTCAAGAGGTATTTTCTTGCATTATTCTCACGTTGGAACACTGAAATATTGAACAGTCAAACCCTGAACAACCACTACATCTTTCTGTGAAAAAAGCAGTTCAACATAATAAAATCAGCGATCACAAATTCTTCAATAAAAAATCAAGGCAAGAATACATCTAAACCTAAAACACACTGCTGTGTTTTGCTGCGCACGAAGACTATTTCTTTCGCAAACAACACGACTCTGTGCAGAAGAATTAAATTACATACACTATCTTCAAGTGATCAACCCACATCATTGCAAAAGTTTGCAATCAACAACAACTATCTCGTAATAGCTTTGCTCAATACAGACTGCAAGGTCTTAGCCATAGTTTTCATCAGGCGTTTGATAGCATCAAGAAGAACACATTATGGAATGTCTTGTGAATTTTATGAATTCCCTCAAAATTGATACCCAGTTGCAAAGTATTATTGGAGGGCTCGATAATCGCAGGCAAGCGACATCGAGACCCAATAGCTCAAACTCGATTAAACTTATGTCGTTAGAATATTTCATTCGCCAGTTTAATATACCGCAGCGCGCTGCTTATAGTTATTACAACTCAAGTCAAATATTAGCTTACGCGGACCACAGGTTGGTATGGATCTTGCAACGTGAAGATGGTATACACAATGAATGGTGAAATAAAATGCATTGAAAAATCAATCTACATGGTTGAAGCCATCAAATTATTTACTAATTGGTTTAAAGGCAATCCCCTACCTAAAATTATGAAACTTTTATCTTTTTAATTTATCAACGGACTATATACTTTAATAATTATCGAAAGCGATATTTTGCAAATACTTTAAAATTTAAATTTGAAATCGACGTAATTTATTAAATTAATTAATTTTTTATTTGTTTTAGCGCGATTTCCCGTTTCTTTTCTTTTCCAATTACCATGAAATCATACCTCTATTACGTATTAGATAACTAAATTGATTTGTGTATTAAACCAGAGTTTTACAGTGGAGTTGAAATGAATTTGTAGTATTTATTTCAACAATCTGTTAAATACACCAAATACCACTCATTTATTAGTGCTTGAAAATCTGTAAAATTTCTAAACAAGTTTTCCAAGATGAGAGAGAGCTTTAAATTACCCTGTAAGTTCAACTCGACCCAAATAAAGTTATACGTACCTGACACGGTAAACTTCACTTTCAATAAAAATGTGCACAACCACAGTCTCAACATAATTTAAAATCGCACCCAATAGAACGTGTTCATCTCATTGTAGCCAAACTATATTCCTATATTTTATGTTAAATCAATCGGTTTAAGTACAGCAGCACCACATCGCAGAAATGAAACCAAAACCTAGAAAGAAAGAGAGCAAAACAAAATTTCGTTAAGATTATTAACATTATAAAAGAAACTACACAAGAAAGTAAAATGAGTATTACAACAACAAATATATAATCACAGCATCTCATGCATTTATTTATTAATAAAATGTTTATTACATCATAAGAGCGATCGTTGAGCTCGATTCATTATAAATTACAAAATCAACATAATTAGGTATGTATATGTACAGTGAAACGCAAAAGTAGTCGTATATTGTGTTTTTTTGTACGAAATCTAAATCTATCGACAATAATTATTATTTTTATCATAGCCTTTTATTTGCGAGCGAATAAAATAAACTGATGAAATGAAGCTTACTTTGGCTTTAAGTTGCGTGTACTTTGATTATACAGGGTGCCCCAGAATTGGATGATCAAATGAAGCAGGGTGATAGGCGAGCTCATTTCCAACAAAAACAGCCAAGTAAAATTTTTTCGAATTGTTGATGGTGCAAAAGTTATTTCACTTTTAGTGTTTTTTAGTGAGATCGCATGCG